>CM053992.1:11079181-12279181 GCA_028641955.1 Protonibea diacanthus
TCCCTTTGTTTCTACGGCTCAGACAGTGCTGCTGAGTCTCAGTGGTGCTGTGCGAAAGTGACCTCGCAATCGACTGCTAATACAACTGTCATCGCTTGCTGCTCGCCAAGGCCCACCAGGGTAGGTCTGGGAAAAGACGCAGAGGAATGAGAGACAGCTAGAGAGAGAGAGAGAGAGAGAGAGAGAGAGAGATGACTGTATGAGCAGATATGTGCGAGGAGATGGCAGGAAAGTAGAAAAACAAATAAAAATAGAGGCCCTGGAGGAGGGAAAGCAGTAAAATATGAAGCACAAGACTGAGAGCAAACAGAAGGATGGCAGATGAACACAGTGGGACAAAAGTTGTCGGTGGCTGAGCGAGGGCAGAGCAGGTTGCAGAGGCAGACTGCTCAGACTATCGTGAGTCACGGAGGTCGTCCTGTGACAAGGCTGTACACTGTAGCATCATGGTCAGCAGGTCAGACAGGTGGATGTCTGTGAACAGACAATGTTTTCTACCTCACTAGACACAAGAGGAAGCACATGGGTGCCTGTGCCACATTGTAAAAAAAATAATAAACATATTCACTCATCATTTATCATCATTTATCATCATATTTATCATTATCATTTGATACTGTCAGTCAAATTCTACGACGGGATATCTTTCTTTTTGAATCTCACTTGATAAAGTTGAAGGTGTCTGGTGTTTTTTCGAGCTTCTGTTTACCCCCCAAAATCCAAAAGATTTCTTTCATATTTCATATTTCTTTCAATATTTTATTTGGCCCTGCAGATAGTACTGTTTTCATGCTAAAATACACAATATACAGGTATATCAGTCTATAGACTGGACACTCCCACATCTATGACTGAACTGTCTCTTTCACTCTGATCTTCTCCATCGTTTCCACTTTCCCACGCTGTCAAAGTCCCTTTCATTCACAGATTTTGATAACAATGGAACAATTTTTTTCAGCCCAATTAAATTTTTTCAATTTCTTTCAGACAGAATGACACTATTGAGCGATACACCACCTCCACATCTCCACCATTACCTCTAGGATGTCAAAGGGATTCGGCTGTTTTTTTTTTCTCCACCACCAGCAGCCTCTGGATTTCATGTGATCCTGTCCTCTGATGGGCTACTTTTAAAGAACAGTTCAGTCCAATCGCCAAAGCCTTCCTCTCTTGCTAACCTCAACGCATGCTGTTAAACACTTCCCCTGATTTCCTCTTATTAACATATACTTGGATGAAAAATATGTGCGGGGGGGGGGGGGTGCTTTTGGTTCTTTCTCTCCGCATGGCTGGAGCTGAGTGTGTTTCAGATGAAAGCAGAGCGATGCCACTGCTCGGCAGCATTGGTGTGACTGGTCAGTGCTGGACTCCACCATAAATCTAGGTCACAGTTTCCAGCAGGGCATTACCTCATTAACAGTTCTCGATACAGCCGGCTCTCTCACTACAGGCCCACAGACGGTAAAATATGTATGTCAAACCAAAAATACAGAGATTAAAACTTCAGTAATCTGTTGCAATAAGAAGTTTTTAAAACATCAGGAATCTTTGGTTTTACCAAGCGCATAGCTGCAGATATGTAAAGAGCGGTAACTCTCCGTTTAATTTATCTGAACCTCTCTGTTCTCAATTGTGGGGACTTCTGGGAACTGAATGAAATGGAGGGAATCAGGAAGTCTTCCATGCTCACTCTATCAATTAAGTTTTACCTTTTTCCGCCATCCAACTCAATCAACTGATTGACACTTTTCACCTAAACCAATAAAATTTTGCCCAGACCTCTCTGAGCGAATCATCTCACCGCTGTTAAACCGCACTTTCTGTGCTGCTCTCAGCCGTCGACCAACTGAAGCGACCCACATCCACCTCCGGTTTTCATCAGCATCAGCAGTGCGACGGGTGGTCCTTCCAGTGAGCTCATCAGGAATCCCCGTTCCACTCAGATTTTCAGCTAGGCTTGTTGTTCACTCTTTCATCGCCACCACCAGTGTCTAGATTAAAAGAATGTCATCTAAAGGCGTGTATAGCCTCTGCCTTTGTCGGCAACGTCTAACAAACACTCCAGCCTTCAAATGCCTCCAAAAAGTCTGTGAAAATTAACTACAACTGACTTAGTAGATGTATCTCGCTAAAGTAAAACTTCAGTTTACAAACAATGATTTATAGAGACATTTAAAAAAAACACAACGGGCTGTAGAAATTCCCAAAGTCGCTGCAGTTTTCTTGTAAATCCCCCAAAATGTTTGAAAATCCAGAAACCTCATCGCAACAGCTTTATTTACAGATCACATGCTCTCCACCATTATCGCTCTGATCAGTTCCCCAGCAGGTCTGACACATGGAAAATGAAATGTCAGATTTTTTTTTTGTTGTTGTTGTAATTCTGATGGGCAGACGCTGTGCAAAGAGCTAATTAAAACTGTACAAGGAGTTCAGCGGCAAATAATTATTTGCATTATTATTGTACTGCTGGATGATCTGTTTAATAATTCTTGGTACAGAACAAATGAATTCAGAGTCTCTCTCTCAAAAAGCAGCAGACAGAGCGTTTTTCACAACCTCATAATCAACTTCCACTGCAGCACTTTCCCATGATCTCTTTGTCCTCTCTCTGTCTTTGTCTTTCTCTCCTTCAATCACAAACACACACACACACACACACACACACACACATACTTTTTTTTTTGCTCTGGTATTTCCTCTCTATTGCACACAGATTTAGGAGGGAAAAAAAAAAAAATCCACAAGCGCTGATGTGAAGCATGTTAATGACTGGTTGGACATTTTGAGAAACCTTAAGCAAATTAATGTTTTGGCTCAATTCATTTCACAGTGTCTCTGGTAAGGACAGGTGTAAATGAAACCTGGCACATCAAATCATCATCAACGCTCCAAATCCAGGAGGGGAGCACACAAACACACACTGACAGCTGAAGTAGGAAAATGACTGCGCAGGCTCTAACAGCTTTCATTTTGATGTATTCATCAAATCAGGTATGTGCGAAGTGGTGGAGTCATAATGGGCAAAAAAGGATTAACATCTCATAAGACTTATTATTATTCATCAGTCATGTAATTATAGATAATATTCTAAAAATCTAAACTCTAAAATCTAAACTGTGAAATTTTGCCGTTCTTTTTCCAAATGACTGAAAATAATAATTCAGTGTATTTAATGAAAGCAAAGACTTAGATTCTACATGAAATACAGCATGTAAATATAAATAAACCATAATCATTATCAAGGCTTACATACAAGGCCGAAGCAACCATTGCAATCAGTGAGGTCGTGTCCTCTGTATTTTGGGAGATGTTGGAGTTTTATCAGATATTCTTGGTGGAATTCAGGTGTGAAAATTGTTATGATCAACATCCTGTGCTGCATCTGGCCTTGTATACTCTATAGCAACATTTTGGTTTAAAGAAAACTGTCACATATTCGATCAATATAATCAGAACATTTGGCAAAACAATGTCACAACAAAGGCCACCACTTTATGGATTTGATGTTTGATCAAAAGTTTAGATTTAGAGTTAGTTCTTGACCGAGTGTTTTTCTATCTTAATATACGATGTAGCCTCGGTGAACCACGTAACCTATGACCTGTAGAAGATTTGCACTGATCAAAGCATCCTCTGTATGGAGAAACAAACCTAACAGGGAACTGACGTAGCTTACGGGGAGAAGGAACCCCAACTTAAGTTTCCACATGAGACAACAAAAACTTCTAAGCAAGCATTATCTTTGTTCATTCCTATCGCATGGATGGATGGATCCGAGCTAGCACAAAAACCATCGTTACAAACACTCAGGAAAAAATACAAATTTTAACCTATATTCTGACAACTGGGCTCTATCTGCTGAGACAGATCATGTGATGATGATGAAAAGCTCAAGAACAGCTACTGGGTGTACACACCAACTGCTTTTTCCACACAAATATAACATTTGTCAAAGTATGTACCACTGCTTTCCTCACATCTGTGCTTGCACTTTATTTAAATTATTACATAAAAATAATAGCCACTTTTAGGATTTATAAAAAATGACCAAACTGGTCGGTTACAGTATGTGAACATATTTTATCTGACTAATACTGGATCTTTGAGGCTCATATCTATATCATTATCCATTTTTTTTTTTAAATCTGATGACAATATATCCTCCATGTATTTTACATAAACTTTTAATATAAAAAATGTTTTGATAAGAAAAACATTTGATTATTAAAGAACAAGGTAGTGTGCTGAGCACGGGATTTTACAGTTGCAATATAAATTTGTCACGGCTTATCTTTTTGCTGATATACTTGCTTTAAGATAATATAGGCTGATATCTTGCACATCCTGCCAAATATTACTCTAGCTCTAATGAAAACCAAGATTCAAGGCTTAACAAGGGCACGAGGATTTCAGAGATACTACAGCGTTTGCCCTGTTTACACTAAAATCCAAAAGTCTGAGGAGAAAATAGAAAGGAAAAGATTGTAACGGTCACCTTCGTTGGCTGAACTGACAAATTAGTGCAAATGGATTTGTGCTGAGGTGGGAGACATTTAAGGACAGTGAGGGACGTCCAGACAACCCTCCCTCTATCCGTCCCCAGTAGGTGCTAGATGTCTTGATGAGAAGCTACCTAAAGGTCTCATTTAAGGTGAAAATACCCCAGGTGCAAACTGCACATGCTGTAGGAGCGTGAACTCAGCACAGTGCAGATTTTATGCATGCTGTCAGCCTGTGGTGCATGACGGTGCTGCATATTGCGCCATGTTTTGTTACATTCACTTGTCTTCAAAGAGCAGAGATTTGTGCCCAGTGGGGAGGTGAGAGAGAGGAGAGCTCGACCATGCCAAAAAAGACAAAGACCAGTCTGGAATCTCTTGTGGCAGTGAGGGAAAAACACCAGACAGGGAAAAAAAAATAATAAAATAAACAACCTTTTCTACCTAAATGGTTTGGGAAACGCCTCAAAGTCCTGCACAGAGAACACAATATCAAAAAAAAGTCCCAAATAAATCAATAAACACTCACAAATATTTGACAGTGCTGCTTGATTTTGTATTCCCAATCATATTCCTCCACGGTACAAACCAAAGAAAGTCCTCTGCTGTGTTTTTAAAAAAAAAAAAAAAAAAAAAAGGTTGTTGTGCGTTTTTTTTCACCTAGCACCCGGATAAATGTTAAGCTTATTTCAAAAGGCTCCGTGATTAAACGTCCCGCTAATCTTGGCGCGTTCTACATAAAACTCCACAGAGCATAAATCCATTTATTGCAAAAAGTGAGGGCAGGCAAACACATAAAGAGAGGGCTGCTGACACGTTTCAGGTTGAAAATGGCAACTTTATAAAGAAAGCAAGTGTGGAGGAAATGTGTTTGCCTGTCACTACTCATTGAGGTTAAAAATGTGTAAATTAGCAATATGGCTCATCAGGAGTGCAGCATGTGTGGGAGAAACAGACAGACATAGAGAAAGAGAGAGAGAGAGAGAGGGGGGAAAGACTGTATGAGGTGAGGTTTTCCTCCTCGAGTCGAAGAAATATTCTAAATAGCAAATAGTCTTTCCTTAATTAAAGATTAGATGCACACGGCTGGCTCCATTTGTTTTTCTTACATAATTTATAAAAGCTAAATGTGTTAAGTAAATAAAATCAAGAGCGCTCGCTTTGAAAAAGATATTTATGGTCTACTTTTTGTTGTTTCTTCCAAACCTGTAATCCATACTGAGGCAGGGGAGTCGCAGTGGCAGTTTTTAAACTGTTATGTCCCTTAAAGGAATACTGGACTAATCCACTCAGACACGGTGGCTGAAAATATCTCACTGACTCCATTTCATCCTGAAACTACTGCAGACGAAGTGGAACAATGTTCATCCACATCTTGGACCCAAACTGATAAGTCATACGGTATAAACATGTGCATTACATACTAGAAATCCATGTGTTTTTTTTTTTCTTTTATGGTATATCATGGATATATTATTTTATTATGGAGGAAATGGCACTGTGTGCGCTAAATGCAATGAAGGCTGTGTGCATGCAAACATAATATTCAGACCTTTCTTGGTGTTTATTTTGATTTTATTTGAATTCACTGTTTTAAGCAGTCACATCAGGGATATCTGGACCCACATATCCTGTCCTAGTTGAACATTCTCTCTCTCCATAAGCGATCATGTTTCATCATCAGCTCTTTTAATAAATGGTGTTCCGGAAAAGTGAGTTATATTATAGTTGTTTTAAATCTCTTATTATTTTTATGATGACGACACACTGTTGTATTTCTACAGGAGTTGCTGCACCCTTCAAGCTGTTCAGAGGTCAAGACTGAAAACTACAGCTGTTTGACGTGGTCACTCCTTGACCAGGGGAACAGCCTCTCGCCAAGTGTTGCTTGCCTGCTATACGTTTTGTCTTTCAAGATGACTTCCACTAATGAGGATCTAAATCTGTAATGATCTAATTAACAGTGTTACACCATGTCTTCCTGCAGAGCCGAACTTCATGGCAAAGCATCAGATGTTTAACACCGTACCGTATGAGATGCTTCTTAGCACTCATCGGAGCATAAGGCAAAAGAACATTCACACCTCCTATGCATGCAGTCACATACACGTATTCGCACGCGTGCATGGGTACATACACATTTACACGTATACAGTATAAGTGAGAGGCAGATGGCTGAGGTTGTACGTGCCAGTGTTTTTTTCTTGCGTGTGTGTGTGTGTGCAGGATATAAGGGCAAGTGACACGAGTCATCAGTGAGCTCTTGTTGTTTTTGCCTGAACACACAAACATACTGACCACTGTATATTTAAAAACCCTGCAGGGCCCGAAGCCTTCAGGCTGGTGTTGATATGTATTCACTCCGAGGCCAAAACCAGACGGCGAGTGAGGCCGAAACGGACACAAAACAAGAGATAAGAGAAGGTAAAGACGGGGGAGAGATGGAAATAGGAAGGGAAAGAGCAGATACGAATACAAACAAAGACAGACAGGGGGACATGAAGAGGTACAAGAGTCAGAGAAGAGAAAGAAAAAATAACCAGGAAGCAAAGAAAAATAGGTCTGAGTGTCAACATCTGAAGCACACTTGGTGTGGACCCATTCCCTGTCAGGCCTGAAGAGGTGGTGATATGTGCCATCTAGCTGATCACTGTTGGACTCCTGAGCTGATGACCTCTGTCTGTTGTGCTGCTCTCGGGTCCCCCTTGAGAACCTAATTTAGCTCTCCCGCCGGCCCGCCACCGTCACCTGAAGAAAGGAAAAACCCACCCAGCCACAAACATAAGCAAAAAAGGAGGAAGGACGCATGAAGGACAGTGATGGACTGCTGCGCAGGAGGCCTGAATATGGGCTGTCCTAAATATGATGAGGCCCCAAACATTATGTGGGCCAGATCAGATCTTAGAGGAAAAGTCACACGCGTAAACCAATATGAATTCAAAACAGCGCGATGCCAGTTTGCAGCTGTACCGTAACACAAAATACGCTTATTCACATTCCTTGACAAGGCTTAAATGGGGAGATACTTAACATTATTAAATATGTTGCTGGAGCCAGATGACGGTTAAATTAGCTTAGCATAAAGACTGGAAACTGGGGGAAACAGCTAGCCTGGAAATGAAGCAAATGCAGAAGTGCTAAAAGTCAACTAAGCTAAGAGTCAACCTCCATGAGTGACCATACAGTTAATTAATACACAGGTTAACAGCCTGGTTCAGCCTGTTCGTGACATTACCTTATCACCTTGTGAAAGACGTTCTGCTGCTCCTTTTACAGGGATTTCTGATTTACTTCTAAATACAGTACGGTAAGACCTTGGTGCATGTTTGCGTTTGCATGTTCAAAAATTTCTAGGAAAAAAAAAACTACACCAGCGTATCTGACTCTTCTCTCGTTGTCACAGACTTTGCATGACTTTGTCATCATTTCCTCTCATTCGCATATTAGCATGGTGACAGACCCCGCTTAGTGAGCTGAGACAGCATGCACACTCTGCACAACGGCACCGATCTCGGGGAAGGAGTGTGCTCTCCTGACTTTCCGTGCAGCGTATCTTCATATAGCTCATTTCTCAGCGAGTGTAACAGCTCACTAAGCAGGGTATCACCATGCAAATATAAGGCTGCCTGGGAAGGGAGACGCCTGTGAAACCCTGTGTGAGTGTGACGCCGCGAGAGGCGAGAAAAAGTAACGGGGGCTGTTCAATTATTTATAAGCAGAGATTGTCTGTTTATCAAACTGACGCCTGGAGCGTCGACCGTGATTAGACTCAAACAATGGTGGTCTTCTCTGAGCAGTGCTGATGCAGCTTCTGAGACGCAACCCAGATATGAATAAAACACAACGAGCATCAAAAAGAGCAGGGAAGTGTGCGTGTGCGAGTGTGAGCGTGCCAGTGTGCGTGTGTGTATAGATCAGATCAGGATTTTGAGAAAGTGCATATCATATATCATGTCTCAACTGTGTTCTCGTTCACTGTATACGATTGCAACTGTGTAATACTATGTTGAAGAGGATTCCTTCTTTTGGGGGAAAGTATTGACAAATACATGAAGACACACTTCTTATATTTGCTCACGACTAAATTATAGTGTTGTTATAATTGTTTATATGCTTCTTATGAATGCTGGATGGATGAGGGCTGTGAGGATTGTTGTTAGAATTTATCATACATTGCTCCAACATGATTTGTCTTATTTAACTACACTGCTTCTCTACAAGTGACAGCAAAGGACAAAGTTCACACGATGTCCCAGGATGCCACGCGCCTCTGCCCTTGCAAAATAGCAAGAGAGACAACACTGAGATCCCTTACTGGGTTCCCTCCACTCACAGTGTTTTCAGTGTCTGTGAAGTGAAGCCAATGCAAAGTGTCAAAAGCATTTTTTTCTCTCATGGCCAGTAGGGTGCAATTGTATTGAGTCTTATGGTGAAATGAGCCCACCTTCACTTGATTTATTACCTCCATAAACCGTTTCGTAATCAGTTTATAGTCTCATTTGCTAGTTTCAGGTCTTCTTCTATACAGCATGATGTTCATAAACATTGTAAACCTGGGTATACTTTAGGTGGTGGTTACCTTGTGATGGACCAGGCTCACAAACTCAGATCAAACTGTAAAACTAGGCAGTGCTGATCAAATATGAATCAAAATTCTGTTACTGCATTGCCTATTTTTGGCCTCAAATGTTTTAAGAAACGTGTTTCAATGAAGAGTTTAGTTGTAATTTCAGCTTTTCAGCTTGAGAACAGATCCATCGACATCCATTTGTCATTTTGGTAAGCTGTCTGCAAACCAATGGATGATGATCACAGTAGGTTTACACTTGCTCCCTACCCACAAACTGCAGACTCCGTAACAGAAGTCCCACATTCACCCTGTTGACTCTGTATGTTTGATATGAGAGTCCAACTCCTCCGATCTGGGTCTGTTTGGCTTTCTAAAGGTTTGCCTTTCTTCACACTGAACAGGCTGTGTACAACCAGCTTATATGATCTCCAGGGCCAAGCGCAGCTTCCCACAGATGTATGTGAAGAATGTTTTGACTTGAGCTGAAAAAATGACTGAAAGCATTGCATTGTGGGCTGTCAATTCTCCGTGGAATCTGCAATACTACAAACCATTTCAAAATAAAGTAGTAATTTGATTCGGTGGGTAAAATCAAAATATTATCTGATGCACTTTTAAAGAGCCTTCAAACGTCGGTTACAGCCTTTCCCTTTTTGCAGCGTTCACCGCATATTGATTCATTCCATTGTGCGTGTTTTGAGCCTTTTCAAAAGAGCTCGCAAGAAGCTGCAAATCCAAAGAAATGGCATGTGCTGTGAGAGGAGGGCCATTAAGCTACAGGTTGACTCATGAACCCAGGTGTAACGCTTTCCTGCAGAAAATGAGACGTTTTGTCAGAAAAAGGGAGCAGAAGTGAAGGGACAGCAGAGTGTGGGAGATCTGAAAATGGGCTCTGTTGGGAGTAAAAGACGGGTGGCATGGCAGGATAAGGGAGGCGGAGGGAGGGAGGAGGTGTTGAGTTGTAATGGGGCAGTAGCCAGATGCTCCAGTTTCCTTGACAGAAATGGAGGTCAAGTGCAGCTTTATGTGAAGGCAACACAGGGAAACAGGCATAGGCATAAAGAGAAAGATGGAGGAGAGGGAGTTAGCATGATGACTTTAACTAGTGGTGAGGGACACAGCGTCTGAGCTCACGCTGTAGAAATCCTTCTAACTATAGCAAATAAGGAGAGGATAAGACAGCGCAGAGGAACAGTGTGGTGTCTCCTTCCAGGATGGATGGGGGTGGATAAAAGGCTTTATGAGGAGCCTTATAACATTAATAGATGTAAGTGATAGGGAGGGATAAAAATAAAAACATATGTTAACTTCGCAGGGCGGGCAGATGGTAATGTGGTGGCTTTAGCATATGAAGAGCACTAATGGATGGAGAGAGAGAGAGAGAGAGAGAGAGTACAGGGAAAACACATGATGATCTCAAATAGTACATCTGGGAGTGGAGACCTCAACTTTTTCCGGAGAAAGCGAAGCATAAATATATATTAGGAACACAACTATTAGGCTGGTGACTCCGGATGAAAAATGGCCCTTGTGCGTGAGCTTTTCAGCTTGCACTGGATATCCTCTGGGCCCAGGTAATGATTTCCTCTGAGTAGAATATGCAGTAGACTAATGTGAAAACATATACATCACGCAACACGCCCAATATGTTTGTTGTGTGAGCACATTCTGGACGAACTCAAAAGGAAAAGTTGCAACGGAGCAGACTCCGATTCTTCTTTAGTGGAGAGTTGAAATAATAGACAGCTGTAGGGAGGATTGAGAATTGAACTGGTTCAGCCAATATAACTGCCAAACAGAACTAGGCAGGCACACACACACACACACACACACACCACATTGCACAAACAACAGACTTCAAAGTCAATAAATCGTGCGTTGTCATGAGCCAAGTTCCACAAGCATGCGAGCTACAACTGTAGCGAGCAGAAAAGTAACAGTGTAAACTTGTTAACATACACAGGAGCAAATTGAAAGAATACTCTGAATGTGTAAAGTATGTGTCAAATTTAAAGGATAAGACTGGCTTTGAATGCAAACACCAGATATGATGTGATGGACTGTCTCTCATTGCTCTCTGACTGTGTCTGTGCACACAGCTTAAAGCCCACGGTACCCTACTGAAGGCCGAACCAGTTAAAAGTATAAATACACAGTACGTTCATAAAACATCTGGGTACTGTAGTTTTTTTGCAAACATTCCTCAAACAGGAGTAAATACTGCGTTTATTGGGGATTACTTTCAGCGGCGGATTAATACAGATTTAGTGTTCTTGTGTTTGTGGGACTGAATCAAAATATACCCCCATGTTCGTGTTTATCATAATAAACAAACACGTTTCCCAGTGCACTGGTGTGCCTCACTGATGTGTTTTTAATGGTTTAATCTCTGTGCTCCGAGGGAAAGTGTGCAGGAGATGACTTTTCACGAAAAAAAAAAAAAGGAGAGAGCCAGGGGAGCTTGGGAGGAGTTAATTGTCCGCCGGCTGCATCACCTCTCTCTGATCTAAGTGCCTAAAGAAACAGGACATGGAAATGTGTAATTCTGCCATGGTGTGTGTTCCTGCGTGTCCGTGAGCAAGAGAGAGGCTGCGATGTGAGACTGCATATAAGGTGGTATATATATATATATATAAAAAAAGGAGCTACTCTGAAGTCCCCTGAGGTGTGGTTTGTGTATGTGCCGGTACATGTGTGATCTGCATACAAATCTCTCATCTGGTAACACATCTGACCGTGTGCTTAATATTCCTCCGTGAGTGCCTGCCTGTCTCTGTCTATTGACCAGTAGCAGCAAGGGTGTAACATCAGCTTCAGGCTTCGACTGCAAAATATTGTCTTGCTCAGGAGGCAGGCCCGAGGCGGTTGAATCAAGCGTCGTCATAGCTTCTTTATCTCCATTCATTCACCGTGCACTGAACTTAAGAGCTCTCTGCAGTAGCAGGAAGTGTCCATGACTGTGGAAATGCGGTCGCGATGAGCTAACGTGTTGGTTGCTCGTTCCTTTAGGGTTTTACACTTGCATACACAGCTAAGGGATCAACTTTAAGATATGACTATTCACCTTCAAAGCACTTAATAACCTATCACCTGCTCATCTCACAGACCTTCTTCAGACTTATATTCCATCTCCGGGTCCTCTGGCACCACCAGCCATTAACCTCAACACAGTGGCTGCCAGGGCTTTTTCCTGTGCTGCAACCAAACTATAGAACTCCATCTGTATACTGGACTCCATCGCAGATTTTAAAACTGCCCTTAAAACAAATCTTTTTAAAATATCTAACTTTATATTTACGACTGCAAAATGATCAGTTTTGCTGGTTTTACTATTTACAGGTATGTGTTTGAGTAAAATGAACATTTTTGCTTCATTCTATATAGTGCTGACAACGTTTCTCTCAAATTTGAAATTAGAATATTGCAATTTAGAGCATTTAGCAGTGTTTTCAGACCTCAAGTAATGCAAAGAAAACATGTTTATATTCATTTTTAAACAACACAACACTAATATTTTAACTTAGGAAGAGTTTAGAAATCATTATTGATGGGATAATCTCAATCTTTAATCACAGCAGTGGTTTTTATAATCGTTGGCTCAGGTCACCTGATCAGTGTCTCTTTAAGTAGAATGAGCAGGCTTGTGTTGGAATGGAACAAACACTGGAATGGACTGGCTGCCATAGATGTAGAGATGCTGATTTAAGAAACATTTGTGAGAGCGCTCTCTTAATTTGTTCCAGAGCTGTATATATTTTTGACTGTACTGATGTTTTTTTTATGATGTAAGGCGACCCTGAGTGCCATGAAATGTGCCATTATTATGATTACAAAGTCACAGACAACATTCTCTTAAAACTTGCTGATTTTCATAATGGACTGCGTAATGGTGCATCTGTCTGTTTATTGAGAGGTGAAACATGTGGGCTCAAACAAATACCTCACGCTGAATCAAACACTTTGCAGCAATACCCTCTAATTCAATAACCCAGCTTGAACTCATATCCTGATGACACTGAACCAAAACAGCAATTCAATCCCCCCTTTTTTTCCAGGCCCCTCTCTCTTCCTCTGCTCCTTGAAGAAACTGAAGCACATATTTCTGTATCATTTTCAGGCTTTCGGGTCTCTTTACCCCCAGCCGGGATAGATTCCCAAAGAAGCCAGCTCCTCTTGCATTTTGATAGGCTCCTCTGTCACATAATTGGAGGTTTTCTTGGAGCGCTGGCTTTAAAGGTTTGTCCCCTGTTATCAGCGCTAATGAGAAAATGAGCAGCGTTATACTGATATGTTCCAGAGCAGATGTGTACTTTAATAAAGATAAGTGTTCTCTGTCTGTGCCTGCGTGCCCTTTTTCAGCTTTTGTTCTCTGCAGAGTAAAATGTTTTTGGGTTAGTGTTTCTCCTTCTAGTATTGTAATGTGTTTCTTACAAAATGAACATCAAGACTTTTTTTCACATGCCTTTACAACAATGGAGAACAATTGGAGTTTTTAAGGCGATTCCCAGACTTATTTATTCTGCCAGCAAACTGAATAAATAGCTTAGTAAGACCCTGTCGTCTATCAGTCTTTTCCTTCACTCCAAAAATACTCCAGTGCCTCCAACTGTGGAGAGAACACAATGTTCCCATCTTTCGCCATTTTAAACTCTCAATACATAATTATATGGATTGTAACCAATTTATCCAAGCCTTCATCTTTTCCCTCTTTCACCCCCTCAGCTGTTTTTTTTTTTTTTTCCTTGACAGGGCAGCTGGTTGCATTGTATCATCTCAATGTCTCGCTTCACCGCGTGTACAAACCTTTTTTGGCAACTACAAGCAGCCCAGCCAGCCAAGAGAGGCTTTTGCCGACTCCTTCACATTCTGTATTAATATTTACCAGGCTAGGAAACACAGGCAGATGTCAACCATGAGGCGATTTCATCGTGTTGCTCGGTGGTGAGCCCACTCCTGTTCTGGATTAAAGTGTAAGCCAAGCATCAGATTTGTGGTGTTAAAACATTTTGTACAATTGCAAGAGGGGGGACCCCAATTCTTTGGCTGCAGCATAACAGGAGAATTGACTGATAGCCAAGATGAACTTACAGCTTCATTAAGACAAAAATAAGATAGTTAGCAGCATATTTATAATCCTCCTTGTGGTCTCAGTCGACACCTTACACTAAGGAAGATTTAGTCTTCTGAAATGTGTAGCATTTTGGCACTATATTGGAATATATTGTGTTTTTATTACAATGTCAAACAAGCAATAATACAGCCCGCATGCTCAGTGTGTTCATTTTAATGGACATAGTAATTCAAATGATACAAATTTAAACTAAGAGAGACGACATTTCAATACTGTTTAACACAAATACAAGAATTGAATCTAGGAGTAATGTTCAAAGTCCAAAGTCTATTCCGGCCTTCACTATACACAGCAGGAGCCCAAATGTGTACTCAATATAATATTGAACCTAATACCGCTCAGAATATCAAAACATGACACGCATCTTCTAGATATCATCTTTATTGTGGTTAGGATGCTGTGCAACACAGTGTTATATTTGTCTGGGAGACTGTATGACACCCAATGAGACAGCAGAAATCAATTCACACTCTCATGTGCCCACGCCCTACTTTCCTTTTAAATTGTTACAAGGCTGCGTGAAGTTAAACATCCAGAGTAAACGCATGAGAAACACACCCCTGACTTTAGTGAGAATTTCAGCACTGGACAGCTCCAACAAAGAGGAACCTTTTCAGGAGGGACGGCTCCCGAGCCTCGTTTAATACATCGTATCTGGACAAAAGAATCTCAATATTTCACGTGTTAAGTATTTCTTAATCTACATCTTTATTACAACTAAAACTTACTGACCCAGCACCACACCCAGATCCCCGCAAAAACACTTACCCACAAAGTTGCACTGCTAGCTAATCAAAAGACATTTAACTTGTTCTAGATGTCCAGGCTGAAATGAGGCGACAAGGTTTAAAATGTTAAACGGAAAGGGACGTCTTAGACAAACTGAGTTACTCAGACTGGGACTGAAGTTGTCTTTTGTCTGAACAGACTGTTTGATGCATGTGAGGCAGGACTAACAGCCTTTAACCGTATGTTTGAGATTGAAAATGTTTGCTCGTTTGTTTTTCTTTTAAAATAAAGGAATGACAAACAAAGAAAAATAGAATTGAGCGACTCAACCATTTTTTGTAGTCTGAGTCTGAGGTAGAGCTCTGTAACCTGGCAGTTCTAAGTCGAAAAAGGACAAGACAGTATCCTCAGCTGTAATCTCTAGTATGGTTCAAGCTGTTGGATTCCCATCATGCATTCCCATGACACATTTTCACAGCAGCCCTCCCTGCTTCCACCTCCAAAACACTACAAAATGTGGACTTGTTTCAAATCCCACAACTCTAGTTTGTGATTTGTTTGTTTGTGTCCACTTTCTTTTGAAGGCCCATGGTGAAGCAATGATATTTTTTCCCAAACTTTGAACGTCACATGTAAGATCAGTAGAGTGCCCCTTTTAACCGCATTATGGCTACAGCAGAGATGTAATGACAAAATGCTCACTGTTGAGTGGTTAGGATTTTTGAAATGTCTGCGAGAAGCTACTGAAAACAGCCTGTGATACAAAATTTTCATCCCAAACTCTGAGAAATTCAAAGGAAAGAAGAGAACAACACCAGATTCTGCTGGGATTTCCCAACAACAAAGACCTTCCAAAACTTTCCTCATGGATTTCCTCGGGGGTTGGGGGTGAAGGGCAGAGATTGATGCAGTTCTTCTTCTCTCAGACGCTAATTTGGACTTACACTGATTAAGCTGTCCATCGCGCTGCCAGGAGACCTCTGTGTATGTGTGATCCACTGTGTGCCTGAGCGTATGTGAGCAGAATCTCTAAAGCTTAAGGGGACGCCGTCAGCAGTGCCGGTGATTCACGGGGAGGACGACATGAAAGAGCTGCGGAGAGCCAGTGACATCGCGGGATTACAGATGGGAGAGGAATCCTCTCCGTTCAGTCAACAATTAACAAGGGGATAACTGCAAAACAAGCACTGCGATTCTGTCATCTGCTCGGTCCTCAGGTGCACAGAGGGAATGCAACTAATTGAATGTAGAATTAAAAATAGGACTGAGTAATGAGACATGATGAGGCGGTGTTTTTGACTCCTGTCAGCACTTCATCTTATTTTCTCACGTTAATGAAGGAAAAACATCTCACAACCTGATACTGTACTATCTTGTTAAAAATGCCTAAGAATGGCTTTGAAATCCAGTCATGGGAACGGATGATTTCTATGTCAACAAAACACTAGATAAATTCAGGCATCTACAAGGAACTGCACCATATCATGAAGGTAAAACCTAAAACAGACAAAATACAGTTTTATTTTGGCCCATAATACAATACAACATGATAACATATGCTCTCTATTGGCAGTTTGGCCTCTCACAATGGCTAATAATCTCCATATCATGTGTTAGCCCCGTGGGTCAGGGTGTAAACTCTCACTAAGCTGACATGAGCAGCTTCTGACCCTCAACCTCAAACCAGCAGCCAGGCGGATCATGTCCAAAGGGAGACAGTGGCCTGACAATGATCCCTCGACCCAGGCTTTGTGCTGTCACAGCATACACACCAACACATTATGTTCACTTGAGTTGCTTATGATCAAGTTTCATTGTGCTTTTTAAGAACTTTAATTTAGTTAAAGCTAATGGTGAATACTAAAGCTGGTCCAAATATTGCACTGTGCTTCTATGATCCTGATGTGGTCCTGAAAACATCTATCAAGGCCAGTTACGCTATACAACACACTGCTCCAATAAACCTTTGGTTTATTATCTATTAGCATCAAGACGTCTCAAGCCACAAAAGGCTTGGGGATGACCCCTTTAAAGGCGCACACCACAGACGTTTATGTATACATATGCATGTATACACGAGAATGCCCGAAGACACAACCAGCTGAGTGGTCCAATGGTAACACAATCCACCTATCAGCACATAAAAGGCTCGCTCATTAATACAGTTTTTGTTTAATGCAAACAAAAACTGGAGTGTAAAATGACAATTAGCCTGTTTTATGGTGTGATGATGATGATGTGCCAGTATCAACAGTTGCCAGGTAACAAGCAAAGATTGGGGAAAAATGTTCCCATGACCCCCTGTAGTACCAAAAATGATTGGTTAACACTTAAACGGACTAGACATAACGTTATAATTAGTGAGCTTCGGAGGTGCTACGTAGCTGTTTCCTCCTCTCTTTGTGCTACGCTGAGATAAGCTAAGCTAACATGCTCCATGCTGTGGCTCCATATTTATCATACGATCATGAATGTGGTACCAATCCTTCCTAACAAATGAAAGCAAATAATCATATTTCCCAAAATAATAAACCATTCCTATGTCAAGTGTTTTGGCTACAAAGTATAGACACAATGTAGTTCATAATCTACACAAAGTAATACTCCTACAAGCTACAGCTTCTGCAACATATTGGAAATAAAGTCAGTTACACGTGCAAGAATGGTGAGAGGTTGTGTTGTGTTGTGTCTGGACAGGTGCATCCTGTCCAGTGACAACACAGAAAGAGGTCAGGTGTCTTCCGATGCTCTCACTCAAAGGTCTGCTTTCATATGTATCCACCGCTATAACCACCAACACAACCAATGACTTAAACGGTTCATCAATTCACCATGCTTTCTGTATCTTTCCCCCCCCACACCACTACAGATATGAGCAAAATAAATCAATTGAACCACTGTAGAGTAAATAAACTTGAGCCAATGCAAGTGCAGCTAATCAATATAATAGCCTTCAGGTGCAGCTGGAAATGAGTCTGATGAAGAATGCAGAGTGGATTGTCTCATTCTGGGAAAACCCATCTTGACAGAGGAAGCTGGCGTGCACTAAATTGAACTTGAACATAAGAGTGAAGATGCTCTTTTCAGCCACGTAGGGTAATAATAGTAATAAGCCTCAATAAATGAGGCTTATTACTATTAAATTGTGCGGGGGGGGGGGAACAGGTGAAACTGGATGAGAAGGTATCTCGTTTAAAGCTTGTGGCAGTTCTTTTTTTTTTTCCAGAAAGGTCAGTGAGTTTCAGTTCAGATTTTTACTCAGTCTCAGCATGTGAGTAATTTAGCCTCTGGCACAAACGTTCGCACGCATTAGACTGTAACACAATCATGGCTTTGAAATGTTCATTTGGCGAGAGGCAGCTGTCAAAAAAAAACAAAAAAAACGCAAATATTAAAACAGAATCAGCGGTCGAGCTCAGTCTCTGGTGCACAAAACCACCACAAACGTCGAGTGAAAGCCTGAAAGTCAGGATGAAATGATTTGAGTCCTTCCACCGAATCTCACAGGGTGCTGTTTTACATTTTTCCAGCCGCTGGCAGAGCAGCCGTCATGCGTTACTCTTTTTTTCCCATTAAATGCCAGCCACTGCGTCTGTCTGCACCAAAAACAACTCGCTGCTCAGAAGTCCCCACCGAACAGCCTAAACGGAGTAGATGAGCTGCGCGCACCAGTGTCACATTTTACTACTGTAGCCGCTACATGTCACAGATTACGCGCAGAGACGTACACATTGAGAATCTTCCCCGACGCGTCAATTTGTACGGCCAAAAAAAAAAAAAAAAAAAAGCGAATTTGGGGACCAAAGATATCGAGCGTCGCAGAGGAATCGATGACATCATGTCTGTGGGGGGAAGATGTAGTTTTTTGAGCCGTGAAAACAGATGCTCGTCTGGCCTCTAGTTGCAGAGTTGGAGTATTTGATGCGGGGAGGGAGAGCGGGTGATTTGAGGGGACCGTGTGCGGTGTGATGCACTGTGACACGCACACACACACACACACACACGCATGCACGCACGCAGACACACACAAACATACACACATGAGATTTCAGCTACTACCTGTCCGTCTTTGAACAAATAGCCCTCTTCCCTCCCCACACAAGCGCAATGGCGCACTGTGATGAAATAATCACAGCGGTGCAATTTCTGTGCAGCTGTGGCAGTTTGTTCCGCACACGTTTGGATGAGCGTGAAGATTGTTGCGTAAAATGGAACTGAGAAATGCAAATACAGGCATGTGTGTGCGTCTCTGTGTGCGTATGTGTGTGTGGACACTGTGAGGCGAGCGTAATGGCATCACCACGGTGCTGATTTTCACCCCAGTCATGTACACAACAACGGGTTATACCAGGTGACAGTCAAGAGGAGGTGAGAAGGCTGGAGTGAATGGATGGAGTGAGGGGGAGCAGAACGCGCCGTGCTTCAGGGCTTTTAGCTGATTCTTTTAAAGGTAAAACTTTAAGTTTGTCTTACCTCCACACTTGTCCCAACTGAAAGATGTGTATGACGGTCTGCCAGATCCAGACAGAGAGGCGGCAGCACCTGTCTCTTTGCAGACCGACTGTAGCTCTTCGGCTACTCAGCCCCTCCACGGAGCCCAGTCCGCCCCCAGTGTAATCCTGCACAAACCACCTGAAGCTCAGGATCTGGACCAGAACTGAGGGCACCAGCACGAAGAACAGAGTCAGGCCTGACCACAGGAAGTCCTGCTTGTGGTAATAGTCGATGGCCAGCCACAAATCGGTCCCCACGTCCCAGAAAAAGACCAGCAGTGCCAGGATGATCCACAGGCAGTCCAGCCAGAGGCGCTCCTCCTGCGGTGGCCGCGCCGCATCTCTCTCCTTCCCCTTCCCCTTCCCCTTCCCCCGGAGGTAATGCAGGCAGGCGCTCCGGCATCCCCAGTAGCACGACGAGGTGTTGCAGCAATGGCAGATGTGGAATGAGCTGCTGTTCCTAGTGTCGTCCTCCCCAGTCCCCACCACCTCGTCCAGGTTGTGCAGCTGGGCGAAACCGGTGACGACCCCGCGACCATCGGATTTCGCTGCCATCTTTCCCTCTGATGTTCCCACCTCCTCCGGCTTCCGGGGTTCGTGACGACACTTCCCTGACACCTGTTTTGCACCCCAAATGTTGGAGCCATCTACAAGCGGGGTGTCAGCGCGTCGCCGTCGCTCACTCTGTCCCCAGATAGCGCACTGGTGGCGCCACGGACGCAGCGCATCTTTTCCTGCTTTTCCTCCACTGCAGATCCGTTCCCTCCTGCTGACACTAATCTAACCTAACAAGTTTAAACGATTTAATTTGTAACTCATGCATCCAACTGTGGTCGACCAGTTTTTACCTGTGCATTAATCTCATTCCCCGCTGTTCAGTTGCTCCCCCTCTCTGCAGCTCTCCTCCAGCTGCAAGCGGAGTGCCATGAGCAGACAGTCCCTCCACTGTCCCACGCCGACGTAATTCACCCCCCACCCCCTCTGTTTCCACAAACACACACACACACACACACACACACACACACACACACACACACACACACACACACACACACACCGTCTCTCCCTCTCAACGTGGTTGCCATCTAGTGTCTCGTTTGAAGCCCCCAAATATGCAGGATTGGATTGGACGGCATGATGTAATGCAACATGCCTCATCGCCACCAAAGGAAGTCTTTCCTGTTGTTTGAACGTTTGAATCAGTCACGGTGACACAGTGTGGGGTCACTTTTGGTAGGAACAAAACCAAAAGCTCTCCTGCTGACGAAAAAAACAACGCATCCGGCAACGAATTTTATTGCTCCAAAGACTTTATAGTCACCTTACTGCGCTTTGCAGTGTTTGTGCCTCTTGCCATGAGTGTAATGTATATTATATTATCAGTTGTTCACGTCACATGTCTAAAATACTTGTTAAATTAACCTATTTTTGTAATAGATTAGTAGTTTCCACCTACCTGCAACAAACAATTAGAAGTTAAAGCTGGGAGTAACAAGCTATAGTCAACTTCTTCGCACCATATCCTCCGGGGAAATACATAATTTATCTGTAGGTGAATTTATAGGCCTCTGGTTGCTATGATACGTATATATATATATATATATATATATATATATATATATATATATATATATATATATATATATAGCATGGGGTTAAGCGTTTGCTGAAAAGTGACACTTTCCCCTCTGGTAACATGTGCGAGCAAAGAGCTGGTGAGTCCGCCTGCAGGCTCAACAACACAGTGATTAGACTGTGCCCACAGAGCTGCCATGCAGGGGCCATATCCAGTGTGAGATTGATTGGATCATGTCCACTTCACCCCTCTGCCTGCTCCGCTCCTCTCGCCTGTTTGGACGCTTGGATTTCATGGTAGCTGTCCAGTGCTGAAACAGTGCTGAACCCTGCACTACTCTCACTCTCTGAGGAGCCTCATTGCTAAATGCCTAAACCCAAACCTCTGTTTCGTAACCATAAAAAGAGGCTTTAAGAGAGTGAGAGGACTGGACCAAATGTTCTCAATGTCTAAAACTCAATTTTGTTTAATTCAGTAATACTTCATCTGATCCATATGAAACATGTTGGTCTAAAACACACAGACAGTTTATTCATACATAAACACGTATGATTGTAAAAGATTAAAAGAGAGTAGAGAAAAATAGAGTTAAAGGCAGCAGTCAGAGTGTGCAAGTTTTATGGTTAGATTAAACTACATATAATTTCTATATATTTCAAACTTGAACACAGCACACAATAGTTGTATGAATATGTAATGTACGTTTTCTTACCTCGCAGAGAAGTTCATTCTCTGTGTGCGTGCACGAGAGGCGTAAATCTCCACCCTGGCAAAATTAAGAAAACGAAATTCCCATGCCAATTCAGCTTTTGCACTGGAGTAAAAGACATTTTTTGGACAGGAAACATTATGAACAGCGTGGTTTGTGCATGGCTCAAGACAGGATGGATCTGTGATTGGTGATTAAAACCACCCAGAACATTGTTTCAGTAATACCAGTGAGGTGCAACACAGTAGAGCCCAAAGCCCACACCAGCAACAATACAATGACAATGACAAGCAATACAGAAGTATCCACCGCTGTACCGCCAGATTAAACGCCAACTCAGGCTGTAAGACTCCTCATCCTCCACACCCCACCATAAATACTATTTTTTTAGGTGCTACAACTTGCATTTTGTTGTAGGACTCTGTTTCGTAGAATGACAAATAAAATGTAACCTTGAAACTCTGTACAAGCATCATTCTGCACAGTGAAGCTCAGAGTCCAAGTGAATTATTATAAGCAAAACACATATTTGAGTCGAGGGAGACTTTAACATTGTTATCATATCCACCTCTGCTGGTATTGTGACAAATGACAAATGGCATTGGAGAAAAATGTTAACACATTACAGAGAGGAAAAGCATGAGCAGTCTGCAGCCTTTCTTGTCTTTGTACTGCCAGCATAAGACATGCCATTAAATCAGTGTGATGGATGCCAGAGCAACATTAATGCAGTTAATTATTTCAGACTGGGTTGGTTGGACCAGGTTTTCTCTGGTTTCACACCAAAACACCCAGGTTTTTGTCAATGTCCATAATATACTAGAAAATGTGTTATGTGACATCATGTCTGGTACAAATACGTCATGTAAGATTAGATGGAGCACTTGTTATGTCTTTGTCTATCAAGGATGGTAAGCAATGTGTCTTTATTTTAGAAATGGTGCAGTTCCTCTGGGCTCAGGCAACTAGGAAAAAAAAAATCTTGAAATGTGATTGAATGCACACAAGAGTATGGCTGCGTGAGAGGCACCAGCACAACCTGTTTCATACGAGTAGCCTTCATTTTCTCTTCTTCCTCAGGGCTCTTAGGCCTCCGCAATGCCCTTTGAGCAGCAGACTCAGCTCTAATGTTCACAGGAGATGGTAGGCACGTTAACGCAGCCAAGGCCTCACTCAATACCAAGGAGAAGGGTTACGGGTTAGGGTTAGAAAAAATCAAAAGCGATCAGCTCTCAAAACATATGAAAATTTGATGAAAGCAAATAGGGAATCATATTGCTCAGGCCTACAAGGTTTACAGCAGTACACATGTGATATGTGCCACGTATGCTAAATAATGCAAAGAATGTAATTAGGCGTGAATCCCTCAGGAGCTTTTACACTTTTTCACATTTTTTTTTTCCCTGTGAGGTCTGAAGATGGTGATCGTAGCTGTACTAGATGTGAATGTCGCAAAACAGAAGAAGAACCAGCAACAACATTCAAATGAAGATCTAATTTATGGAAAAGATAGAAAATAACTAACTTTCCCACAGAGCTTACATAACATATATTTTGGCTTATTTTTGGTGTAACAGTCTGCACCCACATTTAAGTCATCATTTTCCGTCGTGACAGACTGCTCTGATTCACTGGACATGCCCAAAAATAACGCAAAACAAACAACATCACATAGCAGAACAAACCATGCAGTCCAGGAGGTTGGCTGAGACATTGTCTTTACCAGAGACTGAATGAAAAGCCTGAGTGAGTAATTGTGTAGGTGTTGATATGAACTGTCAATCCCTAATATTTTGACGGAAGAGATCGGCTCGGAAATCGTCAATAAATGTCAAAATCTGATCTGTGTGACGCAAGTGAGCATTAAGCATGACAACAACTTGGTCACAGCTTGACGGCTACGGTTATAGTTACTCATCCAGGTCTACCGGTGTTCTTTTAATGGTGAGTGTAGTTTATTAATATGTTTCCCCAGATTCCTCCAAGGCACAGTGAACAAGTGTGTTTCGTCGAGTGTTATCTCTTTAAACATTCAACTGCTGCCATAAAAGTTAACATTTTATTACTGAACCTTTTAGAACAGATGCTAAAGTAAATCATCCCCTCCTGCACCAACACATTTGTCTAAGCATCCTGTTAAATAAAACAGAGGGTTATGTTATTCTATTGTGCCCTGCGCAGGGCTACGAAGTGAATATTTGCTTTGAAAGCTTTTTTTTTTTTTTTTATCAGCCCATCTTCTTTTTTTAAAAAAGCCATAGCAAAGCATCTTTTCCTCAGAGGAAGGGCACTCATTTGGTTTGTAAAGCAATGCTGGGTTTCACATTCAATTGAGCCCTGGCATCTATACATGCGTTCTCTGTGATGTGGGATGGAAAGGCCCAGAGCAAACCATCTATTGTGAAGCCCAGACAGGCTGCAACTGAAGCAAATACTGCGCTGATTTGTAATACATCATAAACACACGCACACACACACATACACACACTTGTTTAGACAAAAGATGTGTCTAAACAAACAAGGCCGATACAGCCTCTATCAAAGCCTCTGCTCTTTTTCTCTCCAAACGTGTTCACCTCTTTGTCTCCTACTCAAGGCCGGCCTGTGTTACCTCATGTGCTTTAAGATCTCAGCAGACAGACCTCCTCGCTATCACCAAAAACACAAAAACATCAGGCGCACATCTTTCTCTCATCGCACCCCCTTTCTTTTGAATACACTCCCAGCTGTCAGCTCTCTTATGATCTTCAAGTCTAGACTGTATGTGTTATGAGGGTGTTATGAGTGTGCATGGCTTTCTAGATTAGCTTAGCCTGATCAGTTGCATGTTGGCAGTAGAGTACATTGTCCAGCTGTTGTGATCCTACACGATTCTGTACTATGATCAGTGGTAGAGGAAACATTCAGATCCTTGATTCAAAGTAATACCACACTATTGTAAAAGTCCCATATTTCAAATGTTACCTACAATTACTTGGAAAATGTATCCAAAGTATTAAATGTAAAAGTACACATTGCATTAAAATGTACCCTGTGACTGTTTTACTATTTTATATTAGGTTGTTATTACTCTCTTATTATTATTATTAATGTAAAAGAAGGATTTTAGTGGTGTAGCAGGTTGAGGTGGAGCTCATTTTGCACTATTTTGTACAGAATTGCTGCTTATGATGATTTTCATATATGTTCTGTACGCAAAAATCTTAATTTGTATAGTAGCTAAGAACTATAGCCGTCAAATAATTGTAGTGGAGTAAGAAGTACAACATAACCCTCCCTGATTTGTAATGGAGACGTATAAATTGGGGTAAAAAAGAGTATGTAAATTTGGTCAGTACAGGATTTGAGCAAATGTATTCAGTTACATTCCACCACTCATTATATCCATTCTTAACCTGCGGGTCCCTCCTCTCCTATTTAATGAGCATCAGGATACTGAAGTCTGGTCAGCTGCTTCCCACCGTGTGCCCAATTGGCTCCTCTTCAGATAAGTTCTCACTTCCCTGGATTCTGTGCTGCTCTTTTCTCCGTCTTTCAAGTCACGCCGGCCTCTGCGTCACCAAGCTGCCCACACTTATACATACTTCAAGAGATTCCATCCATTGACTTCTCTGTTAACCCCTGCTACACCACGCTGGCGCTGTCTACTTGGAACGATGAAAAGAACAAACACTGAGCTTGTTTCATTGGACTTATTTCGTTGGAATCAAAAAACTTTGTTCATGTTACTGTAATTGCCATTTCTTTTCATATGGCTCCTTCTATCTTCAGCCATCCAAAGAGGGATCTCTCTCTGAATTCTCCTGAAGTTATCACCTCCTTCCTTCCTTATTTTTCTCTCCAATTGCTTGTTAATCTGATGATACTGTACAGTGTATACAGTACATACAAATATACTTTTTACTTTGTTTTTTCTTTCTGCTTTGTCATCTGCCTCATGAGTCTGACGCTGTGTACTCACTTTACAATTTGCTATCAGAATAACACATACACACATTCCTTTACCTGGCGACCCTGATGATTTATTTCTCAGGATTATGTAGAATACCCTCCAGGCATCTTAAATCAAGGTGGTATTGAACTATGGGTCCACATAGCCTTTTAATGGCATAAAAATCTTTCAATGTCACCACCTAGTGTCCTTTTTTGATATTGTTATATTTCAGAATAGATGGTAGGTGGTCATGGATGAGCCTAAAAAAAGTGAAAGCAGCTCCCAGTATACAACAGGAATGTGGAAATATGTGTCATGTGCCATGGAGGACATGTGTAGGCTTTTATTTAATACTGAATAATTAAAGGAACACCTGTGCGATTTCATTAATCGTCTCCATCTCTAGAGGGTAAACGCTTGAACACAATCAGTGAAAACAGTTTGCACAGTCTTCAGTATGAAAATCTAAATAGGCTTGTTTACCACTGAGACCTTTCCTTATATCCTAATTTAAATTATTTGACAATGCAGTGGCTTCACGGCTCAGAAAAAAAAAAGTTTAGTTCTTTCAAAATGTGGCTTTCATGTGTGTAACTTTTGTTATAGAAACAAGCAAAATAAAAATGAAAGTAAGTCAGTCTCCATAAAAACACAAATGTTACATATACATTTTTATTAGGAGAAAATCAGCAAATGAGTGTCCAAGGACATCTGTTTATCAAAAATCTCTTGTTACCTGTGTCCCACATTTGTACTCAATACGCTTTCAGAGCAAATGGTTATGACTGTTTACATATATATCAATGACCTCACTAGTTATAGATAAAAAAAAAAAGGATCCCCCCAGAATACAACATTAAGACATTTTGACTTGATGGTGGAAGAATGAGATGAAATTACATTTACAGAGGCTACATCATATTTCTTCACATAATATGTTCCTGAGTTGAGTTGAGTTGTTACGAACTCTTTAACTGTGTTGTTAATCTTCAAAATCATTAAAAAAAAAAAAAAAAAGCAACAAAACATTTTGAAATCTGCTAGGCAAATTGTCAGGAAAAAAACTTCACTGGTCCGTTGTTTCCAGTCGGCGTGTTTTTGTGACCGCACCAGTCTCGCCCAACAACAAATTAGAAGGAAAGCTGTTCAGGTAAATGTTTGATAATTCATTTGACCATCAGTGAACACCGTAGGTTTTTGTTCTGTCCATGTTATAGCTTGTATTACTTTAACATTTTGACATTTTAAATGTAAAAAATGACGCACAGGATATGCGGGCTGTCACAGATAGCTAGCTGGCTAACGTTAGCCACTTCCTGAATGAAGCTAACTTCAGCTAGCGACAGACTGTTGAAGCATTTATCAGTTTTATGTCAATTTTCGTCGACTTATATGATATCTTTCTTCATAAGCAGCACGGCAGAGCTTTAACTGGTCCGTGTAAGTCATAGTGACGGCGTCAGCTGGTCAGTGGCGTTGTCCATATGCTTTGAAACACTCTCATTCATCCCTCAGGTCAGGTCATGGAGTTTGCAGAGTTGATAAAGACACCCAGGGTGGATGGGGTTGTGCTACACCGGCCTTTCATGCCCACTGTGGAGGGGACCCTGTGTTTGACTGGTCACCACTTGATCCTCTCCTCCAGACAGGACAACACAGAGGAGCTGTGGCTGCTTCACTCAAACATCGACTCCATAGAGAAGAGGTGACGGGCTTCAAGCTTATTCAATGATGTGGGGAGGATTAAACCGTTTTCCAGGAGGTGTCACTGTCAAATAGCAGCTTCTTTAGTTCTAGAGCATGAAAAAGGGGGCGTTGTGTGGTGCATTTCTGTATTCTGTGACCTCTTTATAAGACATGTTATCAAAATAGAGGCAGAGCTGTGTTTGACTGTGGTTTCAGTGCATCTGTGCACCAGATCTGATCACTTTCTTTTTCTATATTGCTGTTGCTTTTGGCTTTTGTGGTGGAGAGAGGATCTGAAACCGCAGTGGCAGGAAGTCTGAGACCTACTAGCGTGCTGTCAGACTTCAGTTTCTGTGGTTGAGTAAGGGGCAGAGCTGTGAACAACACTGAGGATTAAATGTTGACTGTAAAACTAATGGTTGAACATGAATGCATCATGCTGGGACCCTTATTTACTTAATCTGCGAAGAAGAAAGATTTCAAAAACAAAACATGTAAGGAGGAATCTGTTCGGGTGGAACTGTTGCTATGTTGTCTACATCCTCCCCAGCGTCATAGAGGGATATGTGAATCTGTAAAGTCACAGCATTAGTGAGTTTGCTTACAAGCAAGCCATTAGTGATTTTATTGTGGAAATTTATCTTTTCAAACAAAACTACTTCATAACATCCATCTGTGGACCAACCAGAGTGGGCATTCTGCCAGGCAACAGCGAGCTTTTGTGTCTTCTACCATCAACTTCAACTTCTCTTTCAGGTTTGTGGGGTCTGTGGGAAGCATCATCGTCAAATGCAAAGACCTGAGAGTGATCCAGCTCGACATCCCTGGCATGGAGGAGTGTCTCAATATTGCCAGTTCAATTGAGGTAAATAAAAAAAAAAGCCAAAGAGCCGACACAGATGACTTCTAACTGCAAAATGTCTTTAAAGGCTGTCCTATCTTTTTTGTCAAATGAAATTCCACATGTGATTAACCGATACATATTGTTTATTGATCTCTAGGCTCTGTCCACACTCGATTCAGTTTCCCTGATGTACCCTTTCTTCTACCGTCCCATGTTTGAAGTCATAGAAGATGGCTGGAACTCATTTCTTCCTGAGGACGCCTTTAAAGATTTGGAATCCATGGTATGGACATGATCAGTGACTAAAACGTTCACGCCTAACATTCTCTCAGCCCTCTCTCTGTTGCACATGCTGATCGCTTTTCTTTTAACCCGTCCTCATCATCTTTGATCAGACAGATGAGTGGAGACTGAGTGACGTCAACAAGGACTTCAGTGTGTGTCCGTCGTACCCCCCTCTAGTGGCTGTTCCCAAAGATGTCGACGATGACACGCTGAGAAAAGTAGCTACCTTCCGTCACAGTGGCCGCTTTCCAGTACTTAGCTACTACCATAAGAAAAATGGCATGGTGAGCACCTGGGAAATGGAGTTTGTTTGATTCTGTTTCTCTGGATTTAAACTGCCTATGGGTGGATTAAAATCTAACACAGTCAGTAGGCATGGTTTGGTTTTATTCGACTTTCCACTTCCACTTTCAGGTGATGATGCGAGCAGGCCAGCCTCTGACAGGCACCAACGGGCGACGGTGTAAGGAGGACGAGAAGCTGATCAACGCCACCCTACGGCCAGGAAAACGTGGCTACATCATTGACACACGCACTATCAATGTTGCCCAGCAGGCCAAGGCTCGAGGGGGAGGATTTGAGTCTGAGGCGAACTACCCTCAGTGGAGGAGGATCCACAAGGCACTCGAAAGGTGAGTGCTCACCAGTGGCTCCATAAAGTAATAGCATTTGTTTTGTTTTTGTCTTATTCTTACAATACATATTATTAAAACTCTTTGGTGTTGCGACAAATCTGTTGTTTTCAGGTCTAATGTCCTCCAGGAGAGTCTGATAAAGCTGGTTGAGGCGTGTAACGACCAGTCTCACAGTATGGACCGTTGGTTAAGCAAGCTAGAGGCTTCCAACTGGCAGACTCATGTCAAGGAGATCCTCACCACTGCCTGCCTGGCTGCCCAGTGTATTGACAGGTCAGGGAGCAAAGTTGGCTTCTTCTACTAATCCAGGGCCAGTATATACTAAGCAATATAAGCAGTACCTTAAGAATGATCTGCTGTAAGCACAGTGAATTGAGAAAATCACAGTGAAAAACTGTAATAATATGTGTGTGTGTGTGTGTGTGTGTGTGTGTCTCAGGGAGGGAGCGTCAGTGCTCGTTCACGGTACAGAGGGGACAGACTCCACCCTGCAGGTGACCTCCTTGGCTCAGATCATCCTTGATCCAGCCTGCAGGACCATCAGAGGCTTCCAGGGCCTGGTGGAGCGAGAGTGGCTGCAGGTAGCCTTCAAGTTTGAAGCACAGCCCAAGTATTTGTCACCCGAGGAACGACTAAGAATTACAAACAATATCTCAATATCTCATTTAAGCTTTAAACATACAGTTTGGTGTTTAAACTTAGAGCACAAGTTAGGTTACAGGATCATGTATCACCTTACATAAGCTGATGTTTACACATTTATTTTAATCAAGTCCAGTAAGCATCTTTATATCGCGATGAAGGTTTTCTTTGCATTTCCCCTCATGACCTCTCTCACCTCTCTGATCTTCGGTACCAGGCAGGTCACCCGTTCCAGCAGCGTTGTGCCCAGTCAGCCTATTCCAACAGCAAACCTCGCCAAGAGGCTCCTGTCTTCCTGCTCTTCCTGGACTGCGTGTGGCAGATCCTTCGCCAGTTCCCGTGCTCCTTTGAATTCAGCGAGAGCTTCCTGGTGCTGCTCTTCGAACACGCCTATGCTTCTCAGTTTGGCACCTTCCTGGGCAACAGCACAGCTGAGAGGTAAGTCTGTTGAGGGTGGCCTACCAGCTTACGTTAGACATATACTTACTTTTGTTTTTGGCATTAGGATAAAAAAAAAAAAACATCTAGTTTTTATTGAGGTAAAGGTGAATAGTTTCAGCAATGACAACATTTTGTCCCACTTCAACAATCTGTAGGTGAACGTTCTTCCTATTGGTGAAGCTAAAACAATCTTATTCTTATCATAGAGCCAAACTATCTCTTCCTGAGAAGACTGTGTCCCTATGGTCGTGGGTGAATCGGCCCCAAGAACTGGAGCGTCTGACCAACCCGCTGTACGAGGCCAACAGCCTGGTGATCTGGCCCTCCGTGGCCCCTCAGAGTCTGCTGCTGTGGGAAGGTAAGAAACAAACACGAAACACGGGCAGTCAAAAGTTTCATTTTGTTGATCCATTATGTTTCTAACATCCTGCAATATGCTAACACTGTTAGCAACACAAAAAAAAATAAACAGAAGCAGTTGTTCTTTGGACAAAAAAATCTGAATACTCACTATTATCCTGTAATACCACAGATGACTGATGAAGAGCAGAACCTCAGGTGGTTTAAAAGCAGGTTTGAGATAAACTAGGTGGAGCTTTTGTTTGAACAGACGATAGAAGAGGCTCAGAGGTCCTGTGCTCAGTTTTGCCTTTGAATCCTGATTTTCTTGTTTGACACAGAAAGCCTACTTCTGTGTGCATTAACAAGTAGACCTGCCAGCTGTGTGCTCACAGCATGACACACGTTTCATAACATTGTGGGTTGGACTTGTGTTTTTTGGTTTGTGCTTTGACTGAAGATGTGCCTGAAACCAGTTATGAGTGATTAATTGTCAACACCTAAAAGACTTATTGACTCTGGCTGTGATAGCCACAGGTATGCTGCCGTGAACTGGTTCTCGCCTCATCTGTGATCTGTGAAATGTCACCAGAAGGGGGCGCCGTTGATCTCACTTTTCCCACTACTGATAAACTGAGTGACCCCATGAGCCACTAGTAAATTCTGTGACACACATATTATGTCTTCAAATACTTTTCCATACATAAACGACACTATGACGTAAACATTCACTACATAATAACTATACTAATATACTGTAAGTAATATTTAAAGCACAAACACAACTGCAATAAATCAGTGAGCATATGAACGATAAGATTTTGTATTTAGTCTGAAAAAACGGTGTAAACAGATCGTCTAGCATTGTCCAACCTCTGATAACCGTATGAACCACGAAGACTTGAAACTCTGCAGGTGACTGTTTAGTTCATTTGGCTTTCAGCACCTTCAGATTTTCAGCATTGCTGACATTTCTTCTCAGGCATCCTGATGATGTGTTTGGCTTATTATAGGCTGCACAGAAGGTATCCTTGCTGACACCTGAGCCTGCGTCACTTTTACTACTAGTTAGCAGTTAACAGTCACATGTGCACTAATATTAGTCCTGTGGTGGCAAACTTCGATTTTTTTTTTTTTATTACGCCCTTTTTCTTTGAAATGTTCTGTTTCAAAGCACCGAGCGATGGTAAATTAAATGAGCAGCGATGCAGCGATGACTCCATCGTGGTTTAGTAAATGTACGTGGGTGAAGCGAGCGCATGCTGCTCTTTTCTCTCTTGGTTAACTCGAGTGAGACTGAGATGGTATTAGGCTGCTGTCTTTTCCAAGCAGCGCTCCTCACTACATATAGTTTTCTTGTGATGTATTATCATTGTAAATCAAGGGTTATATAGAAATTATTAGTTTGGCTTTGTTTAGCTCTTTGTGTTCATTTCTATAATTGTGCGTTCATTGACTCCAAAAAAAGTTCCAGGGGAATCTGCGTTTGAATTTGCTGGGTGTCGCATCAGCTCAAACTGCACAGCATTCATAAAGAAAAAGTAAGGGGATGGGTCTAGACAGATGAGGGGTCATTAGGTTCAGGCGATCCTGTATGAGGGGGGCCCCTTTTCCTGCCTAAAGCCTCAGCCTGAGCCACACCCTCATCCTATATGAACACGCATGTTTGAGAACTACTGAGGCGCATGAAACTCAAACTGTGCTTCACTTCAAAAGGAACATAGAAGATAAATACGACCATGAAAGTTTCATATATTTAGATTTGGAATAAAGTTAAACAAGTTTTCAGTTTAATTACTAGAAATGCAGAGCAGTTTTTAAAAGCTCCACGCTCTAATGAGCTAATGAGTAATCTTAAACCTCCATTTTCTGCTAGTATTCAGTGTCGTCCGTAGACAAAGACGCTTAAATCTTCTCACTAATTTCTGTTTTCAAATAAGGACACACCCAGATTAAAATAAATGTGCCATGCACACTGCTATTTTGCCCTGACTAAAAACTAAATAAAAAAATGTAATAGATATATTCATTGGCACTAAAACTGTCATCTACCCAGTATAAATGAATTACATGACAAAACAACTGAGATCTCAGTACTGAGTGAAATAACCTGACCTTTTGGCCTCATGGATTGGTAATACATGTCTCATGTCACTCAGCTGATTCTTTCATGCAGTCAGCGTTTCTCAACACTCAACACATTGCTAATGACATTTAATGACAGACAGCCTAGAACGTTTATGCACCGCGTTTAATACTCTGTGAAGCATGTTGACCCAGTTTATCCAGATTCTTCTCATTTTCTTTCAGGCAATTTTGCCTTTATCGAACAGTTGACAGTGACATTGAAATCAGAAACAAGAAGAGGAGGAAGATGTGCATGACGAAAGTTCCTTGCTGGACTAGAAAATAGCAATAATTGCAACCAGCAGTTTATTATATTTACAGTTTCATATTCTTGTACACACCTTCATCTATTCTATAGGCGCTCCACAGTTTCTCGTGCATGTAAATGGTAAATGGACTGTACGCCTTTCTAGTCTTCCGACCACTCAAAGCGCTTTACAGTGCATATCTCATTCACCCATTCACACACATTCATACACCGATGGCGCAGCCTTCGGGAGCAATTTTGGGGTTCAGTATCTTCGTATCTAGTATCAGTATCTAGCCCAAAGATACTCAGTATCTAGTATCAGTATCAGTATCTTGCCCAAGGACACTTCGACATGCAGACTGGAGGGGATCAAACCGGGGATCGAACCACTGATCTTCTGATTAGTGGACGACCCGCTCTACCTCCAAGCCACATCTATACATGTAACTATACACATCAGCTTTGTCAAGATGTCTTTGTAGCCGCACTGTTAGCGTAACAAATTTGGTACAAATGTTCCTGTTTCTCCGATGATGAATCACCCTTGGAGATCCTCTGACTTTTCCACTACTGCCACCATGAGACTGACATTTGTGATTCTGAGCGAAGCAACAGTCGGTGGTACAGGCAGTCATATTCCTCTCAGTGTGAATTCTCTGCATGCTAAACTATGATGGTGAACGTTTAGTTCTCTAGTCAGAGCACCAAAGAAATATAAATAAACACTTTGTTGTGAGGTTTTGTTCCTTACAGATCACTTACAGTGCTCTCCCGCTCTTCTCTTACAGGAGTGTTCCTTCGCTGGAACCGCTCCTCCAAGTGTTTGGACGAGGCCTACGAGGAGATGGTACATATAATTGAATACAACAAAGAGCTTCAAAACAAAGTGAACACCCTGCGCAGGCAGCTGGCCCAGCTGGAAACTGAAGATCCTCTGTTGCAGACACCGTAAAGGGAGAGAGAGAAAGAGTGAGTGGCGAAAGAAAGAGGTAGAAAATGTGAAAATCTAACTAAATATAAAAAAACCAATCAATGTCAGCCCAGTTTTAGGCTTCAGTTAGGTTTAAATTTTCTTTTCTTGTTTGAGAATATGTAATACAAACCATTATAATTATGGATTTTGGACATGATAATTGCTGTTACATTTTGGAATGGAATAGCCCTAAAACCAGATTAACTTCAAACTCAAAATGAACCTCTGTTCCATTTTGCATTCATAGATTGAGAGAGTGTCCTGACACCTCACATGCGAAAGAAAAAAAACAAAACGTTTTAGCAGATTTTACCATGTTGTGTCATTGAAACTCACCAGGAGTGAGAAGGGAAGATTGAAAAAACAAAGCCAGAGTGCTGCCAAAAGCCAAATACTCATCATCTCATTGTCCTCTGGCATAGAACTGAAACAATTAGTCGATTAATCAATTAGTCCATCATCAAAAATAACTAAGATAATCGATTAATCATCTCAGACAAAAATGTCAAACATTTGCAGGTTACAGTTTCTTAAAAATGTGAGAATTTGCTGCTTTTCTTTGTCATACATCACTGTAAACGTCATATACGTGTGAGATTTGGGACTGTTGGTCGGACATGAGGACCAATTTGACATTTCATGTACCGAACTTTCCGAAAAAAATTAATCATCAGATTAAATGACAAAGAACAGAATTACTCTGACATTGTGTGCACGCAGACCTGCGTGTTACAGAAAAAAAGCTCTTCGGCTCCTTATATTATTCTTTAGCTTATCAGCTTGATTTCACAGTTGCTAAGCCTCATCAAACCCCCGCGTCTCACACTCACTGACTCTCATTTAAATACACAGATATCTAATAATTCAGTGTGTATTAATAGATTTCTATAAATTCTGGGGCTTCAGTCTTGTTCAGGAGGGACTATTTGCCCTTCGGATGTTCATTTACTACAGAGTACACATTTGCGCCAAACATCCTGCTGAATGTATACGCCGCCGAAGTACTACAGAGAGTAACTATGGCAACATATAGGGTGCTATAAGGCAGCATGCGAGATGAGGGTGCATGGTGAGATGATATAATAAGCGTGGGTAGGGTCAGCACCTACTGTTCTGTAGAACGAGACGGGAGCATCATTACTTAACATTCCAGTAAGTAGTTTTGGAAGAGAGATTAAGAAATATTCATTTCACAACCGTATGAAACGAACAGCGTCCATCAGTTTAGTTATGTTTGGTCAATATTTCTCCAGTGTCATTACAGATAATAGTAAATTAGTCAGATATGTTTGAGGGTTATGATGGTGCTGAGGGTCCACGCTAATGGTGGCCATGTTGGTTGAACACATGGAGGTTTGTCTGCTTAAAAAGTGAAACTATATTAATGTGAGATTAATGCTTTAAAGACCAATTTATATTTTGGATATTTAAAGTTATATAATAATTGTTGTGTTCAAGTACATATTATCAAAATGCATATCTGCTGTTTTGTTGATCTAATGCACTTTTGTGTGTAAGGCATATATAATATTAGAAATAATTCTTGTAATCAGCATCATTTTTTTTTGTTGTTTACCCACCAGCTGTTGCCATATTAGATGATAAATATCTTAATATTAAATGTGAAAACACGCCAATATATCTAACTAACGTAAACTCAAACTATACAGTAAGACCTACTGCAGACGACACAGACGGTGTCATAGTAAAATCATCATAACAAGTCCAAGAAAGGAGCGTTAAAAACATTTTTGTGGTTTCTTCTGAACCTGTAATTAATTGCATCCAAGCGGCAGATCGACAAGTTTAAAGCAAACAAAATTCTCTTTGCATATTGACATTAAATCTTTCGGTGAGTGGAGGTAACTTCCATGAGCATGATATTAAGCAAACATTATGCTGCACCTTAAATGCAAACTAATTGGCAATTTTGGGGAAAGGTTAAGTCCAGTGTTCATCCTGGACCAAGTTTTGTTTGTTTTGCCGGTAGGAAACTCCAATTTCTCTGTCATCTTCATGCATTTCTATTTTCTATCGCATTTCCATGTGTGTTTCTTCAAGAATGACACAATCATCACACTAAGCTGAACTGATTCCAGCCACTACGTTAAACTTGCTTCTAGCTGCACTATTTACATTTTTTTTTTGCCAAAAAAAGACACCTACTGTTGCTTTGTGTGTGCATGAATGAAACAATGAGTTCGATCAAGGTAATGGTGTGTGTGCGTGCTCGCATTATGTATAATATTATCTTGTCAATGAAACTCTAAAAAGATTATCAGCACTGTGGACAAATAATGCTTTTGTCTGTTGTTGTTGCTTTGCTCAATGCCTTACTGCAAAATGAGAGTTTAAAATAAACATTTCAGTTCAATTTTATCACTGCTGTTAGATCAGATGTCTGTAAAATTATATTATTATTCAAAAGATTAAATATTTGTTTGTTTGTTTTTTTAAGTTTTCAAGACATTAAAAATGACAGCACAAAATATTTTTGTGAGTTTTTGTTCTGTATGATCTCCATAAACGAAGGAACAAGGAACCAAAAAAATTGACGTCAGAGCTGTTCTGGTCTCCATTTGTAGTCCGAACAGTGTTGCCCAATCATGTCTGTGTCACCTTTGTGTCGTGTGAAAGGTGTCACTTGTGGTGACAAACCCACACTGAATGAACACCTGACACTGCAGTTCCCCTCAGCTCTATTGACCGTTTTAGCACCTCTCAGCTGATTGTTTTGGTTCCGCAGCCTTTACTGTTACTGATTCAGTCTCACCGCTCTCGTCGGCCCAGTTTCTTCTTCTCTTTATCACAGCAGGTAACTGTTTTTATGGGGAACTATAAAAACCCACACTACTTGCCCAAAGCTGACCAGTAAATTAGCTGGTTAACAGCCGACTACTGAGCCAGATACGCAAAAACATTCACCTTTGTAACTTTGCACGGTGATAAATGTACTGTCCTGGCGCTCTGGTCACGTCTATCACTGCCCTGCACAGTTTGTCCAAGGATTAATAAACAGCAACCCAACCACCCCACGTAATATGTTGGCCACCCCTGTGACGGAAGGATCATCTGATGAGGTGAGGAATAAATAGCCGGGACTCAGCTGCTTCATGGAGGCATGTGATTGCAGCCAGTGTTTACAGTGCTATCATCCAGTCATCACTCTTCTGTCCATATTAATGTGGCCTTGCGTCTGTCACTACTCTGATTTCATGGCTGAAAGCCTTCCTTTACATAACACACGGGGTGTCTTGACTGTTTGTGGTAATAATCTGGAGGAAAAAAACTGTAGTATTGAATTAAATTACAGTTTTATCCACAACCTGTGAACTTCAAACAAAGGCAGTCTTTGAGAGTGTCTTGGTCTTGGTCACTATTACACCAACAACTAAACCAAAACTGTATCATCCCACAGATATCAGGTGTCATTTTTCCAATCATGCTCCCTGGGAGTGAAGGCGTGGAGTACTTGGATTATTTACATTCATCCATAAAAGGCTAAATGACTTCTGGAAATGGATGCTATCCAAGTTTTCCTCAAAGATATCCGGGTTTTGTTTTTGGTAAATGTGGGTCAGATAACTCATTAACTTGTTTTTGAGCAAGTCATTTCCCCTCCCAGTGATGACAGGTGTGGGGGTGTGCGCCCGTCCACCACTCACGTTTCAGCAGCAGATCTTGTGCCCACCCTTTGCTCACTCCACTCAGAGACATCGTCGCTCTCGTTGGCTCTCCTCTATCTACTGCAAACAAAATCTCAAAGTCAAACAGAGGGTGTGTGCCTTCTCACATCATCACATATCACACCTTAACCTTTGATAAACATGAATGAATCCTGTTCCATTTACATTAAAGAGGCTGTTTTGGAGCTTTTAGCAGCCACACTGGTTTGGTTTTAAGTTTCATTTCCACTAGCATCATTAAAAGTCTTTAATTGTAATGCGAGCTTCAGGTTTGCAACATGTGTATCCCAGCCATGTTGAACTCACTCACTTACTCATTGACTTGTCTCAGTATTTGTGTAAGCCTTACACACACACCTATATACATTATAGACACGTGAGCTCCTATTTGTCGCCAGTGGATCGTCCATTAGAAGTTCAGGCTGCACAGTTCAAACCTGCAGAACTTGTGAAAAATTCTAGATAAATCCCTGAGTTTCCACACATCACAAGTGTGTCGAAAGCATATACTGTAAATGATGCTTACAACATCTCGAGTATCTCCAGTTAATGGAATGAAGTAGCTATAAAAATATGCTTCAGTCAGTGTAAACATGCAGCTGGAACAAGCTTACACAATACCGTACTGTCCGTAAGTGTCAGGGTGGAACAAGATGATCTGTTTAGTTTTGTTATGAACAAAAGTGTCAAAATGAAAATGAAATTAAAAAATGCATTCAAATAGATTTAAACTTAAGTGTGTTAAGTTAACTTAAGTAACTTAACTTAAGTAGTAAGTTATCTTGTCTTGTCTTCTCCTACAGAAGAAAAAAAAATCATATTTTTCCAAAAATTTCCATGAACAAAATCTAGTCCAACAATTTCTGACATAAATAATGACAAAAATGAATATAAGTACTGTGCTGATTAAACTGTTTTTTTTTATTATTATTTTGATTACGAAACTATTAGTGAATTGAAATTAAATGAAATTAATTTTAGTTGATTGACTTATCAAAAGTTAAAACATAATAATCAATTGTCTGGTTCCAGCTTGTGAATGTGAATTTGCTGTTGTTCTTTCTGTTATTAAACTTAGTTGCTCTGACAAAGCAAACCTCCCCTTTTTAACCATTTTACACCATATGATAATAATCAAGAACATTACTGAAGGATTGTTCAGCCGGTCTGTAACATGCTGTGCTATATTGTGGTTTCTTTTCCCTGTGATCTCCTTGTTCTTCACCCTCCTCCACCACAGGGCTACCATCTCGCATTGTGTTACAGCCAGTGTCGGTCACCGGACGGAACAAACTCGTACTCGTGGCGTCAGATTTGACCGGCAGTGAATGGAAATAAAAGGGGATTTGCAGAGACAGACACGCTGTGAGCGGCGGAGCTCTGGCTGTCTGTGACACTCTGGGGTGGGAGTGGTCTGAAAGGGAGGACCGCACCTCCGAGCCTCTACCAATCCGAGAGGAAGCCGGCTTCCCCTCGTACCAGATGGCCGCTGATATATAGCTTGAAGACGCAGCTGATGCAACACTGGACGAAGATAACACAAGCATCACGTCAGAGAGCTGAAGGCTACAGATCAGCCCAAAGGGGGAAGCAGCATCTCATTCTCATAAAGAGAAGCCAGGCAGGAGTTCAGTCTGTTCACAGCCCTGTAGATTCACCGGTGAGTAACTCTTTCTGTTATATCAATGTGTGAAGATTAGATTTAGAATTTAGCAACTTAACAATGGCAATTTATCAATGCATTTATTTGATAGATTGTAATTTATCTGTCGCGTCCACGTGCTGCCTCTATTAATGTATTTTACTGATCTGAATATAATTTGTTTAACGGATATTTCACACTTCCTGTGCCCATGTGGAGCTGTTGGCCGCCTTCCTTTGGCCAACGACTGCTATTAATTAAATTAAATATTATATATACCAGGCTGCCAACGTAACAGTGACGTATTAGGTTCAGGAAGTGTGTTACCCGGTTTCATGAGTCTGGGTGGCTTTTTTCAGTGTCTCACATGTGAAATAAAACGATGGCTGCTCACTTAATAGATAAATGAATCTCCGTGGACTGCTCGTCGCATCCTCAATCCGCGCGTAAAAGCAGCCGCACTTAAACGGAGCCCCCGTAATTAGGGAACTAAATCGCAGACTGTCCTGAGAAGATCATGACCGCGACTCATCAGGTGCAAAAAAAACAAAAAAACAGCCTTCCTGTTACACAACTGGCTTACGTGATTGTGTTGGCAAAACAGTGAATGGCACATGTTGGGAGGAGGTCAAGGGGTCGAGCAAGACGGAAACAGCATGTTTTACAACATTTACTGATGATGTTTAATATATGATCTACCTAATAATAATAATAATAATAATAATAATAATAATATTGATTATAATTGTGAGAATTAATAATAATGATAGCGAGGGTTTTGTGGGTAGCATGATATATTTTTACTCCAAATGAGAATGAATCCATGAGGCGTTAAAGACAAAAGATCGCTGTGTCCTAAAAAGTTTCCAAAAAAATCATCTCCAAATCGTGTTGCAGTGGCTGTGGACCTGATCTTGGCACTGTTTTCGTCCGCTACTGTACGCCCTCTCTCCCTGATTGGCTCTCGATGAAGGCAGGGCAGTATAAATACTCTCAAGTTACTCTCCTCCTTCCTTTTTTTGGAAGCTCTCTGCACCCTCGGTAAGTTCACTCCTGAAAGGATGCGTTAGTCAAAAGTCTGACCGATGATGAATAAATGAAAGAAACACGCAGACAGGACGGGTCTTGTTGGGTGACTAGACACACTTGACGTTTTTGAATGACTGGTCACGTTTAAAAGCTGCTCTCGGTGTTCTAACTGTTCTCTAATCGAGTGCGTAAAAATGAAATTCATGTTGAAGGTTTTATTCGCGCTTGAGTCTCATTAAAGTGTCATAAAAGGTAACAGACTGAGTGAAAGGCACTTGATAAAGTGTTTGGTGTTGCTATGTACTCGAGTGCTCCGTTGCGCCTCTTTGGAGACAATAGTCATTTGCATTTGAGTGTAGCATACGAGTCGCTGGCACCTTTTTTTTCTCGCGGCATGGATCGGTTTTCATTGTTCTGGAGATTTGCCCCTGTTGCGACTTTCACGGTTTTGCTGCAGATGCATTTGAAAGTGAATGAAATCCTCTCCCTCCGTGCCAAGTATGTCGTCTGCTTCTGTGTCTGTCTCTTGGCGCCAGAGGTCTGGAGAGGAGCCCAAATCCCCTCCTTTAAAATGTATGGAAAGAAGGAACCAGATGATGGTAGTCAGACATATACAGCTGTTTAAAATAAAGCGTCCACTGACATTTCAGCAGTTTGTTCTTTTTTGCACCGTGAGGTTGAATTTTGCTGACGCCTGTGGAATTAGAAAGACTCAAATGTCACTCAAAAGCGTGAACACATTCTTGTCCTCCCCCAGGTACCGGCATGCCTGTCATCAGAAGCCTCAGCAAGGTGGCCAAGCAGGCCCTGCTCAGCACCCCGGGGTGCGGCTGCCAGCCACTGACAGTGGCTGTACGCAACATCAGCTTCTCCCCACGTCAGGTGACGTCTGACGCCAGCTTCCACTCCGTGTCCTTCTCAGAAACGGACCATCCCAAGGTGCTCATTACAGGTAGGCCGCAACATTTTACTTCTAAAGAGGTGGTCCAACAGTGATGAAGGTGCAGGGATTCAAGAGCAGCAGGATTTCTCGCAAGTTTCGCAGAAAGAAAGCAGAATGGGATGACCATTTAAAAAAAACAAAGTGTAGGCAGCAAATGCTGACCCTTTTCTCCTCCTTCTTAGATAGTTCAGTCTCCATGGAAACCAGCGCAGATGATTATTAGCTGCTGCTCATTTAATGCGTGCACTGTCCTGCGTTGACACCCTGTGTTTCTGTGTCTGCGTGTAACACAGGTGGTCTGGGTCAGCTTGGGGTGGGGCTCGCCAAACTCCTGAGGTAAGATTTCCACTTTACCTGTGCAACCAATTCCACATTGTTCCCCCTGCAGCTGGAAGACAGTCAGTTGTTTAGTAGACTGTAAAAGTATGAGAACACACTGAGGCTATTTCACATTGTCTCACACTGACTTCCTGCTTTATAGGAAGCGGTTTGGAAAGAACAATGTCATTCTGTCTGACATTAGGAAACCTCCAAGCAACGTTTTCCACAGTGGTGAGTCGGAACATATACTGTCATGTATTTCGAATGAGTTCTGCTGTGTGAAAATCAGATTCAGACATACAAGAGCCGTCTTTTTACAGCGTTCGAGCACATATTACATTCATTTGGCAATGCTTTTGTCCAAACAGTAGTTGTGTTGTGTAAATCCCCTGAGTGTCCAGTATGTGTTAACTGGGCTCCTGCCAGTCACTGTAGCTATGAATAATACCCAAACATTTTCAGGTGTTTGGAAATGAAAGGGTTGTTCATGCGTAAGAAAAGTACCATGGCTCTACTGTCGATTAACAGAATGACGGCGTGGACAAAAATATTGATTTTCAGAGAGAGGACGTCATTCATGCCTGAAAAATGTTAATAAATTACTCTAAATCAATAGGTGACCCACTTCAGTGACTGGCCAGTAATGAACTGTCCCAAGACAGAATGTATCGATTTACATCTTTGAGTTAGAATCAAAACTGGAGCTGGCTTTCGGTTAATTGCCATTTTGAGAATTGCTTCCAAGAAAGAATTTCTAAACTCTTTAATCATCTCTATCACCATAAGGTCCCTTCATCTACTCAGACATCCTGGACTACAAGAACCTGCGGGAAATTGTGGTGAACAACCGCATCACTTGGCTGGTTCACTACAGCGCCCTCCTCAGCGCTGTTGGAGAGGCCAACGTGGCCCTGGCGCGCTCGGTTAACATCACCGGTAAGCGTGTTGGTGACTAGTTAACTTAGCTTAACGAGTCTTATGATCATGACAGCATAACATACGTGAGAGTGCGGTGTTCTGACGGTGTGGTTCTTTTGTTCCTTAGGGCTTCACAACATTTTGGACATTGCAGCAGAGCACGGCCTGCGTCTGTTTGTCCCCAGCACCATCGGTGCCTTTGGTCCCACTTCTCCCCGCAACCCTACTCCAGATCTCTGTGTACAGAGACCTCGCACTATCTATGGTGTCTCCAAGGTCCACGCTGAGCTTATGGGAGAGGTTAGATCTCAAATTTCTTATGTCACTCCAAAGCAAAAAAAAAAAAAACCCTCATACCGACACTAAACATACTTTTATTCTTCCCTTCCCATATTAAATTATTAAATGTAAAATGTCCAATCAATTACTGATTCCTCTCTGTTCTTCTGCAGTACTATCACCACCGCTACGGCCTGGACTTCCGCTGTCTCCGCTACCCAGGAATCATCTCTGCTGACTCCATGCCTGGAGGCGGAACGACAGGTGAGAGAGATGAACTTCAGACCACGGACGTCTATTCCTATAATGCTCCTGTCAGTCATAAGTTTGTTATGTAACTGACGTATTCCAGAGAGTTGTTATGGCTTGTATTTTTAGGCCGGCAGATAACTCGATGGCTTGTCTCCATATTTTCACTTGCCTGAACAGCTACCACACCCGCCTCTACGCCAAAAATATGACAAAAACAAACTAATAACATTGTAACTGTAGTATAACATGTAAATGTTTAATTGAAATACTTCAATTAAGATGTTTTTATTTTTTCCAGACTATGCCGTCCAGATTTTCCACGATGCAATAAAAACTGGCAAGTTTGAGTGCAACTTGAAACCCGACACGCGGCTGCCCATGATGTACATCGACGACTGCCTGCGCGCCACACTGGAGGTGTTGGAGGCGCCGGCTGACACACTGAGCATGAGGACCTACAACATCAACGCGATGAGCTTTACACCCGAGGAACTGGCCCAGGAACTCCAGAAGCAGGTGCCTGAGCTGGAGGTCACGTATGACGTTGACCATGTACGACAGGCCATTGGTGAGTGACCGTGTTGATTTGTTGTTAAAGCGAGAGTTATCTTTATTTTAATTCATCTTCAGCCACTTTAAAGACATCATTGTTAACTCTATAACTGACTATGTACTGTCAGATGCATAGCAGTATCTATTTAAAGTTAGCTAACATTAGCCAACATAAGATGGTCATACCAGACCAAGTAAGGCTGCAGCAGAATGCATTAAACTGGGAGTGTTTTCACTTGATTTGTAGACTACAGATCTGTAGTTAGTTCAACCATTGTTTTGTTTTTTAAAATAAATTTTGTATGTCGCTTGTTTCCTTTCCAGCTGACAGCTGGCCAATGGACTTTGATGACTCCAATGCACGGAAGGACTGGGGCTGGAAGCACGATTACGATCTCCCAGAGCTCGTCCAGACGATGCTTAACTACTTGAGCACAGATACCCGCATGGCTCGTGCTAACTGAGGGCACACAACATCGATTGGCGTATTCTTTTGTACATAATGTAAAGACTGACCAAAGAGAGTAGAGAAACATGGCCTGTACATAGTCGTTCTCTCACTTCTCTCTGTAAAATCAGAAGGGCTCTGCTTGCCTGGCACAAGGCCATCGTGTCTCTAGAATGTAAACGGTGCGGGCCAGACAATCCTCTGCACTCCTGTCCATCTACCATCTTGCTTTGATATGCAGTCTATCAGTGGAAGGTTGTCAGCAAGTATCAGGGATAACAATGTGGCCTGTGAAAAGTTGTTTGGATGAAAAATCGGATGACTTGCATGTTGATGAATTGTGCGAATCTTTGCAAATGTTTTCTTGGCAAAAAAAAAAAAAAAAATCAATTCAACAAACCGAGAATCTTGCATTGTGTATTTTGTAAGCTTTTCCACCTCTCTTTCTGGAAATGCAAGACAGTCAAGGTTTTGTTTTCTGCTAAATGTCCAGGGATTGTCAAAATTCAGGGCCTACAGCTCCTGCAGCTGAAATCACGTAGGTGTACAAATACACAAGTTGTGTCCTCTGATGCACTTTAGCTTTGTGTCTTAAAATTATTGACAGGTAAATAAGCCTAATCACCTGCGGGGGCAATTTCTGATACAGTGCATCGGTATTTCGAGCAGTGCGAGAGCAAGAATCTTTCTTCTGTTTATTCCACATAACATTATTTATTGTCTGTTGGTGTTAAACATGTGGGAGCTTCATCTAAAAGCTTTTCTTAACATTCTTCTTTGTGTTTTTTTTTTTTTTTTTTTTTTTGTTTGTTTGTTTTTTTTGCATCAACTCTGGAGAATTATTTTGACACAAGAGAAATGTGACACCATATGCCACATTTGATGGTTTCTGTTTCAACAATTTTTAAAAGGTTTCTATGTGAAAGTCTTAGCAGGCTCTCTCTGTTCTTTCAATCACATTTGACAATAAAACCTTTTTTCCACGTACCTCTCCCTGTTGTCACTTTCACACCTTCATAACACGGGGGATTAAAGAGAAACTTTAATCCGTAACCCGTTCATCTTGCATCTTTGCATAAACAAACATGCGTGTGGTGTTAATCTCCTGAGGGTGGTGGAGAGTTTGGCATGGCAAACATTTGAGTACAAAATGTCCTCACAGTCAAACTGAAACCTGGATGTGTCTTTCACTAAAAGAGTTTGTTACAATTTGAATTTACTTTTGGTTTGAAGCAGCATAAAGGAGACAAGCAGTCACATTGTTTTATCAGATATACAAGCTGTCGAGCATTAGATGGCTATTACTTGCATCACTGGCAGTGTAGCCCACAACAGATTAGATCCATTTCAAGATCTTGATCGGCGTTCTGCAGACTAAAGCTTAATACCTTAAGACCTGCATTGGTGTGAATATTGGAATGTCAAAAACTTCCAGCATTCCTGAATAGGTTTAAACTTGTATTTTTCTAAATGCAGAATTTAGGTATGCACCGTGTAAAGGTTGGATCTTGTGCTGCTGGCAGTTTAAGCTTGTAATGGAAAACCAGAACTTGATGTGTTAGAGCATGAACCTGCTTTTCTTGTTTCTGTGTACCCAGAATCACTGTGTGAAGTCTTAATTCACCGTGTTGTTGAATACAGATTTAATTACATTGCAGATTTGCTGAGCATCGATGATGAACATGTTTTTGTGTCAGGAAAGTGTAAAAGTGTAATGATAATCAGTGAGTATGCTTAACAAAATTTATAGTGTACATTTGGGAAATTAGGTCTTACCCTATACTGCCTTCATATTTCTATTGCAATGTGAGTGATTTGAAGTGAAGCATTCTCAAATTATAGCATGAACTTTCACTGCACTGTCATATAGTATCCTGTGTGTCAAATACCTACAGGGTTAATGTTGCACATATACTGATGAAAATATTGAAGTCACTCTCACCAGAAGGCACAAAATCCTAACTCACGTCGATAAATGCAGTGAACCAAAGCCGCTGTATTGTCTTCACCAAATTGGATCATAAACCCTGACCCTGAGGACAACATTGTCCTTCACTGACCGCTCGACAGCCTTTCTTCAATTTCTCTGCGTCAGTAATTGCAGCCGCCTCGGGTGACCTTGTTGAGTTTTGTTTTTGCAGTCGCGACGCAGAGAGAAGAAGAGCACAGGCGAAGAGACAGACTGCGGAGAGACTCACTCACATTCGGCTAAATTTAATGTTAAGTTAGGTGAGATGCATTTTCCATTTCTCAATCATGAGCCCCTGAGAGCAGGCAGGCTACAAACACTTGATGAGCTCTCGACTCTAATTAGCACCTCTCCTCTGTGAGTGTGTGTCAATAAAACGACAGGTGTGCTCTCGGGCTGGAAAGAAAAATTCTAATTTTCTCATTACAAATCTCAGCAAACAAGAAGTCCTATGTTGGCTTTTTTTTTTTCACGCGGCTCTAACAAGCCGGAATGGTTTTACACTGTTCTCTCATCCAGCAGACATTCTTCAAATAATACTATCTTTGTTTGTCTAAGATTTAGCAGCTTGTATAGCAGCAGACAAAACAAACACATCATGGAAATGTACTTAGTCATGCTTACTAAAAGACTACGCGTTTGTAGTCATACTTACCCGCATCTGTTTCTTTGAAGGCAAAACAGCAACTTTTGGGGTTCTTTGTTGTTTTCAGCATACAGAGAAAAATGAGACGACTAACAGGCAACCACATGCCACACCACTTGTGTTTACACATGCGTGTGATGGTCATTTCAGTCATTTTTAATGTCCCTTTTAAATCAGTGTAGTTTCTGTTCTCCTTCATACGGAAGACTGCAGTTTGTCTACCTTCAGGAGCTCGATAGCGATGAAGGAATTGCAAATGCCTAACCTAACCCTAAATATTTGCGCTGGATTTGAATGTTCCAAATATATCTCTAACGAACGTTTCCTTCTGCTTGGGTACAGAGTATCTTCTTGCTCACATTTGGCTGCCGGCGTAAGAAGGTCTTACATTAAGGGGCGAGAGCCAGAGAGTAGCTCGCTGTGAAATGATGTGTGACTGAAAAATCAATTTCTATCTTTCAGACACACATGTGCAAGCAAATGCAATGCAAACATGCAGATGTGTTTCAGGGGCAAAATATTCCCACATACAGATTTTGTTTAGCATTTCTGTATGTGACTGAACATGTATGCGCCCCACAGATTTGGCTTTCCAAGAAGAGGCACAAGCGTGGTGGAGGAAACAGAAAGAAAGAGCCATGTGACAAGGTGTTCACTTTTTCTTTTTCTCTCTCTAGTAAGGGAGACCTCGCCTCTTATGTAAGATGCAACCCCCCCTCCTCACACACACTTGCAGGCCCGCCTCTCACCAGCCAATCAGGGAACTCTAGTCGCCTGGGCCTCAGTGTTTTCATCATGTAATAAGATTCACACAGTGTGCAGCAGCTTACGTCTGACCAGTGAAGGACAAGACATAAACAGGGCTGGAGGAGGGGCTGGGAGCTACTTGGCCATGGGCCAGAAAACGCCATAACACTCTGTGCCACAGCTGTTATTACACATGGAGACCTGTTACCATGGTAATAGAGCCCAAGACCCCACCGCCTCTCTTTCCCCCCTTTGGCCTTAAGCAGAATGTAAGGGCCCGCTGTATAGCGCTTGCTTACAGTACAGCCATGTGGCTTCTCGGTTACCCCCTTGTGACAATGTTTCACAAGTACAAACAGAAATCAAATCTTTTGGCACTTATTAAATATTTAAATGTTGCATTTGGGGATTATTGTCTTAAGATTTTGCGAGTTGCGAGAAAATAAAGAAGTGAACTGCTTAGTTTTTCCGTGCTCCAGCAGTCTGAAACGGCCGATACCATTACGGTCAGAAAATCAATTATAACTTTGGGATCGTGGTCGCAGTTTATGAGCCCTACAGTTCAATGGTCTCTAAACTATAAATCTGAAACGACGTTTCTGACCTGATATGACCTTTGTTCTAAGAATTTTCAAATGACCCTTCAGTAAGGAAGACTGGATTTGAAGTATCAAAGCTGAGTTGAATTTATTCTTGTACAAGAAGGAGCGTTTAACAGTGCAACACACAAAAAGGGTTACAGAGAAAAAGGCTCCCTGTGGAGCTCTAACAGTTCGTTCTTGAACACTCTCTAATGGGCTGTCTCGGACACCTCCCCATAGATACAGATAGCATCATAAGTCTTCTTAATTTCCTCTAATAATTAGCATTTCCCCAATTTAAATGTTGCCTCTCTGACCTGTCCCTGACCCTTGTTCTGTTCTGGACTTCTTCTATTGATACATTAATCTGAGCTTTACCTTACCCTGCTAGCCTTAGCAACAAAGTCATATTAGAGAAGTGAACAGAACTTATGAGGAGTAGGAACTCACATACACATCATATGATTTAGGACATCTGAAACACAGTATAAACCTAATTTTTATAACCACCTTTACATCTCCAGTGGCCATAATGCCTGTAGCACACACAGAGCCTTTCAAGGTAACATGAGGTGCACTGATACCACTGACTATTATGAGCTCTATTGTCAGCTTCTTTGTAGGACAATCTGGTTAAGTCAAGTTGACAATATTCACTGTCACCACTGATCCTCTCAGGATGTTATACAACCTCGCCTTAATCCCATACCTGAGGTGGTAAACCAGTTTAAACACAGATTTGGGGTCAGATTAGAGCTTCACTCTACCAGCCTTGACCATTATAGGTATCAAAACTGGGATGACTGACTCAGGAACAGCAGATATGATGGTGGTCTTGTTTCCTTTAATCCCACAAGCAAAAGCTGCAAGGCTCTGTGGCATGCACGACTGCTGTTATCTTTACCTTTACATATATCATAGTTTACTTGGTACTTGAGCAAAATGTTAACCATAACTTCACTACATGTGCCAGTAATGTAAACCAAAGGACAAAGTAGTTAGGTTAAACAGATAAGCTTAATGAAATGTGGTGACAAGGGTGGATTTAACATACAGAGGCTTTAGGCGTATAAAAGTCATTCACTATTTCTAAATGTGTTAATTAGATTTAGATCCATCTCCATCCATTATCTGCAGACCACATATCCTCATCAGGGTCACAAAGAGGTTGAGCTCATCCAAGGTACACCGGACAAGTCACAGCTCATCACAGGGCACACAGAGCAGCCATTCATGCTACATTCATACCCCACGGGCAATTTAGAGTCACCGAGTAACCTGTTAAGTGTTGTCTTTTTGGACTGTGAGGGGAAGTCGAGTACCTGCAGAGAATCCACAAGAGACAGGAACAACATGCAACTCCACACAGAAAGGCTCCCTACAGTATGTTGCTGTACTGACTAACAGCTCCTATGCTGTGTGTTCAGAGGAACTGTATGTGACAACACTGAAACATGCAAATGTTTTAGCTTTATCGCAATTTTTCCCTGGTATGACATAAAACTTTCTTAATCAATCTTCAACAGATTCTCATTTTTTTAATCCCCTTTTAATATTCATTTAATGATTAAGTAATAAAATAATCGAGAAAAAAAAAAGTTTCCTTGGTGACAAACTGAGCACAAGGTGACTCTGCCGCTTGGGGATTTGTTGATCCTGGAACATGATTTCAAAGAACTAAGATACAGACAACTCCTAGCATGAATAAATATTATGTCCATTTCTTGACCTTTTAGGCACACACAATAAGGAGAACACTGGCCTCATATCTGGGCCAAAACTTCTGATAGGCCTGATAAATGTTACAAGAAAGCTTTTATAATCCATAAGTAACTCAAGGACACTCAAGACCAAGCCACCACTTATAACTGCAAAGGCAGCTACTCACAATACGCAGCCTGAATGAGCCTGTGGAAAGACTTAAAGTGGTTCATTGTAATCAATAGCAATTATAAGTGAGGCCAAAGCAACCACCCAGTAACACTCCCCACCGGCAATTCATTACTTACAGCTTTCTGCTATTGCTTTGGTTGTTTATTAAGGTTAGAAGGTTGACTTGTATATTGATAAAAGGTTACATAAGAACACTTCAGCATTCATGTTGAATCCAGTTGGTCCACCTACAGCTGCTTACTTTTCAAGCCGCTTCTTTCAAGTGGTGCACGAGTTCACAAGTTCATATTTCAGGGTGGTTCTGTTTTTTTTTTTTTTTTTTCCTGCCACTGCAAGAAGCAGCTCCACCAAGAACTGATGACATGTGATCTGATGTGTCACATCTATCAGCAAGTTTAAGAAACTTTTAAGACACTGGCTGCAGGTCTTGTAGCAAGAACACGCAGAAATGCTTTGTTTGAATTGGTCATATTTAGGAGCTTATCAAATAAGTTAATGGGCTGATATCAGCTGATCTCTAAGCTGATCACAAACACACATATTTGTATAGATCCTACTTTCAAGGACATGTTTGTGTTTTTATACATATTCATTGTTTACTCCTTAATAATATTATTACTTTTTATTCTTTATATTATACAGTACTGTATATAATACTATTGTTCAACTAATAATTTAATACATATTAGTCACAATTCACCAATAATATAAAAACCAAAAATTGTATGTGTAAATAAAATAATATATTGCATTTGCAACATTTTTGGTAATAGCCATGTTTTCTTTACATCACTATATCAACATTGCACACAGAAAATCCAGAACCATATTTTCGGGTTCATTCAGTCATAAAATATGCAACAGGTGACAACTCACTTCCTTTTGAAACATTTTGTGTGGACAATCTGTTAAGTCAAGTTGACAATATTCACTGTCACTGATCCTCTCAGATGTTATACAACCTCGCTTTAACCCGCATCTGAGGTGTGGTAACCAGTTTAAACACAGATTTGGGGTCAGATTGTGAGCTTCTCACTCTCTACTCAGCCTTGACCATTATAGAAACAAACTGATGACTGACTCAGGAACAGCAGATATGATGGTCTTGTTTCCTTAATCCCACAAGTAAAGCTGTGTAAGGCTCTGTGGCATGCACGCATCAAGCAGTATCTTTACCTTACATATATCATAGTTTACTTTGGTACTTGGATAAAATGTTAACTATAACTTCACTTCACATGTGCCAGCAATGTGGAACCAAAAGGACAAAGTAGTTAGGTTAAACAGATAAGCTTAATGAAATGTGTAGACAAGGGTGATTTAACATATTAGAGGCTTTAGGGCGTGCTAAAAGTCATCTATTTATTTCTAAATGTGTTAATTAGGATTTAGATCCATCTTCTCATCCATTATCTGTGACCACATATCCTCATCAGGGTCACAAAGAGGTTGGAGCCTATCCAAGGTACACCCTGGACAAGCTGCCAGTCATCACAGGGCACAGAGCAAGCTTCATTCATGCTACATTCATACATTCATTACATTCATTTCCTGCCACTGCAAGAAGCAGCTCCACCAAGAACTGATGACATGTGATCTGATGTGTCATATCTATCAGCAAGTTTAAGAAACTTTGAAGACACTGGCTGCAGGTCTTGCAGCAAGAACATGCTGTGAAATGCTTTGTTTGAATTGGTCATATTTTAGGTGATTTGACAAATAAGTTAATGGCTGATATCAGCTGATTCTACTGATCACAAACACACATATTTGTATAGCATCCTACTTTCAAGTGAATATGTTTGTGTTTTTATACATATTCATTGTTTAAATTCTTTTTTAATAATATTAATATTTTTATTTCTTATGATATACAGTACTGTATATAATACTATTGTCTAACTAATAATTTAATACATATTAGTCACACCACCAATAATATAAAACCAAAATTGTATGTGTAAATAAAATAATATATTGCATTTGCACATTTTTGGTAATAGCCATGTTTTCTTTACATCACTATATCAACATTGCACACAGAAACTCAGAACCATATTTTCGGGTTCATTGAACTTGGGTGACCCAGCAGCACACGTGGCCTGTTTTAAAGCGCTGCTGTGCGGTTGTGGCGCCCTCTGCCGGTGAAGAGACTCGCAATTAAAAAATAACGATAATATTAAAATTTAAAACGATACAGTAATTAATATACGTTCGCCCTTATATAATATGACACACAATAAATATTGTGCAAGAACATATTTGTACAAGGAACAACCAGCGTGGCCACGTATTGTCTTCAGGCATTTTCTTGGACCCCTACGCAACTTCCGTCAAGCTGTTTAAGGACCCCCAGGATGTCCATGCTTGCTGAGCGTACGTAAATTTCTTGAAGAGTTTTGATGGATATTTTCTGTTTTCTCTCAATGTAACAGTGTATTTTTTTGATGTTCGTGTTTGCCAAAGACGCCGACACCGCCTGCCAGGAGATTTAACTCTGAAAATATTCAGTATTTCCTACTAAACGTTAAAGCAAAGCTAACATTAGCACGATAGCAGTGTGTAAACACGTGTTGACTCCGCGTCTTCACTGTTTTAACTTGTCTTTAGCTCGTCTTAGCCAGCTGCGTTGACTTAAATAGTCGAATATCTTTTTGCTCATTAACTTTGGCTCGAGTTTTACAAACGTGTGTAGCTGTGAAGCGTTGTTTTCTCAACACACGGTCAGACGTTTGAGTGTAAACTAGTGTCTCTGCTCCTGCTCCTGTAATGTTGACAGCTGTCAGTCAGTGTTCGCATGCACAGAAGACTTCATTAATAGTTAACTATTACTGCAAATATAAACGCACTATGTCTCACCTCGGTTCGTGCTGCTTGTCCTGATCGGTTATGTAACGTTTTGTTGGATGTTATGTAATGATGTCGCTGATCTCTGTGCAGCCCGGAGGAAACAGAAGTGGTCTGTTGACCCTAGGAACAGCGCCTGGAGCAACGATGACTCCAAATTTGGCCAGAGGATGCTGGAGCGAATGGGCTGGTCCAAGGGCAAGGTGAGTTTGGGTTTGTTGGGGATCAAATGTGGTCATTTGTATTTAGAGATGAGTTGTTGAACATGAGTGTCACATGTTATGTCTTCTCTTTTCATGTCAGGGCCTGGGCAGAAGTGAGCAGGGCGCCACTGACCACATCAAAGTAAAAGTGAAAAACAACAATTATGGTCTTGGAACCACTGCCAGCTACGAGGTGAGCACATTTCACACTTTGTGACTTGACACGAACTTCCTTTTGTTGGTGTGTTTTAACACATCCTAAAAGTAATAAATATATTTTTGACTCAGATTACTTAATTGTCATAATAATGATTACACTGGTAACAAGACTATTTGTCAGTGCGTGTTTTGGGACTGTCTTTTTTGAGGAATATATTATATTATTATATTATATTATTATATAATAATAATATTATATTGCACTATCTCTTTAATATTACTATTAATATTACATTTATCTCAGTAGAGATTTGAATGACAGTCTTGCTACACAAATACTAAGACTGGCCCTTTTTATTACCTGATTTCAAAGCATTATAGTCATTTTTTTCAAGGCCTGATGCCATAGTTCAAGTTCAGTCATAAAAATATGCAACAGGTGACAACTCACTTCCTTTGAAACATTTGCATTTCTGTGTGTGGTATTTCTTTTTGTTGATGCTTTCTGAAGGAGTCAGAAGTTAGAAAACACATCACAAAATATGTGAAAAATAATAAGTGAGAGGTGATGTCTGATGAAGCTTTTGCTTTGAAAGCTCTAATGCAGACGAATATGTACTCAGTTGCCACTTTATTAGGTGCATCTAGCTAAAAAGACGGCAGTCTAATACAGCAATCCTGCAGTCCTAATATTGAGATTTTGTTGAAAATCTGTGTTGCTTCCTCTATATAAGGATATAATCTTGTGCTGCTGGTGAACTGTTTCATAATAGACAGAGTTTTGTGTCTGTTATTTAAATGTGATTTTAAAAAAGGAGCCTGCAACATAATAGAAACATCAGCACTGATATAAACCATCAGTGCTGTCTCATCATCTTCTTGTCACAGCCATAGAAAAAAAGCCATCGGCAAACATACTTAGTCATAGTTTTGCTTAACGACATGTATATTTATTCCCACATTTCTTATGAAATCATACTGAAACTATCAAGATATTTGATTGACAAACAGAAGTTAGACGACTCTGTTTTGAGATGTGCTGTGTTCACAGGATAACTGGATCGCCCACCAAGATGATTTCAATGAGCTTCTCGCTCAACTGAACAACCATCATGGTCAAAACAACAGCAACACTGGTATGTAACAACTGCAGAATTGAAGTGTTGTGTAAAAAGTGAAGTTACTGTTCAGCTCTTATTTCTCTCTAATTGGCAGGTTAATATACCATCAGTAATGACACATGATAGAGTTATTTACTACAGTGTGGCACAGTTAAAATGTGAACAGACCTGTTCCACCTCTGGGACAGTAGAGGGTGCTGCACTGCAACATTTAGGAGAGAAAACCCTTGGATACAGTCACAGACATATAATGAACATCTTCATTGTCAGCGTTCTGGGAAACAAAGATTATTTATATTATATCTGAGCTGGTAAAGATGTACAGTATTAGTAAACATGTTACATTTCTACATATATTTTTTTTTCTCCTATGTCCTTTCCTGTCTACAGAACCTCCACCAGAGGAGCAGAAAGGATTCAGCTTGGAAGAGAAGTCCAAGACTTCCAGAAAGAGGGTCCATTATATGAAGTTCACTAAAGGTGCGTTTGCTCTTTTGATAGCTGACATTTCATCACAGCTGCAGAAAAGAAAGATAATCAGGAAGTTGCTAATTGTGCACACTGTTTTTTTTTCTCATTCTCAGCAGTAATTACATTAGTTATTTGCAAAAATGTTCCTGTGATTCTACTCAGACCTGCACGACTGTCCATCATGTAGTAAAAATTCTCTTTTTAAAAACATATTGGCCTCAAATAAAATAATATCGGTCTAATTAAAGGGCAACCATGTACTGATTTAAGGTCATCACCACAGACAGACAGCGTCTTTTACTCCTGGTTGAGCCTTGTGCACTTGGCTCAGATCAGAGATCCTGATCAGAGCTCTGTCAGCCTGTGCTGGGTCAGTTGGCCCGGTCAGTGCTAGGGGAGGTTATTAATAACTCTTTCTTGTACTTTCATTACTCCTTTACACGTCAGGAAGTCGAGATTTTGCTGGTCAAGGCCAGTACACTGATAGGCACGAGGGGGAATTTAGTGTTCAGGACCACTGGAGAACAAAAATGAATAACCACTAGCCCATATTTTACTGCTGAGTGGCTTTACTTGGAGCACAGTTGAGTGATTACAGGCACAGTTTCTTAATAAGATTATCAGGGTAGGTTGTGCAGTAATTCATTTAAGTCCTTTTGCAACAAAAAAAAATAGTGCACACTCATTGAATACTAACATGTGTTAAAGTAATTAATCTGTGATCGTTTTTATTCATATGGACCTCACCGGGTCAACATGCATGGGAAAACAAAATATCTTAACTTTTGCCTCACCTGGAAAGAGCCTTTTATATTTTACGTCATTCAATAGCAACTTCCTGTTTCCTGTTTGGGGCATCTGGCATGTCCATTTACAGCCCCCCCCCAAAAACAACACCTCCCAGGGGCTGTGTGACCCATTAGATGACCCCGCCAGATAAGCAGTGGCCTCGGTCTCTCCCCCATACCCTCTCACCCTGTTTTTGTGATCTTAATTTGGCAAGAGCCAGAAAAAGATCTCGTCCCTGATGGATAAGATGCACCACACAAGGCCCCCGACTCAAGACACGAAGCGCAGACTTCGAGGGGTGTGATGATGACTCTTGTTTTTCCTATTTTGCACAGGATGCGTCCTTCCTGCCCTCACTCTTTATACATACTTTATCGAAATGATACAGCAGCAAATTTTGCGACTCGTGCAGGAGATCCTTTGCGTTAGCTTGTGCCCCATATTCTAGTTTTCTGCGTTGATTATGAATGTATCCATGCCGTCTCTAAATATCACCTCACACGACAGCGCTGCACCATTTATTATCTTTGCTTTAAGGTGTTTGGAAAATGGTATTCCAACTGAGTTTTTAAAAAATGTATCCTAAAGAGGAGACAGCCAAATCTGTCTGTCGGCCATCAGACATTTGCGTTGTCTGTGAACTTTTGCGTACCCCAACCTGCTGTCAACTGATGATCCTGCAGGACTTTAAGGTCTAATCCATTTGAGGAGATCCTTTCCATTATCATGGTCAGTGATGTCAATGCCAGGGGAAGCGAGGTGGCATCTGACGTTGTCTGTTCGTTATATAAGACATGTCACGTCCACTCTCTCCACAGTATTTTTGTTTTTCACTGTTGGGCAGCAGAGAGAAAGGCGGTTTAACCGATATGCAGGTGGGAGTGTTTTAGCTGGAATTCAATCTTAAGCCAGTTTGTCAGTCTTCAGGCAGCAGACCTGTCATTTCAACTGTCTTTGGCAACACGACACCACTTTAATCCGTCTTTCCTGAAAGCAGCCGCAACTGTTGTCATGCAACAGAAGGGACGCTGGCACTACTCATTTGTCCACGAGCCACTCAAAACTTAATTGCAAACCTGAGAGTCATGCCGTCGGGCGTAAACTTAACTTTGAATGTGAAGCTGTCAGTTTTCAGATGTTTAAATGATGGATTTCATCTCATACCTATTGGGAGTGTTTATTTATTTATTTACCTTTTTTTTTTAATCACTCTTCTCTTGCCATTGCCTTACCCTAACTTGTGGTTTCACGCAAAGAGTTACCGGGCAACATGCACCTTGCCACACCTGGTTACATGCTTTCTGCGATTGCGCTGATGCCGCCGCCTCCCCTCCTTGTGAATCTGTTGCCAAGTTGAGGCTTGGTAATAGATTTAGTGTCGCTAAGCTTGTTACATGAGAAGTTGAAGACAGGTTCTACTCTTCTAGTTCTCATAGCGAGCAGGCAAAGGGGAACAGTTGAATCTGTCGTTAAGCAACTGATTTCATACACACACTGAACATCTATATTGTTGATTTGTTAGTCATTTAATATTAATTGATTGGTTAATTGCCCTTGATATTAAATCTGTAAAAACATGGCTACAAAAAAAAAACCTTTTGGCTACAGCAGCGCCTTTAAAACCTTGCAAACATCTCTCTCTCTATCTCAGTGCAGGCCTCCTCCTTACTCCTCTCTCCTTTCCTTTTTTTTTTTTTTTTTTTATTGATATCCTGCTCAGGCTAGTTCCCTCACTGCCAGCACTGAGGATTGATGGCCTTTGTTTGTGGGGAAAGGCACCAAAATCTCCGCTGCTTAGGTCCGGGGTCCCACAGCATAAACCAGTAACCCAGTTTTAATTGCTGCCTCCATCTATCACCTGTCACAGCAGCAAGGGTGGTTGATGCAGAATTTAACTACAACTCTCCATCCATTGCTCCAGTGGTTGGGTTTTTATCGCAGTCTTTGGTTTAACAAAACCACATCACCTCTACATCCAGTCCAGTTTTATCTGTTTTTATCTGTAGAGTCTCTGCGATTTGCTGGTTTGGTTTGACTAGTTATTATTATTGCTAACAGTAGTTGCCATTTCAACAGTGTCCTTGGAAACCAGCCTGTGTTCACTAACACTTTCCACTGCATGTTAGCAGTGCCCATGCTTCGTCCTGCGTAATGACACTCAGTCACCTTTCGAGCGTTTATGGGAAAAATAGATTTAAGCTCCTTTTTTATCAGAACGCTGTTATTTGCACTTTCACCTGAGAGCCTGAGCAATTTTGACAGGTACTTCCTCATCCAAACAGCAGAAAGATTGGGCATAATTTTACGCTTGACCCAAGTTCACTAGATGACAAACACCACAGCACCCCCCCCCCTCCTCCTCTCCTTTCCTCATTTGTTTTAGTTTTCAACATACTTTCTTGGTTTTACTTCTTAGACCTGCATGTGCAGCTACTTTCAAAGCCAAGAGTAGGGGGAGATAGAGGTTTAAAAGCAATAAATAACCAAATGTTATCAGAGCCCCACTGAAGGAAGAGGATGCAGCTGTACGAACAGGACCTGGGCTTGAGACAGACGACTGTGTGCTTCAGGAGTCTTTGAGGCCCGGCTTGAAAATGGGAATCCGGAGGCGTGGTGTGGTAGACCTCGTCGTGTGTTTATTTTTCTTTGCTGTTTTATCCCTGGAGCAAGAAATAAACCACGTAAACCTCCCCTTTCTTTAGTCAAGAGACCACCTCCCCCTACCGTCTAACCCCTAATACACACACACACACACACACACACACACACACACACACACACACACACACAATTACAGGTTGCCTAGATAAAACCGTTGCCCTTTGATTGTATTGGTATTATTATTTTTTTTTTTTTTTGCAGGTGCGTCACTATGTCACTATGCATTGTTTTTTCCCACCTTTTCATACATTTGCAAAAATAAAATCTCAATCCGTGTGTTTGTTTCATTTTATCCTGTTTTAAAATATTTTTTCCCCTTCAGGAAAGGATCTGTCGTCCCGTACTGAAACAGACCTGAACTGTATCTTTGGGAAGAGAGGAAAATCTGCCAAAGACCAAGAGCAGGTAAGAGACATCAAGATCTGTTTACATTATTATTTAAAAAAAAAAAAATCTGTCTTACCTGTAAATTAAATTTTGGCCGCAATTTCAATTTTTCAAGAAACAGATGCAGAAATATAACAAATCCATGAATTATGTTATACAACATGTTCAGGATTTTTCTGGGTTCTTTCACAGTTTATGATCAAATGCACACGTTCTTCTGACTTTCTTATGGCATAATTATATCCAGAATAGGGAGATGATAATGACTAACACATATAAAATAGTATTACATTCATCAGATCTAGTTAATCAGTCTTCTCTTATCAAAAAATATGTTGTCCAAACTTTGAATCTCTTTTTTGCGTTGACACTAAACTGAGAGGGCAGACCTGTGATCTTTCTTAATCCAGTCAATGTCAAGTATGCACAGGTGGAGGAGGTGACACACCTCTGGCCAAGTGGCTCAAGCTTATCAGCCTCTGTCTTGGTAATTAAGGATGACCACTGGTGCTGCTGCCTCCATCAGTTGCTGCGGCGTCATGTGATCCCTCCGCTTCTACGGGGCCCGGGCTCCTGAGCAGCCCTTGGCCCTAGATTAGCCATGTCACAGCGTGCGGCTTTAACACCGCCAACAGGCCAGCGATGGCAGCAAGAGCACCTAAATCCAGTTAAAGGATTTGCACTCTTACCGCCTACTCCTCTCTTTGCACTTCCTCTCTTCTCTACTTCTGTCTTGGAGCGCTCACATCGGGTAGTTATAACGCCAGCGGGCATTATTAAAGGCAAATCCAAATTGGGATGAGGTGTGCAGAAATCTCAAATGATGACACTTGCAAAAAAAAAAAAAAAAAAAAAGTCACTTTGCCATTTGGCGTTATGCTGGCTCTCTGAAATGTAGCTTACAGGCTCAGGGAGGTGCAAGTTGCATTTCAGGTTCAGTAAGTTCTTTTGGCTTACTCATCAAAAACAAAATCGTACTTAGAACATTAATCCGTGTTCAGTCTCTTCTGTTTATTTTTTTTTTTTTATTAAAAATTGGCTGCCATCGAATTGAACAAGTAATTTTGTTCAGAAATGAAACATAAAAATGAAAGTTGCTGTGCACCAAATTATGGTTGAAATTCTTTTTGTATTTGCAGGGACTATAATTGATTCACACACTGGTTATCTGCCTTACTAAGTTGAATATATTGACAAGTACAATCATCATGTTAAAGTATTGCATAATGAAAATCTCAATAATCCCACTGGTGAGATTGTATGGACATTTTAGACCCGGCCTTTGAAAGTTAACAGACTTAATGTTCATCCAACATCAGAAAAAACTTGACGATGGGATTATCATTATGAAGACGTGAGAAGTGACACAAGCAGACATAGAACTTCTATGTATTTAACAGAATTAATACATTCCCTGGTCTTATTGGTATCAAGTTCTGCTGATCCCACACAGAACCAGAGGACAATGACAAATGTAGCTTTTGGACTCGGAGACCCAGAAAAGCCTCTCGCTGGCTTCCTCTGTTTATCTCAAGCATTTAGCTTGAAGAAATTGGCATCTTAAAATCCATAAATTGCATGAGAAAAACCTTCTCTATTCCCCTGCAGGTGCCGTGCCATAACATCACAATGGCTGCTGCTCCCTAGCTGATTAACATTGGAAATGCAAGCAATACACACCATCATTTTCTCCCTAATCGTTTGGTTATGGGTTGTTATTTTTCAGCCAGGAGGGACACCATTGACCGTATCGAAAACACGGTACACAATTACAATGGCTTCCCATGAGGTCCTGTGTTGAAGCCCAGCAACATCTGAGGTTGCTGGGAAGAGGTAAAGAGGGTGATGGACCAATCAAGCTCTAGGCATTGTGCAGGATCTCCTGCGAGTGTGTCCATGACACTGCCATTGACCCTCAACGCACCCTGATCTGTGCTCACAGTATTGTTGGAGCACAAAATACACTCTGCAGTATACAATAATCTCAACACCCCAAAGAATTGTATTGCTAAACTGTGACTATATCAACGTTAGGTGGTGGAGTTTGCACATGTAGCCACCGGTCACATTATCCAAATCTGGATCAGCTTCTCCAGAGCTGCCCTCCTTCCCGCTCATGAATCTTCCAGCACTTCACCCACCACCCACTGCTGTCTCTCCAGCCTCCCTTCCACCAGTCCCCCACTGCTGGGGTTTTCCTTCCTCCCGCAATGATGTGCTTCCTGCTCGCCTCTTATCGCTGCTCGCAACGCTCCCTGAATCGCAGACAGGCCGACACACACAGAGACACGCACGCACGCACACACACAGCTCTCCCACATGCCTCTGTTCATCAAAGGCAACATGGCCTGTGTTGAAAAGAACATATGAGCACATGGGACAGATTATGAACTCCTTCATATTAATTGGTTGTATACAGGTAGCCCGTAAAGTCTCATCCAGTATTGTGTTTGACCTGAGCTAGTGTCCTGAGAGCTGTGGTGGTTTTAAATTTAACAAACTAAAAAAAATTTAATAAATAAATTAAATAAAATTAATTTAAGAACGCAGCTTCGCTGTAGCTGTGTGACTTAAAAACATTAGCGTTATGTGCATGGCTGACCACTCCGTAGGCTTAAAATAAAACAAAAGCTTTTATTGTGAAAAGTTTCCTGATTTTTATCATCATAAACAATCCTAAGTAGGCGTGTTGATGACCGCATCTTCCTTTTTTTAGCACTAACATACCAGTTGTCTGTTTAGTCTACTTTTATGATGCCTATAATGTTGATTATTTGTTTTGTTTTTACATGGTCATGTTAATTTCAGTGTAACCCCAAGCAGCACCTTATGAGTTTCAGACAAAGCCGAGCAACTCTTCAGCTAGTCTAACTTTGTATAAAGAAGTAGTGAGACCGATCACGCACTTGTTTCATCATGCCAGTGTATGCAGTTTCAATAAATGCACACTCGATGTTTCGTCCGACCGTCCTCATCGGATCTGAACGCATCTGTGCGTATATTCACGGGATAACACAGGATATGAGTTGAATCCGGATGGATGATATGTGATAGGTCACACCCGCTTGGACCGATCAGTATGGCACTTCAGATTTTGGGTTATTTGCTCCCCAGAACATGCACGCTAAAAATGAAATTCTGTTTGTGTTTTCTGTTTGGAGTATTTGTGGCACCCCCTATGGGTCAGGCCCAAAATGCTTCGGTAGACCTCTTCCCAAACACAGTCTGAGGATTTCTACCAAGTTGTATCATTTGTTATGGCCAGTTTCCTGCTGAGCTACATCCTTTTGTGGGGAGATTTTGATTAATGCCGGCCATATTTTTCAACCAGTTGTGCTCTTTTGTAGTACAATCTCAGTCCAGCAATGCCAATTGGTGTTGATCATGTCAAAATAATTTTAAAAAAGTTATGTAACGTGTTTTTATATTATGCAAATTAGCACAAATTCATTACGTGATGCAAGAGGCCTTTTTTGTAGAGCACATTGAGCTGGACAGGGAGTGTCCAATTTGAAATCAATCAGACTGATAGCCATTCCATAATTTAATCACAGCGCCACCATTTGCCCAGTTGGTACTTATATTTCTTGGGAAACACTTGCACATCTTTTCCAGTTATTGGACCGAGTTTCATGTTTCTATCTCATCCCAGCTCACAGAGATTTGAGCTGCAGTATTAGATGGCAAACAATAATAAACCGACACAAACACAATAGGGTTGTACCCCTTCGGGGTTTGAACCGTAATTATATGTTTTAGCATTGAGGTCATAGTTTGAGATGGGGTTGTACTGAGAGGGGTTCTGCCCTCCTTGTTTGTGAATAGGGAGGACAAAAAATTGATACGCTTATGACCTCAGTAATAAGCCTCTTATTGAATTTACACTCTGTGACAATGTCATAAAAAACTGAACATTATACTCCATGAAGGTAAAAATTTATAGTTGCGTTGTTGTATCACATTGTTATAGATTGTGCAGGTGTACCTAATAAAGTGGCCTGAGTGTATATACCGGTTTATTCCACTTGTGCAAAAATACTTTAAATACAAACCATTATCTACAAGATAAATGGTTGACCAGCATTTCACCCACAACCTCCTTAACGTGTAGCCACCTGAAAATGTATGCTTAAAACCATTATTTACACTCCCTGACCAGTGAGGGTTATCAATGTGGTGGAGCACCTGTCCATCTACATGGCTCTCTGTTATCCATCACCCATCCCACGCTTGCGAGCCCCCTCCATCTCCTGCCTCCTCTTGTGCCCCTCAACACAATTACTCACAGCATGACAAACGACAGGCTCTCTCTGCCGAGATATCAAAAAGCCCCGGCCACTTCTAAATGAAGGCACTTTGGCAGCCCTGTGCTCCCCGTGCTTATCGGCGGGCGAGCAGTGCCCCTGGCCGTCCTGCGTCCCCCCTCTCTTTCCCCCTCCTTCTCCACCACCGTGCCCTCCTCAGGGGGTTTAGTTAGGGGAGCCACATGGAGGGGCCAGCCCAGCTTGATTTATCTCCCTTGCCCCTCTGCCCGGCCACTCAGGCAGGCCGAAAGAGCCGACGAGGCTCCAACGGGCCTCAGCTCGAAAGCCCGGCATTAGCTGAAATAAACCATTCTGCCGCCCAGTGAAAAATGTCCTCTGATTGGCTAATTAATCAGTCAAAGGGGAGCGACGCGGCTTGTGACTTGAGGGACCCAAGCGGGCGACCGCAGAGGGCCTGCTGATAAATAGACTCCCCGCCGATTCATACATCAACAAAAGTTAGTCATTTTTTAAAGCCGCCAGCTCAGATGAAAGGTGGAAACAAGCCATAGTTTTATTTTTCCACCTACATTTCCTTCTACATTTCTTTTTTGGGGTGTGTGTGTGTTTTTGAAAAAGGCAAAATTCAATTTTATATTTCCTTTTTTTGGGGGGTGTATTTATTTACTTTTATTGCTACATTTAAATGCCTATTTATAATTTATATATAATTTTTATACTTTGTCAATGTTATATGAAAATAAAATTCCAAATATTGATTTTGTGAAGAACCCCAGCAGAATTTATTATATCATTTTACTTCAGTTTACTTTCAGTTTACAGATTCAGGCTCTTAATCAGTATAGTAAAAAAAATAACTTGCATATCTTTAATGAATTAAGTTTTAAAGTTGATTAAGAGATATGAACGATTTGTTGACTAGAAACATCAATATTACCACAACATCCACCCGTTCATTAGTTCTCTACTCCTTTAGAAACGTCAGGGAAGAAAAATGGTCGAGTATAATTTGGTACATGGCTTGTTTTGACGTTTGAACCCTCCAGTCAGACAGTCAGCATGGCGCGCCCTGCTCTCGGGTCAGCATGACCCCTGTGGCCTCTCCCACTCCCACTCCTGCTCAGGCACAAAGGGCCGCGGATCAAGCCTCATCGGGTGGCACCTGTTGCAAGTTTTTTCTGCCCACGCATCGTCCACATGAAGGATCGCACGTCAGTGGGGACTCCCCCGATACCGCCGTCTTAAGGAATATGGAGCAGGGGCGGCGCAGGTTGGGGGCTAGAGCGTTTGGCAGATGCATCGGCGAGGCGCCAGGGAGCCGATGGGCGGAGTCGAACTGTGAAACTTTGCTGATAGTGCAGATGCAAAATAATTTTTTGGTACAGAAATTGTCTGCAACTCTGGTACGGGTTTCACATGTTGCCACTGAGGCCTGTGAAGTGTCGTAATGTTGAATTAAATGTGTGAAAATGATTGATAACTGTTAATATAGAAAAGGCATGAAATGGTTCCATTGACACGTCTTTAGTTACTGTATCATTATACCGTTTTGGGTAAGAAGATCTCAGCTTGACTTCATGTAAGTATGCAGACTTGGCGGCAGTTTTACTATTTACTAACTTCCATTACTGAAATTTTAAAGCTCATTTTTTTCCCACATGTTGAGCTCTATAATTTACAAAACAAGAGATTGGCTTAGATGGCTTTACTTCTTGCTGGTACTGTATGTAATTGAACATTTGTATCTATTATGCGGTTTTATTGTAAACTTTTCTTCACATTAACTGCCAGTAAGTTAACAGGATTGTTCCACTGCTTTGTATAATTGACAGTATAATTAGAAACGCCGAAGCGGAGAATTTCTTTTTGGCTCAGTTGTCCATCAACTCGCCGGTCTGATCTGTTGAAAGGGGATGCCGGTGTAAACGTGCGTTGTCCTAGTGCGCTTGGCTCACTTTGAATGGGCCAGTGCGCTCATGCAGGGTGCTGGTCTCATTGTCAAGCCGAGGAGCTCTAATTCTTTCTCAGATAACATCTAATTGCCTCAAGCAAAAGCTCTCCCTTTCTTTGAGCGTGTTTGTTGACAGGCCCTTTTGCTTCTACCGCCGAAAATATCAGGTCCCGCCAAGTAACCCCACCACCACCACCACCACCCCCCTGGCTCCTGCAAAGACACACATACACACGCACCACACATTTACCACCTACCTCCCTGGCAGTTGTGTGGACTGCTCCCTCCTGGCCATGCCAACTCGCTGACACTTACAGATTAGCGCAGGACAAAAAAGAAAAAAGAGGGCGTCCGTCTCTTAGTTACGGGCCTAAACTAGAATACATGGGACCAGGGTAATTACCGCCTGGTGAAGCTAACCGCCCAAAGATTTCCAGCCCTCTCGGCTGTTTACAGCCACCGACTACCATTTAATCACTGACTCTTTAATCTAATAAATCACAGCTGGGGAAAATAATCACTGTATCCTCCCTCTCTGGGGTTGCGGTGGGGGGGGGGCCCTCTGCTCTTGAGGGGGGGGCATTGTCGGCAAGCGTTTGCAATGTTGAACAAGCACAGGGCAGTCAAGCTGCATGCATAATGTTGTCTTCATTTGTTACTTATGATAAACGTTCTTGCGCCGGGCACAAAGCGCAATTTTTCAAACCCCTTTTTTTTTTTTTTTTTTTTTTTTTTTTTTTTATGTTTTGTCTTAACTACACAAAGTATGCCTTTAGCAAAAGTACTGCTTTGTGGAAGCTTCCATGTGTGGCATTTAATGTATTTATGGTGCATCATTTTACGATTTCTAACTTTGTTACTCTGTAAATATTTTTTTCTGCAGAGGACGTTGATGAATATTAGTTTTACTGTAGAGGCGGTGTCATTACGTGGAAAAAAAAAAAATATTGATGGTCACCCAAAGGGTTTGCTTATTTACCAGGGAATGAGGCATCAACCTGTTTTTGTGTCCGCCCACATCAGGCTCATGAAGGATGGGTTGCTGGACTTGTGTGCTCATCAGGGAGAGACAGCTGGCTAATCAAGGCCTGATCCATAGACCTTGAGTATCGCCAAATTTATTATTGTGGCAGGACAATGAGGGCACACTCATGCAATTACAGACCCAACCGATATTGGCTAGAAATTATTGGAAAAAAACAGCAAGTAATGCAAACGGGCAGTTTTTTAAGAAAATAAATGGGCGACAGCAGTTTTGTCGAATCTTTGTCTAATTAACATGTGCGCCAGAAGGTGGTTTTATACCTTTTTAAATACCTTTAGTCTGGTTGGGGTATTAACCAGGTTTTGATATGAAATTTTTAATATCAATAATATGATTTTCTTTTCACTTAAATGGTTTACCAAGAAGTTGTGTTATGCATAGAAACCTCCCAGTACGGCAGACAGAGTTAGAAACCCCAGTTTCCTCCCATTTTATAAGCAACCACATGGCTTTATTAGTGCATCAGGGAAAAGGGGACTGCCAAACTACAATTGCCTTAATAACAATTATATAATGTGTGATTTAGGAATTGATTGATCGGTAATTCTTCTAATTAAAGCCACAACTAAGCAATGTGACTAAGGCCTCAAGATGTTTTCCCTTTTTAACACTTCGAAAAACACAAAGATGTTTGATTGCATTCAGTTTGAATCAGAGGAAAGTATCCTCACATTTAAAAAGTTGTAGACAACAAATGTTTGATATCCAGCCAGACGGTGCCCACACATAGCCTTCAGTTCAATTCAGTTTTTTTGGGTGGTGTCAAATAATAACAGACGTTATCTCATGAGTTATCCCATGTAGAACAGGTCAATTATTTACTCAACAATTTCCACCATGAGCAAGCACTTGGCGATGGTGTTAAGGAAAAACTTCCAGCTCATTGGTGGAGCGGTTGAGTTAGAGAGTTATAGCAACTACAAATATTAGGAATATCTTGTGTCAATCAGCGATATCGGGACATGGACAGATTTAGTCATTTAATGGACCCCTTACATCTGCTTTGTTATGACCTGTTATGCTCTGACTTCAGACAGTTGTCAAAAATGCTCCATTGCACTCTGTCAAACATTGGAACAAATTAACAGCAGCCAGCAGTTTCAGTGTAAGTGGTCCACAGTGAAGGAGCCTCAACAAGTGGTGCAAACCACCAGCGACATTTTGTAGGTTAAAATCCGGTCCACACCACAACAGCTCCATACCGGCACCCATCTCTCGACAGATTACACACATCACTGAAGCTGAATAATGTACGGGTAGAATTAGGAATAATTGGATTGGAGTCTGAATTAGGAAAGTTTAAAGGGCCTTAAATTGGAATCAAAAAATGTAAGACATTCCTGAAAGTACTGATCTTGGAATTTTATTCTCTTTTTAGAAGTAAGTATTCATAAAGTGGCTTTGCTTGTTAAAGGTTTCAGATCTAGACATCTTGTCAGTTAATCGAGTAAAGTGCAATGAATTTCTTTGCTGATCTTGTTGAGTCAGAAAAGTTTCTCATGCACTCCAGTGAACCTTTTCCACCATCCCTCTGCTGGCTTGATTGACTCTCCTCCTGAATATGTTGGCCTCGGTATCCTGGCACACTGGCACATGTCTTACCGTTGGCTTTCCATCGGCTACATTAGCAGGGAAGAGATAGAACTGGAGTGTCTTGAAGGAGGCGGCCTGTTGAATGTCTTCCCACCCTCTCCTTTTCTCTGGGACCCTCTGTGGGCCCTCCCTGTGTTCCCTGCCCAGCCCCAGCCCCAGCCCCCACCAGGGGAGAGAGCGGAGCAGGAAGGGCCCGATAGCCAGCCAGACCGCTCCTCTGCCGAAGGAGCCTTATCTCAGAACTGCACACAGTGCACTGAGCGCATCCTTTTCCTGGGGTTCTGGGTCCTGGAGGAGGAGAAGGAGGAGGAGGGGGAGGAGTAGACATTGCTGGATATAGGTGTGTTCTCCAACCCTCTACTCCTCAACCCTACTGTGTTGTAGCCTGGGACTGCCTTTTTCAGGCATTCTTCTCTCGTTCCAGCAATTATGTAAACAGATTTTATACATTAGAAACTCATTGTGTCTCTACTTGAGCTGCAGGTTTAAAAGGCAAATTTACTGTTCGAGGAAACTTTTCCTGATTTAGTTTAGCATTTAAATAGTAAAATAATTTTTAAAATGAAGAAAGAAAATTTTTTTTCTTTATTATCTTATGGCATTACCTAACTTCTATGTACTGTATATTGAAAATTTTTCTTTTGTTGCCATGCCTTGCCATGCCAACACTGGTTTAAAGAATGAAAGTAGTCAGACAAACTGTGAAAATGTAGAAATGGACTTAAAATAAACTACACAAAGCAAGTGTTCATGACTTTCTGCAGTTGATTATAAAAAGCCATAGTAATGAGTAAATTAGTAATTTGTAATTTTATTTATTATTCACATTCTCAAAGCAGAAAATGTCACTGAACAAAAACATTTTCTCATTTTTGTTGCATGTGTTTATACCACAAAACATGGTTCATATTTAAAAAGTTTTTGTGATCGCCACATTCTGAGACTGCTGCATCGTTAAAAATAGTATATCATAAAGCTTGTATTGCGATACATATAATCTGGTCTGACGGTATTGTCTCACGCCTGCTGTATACTGCATGCTCTAGCACTCACTCACACACACACACACAGAACACAGACGCGTTGACTGATAATAACAGGCCAGAGAAAATAACACACACCTGGAAAAAGGGAAACAAGATCTCAAACATTACTGGTGAGTTGTTTCTTAGTAACATGTTGCCCTCAACAAAAATCTCCAGGGCTGCCCGTAGTGCTGACTGCATCTGTAGTTTTATATCCATACTGTACTTGTGTGTGTGTGTGTGTTTGTGTGTGTGTGTGTGTGTGTGTCCAGCGCAGCACTTTCCCTCCTGTCAGATCAGGGTCTAATAGAGATCCCCAGGCAGTGAAGACGAACCACATACCAAGTTCTAGCCACTTCCCCTGATGAAGGAGATGTTTCTCTCCTCAGTCACTCTCCTTCTCCTTTTTTTTTTTTTTGCCCCCCCCCTCGCTCATTCACGCTCCCCCTCTCTTGAGAGTAATTTCACAGGCAGTTCTAAAGTGGCCCCCAGCCATCTTCCCAAATCCCAGTTACATGTTGTTTGGCGCTGTCAGCTCTAAGCCCCATCTCCACTCTCCCAAGCAGAGAGGATGCCATTGTGCAGTAACAGGGAGTATAGATTTTCTCTGGGAAGTTGGAAAGTTTTTGTTTAATGGCAACTCACCTGAAGGGCCTTAACCCCCCTTGTTAGAAGTTAGGGGGGGTTCTTTCTAGTCGAGGTCTGAGGTGGCAGAAAACTTTGTAGTCCGTTTGAACCACCTGCCTTGTCATTTAAACCTCAGTCATGTGCTTCATAGCTGTGTGAGACGGCTGAATCCAACCTTTATAGCTGTAATACAGCCAACAGAATATGCAGTAACTCATGTAATACTCATGTGTTATACCTAGTCAGATCATATTGTACATGCATAATTTATAGCCTTAAAAAAGAACATTTGAACCTGGGCGTATATCATTCCTTACCATATTAATCAATATATTAGGCTGCAAAACAATGCTTGTTTCCCTTATGGAAATGTATTGACTACTTTTAGTGGGTTAAGACTAATAGGGTTTCACTGAAGTCCCTGGTGGCTAGTTTAAAAGAAATGACACTTTTGGTATATAGATACAGTTTACTTCAAGCACCTGAGGAAGTCCAGCGCATATGTAGTTACGTCACTCTACATTTCAGTCCATTCAGGTCCCGCAAGGCCTGTTCGGATCTACATCCACATTGTTCCACTAGTCCATCGGTTAGCTTGTCTATCTCAATCAGTGTCGAGGGTCAAAGTAGCATAATCTGAATGTAAAAGCTTAAAGGCCAAGCCGTGAGGTGACTCGGCACAACACCGTTTTCAATTCACCTCTCATCTGTAGGCTTTGAAAAATGCTGTCCACTTCCCCATCTCTGAGGTAATACACAGAGCGGTAGCATTGTTTAGTGCGAGTCTCAGGAGGAGCCTCTGTATTCTTCTGGACAAATCATTATGCATTGAGTAGGCCATTAGGAAAATGAAGACAAATGGGTCGCATGGGCGAGGTGACAAATTGTTCATGCTGTAGAGTTAAAATCTAGACCATGTTGTAGCTCACAGTTGTAAAGTTGGCCCTGTTTATTAATGTAGCCTAAAGGTTAGAGAGAGATGAGTCGGTGACCGGACTGACTCGCATCCCCAGACTGGAGACAGTTTTACTAAAACAATGAATTAATGAATGAATACTACTTCTATTTTCAGTGTGTCTTTTAGCAAATCATCACCTGGCTGCCTCAGTGGGCTCATTAGAAACCTATTTTTGTTTCTACTTTTCAAAATCAAGATGACTTATGCCGAACACGAGAAATCTGCATTAGCCAAAGAGACTTGTGGCCACTTATATTGTGAAGTTGACTGAACGAAGAGATATTGGATTGGATTAACGCTACAAAATACAGTTTTATAAAAAGTTAAGGCCTCACATTGCCAAGAAGAGTCTTTGTTGCATGTCATATCCGTTTGCTTTCCATGTTTAATTGTAAGATTTCCAGTTTTATTTAAAATTATACAAGTCCTGTGTAATGAATGGAGTATTCATGTAAATATTTCTAGACCATTTTAACTAATTTTCTGAAGATGATTTGATGTCAGAGCACTGCTGTATTGTGGCACCACACTTATGGCTTATTTATTAAGATATGTTTTTGGTCAGACTCCTTCCTTCATATACTATTGTTTCACACCAAAATGTTTTTACAAGTGAGAGCTGACTGTGCAAGGACACACAGCTGGATGTGCTGAGCTCCATAGTGTTGTAAGAAGATGATGATAAATGTCAGATGTTTATTTTAAGGTGATCCTTTAACACCTATTGTTACAACAACATCCTATTTGGGGGCTCTTTTTACTCACCAAAATCTGCCTGCTTAATCTCTGCATGATGATTGACGATCACTTAAGCTCCACTGTCCACCATTGTGTGCTGTCTATTTCTGTGTAGAGTCTCTAAATGCTGCATTAAATCCTCACTCTGTCCTCTTGTGTTTTTTTTTTTTCTTTTTGTTTTAGGACAGCAACAGCAGTGATTCTCAGGGTGAGACGGAGGAGAGTTGTACTCCTGCTACCACTGAACTGGATACAGAGTCCATCGCTAACACTGTGACAAGCACTCTCACTATGCAGGAGTATTTTGCACAGCGGATGGCTCAGCTGAAGAAGGCTCGTGGACAGGCCCAGAGTACAGCACCCTCAGCGGAGGAAGAGGCCAATGAGACATCGGGTCCATCCGAGGAACCCAGTCCCATCCACACCAGCAACGACGACTCGGAAGAGCCCAGAAAGAAAAAGAAAAAGAAGAAGAGCAAGAAGTCATCGGATGAGCTGGAAGTGGCAGAAGAAAACCATAGCGCTCCCATCGTAACGGAGGACAATGAGGACCAACAGCAGGAGTGTCCGAGGAAAAAGAAGAAAAAGAGGCGACTGGTCGAAAATGAAGAAGCTACAACTGAGAATTGTAGCTCCATGTCTGGTATGGAGCAGAACTGTGAGGAGCTGCCTCCGTCCAAGAAGAAGAAGAAGAAGCATAAAAAACACAATGAGGACACAGAGCTACTAAATGGACATGTGCCAACCGAGGATGAAATTGTAGAATCTGAGGTTGTTCACAAAAAGAAGAAGAAACGCACACAGGAGGTGGATGATGTAGAAAAAGAGGACAAGGAGGAGAAAAGATCCAAAAAGGACAAGAAAAAGAAAAAGAAACATCAGGATTAGAGTGGAATTAATAGAAGTGGACTCCAGTTCCACGAACACGATCATGGGGGCACACATGTATGGAGTCACTGCATTTATGGGCGAATCAAATGTCTTGTGTGTGTATATAAAATTTAATAACCTGTTCATAAAGAACACTTTGATACAGTGAGGTGAAAGGGAGGTAAGACATTTGATCAGATTTAAAAACCTCGAAGCTGCCTGTACTGTTGGCCACTGGGATACACCATTTTTACAGCAGATGGTAAAATGCCTTGACTTAAAGAGTTAGACATTTTGGGAAATGTGTATTTGCTTTCTTGTTGAGAGTTAGACGAGAAGATCAATTAAATTTTTCTGTAGGGGAAAAATGAGGTTAAGAAATAGTTTGATCTTCTTTTCCCAGAATGCTGAACTACTCCTTTAATCTGTCAGCTCTGTTTCTCTACATCTGGTCTAAAATATATTAATATAGACATCATAAGATGACTCTTTTTTTTTTGGATTATCCTGTTTTTCCATCAAAAATAATTAGATGTGACTAATGTGCTGGCTTATTGAATAAAAAGAGCCAATCCCAAAAACATTTCAGGAAAAAGCAAAAAACAATATATATTTTTTTCATCCATCATGCCATCTTATGTATTAGCATTACTATTTATTTAAACAATATTTCAAACATGGATTTTATATTCTTGCCAGCAATTAGTTGTATCCATTTGTCCAGTTCTTCTGACGATTTGAGATCTTCTTGTGGAATGAAACTCCAGGTTTTTCATCAGAGTAATCCAGAGAGATGAGTAGTTTCTTTGTGACTTGCCAATCAATTTGGTGATGTTTTGCTAAAAATCTGGAAAATGTTGCCACTTTGACATAATAATGCACTGTATGAAAACTTTGGTGCTTTAACTGGATCAAATAACTTTTTAAATAAACCCGTATAGTCACGAATGATTGTTTTTTGTTTTTTTCGCCTTTTAAAAGTGGAGTCATGTTTCTGTATATTCAGTAACATTCAAGTCAAGACGTCTTCTCTTTCAGTGTTTTTTCTTCTTTCCTTCTACATTGTTGATACAACATTAAAGATGTAAACAAAGAAAGTGTTTTGTATTTTAGATTATTTAAAGTAGCCATCTTTTGCTTGGATGACAGCTTGGCACACTCTTGGCATTCGTTCAGTCAGTTTTATGAGGGAGTTACCTGGAATGTTTTTCTGTTATCAGGTGTAACTTGTTAGCGCCTTAATGCATTTGAGACCATGAGTTATGCAGATTTACAGTAGTAGTCCTATTCAACCAATGGTAGGCAAGAACCACTCAACTTAGTAATCATTCAAGTCCATCATCATTTCATTAAGACATGTCAGTCAATCCAAAAAAAGAAAAGAATAATCCATACATCCAAACACTAAGATGACTGGTTCTCATGAGAAACATCCCAAGAAAAGAACAAGAGTTACCTCTTCTGTAGAGGACAAGTTAATTACAGTTACCAGCCTGAGAAATCATCAACGGATGGCAATCAGGCCTTTATGGTCGAATTGCTGGAAAGAAACCACTACTGAGGGAAACTAACAAGAAGAGAATTGCTTGTGCCAATAAACACAAGGAATGAGTCCAAATTTGAAATTTTTGGTTCTAATGCTGCGTGTTTGTGAGTTGCAGACAAGGTGAATGGATGGCATCTGCATGTGTGGTTCCCATATGCGGTGAAGCATGGAGGCATGATGGTTTGTGGCTGCTTTGCTGGTGACACAGTTGTCGATTAGTCAGAACTCAAAGCACACTTAATCAGCTCATGCTTATGGCTACTATAGCATTCTGCAACGACATGCCAGCCCATCTGATTTGCTCTTAGTAGGACCATCATTTACTTTTCAGCAGGACAACGACCCAAAACACACATCCAGGCTAAGTAAAGGGCTATTTGACCAAGACAGAGAGTTATGGAGTACTGCATCTGATGACCTGGCCTCCACATTCACCTGACCTAAACGTAATTTAGATGGTTTGGGATGAATTGGACTGCAGAGTGAATGGAAAGCAGCCAACAAGTGCTCGGCATAGATGGAAACTCCTTCAAAACGGTTCGAAAAGCATTCCAGGCGACTAACTCACGATACTCAGAGAATGCCAAAAGTGCAGAGCTGTCACATTACCACACAATTCCATTCCATATCTGTCTTCAGTGTCCATAATCATAAAAAAATAAAGGAAAAACATTGAATGAGAAAGTGTGTTTAAACTTTTGCTTTAATTCAGTTGAGCACTGAGCTGTAAAGGTAATCTGAAAATGCTAAGTCACTCTTTCCACTTCCAAACGTGATTTACAAGGTTACGAAACCTCTTCTTTGACTTGACAGATGAACTCTTGACAAGCCAGTCTTGTTCGGCAATGAGAGTGGGTGGTGTGAGTCAAATGAGGAAAAAGGAAACTACAGCCGTCCAATAAAACAACACAACATTGTGTGTCACTGTTTTGGATTTGTAAATTTAAAAAAAAAAGTGGATTAAACTGGATTGGTTTATTTGTCATCCTGACTATTAAGCATCTCAGGGGGTGCAGGTGTAAGGGTTCAACACATGTTCAATGTAGTTCATTAGTCCATACAGAAGATGGATTAAATAAAAGTACAAGTTAAGAATACCGTACAAAATAAAAAGAAATATGTATCCAGGCTAAATTAAGTCAGGAGAAGCTGCAGCATTTTATTAGTTTATTAGTTTAATCTGGCTCTTCAGTTGATGTCACGATGATTAATGATGGAATAAAAATGACTTTTCTCTTAAAAGTGTTGTTGTTGAAGGTCCATCATTTGCTGACATATTCCCACATAAGAATGATAATAGAAATAACAGTAGAAAAGAGTGATAAAGGTTCACGTTTGGCCCAATAAAACACTGTAATCCATTCATGTCAACTGTTCTAGATATGTACTTGCTTAAAAAAAAAAGTTATGTTGACATGGTGAAATGCCTCTTTATAAGCAATCGCTCCTCCTACTTTTCAAGTCTCCAGTAGCCACATGTCCTTAACACAACAACAGCAGGCTGATACAGCTCCCACCCACACAGTGGTTAACACGTAGAGCTATTAGTCATCTCAGAAACCCCCAACTCCGAGCTCTCAAACCAAATTGCAAATATGATGTGAAACTTTTGTCTCGCATGTTGCCAGTCTGCTGTCTGACTGTACTTTTACGTGCACTCTCCCTCACATGTGCCTCCATCAGCTCACGCTCGTCCTGTTACGCTGACTTCCCATCAGTGTGGCCCGTGTCACAACAGCAAGCGTGAGCGCGGGCCCTATATATCACTGATGTGCCTTGCTCTGCGCGCAATCTGTGGCTTCAGGTGCCGTATCCTGTTCCTGTTGGGGGGTGTTGGGTGGAGGGGGGGAGGGGGGCAAAGTTTCACACAAAGCTGGAGCTGACAGTTCAGTTTGATGGGTGGGGAGGCACTGATTACAATTTAAAATCCATGTTTGTGTATGTGTGTGGGAAGAAAGTACACATTTTGTTCATTTCAGGAATTAAAGCCGTGATTTGTAGTCAGGTTACTTCTTCCTTTATAAATATTACAATCCAGGACATTATCTGACATGTGATGAGTAGCTGTATATATGTGTGTGTGTGTGTGTGTGTGTGTGCCCTTGTGTGTGAGAGTGTGAGCTACTCCATGGCTGCAGCCCAAGAGTATCCTGTCAACAGGAACTCCTGGATTTGATATGCACCCGCCTCTGGCCACAGAAGGAAACTGATTTTGTTTGTAGTGTGTGTTCGTGGTTTTATCTCTCCTCTCACCCACAGATGTGATCAGAGGTTCCAAAAATTGATCTGCAAACAGTTAAAAAAGGGGTGGGGGGGTTAAGTTTAAAACAAGATTTGGCATTTGGATTCTTAACTTACTTTTAAAATGCATCTGTCTATTAGGAAAATATGACCAAAAGATATATTTTTGCTCCTAAAATAGGAGTGTTGTGTTTTCATGTGCATGCTAGGACAGTACCATGACACCCTGACAGGTTTGTGAAGTTCAATGGAAATCTGAAAACGACACTGCGGTGATGTTGTACTGCAGAACAGGTTAGATAAGTTTGTCAGGTGAGGTTTTCCTTGAGTAGGTAGAAGAAAAAAAAACAAACTGCCAAATGTCTCTATGTCATCACAGCAACACTGACGTGACCTGCATGCTAAATTAGAAATGTGTTTCTAATAATGTGTAATTTAGTATTATTTCTGGTTTTTTTGTTTTGTTATGTTTTTCAGTTTTGCAAACTTTGGCCCACGTGTGAATTTATAAAAAAAATAAAAGATAGAATGATCAAATGTATAGAAAACAATCATGACATGACTTATTTTAGCCACTGACGTTATCTGTCAGTGGAAAGTGTTGTGTTGTGAAGCCAGTTTAAGTAGTTAGTAGTGTTGAAATGCTGCTCTCTCTCTCTCTCTCTCTCTCTCTCTTCTCTTGCAATCAAGGAGGAGTCGAGAGTCCTCCGGGGCTTCTCCTGGAACCTGCTCCTCAAATATAAAGCGCTCCCCCCATCCACTAGGAAAGACTGAATCATAACTCACGAGGAGGAGCCGCTGCCACATCTGTGATTTCTCCCTTAAACCTGTACTGACATCTGTTGTAGTGTGGTGTGTGTGAAACACCGCTGGATTTTTTTTTTTTTTTTTTTGAAAAGCAGTGTCTGTACTTTTTTTTTTTGTAAGCTTTAAAACAAATTAACCTACAGTTCAGCTGAGAAGACAACTTGTCCAACAGAGAAGTGAAGTTTTTGGAAAAGAGAGAGAGAGAGAGAGAGCGCAGATGGCAGCCCTCATCAGCGCGTACTCGTCGTGGCCGGAGTCCTTCGAGTGTCCTTCAGGAGACGGGGACGTGCCCGACGGACATGGCCCGCACAGGACCCCCGTGGACAAGGCTCCGGAGCCGCGGATCAGACGGCCCATGAACGCGTTCATGGTGTGGGCCAAAGATGAGCGCAAACGGCTGGCGGTTCAAAATCCAGACCTGCACAACGCCGAGCTCAGCAAAATGTTGGGTGAGCTGAAGAAAAGTTATTTAAAGTCTATGAAGTTTTATTAATGTCTGCTTTTATTTCTCCTCCTTGTCGTCCACCTCCTCCTTTTTCCTCCTCCTCCTTCACCTTCTCATGATTGCTATTATGATCTCACATTATTATTATTGTTGTTATTATTATTGTTATTAATGATGTTTTTATTAACATCAGTTGTAGTTGCATAGTTGTTTTTATTAATATAATTACCAGTAGCTTTTATTCGTCCACACACTTGTAATTCCCTTCAGGACACGGCTGTTTCAGGGAAGTTTTTAAGTTGTTCCCAGCGCCAACAGGATGAGTAAATGAAATAAGTAAAGTAAAATTTGATGATATGTATATAAAAAAGATGATATATAGATATAAATGAGATATAAAGATTTTAAACAGAATACAACAAAACGTTTTTAAACACAGTTATTCAGTGGATCAGTTAATCACGTAACTTCACAGCCATCAGACTGAGGAGCTCGACGCCAAAAAAAAAAAAAAAAAAAAAAAAAAAAAATCTCCTGATTTTAAAAGTTAATGTCGCCTCACCGTAAAATTCGTTCAGACTGTGAACGTCGAAAAGGACAGAAATATTTCATTCTGCGATGGATTTGGGATTCTTGGATTAGTGCTTAAGCTCGAAATCTGGCGCCCTCGCAAATCATTTTAAAGCCAATTCACGAACAGCAATACATGTAAAATACGCTTTAAAAAATAAAGATAAAATTGACGCTTGTGTTTATCTTAAAATAGGACATTCGTTACAAAGTAAGTCCCTTAAATATGCAATCGAGGACTAAAGAGGAAGCTGCATACTCAGGCTGCGGTGGCAGTTTTAATACAGATGTTTGATCTTTCTTTTTTTAATTGTCGCAAACCTGAGAAATAAATCACAAATCACACATTCATTTTTATTTTTTTAAAGAAAGATTCACAATATTATTATTTAACTTTATGTCTCTTTTACAGTGCTATTTATTTTTTGTTTAATTTAAGAAAAAAACAAATTGTAATCCTACCACTGTTAATATGAATTCAATATCTAAATTGTCCAATAAAGAAGTATAAACATACAATTTGAAAAAAATGATTGAGAACATGTTTATAAACATTTTTACAAGTTGTAGAAATTGTTAGTGTGAAATGTTAATATTGTCTACTTATAGTAGACTTTTATTATGAAATAAAAAAGGTATGAAAAGTAAATAATAAAAAAAAAAATCTGGATTTTTAATACTAAAAAACATCTTTCTCCTTTTCTTGCAGGCAAGTCATGGAAGGCCCTAACTCCCCCTCAGAAGAGGCCCTTTGTGGAGGAAGCAGAGAGGCTCCGGGTGCAGCACATGCAAGACTACCCCAACTATAAGTATCGGCCTCGCCGGAAGAAGCAGCTGAAGCGCATCTGCAAGCGAGTGGACCCCGGCTTCCTCCTGAGCGGCCTGGCCCCTGATCAGAACGCCCTGCCCGACCAGCGACCCCTCTGTCACCCCCTCGACAAAGACGAGGGCAGCCCTAATGGTGTCAGCAGCAGGTTTTCCAGCCCCAGTCCTGCTCTGCCCAGCGTCAGAAGCTTCAGAGACCCAGCCGGTTCCAACAGCAGCTTTGACACCTATCCCTACGGCCTGCCCACCCCTCCTGAGATGTCCCCCTTAGATGCCATGGACCACGAGCATGTACCCCCCTCTTATTATTCAACGTCTGGTAGCTCCTCCGTCTCCTGTTCTTCCTCAGCCTCCTGTCCAGATGAACACCACCAGAATCAGACACACATGGGCAGCCCGCCCCCTTACCACACTGACTATGCTCAGACCCAAATCCATTGTGGGGGCGCACACATAGGTCACATCTCTCACATGTCCCAGACTGGTGGTGGACTGATCCCTGGCCCTCCACTGTCTTACTACAGTACCTCATCTTTCCCCCAGATCCACCACGGGCTCCATCAGGGCCACCTGGGTCAGCTCTCCCCCCCACCAGAGACACAGGGTCACCTGGAGACCCTTGACCAACTGAGCCAGGCTGAGCTTTTGGGTGAGGTGGACCGCAATGAGTTTGACCAGTACCTGAACTCCACTGGGACCGGGTTCCACCCTGAGCAGGGCAGCAGCATGACGGTTACAGGACACATCCAGGTGGCGTCTGCCGCCACAACTTCTGCCACTGCATGTCCCAGTAGCACCACAGAAACCAGCCTAATTTCCGTGCTCGCGGATGCAACGGCAGCCTACTACAACAACTATGGCATCTCGTAAGCTCCGTCACGGCACCCATTGCACCTGTGACTGATCAGAGACACTACAAGGTTTAAAATGGGTGAAGAAAACTTGGGACGATGTTACACTTGGGTGCTAGTAAGGGAAAGCTTTCTCTGCTCTCGTCTGTAATTTCAAATCTCGTATTAGCATCTATGAGTATCTTCCTCCCACCATGATTAAAACCTGAACTGATTACTGAGCAATATGATTGTCTGGAGCCCAGGAAAGAACAAAGAGCAATTGGAGGAATATGAAGAAATGGAGATGGACAACTCAGGGATGCAGACACAAATTACTATAGTATGCCACCTCCAGTTGTCGTGAAATTTCGAAACCAGAAGAACAATCGTAAAAGACTTCGTCGTCCACTTGTAAATGTCACCAGTTACTGTTGCCCCTGCGGCATGTACAGATGCTCTTTAGAAGCTAATTTAAGTCCTTTGATGTTTCGCATAAATGCTAACTGTAATGCTATTATCGACGCTTCCCATTCGAATGTTTGTATTATATGTTCTCGCTCTCACTAGTTTGGGAGTCTTACCTCAGTAGTTGTAATTGAATGAGGTTTTAGTTGGACATTTCTTATGCAATTTAACAAACGGTGTATAATGAAGAAAAAAAAGGCGTTTATACTTCTTCTCAAGTACTTAATAATATATAATCATAACCTCTATGATGAGAAATAATAATGTATGCTGATTTAGGTTTGTGAAAGACAATAATTTAAAATAAAGTTCAATTTTTATATAAATGCAGTTGCTGCTTGGAGAATGCGCCCACAGACAACATACCACAACAGAATCACGACTTTTGATTATTATTACAACTAGGTATTGATAATAACTGATACACTTAAAAGGCATTGTGCAGTAGCAGATGAAACATGTTTCCCATATGCATCGATACATATACATAGCACCTGGTTAATATAATCAGATTCTTGAATAAAAACAATAAAAGAAAGTGCTTAGTAGTTATTTTCCATACACAATTGGGGATAAAGTGGTGTGTGTGTGTGTGTGTGTGTGTGTGTGTGTGTGTGTGCTACTTGTCCATCTTGAATTCAGTGTCACATCACATATTCTCTTCTTCTGGGCTCTGTCTTGCTCTTGTACCGCGAGTGGCCGATCCTGACACCCACTTCCCTGCTTGCTTTTTTCTACCCTCCATCACATCATCCTTCTACATCCGTCTCCTCTCGCTTTCATTTCATCCCGGTTCAGAGGATTAGTGTAAAACAGGCACAGCCGTCGCCACCCGCCTCCATACCCACCGTCCTTTTGTTTTCCCAGAGTCTTATTCTGGGTGCCATTCTTAGGCACTCTGGACCCTCCTTCCACCCCCACCCACCCACCCCCTCACCCCCATGTTCTATCTTGCTGATGCAGACCTTTGGTAATCTGTGCAAAATAAATAAAAAAATAAATCCCAGGGCCTCGTTGACTGTTTTACACTCTCCTCATTTTTCTCCCCCCTCCTCTCCACTCCTCCCTTCTCACCCTCTCTGTTCTCTTGAATTTTTCTTTTTCGATAAAAGGAATTCAGGGGGCTTTTGACAAATCCTGGAGTCTGGCTGGTCTTCCTGCATTTTTTGGGAACGGTTGAGTCGTGCTTCTTGTAAAGAGGATGTGGCGGAGGAGCGGTGTTTCCTGACTGATAAGGGAAAAGCCTCTCTCCGTCAGGATGTTTGGGCCTGCCTGGGCCCTGCATTAAAGAGCCAGAGAGAGGGAAGGGAACCCGCTGTTCAGCAGGAGGAAACACTGCCGTGCTGATTAGCATCTTACTTACCCGTCTTTACCCAACCACCATTTTTCACGAGAAGCTTTGTCAACCTGGCCCGTCGTACCTTCACCACAAACACACACACAGCTATGAGCAGGTTTCTTAATCTGAAAGCAGAAAACAACACTTGTGGTGGACACGTGTACCAAAACATGGCCGTTCTCTGTACCCAGATTCAACCACGATCGTGTGCTTTTGACACACCTTGCTGCCAATGTGATTAAAGTGACCCGAATGACAACATTCATCAAATACCAGCGTTTGCAGCTGGCCGACGTTGTGCTCATTTCTTCGGGGTTAGATCATTACCCTTTGTGCCTGCAGGGGTTCAAAACTCTGCGGAGGGTCCATTTGAGTGCGACCATATTTTGGACGGGTGGTGCCCCAGGCATACGGGGTGAGAAAGTAGTCTTTGGTGCGGTGTCAACCGCAGAGTTGTCAGGGTCAGCTCGGGGTGCTGCTGCAGACTCCCTTGGTAAAGACGCCCTGCAATGTCTCAACAATCACATCCACCACCTCAGGGTAGGACACCGTAGCGCGGACAAGGACATCGACTCAAGCGTCAAAGCATCACGTTAGACTACTACACACAAGTACTTCAGTATATATCACAGAATAAAGCAGTGTTTTCATCATTATATCATATTATTCCCATATGCTTTGATATTCTAATATTATTTCACCTCTAAACAACTCAAATATAGGCGAGGGATAAATATAGTAGCAAGATGAATTCTCAGATAATCCAGTGTTTTATTTTCTATTGTGAAGGAACGCTTAGTTGTTACATTTATTTGCAAAATTTAAAATCTCCAAAATTGGAAATCGATGGTTTTCACTGGACAGCAAATGCTGCTTTTTTATTATGGTGCTGCTGTTTTCTTTTAAAATCAAGAATGTCTCTGCAGTGATAAATAAACAACATTTGGTGTCTAATATCTAATATAGTTCATATCTCATGCATATCTCTCTCAACAGCTCTGTGAGAGTATTTACACAGAATTGTTGATCCTGTGACTTTTACGTTTTTTTTCGGAAGTGAGGGCAAAACACTCAGCTTGTTGGTGCTAATCTTTTCCTCCCTAGAAGTTGACTCATCGTCATGGTAACCTTTAGTCAAAGCCTTCTGCTGAAAAGCAGCGACAGCCATCGCAGCTGTTTTAGCTGCAATAAATCAACAAGAGAGGGAAAGAGAAGATAACGCGTCAACAAACACTAGCATGACGCTGTATGTGAAGTGAACTTTAAACTTCGTACACACAGGCACTTGCGATGAATATTGTATAATCGCTTTAATTTGACTAATTGAAATTTTTTTACATATTTGCGGGATCAAAAGATGTACAATATTTGCGATTATAAGGACAGAGGCTGAACAAACAAAAGAGTCTCCTCTTGTTATTTCTCTCTGATTGCTGACTGGCTGAGTTCCAGTCTCAGGTCAAGCCTGTGGAATGAGTCTGTCAGGTAGTCTGTTATGTTTCCTATTTCCTCCTCTGCCGTCATGTCACTTCCCTGGGCAAACAAACAACTCTGCGGTCTAACTCAACACCAACTGTCAAGGTAACAACGTAAGGCTCGGTGTGTGTGGACGGGGCGCCGAGCTCACACAGCTGTGTTAAGTATTATCCATCTGCTGGGACTGAGGTGAGCAGTGATCACTTTAAATGTCGTGTCCTCCGGAGGCACGGAGGAGGCTGACTGTCTGGTTGGTCCAGCGTCCATTGTGTAGCCCGGCGAGGGAGCGTCCAGTCACGTCACATGTAGAGGTTGAACATTTGGGCTATATGACGTTCTTTGCATATTAACTGTAGGTCAAGAGGAAGTGGCTAATTTGCACTACGTGACTAAGGCATATCAATGTCTGAGACTCTGATGCCCTTTAAACCTACATATACCCACTATAGATACTGCATGTTTTTTGTGTATGCCAGCAGCATATTGCTTACTCTACAATTATAAAATTTAATATATGCAGCTGCATGTATCACAAGTAATTATTTGCATTATATTTGCATGAAGCAAAGTTAGCGTTCCAAGTGATTCTGGGAGAATAATTGTGTCCTGTTAAGCCTTGCAAATAGAAAACAACAAAACCAATTACAGCATCCTCATCACAGTAAATGCAGTGAACTTTACACCAAATTATACTACTCTGTGCAACGGATAAAGACACACTTACATCAGTAAATACTAAATGTTGTCGGAGTGCATTTCCAGTTGGAGTGTGTTACAGCAGCATAATAACCTGTTTACAATTTGTACTTGGCCCTAAATCTGGCCAAAGGAGGAAGAGAAGAAGAAAAAAAAAAAAACATACACACACATCTCACAGCAAGGGATTATGGGTGCAGCTATTCTTCATCTCATTGTGGCTCAACAACAGGCAGAGTGTGGGGTGGCAGGCAGGCGTGTACGTCGCCGGACGAAGAATGGACCAGACTCGTCGAGGGACAGGTGCCATGTGGCAGAGGATGTGCGGGGACACAGATGGGGACCCCTGGAAAACTTGGGGGACTGTACGAGCAGCCAAGGGCCTCCCACCCGTACCTGTGCTGTGAATGCTGCAGCTGAACGGGATCCGGCACCTGTTCTAAGCAGATACAGGCGACCAGCAAAAGCACAGAGGGAGGCCAGCACATGGCTGCCAACGCAGGGAGGGAGAAGGCTAGATTTCCATTTACCCATAAGCACGGCCTGATTACCAAAATCGGCACAGGCTTTACTGCAGAATGTACAAAAAAAAAAGGATTGAGAAATGTGCACACTTCCAGAAGTATGTGCATTTCAGTAAACTCCCGACTTTAATAAGCGCTTCCTAGTTTTTTGCGTTAAATGTTTTACTCCAAGCAGAAACGGCATTTTAAAATCTGGAGGTATACGATACGAGCACAGATTTATTACTTTTTAAAACAAGTGATGCAAAATTGCAGTGCATGTCCTATTTTTACAGCCTGGCCTGCATTGGTCTCTCTCTCACTCTAATAGTATGGCTTACACCGGTCTACGTACGCTGCAGCGCTATCTGGCTTGTTTTTGACTGCTGCAGATTCTCCCTGGGGTGGTGTAACTCTTCACCTCAATGTGGAGGAGGATGTTCCTATTGTGCTTCCTAATTGCAATGTGGTTGTTCCATTTAAGAGATAGACCATCCTTATCTGTTCCATGCGTGATGTCGTATTGTGGGAATAACTAGAAGAGAGAATTACGTCCTGATTGATGTTTTTAATTATGATATATCATGCAATGTTTTAATTTTCGGACAACTTATGTTTAATCTGAGACATGCGGTTAAACCGGGAAGGATATGGCTAATTGCTGAACAGTTTCTAAAGCTTAAAAGTGGTTGTCATTTTGAGATGTTGCTATCTAATCTTTCTAAATTCACAGTCGTTAAAAATATACCACGTATACCACGTCCAGACATTAACTGAATTTGGACGTCACTCTTTGATCTTAAGTCACACCCCATCTTTTCCATTTTAGTGTGCCCACATACTTCCATCGTTGGTCTGGCCCAGTCATCTTCCACCAACATAGTTTACTCAGCGTGCATCCTGAAAAGCAGACACACTAATGATTTAGATGAGTGACGCTATAAGCCCAGCGGTGTGAGAGAGCCCCTTTTAACAGCTACCGTGGAGGATAGACAAAGCAAACTACCAAGCTGCCTGATGACAGCTTGTGAGACATGTGAGAGAGTCAATGAGTTTGAAACATTTCACTATCATGAATACAATGTAATGGTTATATCACATTTTGAAGCTGATGTAACAGTCTCATAAAAGCTTAATTGAGTTGTATAACTTTTTGTCCTACAGTGAAAAATATTTGCATTGCAGATTGTTGGCTGACCAAATACCATAGTGGCATCTCGCAGTGTAGTACCTGTGTTGGGACTTGGCTAGCAGCTCTACTACAGAAGGTGATGAGTGAAACAGTGCAAAGCCTTCTCCAGCTGAGTGAAGAAGCCCTGTTTGGGTACATGTCCATCAACTAGTTGAGATTTTACAATAGATTTAGTCATTCAGCTGCTGCTTTTTTCCAAAGCAAAAAAGGGAAACAATCAAACTACAGTACAACAAATACACGTCAGAGCAGCAATAAGTACTAGCAGCTAGATTTAGCATGTCCAGTTCTTGGTAGTGTTAGAAGAGGAGGTTCTTTCTGCAGAGCTGGGTCTTCACGAGTTTTTTAAGGGTAGAGAGGGACAGCCCTGCTCTGGTAGGGACTGGTAGCACGTTCCACCGTTCATTTAGAAAGCACAAATGCTGTCCTAGTACTTTGTTTTTTGCAGCCCTGCATGTTAACATTCAACACATTCAAGCGAGTTATTCACACATCATCGTCACAACCATTGGGAGCAATTTGATGTTAAGTGGACACTCAAGAACATTTAGACTGAAATGGGGGAGCCGGGAATCGAACCTACGACCTTCTTTACTGTTTAACAGCCTTCAGTCAGCCTGCAGGACTCTGGTTACATGTTTGAAAACAACTTTAAATAAATAAATTCAGAATATTTCACATGTAGTAATGGAACATTTCCGCTATGTATTGTGAAGTGCCACAAAAATGTTTTAGTCTGTTAAGAAACTCTTCACCACCGACTATTGAAACCGGATCATCCCTATGATGTCCTCTAGCTGATCAACTCTCTGTGATTCACAGAGAGTGATTCTTTGGCTGAAGAGGCCAAAGAGGAAGAGAGAGAAGGCTGCACAGGAGTAATAAGCAAATCTGGAACCGACTTTTAGCTGTTGGGAAGATCTTTGTGTAATAAAAAGCTGAAAGACAGACACCAAGCTGGGCTTCTTGCTGTTGGACTAGTAAGTAATATTAGCTGGCATGCTGTTTTGCGTTGCTGAGTAGTTTTTGACCATAAATAATACAATCATAACAAATGCATGTGTACAGCTGTCCATATTTTCAACATTGATGTTGCACTCGGAAACTGGGGGTGCTAAATCACAAAAGTGCTATTTTTTACGTAATCTCAGTAGAGAACCTGTGAAAACAATTAACAGGTTATAAAATAATAGATGTGTAATAAATTGAACCCTTAACCAGTGTTTATGAATATTCATAATACACATCAGTACAGTACTATACTCACAAAGGCTTCTTGCCCATATTTGGAATTCTAATTTAAGTCTCCATCACCCACAGGCGTGAAAACTCCAAGTGTGTAAGAGTCATGTAAGATGACTGATCAGTAATACAAGTTCCTACATACAGGAACAACAAACCTCATTTACTAGTGCTTATTCAGAAAAGAAGTACGTCATTCATGACACACAGCATTTCCGTTGCCTTGATGTGTGCTGTTTACACTCAGAATTTCTGGGTAAGAGCGCTCCTGACTGACCTTGGCAATGGGTCAGCCTGGCATCATTTCCATGCTCACTCCCATTCCTCCAGCCTTACGTTATGGGTGTAATATTCGGGATGTTGTTGATGTCTGAGCTTGAAGGAATCCCTTCCTGCTGGATGCTCAGGCCCATTTCCTTAAAGATTCAACATCAAAAACGAAACACATGGAAATGACTCACACAGCTGTCCCCAGAGTTTAGACACTTCAACTAAAGTACCATGTTGACAGGTTCAAAACAGGATATGAGCTGGATAGGTCTATGTTTATTACAGATGGCGGAATGCTTAAGAGCAATGATAGCTGAAGGTTCTGATAAGCAAATCAAGCAGCTGCAGTCACGTATCCACTGTGTCCTATAAGTGGGAGCATAAACACTGGATTGAGTGACCATTACTTTCAATTTACACTGTGAGTATTTTCATTTTCCACCCTACAGCTACCATATTCAAAATACTAACATTCAAATATAGATTGATAACACATAGGCTGCAGTCTTTTTACATTCAGGCTCCCTGCATCACAGGTGGGTTATATCAAGCCATTTTCTTGGATCACGGCTCCGTTAAGCACACGCTGTACACGGTGAGAGTTGACTCTGTAGCATGGTAAATTCTGCTTATGCAAAATATTACAGAGCTGGCACTTTCACAGGTCTTTTACGGTTTCCCCAAGGTGGTTTGGAACTAAGAATCTATAAAAACTCATTAATTACAATAGCCCATGACCTTATGGGCTAACTTATGCCATTTATAAACTGACCAATTTCTGCTTAGGTGTGGGATATTAATTCTACAGGCAAGAGTGTCTCTCAAACATATAAATTACACATTAACATGGGCTATGTAGGCTACACCGTTAAATGAAACTAAACATCAATGTGCTTAAATCATAACTTATTCTGATGCAATTATGCACTTATTTGACTGCAGATGTGTGCAATCAATGCCATTAATTAACCAGCACATTATAAAGACAATAAAAACAATCATGTGTGGTCTTTTTTGCTCACAAGTAACTTATATACTTATACTATGGTTTGATTTGCTTTGGTCTGATTTCTGCCATTCACAACAGTGGCAAGTGTTCAGCAGCAGAGCTGGCAAGAAAACACAGGAGACTACACATGAAAGCTGCCAACCTGACCATGGGCTTGATTTCAGCAGAGATGTTGATATGTTTCATGTATTTGATGGCGTTTTCTGGGAGTTAGCATCTAGTGGCCCTGAGAGGAACTACACCCCAAACATCACCATGGCTGGACTCCTCAACCACACTCACGTTCTTCTCTGTGCTCCTGCATGCTGAGCATGCACACTTGTCAGGATGGCTGAGTGGTCTGAGGCATAGCTTCACATGTAGATCTCAGGCTCCTCTGGAGGTGGCGGTTCGGCTCCCACTTCTGATGCACATATCTTTTCTTCATTTGTTACCTAACAAACACGAATATGTGACAATGAATCAATGTGATTAATGAATGAATGTTTTATATTCCCGAAATATAGCCATTGTTATTGTTTCTCAATTATTTAGATGTGTGCTCAGTAGCAGAGATGTTCTTATTTAAACAGCTCATTTTCAGAATAATGCTGGATGCAGGGTTACAAACGTGAATAGTATTTTAATACATAGTTAATATTTAAAAAATGGAGTCGTCTATTAGATATATTAAGAAAGATGTGAGTCTGTCTGTACCATGTAAGTAATTATTTTACTGAATAAAAAAATAATAAATAAAAACACTGATAAAATGATAGATATGAGAGACTCTATAATAATAAACAAATAATAATGACCTGCCGTTTAGATTCGTACATGTTGGCAGATAAGGCCACTGAGTGGAATGATTATGCAGCAGTGGAGGCTGTTTGAGTATTTTTAGACCTCACTAACAGGATTGTTAACCCTCATGTCCTATGCTCGTCTGTTAAAGCGTTACAAGATAAAAATTAACACACTGTCGCATTTGCTAATGCACCGCAGAGTCTGAATTTATGGTGGTTTAAGTACAACACATGGGGCGATGCTTTTTATTGTGATGTCAATAAATGATTACATATATGAAACGCATGCAGGTCTGTCACCTCTGCTTGGCCAAATCAAACAGAACTGCAAGTGGATGAATATAACAGGACACTTAAATGAGCATCCTCCAGAGGTTTTCCGTCTGAAAGGACAGCAGGATTTTGTCCACAGTGTTGTCTGCTACTGTAGGATTGGTTAAATGTGCCTCGGTTATATTTACACTCACACCCTGTGATCCTTGCTGTGACCTCGCTGAGGTAAAGGTTAAAGAGTGAACAGAGGACAAGCCAGTCAGGATCCATTTTCATGAGACTGGCACAGGTTCTATACAGCTTAAAGCTGTGTGACAAAGATGTGAATTTGTTCCTTATATCTTCTCTTGGTTTGTTTGAATTTACTGATGCAGACAGGGAATTTTAAATCACATGATGAACTTATGATCTCTGCACCTCCGTTTAATTTACGGTCTAGAACCTTGCATTGTTTGTATTTATTTCTCATATTTCGCTGTAACATTCAAAGTTGTTTGTATTTGTTACGGTCTTGTACATCAGAACTTTAATGATTATTTAATATCTCATCATGAGTGGTTCCCTATTATCACTTTATTACTTTTTAAGTTGTACTTTTAGCCAAACCTAAAGCAATTATATAACAATGTTAATATTTGTGACAATCAGTGTCAAATAAGAATATTTATCATGTCTTCACTGTATTTACTATTCAGCTTTAAACCTCCAAGTCTAGTGGGACCATTTATCAAAGCTTCAGCTTCCTGCGTGTGTAAATTTGTCGCAGCACTGTGATTAACATAGCAGGAGACCTGCTGCACAGCAGGTCGCACATTAATTAGCCCTGATATTTTAACTGCAGCCAGGAGGGGAGGGGGGTGCTAAGCCTCAGCATCAGTGCTCACGTGTGAGCTTGACGGGTGGTGAGCTCCAGGGCGTCCACATTCACATGGTGGAGGCTACACTGCTGAAAGGAGACTGAAAATGCCCGATAGTCATGATTAATTCAATTTAATGTTCATTCAGATATTTAATTAAAAGACAAATCACCTCTTCCTTATGGCTCAAACTGATCGTCACCTTTTTTTTTTCCAAGGGGAGTGAGGGGAGGTGTCTTCCCAGCACAGGAAAGCACAGTCAAGAAGTAAAAAAAAAAAAAACATGTCCTCACTGGTTCTTTTGAGTCACTCACTCAGTTATGACTCAGCAGGGGGGGGGTCTTTTTGCTATTTTCTCCCATGAGTCAGGATACAATAAATCGGCCCACCTCACATCAACTCCACCCCTCCACGACCCATCAAGCTTGTTAAGACTGAAGACAGATGGCAACAGGAGGGGCTTGCCCCACAGTGTGTGTTTGCGCGTTGAGGCTTTGTGAGAGTGGGTGCTCCTGTGATGAAGCACTTCTTGAAACTCCCAGCATCACAGGGAGGGATCGGCAGGCCGTCTGTGAGCCTCTGATAAGGGTAACAACTCACGTATTTTGTGGCAACTCCTTTGTCCTCCAAAAGAACGAGCTGACCCCAGGTGATATTTAGACGAGGAAAAGCACGGCCTCTAAAATAACTTCACACGCTTAACTTTTCACCTTTAACAAGTGCAGGTGAAATATACGATTCAAGATTTTTGCCCTTGTGAGTGTTTCACATGCTCTGTTACAACATCTGCCTGAGACTTTGCCAACCGGGCAGCTGGGATGATGAAGGCTAATTAGCCTCTGTTATTGGTATCACAGTGCCCTGGAAAATAAATAGGTAATTTAAATGCCACCATCTTTGCCCATTTATCTTAATATGACCCTTGAGAGAACTCTTCTGACGGATGTTTCCTATACTGTATTTAAATTTGTATCTGCTTCAATTGCATAAGGGTTAGAAGAAAAATCAATAATCCAGAAATGAACATAAAAGTTAACTATTTAAAGAGCTATTTGGAAGTGCTTACTTTGCTTACAAATATTAAAAATCTAGAATACTAAAACAGTACATGTACAAAATAGCACAAACAAAAAAAGAATGCAATTAATTTGATTGAATTTAAAGTGTCCTATATGTTTTTATTCTCACTGTGGATAACATCATGTCACACAGTATATTTAAGCTACAGGTACAGAAGAGTTTAATATCAGATTCGACACTCCCGATGATGAAGAAAGGATTTCTAGTTTGGAGCTCAAGAGCTACGCGGAGAGAAATCTGTCATGAAGTGACATTTTGACAGCGAGTGACAAAGCCAGCGCTCACGTCACAACATGTGTCCTGACAGTGATGTGTTTCATTTGCTTTTTTCGTGACGTGAACCTGCTGCTGTTTTGTCAGTACTGTCACCGTGACAAATATTATGGTTATATCGCCTCAGGAGCAAACATAACAACAAACAAATGCGGGTGAGATTTGTGGATGTTGTTCAGTCATTCTGGGAAATGAAGAGAAGAAAAAAAAAAGATTTTTGGTGACGGAATTGTTATATGTAAATTTAATGGCGTAGGTTTCACGATCTGTAAGAAGATATATTGTCAAATTATTGACATGCAATCTTTTTTTTCTTGCTATATTAATATACCAAATTATTGTTACAAGAATCCATTCACATCTGAACAAAACAAGTTATTACATAATAAGAATTTTTTATATTTTGGATATTGTTATAAGAAGAAGCTTATCATAGCTAAAAACTATAGAAGCTATAAAGATGACTGAAGGGACAAATGGCAGATAAAGGAAGGGACATTATGCCGAGTCAGAGACTGTCACTGAGCCCTCAAGTGCCTTCTAAAAGCGTGTTTAACTCCCTTTATGCAATGGTGAAGTCCAAGTCATGTGTCAAAGCCTCAGCAGATTTCAGTCCAATCTCAGAGTGATTAGCAAGGCTTTTCATTCTATCCTTAGCATCCCATGTATGTGATTAGCAGGTAGGCCTGCTTCTGGAGGGAGGCTTTTGAACTGCTTTCTCGTGTCCCTGCTTGCAAGAGCTCCAGTGTTTCTTTGGGAGTTTACATCCTACATGCTGCGTCTTTGGAACTATTTATTTTCAGCTTCATTCTTTTATGATGGACCATGTGAGTACACGCACTTCATCATCTACACACTGTGCATTACGGCTGGGCTGCTTTATCTCTTGTACATTAAATGTTATTTGCATAGCAACTCAAATACATGCTAATGGTTGAAAGAGTGACAATGCAATCTGCGCTTGCAGAAAAAGATCAAACTATATACAAATTTAAATGGCATTGTGTAGTCAAAAATCAGATACAATAATCCAGGTTAAACTGTATGAACTGAGGCTGGCCTGTACAGTATGCAGGATGTGATTTTTATTTTCCTTGTTTTAACTTTTTTTTTTAGGAGCCTCAGTTGGCAACTGTGACACCTTAGGGATAAATGGCATTATTCTAGAGATCCAAGGCCACATATGTTTCCTGGTCATGGTGAGTAAAGAAAATTGCTTTTGCATCTGTAATCCACTGAATAGAAACAGGCCAATCGTTTTCTTGGCAGTAGCTAGTTTACAAAATAATTCTCTCTCTCTGCCATAACTGGAGTAGAGTGAGTTATCTTATTTAAATATATATCTTCCCTGTACCTTTTTATTATTAGCACAAACCCTCCTGTGCCACCTGTAATGTTGATTTCCTGCAAAAAAAAAAAAAAAAAAAAAAATCTCTGAATGCATGTCATTGTTTGTAAAGTTTAGATATGATGTTATGCCTTCCTGTTCCTGAGGTCATGAAACATATGATGAATAATGTGTGTGTGTGTGTGTGTGTGCTTGTGTGGCTATACAGGGCTATCTAACTGTAAGACTGAAGATGATATTGAAGATGACTGATGTTTTACTGACTGATCACTGACAGAAGAATAATACAATTCTGTTTCATAATTCTGGATTACAGAGGACAGAATAACCTTCAGTTTATGTGCTAAGACAATAAAAAAGTCTTTGTACGCTAGCTATGGGTATATTTAGGATCAACCTCAAGACTCAAAGACAGAGGTTGTCAGCATCCCACAGGAGAGTACTTACTGCAATCACTGACTTTATTTGCTCTGCCAAAATGTTCAGCTAGACGAAACACTTGCCGCTTTACTCACACGTCTATAACATTGCTAATACAAGAACAAGGACATCAGCCAAACCTGTTCTTTATACGTGTCAGTCAAGCTTGGCCTATTTTTTGAGTCACAGAATTTGTCTCATTTTTATTTGCATTTCATCGTGGGCTTGCGTCCCTTTCCCTCAGGAAACAATGAATTGTCTTTACCTCCAAGTATTGTAACAGTAAGAATGCATTGTGCTTACTTATTGCTGCTTTTTATAGGTAATCCTTGCATTATTGTTGGCAGGGAAAGCTGGCAACGATTGTCTTTTCTTAAGTGGCAATCACTGAGGTGATGTCCACTTTCACTGCTAGCAGAGATTTAAGCTCATTATTTAAAGTCACTCGGAGGATGCTGTGTGCGCATCCTCATTATCTTTATCTGCATTTGATGTTTGATCTTCTTAGCGGTCTGTACATATAGTACGTAAGTCATGCTTTGATAAATAGCCAGTAGTGGTGATGAAGAGTGATTTCAACAGCTGCTAAACTGTGAATGAATTTATTCTTAGTCTGGATGTATCTGTTTTGTGTCAACCAATTTAATAACGAGGTGTACGTCAAAAGTACGCGAGCATGTTAGTCTCGCTAACTAATGTCAACAAAATAATCATCCACAAGGTTGTCTGCAACTTTTAAGATATCTAGAAGTACTTCATCTTAAACTTAAGAAGATTCTTAGATCATTTAGTCTTCAAGACTAAAACAGCAAATCTAATTCTGTTTGACATAGTACTTGTAGAACAGTAGAACAGCATTATGCTAATTATACCAACAGCCTTAAAGGTGTCTCTTTTTCAGACGTGCCTTATCTTAAGGTACTAATATAGACTTAAGTACTTTAGAAAGATGCCAAAGAGCCATGCTGGGTTACCAGGAACAACTAAAGTGCAAGTTCATGTGTCTGCATGCAGGTTAGCTGTGTTGCATGTATAGAAAACACTGATTTCTGTCATGTTGTTCTGTCTCTTTCAGCCTGGCACGAGTGGGAGCCATGCAGATGTACGGTGCGGCACCTTCGTCTAGGCAGCACTGGAGAAACATGACAACCCCCTTTAACTGTTTGCCCGTGCTGACCTGTCCTCTTCTGCTGCTCATCTGAGACCACCCTTTGACCAGAGCAAAGAGACTATCGTCCAAAATGTCCTCCCACAAACGTAACTTCCAGTGCTTCAATGCTGTAGGTGGTGAAGGCTCCCACAAGCATCACACCAGTCAGCTGCCCAGGATCCCTCAACATGGCATGGTGGCTCATCAGGAATCTCCAGAGGAATGCTACATTTGCTCTGAGTATAGACATGCCCAGGCCCTGGAAGAATTAGAGACTCAGGCCACATCTTTGTATCCCTCTCATGCGCCATATCACTACCATCATCCAAACGAGTATGTTCTCAGGAGACCGGCCAGGCCAGAGGAGCACCCTATGGCACATTCAGGCCACAACCGCCACATTCATCACAGGTACAATAAGAGGGTGGTGCTGGTGAAGAACAGCGACCCCTCACTCAGGAAGACCATCATCTTGCACCGCAGGAGTCTACGCAATTTTGAGCTTTTCTTAGAAGAAGTTTCCGAGCTCATGCAGTATCACATCAGGAAGCTGTACACTCTGGAAGGCCGCAAGGTAAGGTCATCAATACCTGGAGCCAGAAGAAAGATATGTTTAGTTTTCATGTTCTTCTTTTCTTTATGTTCTCATAACCTATATACATAACCTGCAGACAGTTTTGGAGCACAGGGGTTACATGATATTTTATTCTGTTATGTGTTCGGGAAACTTTTTTAAAGAGAAGTTTCTGTGTTCTGTGTTTTAATGGATGACTGGATCTAAAATGAACAGTAGTGCTATGAGTTGTTTGTCTGCATTAATTTGGCTTTAAAAGGTACTCTGAGATGTATATTGGTGTAAAGGCTTGTTGCACTTTGCTGTTATATGCCAAAGATTGAAAACCAGAGTGAAAGAGAGGCCTCTAGTGACAGGACTGATTCCCTACTATATACCAATATCAGCCCTTTGCAAACACACAATTTCAAAAAGTTATTTTATGACTATGGCAGATTGTTCAACTTTAGGACCACGGTGTTACTAGTTATTTTTAATAGTTGACATAATAGGATTATGATTATTAGTATATCGTTAAGTTCTAGGTTCATAATATTCACAGCGTTTACAGTACATATTGGCTCTATATTGGAGAAAATATAGTACATCTTTCATCATGAAAATAAATAAGGACATTGGATAGTTAAAACCTTCTAAAAAGGGTGCACCCTCTTTATTTACACAATAGGATGATTTATGCTTCAAAATCTGTTGTCATATATAAGTTACTATTCCATACTGTGCCAAGCTATTTCTGAAACAGGAAAGTCTACCTCATGCTCTAAAATAAAATGTACAGAAACACTCAGTACCTTCTCTTTTTTAAATCTATTTAAATCTCTGTTTGACAGGTTGTTGTTTCTTTTACAGATATAATCATTTCATGAAAGAGGAAACACAACTGTAACCACATATGTGTAATTTTTTAACATTTACACAACAAATACAGTCATACACTATCAGTTTCATTTAGTGTTCACAAAATCTAAGTCTAGTGGGATAAATGTTTAGAGTGTGTGCATGAGGGAATGAAACAGGGATATTCCCTCACACATACAGTACATTTAGATTGTGGGTATCTCTCCGAACCCCATTAATCTTGGTCAAATCAGAGCTATTTTTGAGATAGGAAAAACAGGTCAACGTTGAAACTCCACTCCCTCTACTTTGATACCAGAGGTGTCTCAGAAATGTGTCTTCCACAGTGGCAATTAATTATCTTCACCTGGGCTTTGTGTGACCACAGATGAAGCCATTCATCTGCCTTTACCAAGAGCGGATTTAAAATTCAAAACTGCACTTTCATCAAAACTGACTGCTTGTAAGCAAAATTAAATCAACAAACTCTCGATATTTTTCATGGCTGTCAGAAGTGAACAGGAGCAGCGGTATTCAACATGATGTGTCATGGAAATGTAAAAGTATATTTATTTAAATGAAATAAATAGAAATTGCAAGATATTCAAGTTATTTGCTTTCACCATAGAAGGAATAAAAAGATCCAATATAAGTTACATGCATACATATACATACATATACATAAAGTGTAATCCTAAAATCAATATGTGACTGAATATGTGTTTTTCAGTATGGAAGCAAAATACAGTAGCTGCTTTTATTAGATCTTTGCATGGAGACACTAGGGAAAACAGGTCAGCACACACCCATCTCCTAGATTAGCATTCAGCCACTCAGGCTAATCACCTGTGAGAGAGAAGACTTTAATGATGATGATAATTAGCCTGCATGATGTTAGCCATTTACTTTTATTAAGCACCGTAATAGCAAACATAAAGAGAGACTTAGTGTTTCTATTGCATGACATGTTTTAACAGTAGGAGGTGTCCTAAAGCAAAATAAATCAAAGTAACGATGCTGGTTTAATGGATTACAATGCTCAGACCGCAATATTTTCTCATATATATCATTTAGTCTACTACTTCCACACACTCAGCAAGCTTGAAATACTGCTGAGCAATAACCATGGTTCTTATAAGTTACAATGGCAGCTCACTATTGTGAGAATGCACCGTGATCTGGTGAAGTTTCCCTGAGATCATCCTGGATTAGGATATTTATCTTGTCTTGACTTGCTGCTTGACTCATGGCCTTCTTTTGCAAGGATTTAGAGCATTCAGTTGCACAAAAGAGGGCACAATGCCGAGACCCAATTAAAGTATTCTCATGACACTTGTTTCCTAAATGTTTCCCTACAAATATTTTCTATTTGCTATAGTCCTATGACCACAAACTAATATTAAAGTTTTAAAACTCGGTTACTGGACACTTATTAAAACATAAAACTGGATACTTGATGCCATTGCATTTAATCCAAAAATTTTTCAATCAAACATGCTTGTGTCCACCTGCCTATAAACCTCATTTAGTGGGCAGAGTCACACTTACTAACTAATTACTTTATACCTTCTGTTTCAGATTGACACTGTTCAGAGTCTTATTCAGTGCCCCAGTGTCCTGGTCTGTGTTGGACGTGAGCCTTCTCACCCCTCCATTGTGGAGAATTTTCGGAAAACATCTGATGACAAACTTCCAAAGATTAGCATGAGGTCACACTCCAGTGGCCGCAATGAAGGACATGAGGGTACAAAAAAAATGTTTATATGCATTTAAATTGATTATTAATTACACGCTAAGCACTGTAATTGTATCATGAATATGAGAGAGCGAGAGAGATTAATGTCACCTATTTTTGTTTTTTCTCTTCTGTCTTTCTTAATGTCAAGGACTACCAACAAAGACGAGTGTCATCAGTCCAAAACTGGAAACTGACACTAGATCCGCCAGGCAGTCAGTGTCATCTGACAAGTCATTACCAGATGGAATGGACTCTCCAGATATTGTGGATTCCTGCCCACACACCGGCGATGGAATGAGACATGATGATATAGAGAAACGAGTTTGTGTTAATAAAGATGGCAGTTTGTCCATGGAAATGAAAGTGCGCTTCCGGCTACAAAACGACGAAACATTACATTGGTCTACAAAAGTAAGAAAGACAACAGGCAAGACCAGTGACTACCTCCAAGAACACAATAACCCCTATTTTGCACAAGTCAATGATAGAAGCTATTCAGAAACTGAAAACATCTCTGCCGGTGAGCAGGATGAGGCTTACATCACTAGGCACCATCAAAGACATACAGAGGAGCCTCACTGTCCTCACTGCTGCAGTCACTGCCAGGAATATGACAACTGGAAAAACATCTCAGGGACAAATGGAGCAAGTCAGTGTGTTCAAACTTCCAGCTCAAGTGGATCCTCTCATAGAATGGTCTCTAGAAAGACAGTGGTTGAAAGGCAAACTGTGTCTAGATCAAGTGAAGAACACACAGAACAAGTAGTGGAGAGAGAAACTTGTGTGAAGCAGACTGTTGAGGCAGCCGAAACTGTAGAGTACTGCATCATCAGGAGTGAGACTTGCTCACCAAAGTGCAAGGTCAAATCTTCCACAGTGGACAATTGTGAAGTGGGTGCTGACAGTCCCCAAAGTGATCAAGTTAATGTTGAAACTGCTCAAACATCAGAGCAAGAGGAACAAACAGGATCTGCTCCTAGTGCTTCCTCTGGGGTATTAACAGACCACGAGGAGACTCAAAATGATGACGAGGAGGACGTCCCACCGAATGCTTCAAGTGCAATGTTGGAAACAGGATCACCTGTGCAACATTCACTCACAAACCCTACAGATAGAGCATCCAATGCTATAGGAAGCTCACGCAAGTCAAGATCCCAAAAATCCAAAAAAGCATACATCTGTAATTGCAGAGTGTCCAATGATCCCGAGGCCCAAGCTGAAGAAGAAGGTGATATGCAAGGGTATCAATCAAGTGCCATGTCTGTTAAATCAAATAAGTCTGAAGAAATACAGAATACAAAATCTGTAAAAGAGAAAAGATCCAAAAGTGCCATGTCAGTTCAATCAAATGCCTCAACAATATCTGATGTCTTAGATGTTACAGCTGAAGAAAAACCAACACAAGACAAAAAAGAAACACAAGACAGACCATTGAGTAGCATGTCTGCTAAATCCTCTAAATCTGAAAAATCAATGCAGTCAGAAAGGGCAGCTGAACAACATAAATCAGAGGAGGATGTTGATGAAGAACGAGAATCAAGTTCTATGTCATCAAAATCCAAAGCCTCTACTGAATCAACGGGATCAGTCTCTACTGGTGCAGATAAAGAACAAGCTGAGGAGGAAACTGAGCAAAGGACACCCAGTGTCATGTCGGCTACATCAAATGCTTCTGCAGAATCCAAATTGGGGACATCTGAAGTAGCTGCGGAGGAAAGCATTCAAAACCCAGATGAAGAAAATGAGAATGAAACTGAACAGAGAGCACAAAGTGCAATGTCACTGAAGTCAAATGTTTCTGTGAAATCTAAAAAGTCAAGAACTTCTGAAACTCCACCCAAACAACATTCAGAGGATGAAACTGAGGGGAGTGTACATTCTCCTGTGTCAAAAAATACTGATGAAGATTTTAAAGACGAAGGGGAAACTGAAGAGGCTGGAGAAGATCAAGAGAGAGTGCAGAGTGCCATGTCATCCAAATCAAATACCTCTGCAATAGCTTCACACTCAAAAACATCTAAGCTTCAAGATGAACAAAATGTCGAGGAAGATAATCAAGAGAGAGCATCGAGTACCATGTCAGCAAAATCAGCAAGGTCTAAAACCTTTGAAATTGAAGTCCATCAAAATGCTGAGGAAGTGCAAGATACTGATGCAGGAACAGCTGAGGAAGATCCTGTCAAACAAGATGAAGCAGAAGCAAGAGCATCAAGTGCCATGTCAGAAAAATCTGCAATATCTACTAAGTCAAAAGCCTCAACAGGTCAGCCTGAGGAAAACGATGAAGCGGAAATAGCAGAAAAAGCCCTGAGTGTAAGGTCAGCAAGATCTGCAAAGTCAAATGCTTCTGCAGTATCTACAAAGTCAAAAGATTCTGAAGTTCTTTCCAAATGCGATGATGAAGAAGATGCTGAACAGGAAATCAATGAGAGATCGCAAAGCTGCCTGTCAGATAAATCCTGCAAGTCAGTAGAGTCAGACCTTTCTACAAGAACAAATAAGTCAAAATGTTCTGCTTATGTTCTAGCTGAAGAAGGCTTTGAGAGTCCTGATGAAGAAAATGATGAAGAGCAAACTGAAGAGAGAGCACCAAGCTGCATGTCAGCCAAATCAGTCCAGTCACACGTTTCTGAAATGTCTATTAAGTCTGCAGAACGAGCACAAAGTGCAATGTCAGCCAAGACCGCAAAGTCATCTATTTCTGTCAAATCTTCAAAGTCAAAGGGACCTGATGGTCCGGCTGAGGAAAACATATCTAATCATGAGGAACATGTAGAGAGAGCTCCAAGTAATTTGTCAGTCAGATCAGGAAAATCAGCAAAGTCAAATGTTTCTACAACATCAAGACGATCAAAGATTTCTGAAGTTCCACTGGAAGATGGTGTTGACAATCCAGAGGACAGAATTATTGAAGGAGAGAGTGAAGGGAGAGCACTGAGCTCAATGTCAGCCCGGTCAGTTAAGTCCAATATTTCAACAAGATCAAACAAGTCAAAATGTTCTGCTCATGTTCCAGCTGAAGAAGGCTTTGAGAGTCCTGATGAAGAAAATGATGAAGAGCAAACTGAAGAGAGAGCACCAAGCTGCATGTCAGCTAAATCAGCAAAGTCACATGTTTCTGAAATGTCTATTAAGTCTGCAGAGAGAGCACCAAGTGCTTTGTCAGCTAAATCAGCAAAGTCACATGCTTCTGCAAAATCTATCAAATCAAAAGCTTCAGAAGTTTGTTCTGTCAAAACTACAGACATGCCTGATGATGAAGAAGGTGTTGAAGATGGAGCTCAAGAGAGAGCACAAAGTGCAATGTCAGCCAAGACTGCAAAGTCAAGTACTTCTGTCAAATCTTCAAAGTCAAAAGGACTTGAGGGTCCAGCTGAGGGAAACATATCTGATCATGAGGAACATATAGAGAGAGCTCCAAGTAATTTGTCAGTCAGATCAGGAAAATCAGCAAAGTCAAATGTTTCTGACATTCCTACTGGTCATATTACTGGCTCTCCCGAAGAGGAGGAGCGCAATGAAAATGAGGAGGAGTACAATGAAAGCACATCAGTTGGAAGCACAAGTTCAATGTCAATCAAGTCAGCCATTTCAAATGTTTCTGTAAGATCAAGTAGATCAAAATGTTCCTCTGATGTTCCAGTTAAAGAAAGAATTGCTAGACCTAAGTCAAATACTTCTGCAAGATCTATGAACTCAAACGCTTCTGAAGTTCCTCCTGATACTAATACAACTGAGGGGAGAAATGATGAGTTAGAAACTCAAGACAGAGCACAGAGTGCAATGTCTGCACGGTCAACTGTGTCTGCAAAATCAAATACGTCAAAGGTGCTGACTGCTCCAGCGGAAGAAAATGCTTATGATTCTGATCATGTGGAAAGAGCAAGCAATATGTCAATTAATTCAACCAAATCTACAAAGTCAAATGTTTCAAAGATTTCAAAAAAATCAAAAGCTTCTGACATGCCCTCTGAACGCACTACTGAAATTGCTGATGCAGAGAATGAAGGGAGAGTGAGCTCCATCTCATCACAGTCAGTCAAGTCAAATATTTCTGCCAGATCAAAAAAGTCTAAATGTTCTGCTCATGTTCCAGCTGAAGAAGACATTGAGAGTCCCGATGAAGAAAATGATGAGGAGCAAACTGAAGAGAGAGTACCAAGTGCTCTGTCAGCTAAATCAGCAAAGTCACATGCTTCTACAAAATCTATCAAATCAAAAGCTTCAGAAGTTTGTTCTGTCAAAACTTCTGACATGCCTGATGATGAAGATGGTGTTGAAGATGGAGCTCAAGAGAGAGCTGACGTTCCGGCTGAAGAAGGCCATGAGAGGTACAATGAAGAAAATGACAAAGAGAAACCGGAAGAAAGAGCAACAAGCTGCATATCAGCTGAAGAAAACACTGAAAATGATGAGGAAACTGTACATAGACCGCCAAGCACCCTCTCAGCTAAATCAGCCAAATCAACACAGTCAAATAATTCTGCGAAGTCTAATAAGTCAAAAGTCTCTAATACTTTAGGGGAAGAAAAACATGAGGAGACTATGGAGCGAACACCAAGCAGTAGCTCCATCAAATCAACAAAATCGAGAAAGTCAAATGCTTCAGCAGTGTCAAAGAAATCAAAGGCTTCTGAGGCTCCTGCCGAAGATAACATTCCTAACATAACTGCCAAAAACACAGAAGATAATGAGGCGAGAGCAATGAGCTCAATGTCTGTCAAATCAGTGCGGTCAAATGTAACATCAATATCTGCAAAATCAAAAGCGTCTCACGTTCCTCAAAATGGAAACTGTGAAGAAGATGGAAATGCAGACAATTGTGAGGAAAATGAAGAGAGGGCTCCAAGTACAATGTCAGTTAAATCATTAAAATCTGAACTGTCTCTGAGGTCAAGGAAATCAAACATTTCTGAACAGACAGCTGGAACACGTAACGAAGAGGAAGATCAAACAGAGAGGACTCCAAGTGTTTTGTCAGTGAAGTCAAATGTTTCTACAAGAACCATGAAGTCAAACATTTCCGTAATCACCCACAGTGAAAGGACTGGACATGCTGAAGAAACTGATGCAATGTCAAGTAAATCAGCAAAATCAACAAAATCAACAAAATCAAACAAATCAACAGCTCCAAAATGTCCAGACACCTCTTGTGAAGAAATTGCTCAAGAAAAATCAGAGAGAGCTCCAAGTGCCATGTCAGAAATGTCAAATATGTCCCTGAGATCAAAGAAATCTAAAGTATCTGATCGTGCTGATGAAAAGAAAAATCAGGAAAAGGATGAAAGAACAGTTAGCCCTGCGTCAGCAAATCAATCTGAAATCTTAAGCAGGACTGAAGTACCTGCTGTAACTGTTGAGGAAAGTGAAGACAGACCACCTAGAGCCATGTCATCAAAGTCAAAGGTATCTGCACATTCAAAGAAATCAACAACATCCAAGAGGACGGAAGGGCGGCCACAAAGTTCTTTATCTGTCAAGTCAAACCTGTCTGTAAAAACACGAAAATCTCAAGTATCTGATATTTTAATGGATGAACAGGTGGAAAATAAAGAGGAGCTGAAGATGTCCACTGTTGATGTTCCTGCTGAGGAGAAGACCAGTGTTTCTCCAATAAATACAGGTGAAGTGGAGGAAGAGAAACAACAAGATACAGGTGATAAGAGGAGCTGTCACTCCAAGACAAGCAAGTCAAGCAGGCAAGGTTCAACAAATGCAAAGGTTGCCGCCAAACCAAAGTCTGTTGCAAAATCTGCTGTGTCAGAAACCTCTCAGAATGCACAACAACCAAAAGGAAATAAACGCTGTGTGATGTGTCACACAGAGTCAAATGAAAGCGATTTGTCACAAACACTGTCGAGTTCAGATCTTGTCAAAGAGACGTGTCACACTCCAGTCACTGGAGAATCAAAATCAAATGTGTCTAAGAGGATAACAAACACTCCATTGGAAGCTACTGATATCAGTAAGAGTGTCACTGATAACAAAAGTGACAAAAGCAGCAAATGCAGACACAAGAACACGAATGCTGATGACTTTAAGCTGGTCCCATCAAGCCTACCAAATGCATCCCCCACCGAGGTTGTGAATGAATGGCTGAGAACAATACCAGCAGACGGTAATATGTATGACATGGAGGAATTTAATGAAAACTGTGATGGACAAAAAACTGGCCACACAACAGAGGAAATTCATAGAATAGAGGACATTGAAAACAATGATGACTCGGCAGCTGAGAATACAAAAGATACAAGCAAAGGAGTTGAGATGAACAGTGTCCCTAAACAAACAAGCACGGAGGTACCAAATGCAGATAGTACCCAGAGAGATGATGACTCAAAAATCTTTAACTCCTCCATACAAGTGATGAAAGTACTTTTAAATCCAAAGCTTGACAGATGTAACAGTTTACCAGAAATCTCTCCAGTATATGGACGTAAACTAAGCACTTCAGCTAGAGGTCTTCTGGATTGCCTTGTGAAGCTGCAATTAATAGACAATAATCCTAAAAACGCAAATGAAAAGGATGAAAGATACCAAGAGCTAATGAATATCCTTCAGTCTCTTTGGCTTTGTGATCCTCCAGAAAATGAACATATATTAAAGAAGGCTGATCACTTTGTGGACGATGAATTCAATCACACATCATCTTCCGGTGTGGATGTCAACAGTGGCTCCACTGGCTCTGGAAAGAGTAGCGATGGTGTAAATGGTGATGCGTCTCAACCACATACCAGTGCAGATACATTAAGTAAAGTACAAGAGGTTTGTGAAGGTGAAGCAGGAGCAGATGCTCAATGGACGTGTGAGAGAGAAGTAGAAGGAGTGTGCGAGGAAAGAGAAAAGGAAGCTGATCCAGCAACAGATGACACAATTAGAAGCAATGATACTCCAGAGGAACTACCTGAAACACCGCCAACCTCAAACAAGAGCTCACAAAATGAAAGCAATGGCCAAAAATTTCCAGAGGAATGTCATGACGACACCAGTTCTGAGAGTCCTCTCATGGTTCAAAGACCACAGTTAATCAAAAGGATTTCTCAAGATCACGATCCTATTTGGGTCTTAACTTTATTGAGTAAAATAGAAAAGCAGTTCATGACACATTATATCCATGCAATGAGAGAGTTCAAGAGCCGATGGAACTTGGACGATAATGAGCAGCTTGACATGATGATAAGTGAACTTAAAACCGAGGTCCACAAAAGAATTCAAACAAGTATAGACAGAGAACTGAGGAAAATTCAAGATCAAGCAGGCCTACCAAAACCACCTAAAGAATCAATGTCCCGTGCTTCAACAACACAAGCAGAAGAGAGAAGACGGAGGCTGCAGGTTATACTCAAACAGTCCCAAACAGAAAAAAGTGATGATTCAGCAACAGGCACGTCTTACAGTGACCAGCGCAGTGAAAATGATGATGAATACTGCCCATGCGATACATGCATTAAGAAAAAAATGACATCTCAGCCGCTGCTGCCTGCAGAAGTTATGAACACTGCACCTATTATCATGGACTTTGACCTAAAGAGCATACTGGCAGTGAAAAACTGTGACCCTGGTAAAACAGAGGCAATGAAATGTACATCTAACTCTGAATGTGACACTGAAGTACAAGCAGCAGAAACACTTATTGAAAAAGTTATTGTCAACGCTGTAAGAGAAGTGAAAGGGGATGAAGTGCACTCTGGCAATGAAAATGACTTTGCAGTTGCAGAATATGAAAAGGAAGTAAATGATGAAGATGATGGGTCTTGTGTCAAACAGTTTACTGAACAGAATGTTGCCCATGAAAGAGCAAACGTCCTTTCTGTTGATAATAATGAAGAAATGAGCAGAACAGAAGATGAAAGGACAGAAAATGATGAAGATGAATCCATGGCAGAGACAGAGAAACCAGACACATCTGGAGATATAATAGAGGAAGAAGCTACTGAATGCACCAGAACTGAGGATTTGAAATTAGCAGAAGAGACTGCTGTGGTTACATTAACAGAGGACCAGTCTGACAGTGAGGAGGCTATTGAAGCGGGGGCAGTTACAGAGAGAGAAGACACTACTGCCGGTAAAGATGATTCTGAAGAACCTATTGTGGTAGCACAGGCAGACGATGATGACGCCACAGCCACAGTTGAGGAACTGTCAAAGGAACCAGCAGAAGAAACACCAACTGAAGATGAGATTGATGTAGGAAGCAAGATTTCTGTCACAAGTGAGGATGAGTTGAAGGAAGAGGCCGACGAAATCACAGTCACCGAAGATGACAATGCAGCAGAAGAGACTGATGTTGCAGCCACAACTGAAGATGAATTTGACAAAGATAATGTTGTGGAAACAGAGATAGTTGATAATGAAAAAGAGAATCCTGTCACAGGGGAAGATAATACTGCAGATGAGATTGATGGTGAATCGTTAAAGGAACCAACTGAGCTGGCAACAAATGAAGATGATTTTGCTGCGGACAAAGACACTGATGTCACAACTGAAGATGAACTTAAGGGTGACGCTTCTGAAGCCCTCACAACTGAAGATGAAAATACAGCAGGAGAGACCACCAGGGCAAGTGAAGACGTATCTGACAAAGAAGAGGCTGTGGAAGAAGGAACGGTTGATCATGATGAAGAGATTGCTGCCATTAGTGTAGATGATGCAGCCCCTGCTGATGAATCATCAGAAGAACCAGCTGAACAAGCAGCAACTAAAGATGAAGTCGGTGTACAAGATGAATCAAAGGATGAGATTGCTGAAGATGAAACGGCAGCCGAGGAGACAGCTGTGGCATCCTTATCTGAGCAGGAATCGGACAAAGATGATGTTGAAGAACCAGGGACAGCTGATGATGAAGAAGTACTTGCTGCCACTGGTGAAGATGAACTGAAGGAAGAGGTTGCTGAAGCAACCACAGCTGCTGAAGATGAAAATGCAGCAGAAGACACTGACATGGCATTCACAAGTAAACATGACTCTGAAGAGGTGGAAGAGGGGGCAACTGATGGTATAGAAGAGCTTGCTGCCACAAGCGCAGACGAGAATGAAGACACAACCACAGCTGAAGAAGCAACAAGTGAGGATGAGATTGCTGTAGAAAGAGAGATTGCTGCCACACATGAAGAGGAATCAAAAGAAGAGACTGCTGAAGATGAAATTGCAGCCGAAGATAGTGCTGTGGTAGCCACGACTGAAAATGAATCTGAGAATGAGGAAGCTGTGGAAGAAGAGATTCTTGACACTGCAGATGAATCTGCAGATGAGAACGATGACACAGCCACAGCTGAGAAATTGCCAAAGGAAATATCTTACAAGACAGAAACTGAAGATGAAGTTGCTGAAGACAGTGAGGTTGCTATCACAAGCGAAGATGAATCCAAAGAAGTGGCTCCTAAAGCCACTACAGCTGAAAATGAAAATGCAGCCGAAAATGTTGCTGACACAACTGAACATCAATCTGAACAAGAATCAGACAAAGAGGAGGCTGTGGCAGCAATTGAAGACGTCGAAGAGACTGCTGCCACCAGTGATGATGATTTTGCAGAGAGTTTAGATGCCAACACTGCAGAGGAGAATGATGCTACAGGGGATGAATTGTCAAAGGATCCAGCTCAAGAAGCAACAACGGAAGATGAGCTTGTTGTAGAAAAGGAGATTGCTGTTACAAGTGAGGATGAACTTGAGGAAGAACCTGCTGAAGATGAAAATGCAGAAGAAGCCACTATTGCAGCCACAGGTGAACATGAATTTAACAAAGGTGCAGATGAATCTGCAGATGCAACAGCTGATGAATCGTCAAAGGAACCAGCTGAAGAAGCCGAAACTGAAGATGAGATAGCTACAGAAAAAGAGATCACAAGTGAGGATCAATCAAAGGAAAAGACTGTTGAAGGTGAAATTGTAGCAGAAGAGACTGATGTGGCAGCCACAACTGAAAATGAATCTGAAGAAGAAGCTGTGGAAGCAAGGGTAGCTGACGATGGAGAAGAAGAGACTGCTGCCACCAGTGATGATGATTCAGCAGAAGAGGCCACCGCAAATGAGGAGGAGAATGATGCCACCTGTGATGAATTAAAGGAACCAGCTGAAGTAGCAACAACTGAGGATGAGACTGGTACAGAAAAAGAGACGGATGCCATAAGTAAAGATGAATCAATGGAAGAGCTTGCAGAAGATGCCAACGATGAAACTACTGCAGGAGAGTCTGATGTGGCAGCTACAACTGAAGATGAACCTGAGGAGGCTGTGGAAGCAGAAATGATTGAAGATGGAGAACAGCCTGTTGATGAAGATGAAGTTGAAGATGAAAGTGCTGTGGAAAAACATATAGCTGTCACAAGTGAAGATGAAGCGGAAGATGCAGCAGAAGAGGCTGACGTTGTAGCTACATCTGAAAATGAATTAGACAAAGATGAAGCTGTGGAAGCCACCAGTGCAAATGAGTCTGAATCAAATGAGAAGGAAACAGCTGAAGAAGCAGCAACTGAAGATGAGGTGGCTGGAGATGAGGAGATTGCCGCCACAAGTGAAGATGAAATGACAGAAGAAGCTGGTGAAACCACCACCGCAGAAGATGAAAATGCAGCAAAAGACTTGGCAGACACAACCGAACATGAATCTGACAACGAGGAAACTGCAGAAGCCTGTGAAGATGTGGAGGAAACTGCTGCTAGTGCTGAAGAGGATTGTGCAGAAGGCATGGAGGTCACCACAAATGATGATGAAACTGCTGAGGAGAATGATGACACAGCTAGAGTTGAAAAGCTGTCAAAGGGGCCTTCTGAAGCAGCAACAACTGAAGATGAGGTTGCTGGGGATGAGGAGATTTCTGCTGCAAGTGGAGATGAAATGAAAGAAGAAGCTGGGGAAGCCTCTGCTGCAGAAGAGGAAAATGCAGCAGAAGACTTGGCAGACACAACTGAACATGAATATGACAAAGAGCAGGATGTGGAAGCCTGTTTAGATGTGGAGGAAACTGCTGCTAGCAGTGAAGAGGATTGTGATGCCACCACAAATGATGAAGAAACTGCAGAGGAGAATGATAACACAGCCACAGCTGACAAACTCTCAAAACAGCTAACTGAAACAGAAGCAACTGAAGATGAGGTTGCTGGAGATGAGGAGATTGCCGCCACAAGTGAAGATGAAATGAAAGAAGAAGCTGGTGAAGCCACTGCAGCAGAAGAGGAAAATGCAGCAGAAGAAATAGCGGACACAACTGAACATGAATCTGTCACAGAGCAGGATGTGGAAGCCTGTGAAGATGTGGAGGAAACTGCTGCTAGCAGTGAAGAGGATTGTGCAGAAAGAATGGATGCCACCATAGACGATGAAGAAACTGCAGAGGAGAATGTTAACACAGCCACAGCTGACAAACTGTCAAAAGAGCCATCTGAAACAGAAGCAACTGAAGATGAGGTTGCTGGGGATGAGGAGATTTCCGCCGCAAGTGGAGATGAAATGAAAGAAGAAGCTGGTGAAGCCACTGCAGCAGAAGAGGAAAATCAAGCAGAAGACTTGGCAGACACAACTGAACATGAATCTGATAATGAGGAAACTGCAGAAGCCTGTGAAGATGTGGAGGAAACTGCTGCTAGCAGTGAAGATGATTGTGCAGCCACCACAAATGATGAAGAAACTGCAGAGGAGAATGATGACACAGCCACAGCTGACAAACTCTCAAAACAGCTAACTGAAACAGAAGCAACGGAAGATGAGGTTGCTGGAGATGAGGAGATTGCCGCCACAAGTGAAGATGAAATGAAAGAAGAAGCTGGTAAAGCCACCATGGCTGAAGAAGAAAATGCAGCAGAAGAAGTAGCGGACACAACTGAACATGAATCTGACAAAGAGCAGGATGTGGAAGCCTGTGAAGATGTGGAGGAAACTGCTGCTAGCAGTGAAGAGGATTGTGCAGAAGGAATGGATGCCACCACAAATGATGAAGAAACTGCTGAGGAGAATGATGACACAGCCACAGCTGACAAACTGTCAAAAGAGCCATCTGAAGCAGAAGCAACTGAAGATGAGGTTGCTGGAGATGAGGAGATTGCCGCCACGAGTGGAGATGAAATGAAAGAAGAAGCTGGTGAGGCCACTGCAGCAGAAGAGGAAAATGCATCAGAAGACTTGGCAGACACAACTGAACATGAATCTGATAATGAGGAAGCTGCAGAAGCCTGTGAAGATGTGGAGGAAACTGCTGCTAGCAGTGAAGAGGATTGTGATGCCACCACAAATGATGAAGAAACTGCAGAGGAGAATGATAACACAGCCACAGCTGACAAACTCTCAAAACAGCTAACTGAAACAGAAGCAACTGAAGATGAGGTTGCTGGAGATGAGGAGATTGCCGCCACAAGTGAAGATGAAATGAAAGAAGAAGCTGGTGAAGCCACTGCAGCAGAAGAGGAAAATGCAGCAGAAGAAGTAGCGGGCACAACTGAACATGAATCTGACAAAGAGGAGGCTGTGGAAGCCTGTGAAGATGTGGAGGAAAGTGCTGCTAGCAGTGAAGAGGACTGCACAGAAGGCATGGAGGCCACCACAAATGATGAAGAAACTGTAGATGAGAACAACGACACAGCCAAAGTTGACAAACTGTCAAAAGAGAAAACAGAATCTGCTGAAAATGAAAGTGCTAGAGACACAGAGGGTGCAACAACAGGAGATGAGACTGAAGAATCTGGAGAGCCTGCAATGGCAGGCAATGAGATTTCTCAAAAGGAAACGTCCGCTGATAACACAGAAGATGAATCGGCAGAAGATAACGGGCAGCAACTCGTAAACGGAGAAGATCAAGAGGTTGTGGAGAAAGTCAGTGAATCTGAGACTAATCCTGACAATGCAGAGCAAACATGTGAAGACAGTGACATGAATGAATTAACTCAGGCAAACGGACCAGAAGACCCTGATGCTGTGGTAGAGCTGAAACCAGATAAGGATGAAGATGTGGACGGAATATCAGAAAACAATGAGGAAAACATGCTTGTGCAAGATGTGGATGAAGACGATGAACAGACAGAAACAAATGTGACACCATGTGAATGCATTAACATCCCAAATGGAAGCCACGAGAATGATGGAGATGATGTCGAAGGCTCCAAAAAAGAGGAGGAAACTGAGATGGACTGGAATGGAAACCAGGGCGATTCAGCTGATGGAGAAGATGAAGCTGAGGAAGATTCAGATGAACCAGAGGAAGAAACTGATGAAGATTTCGCTCCAAGCAAGACAGGTAATGAAGAGGCAGCTAATAGAGCACCTCAGGAAACATTGATCCCACTTGATCCTTTGATCAAAGTGAGGGCAGAATCTGATGACGGCGCTTATGCTGATGTTGAAGATTCTGAGACTGAAATAAACAGCCAAGAAGACATTACAAGCCTTGAGACAAAGACTGTGAAAAATATTTCATCCTAAGTTGACTGTGGCTCCGGAAAGATCCTGGAGAACTGATAGAGAGTGAGATGCATGAGGTGAAAATAACAAGAATGCCAACAATATTAATGCCTGTTAAAATCAACAGGATTGATATAGATTCTTATTTCTCACAGTTGTATGATAAGGGAATCTTAAAAACTTGAATGTATATACTATGTGTAGGTGGTTTGCACACTTTTTATGCAAAGTTAAGTTAAATGGTACTCACAGTGCATAAAGATGTCTGAGTATGTGATACCTCCTGCAACTAAGCCTCAGACAGAACATGACAGTAATGATAAACTATGCTTAAGGCAGTGGTTCTCATTCTGGAGGTCACAAGATAATTTCCAGGGGTGGCCAAATAGTTGTAAAAATAAAAATGAGTGTGGAATGTGAGACAAGAAGCAGCTCTCAGCGATGTCATTAAACACAGTGAACTCAAAAACACTGTATACTTCAGGCTGACCCAGTTATCTTATAGTAATATAATCATGTATGTCTATTATTCTTTTGGGTGACATGTTGACTTTGAAGGGGCCACACAAAATAAAGCCAAAATCAAATTCAATCTCAGCTGGTTGCCAACCTGATTATCCTCGGGGGTCGTGACTTTAAAAGGTTGAGAACCGCTGCTTTATGGTACTAGACTCTACGACTGTTACAGTAATGAAAAATGTCGTACGTGCACTTTAGTTCCTCTTCACATTACTTCATATTTACACCATTTTTCCTGCTCGACATTTTTGTTTTTGCAGGATTAAGGAAGTCTCTGTATTTGATCAAATGAACATTATTTCTCGACTTTTGCTTCCAAATAATACAAAGTTATGTATTTTTCTAGTCGATATTGTATTTTTCTGGAAAGCCAGAAATTGCTGATAATATTCATTTCGAATGTTTGACTTACTATTATGCAGATACACACCTGTTCATGGCAATAAGAACAAAGGTGAAGGGAGGGTTAACAATATACCGTAATATGAGTGCAGTGGAAGCATCTCTACCATATCATCAGATAACTGCGTTATAGCTTAAATTGATCTCTACACCAGATGAAAATGAATATCTCTGGAAAGTAGCAAAAAGTCATGGCAGGATTTGTGTATCATGACAACCTCACCTATTGTGTATTTTAGACCGTTCAACAGTGTATATCAGTAAGAAAATACATTATTCTCTGTGGTACAGAGGTTATTACCTTCGCTGAATGTACTGTACTTATTGTATCTGACATTAAATGTACTTTAAAGTCTTTTTTGTTATTCTTTTGCGAGACTCTTGATTCACTCGCAAGACAAAAAAAGAAAAACACTTTTATTTCATTTTACAAATCACTTATTACTCACCTATCCCCGGGGAAAAATATGTATCATATACAGAGTCACTAAGTGAGAACAATACTGATATTCAGCAGTGTTTCAGTGTGTTGAAAGATGAACACTACTTTAAATACTGGAAACAACTCCTATATTATGGTGAATGTTGACTACAACCACAACCGAACAATTCAACAGTCCAACAATTCAACACAATCACAAATCTTTCCATACAAAATTAAACTGTGTGTAAAATTTCACCATCTGCTACAGAAGTGATACTGAACACCGCTGCAGATTTACAGTGTCATCCAGAGAGACGTCCTGCAGATCAGTGAAGAAGAATTTGTGGGTAATGATTGGTTATTTTTCTGGGGGCTCTGATAATATGGCATGCACAGCTATTGGCACAACAATGAATACAGGCCACTTGAGTCTCTGAATTGTTCAAGGTAATTGAAAACATAATAGCTATCCCATAAGTATAATCGACTTCTGTGGAAAGGTACTGTATGAGTGCGTCAGTCTGGCTATTGAGACTTCATTCATTCTCCCTTTACTGTGAGCCCCATTAGACACAACTGATGGATGTGCCCCTCTCAGAGTTTCCATTTGAAGTCTCTTGTGGTCATGTGACATATTGTACATAACTGGTGTCACTCTGATTGACTGCATAACACCATGGTGAAGAGCAAGCCACGCTCCTCAAGCTATGCTAACAAGAACATTGCATGGAGCCTCTGTAAAACTACCTTTTACTGCATCTGCTGCCTGCATGCAACAGTCCACCGCTGTGGAGTACTTTGGGAAGTATGCTTATTTCCTGTCACACCAGCATTTCAGAGGAAAAAGAAAAAAAAATCAATAAGGTTGTGTTTAGCTTAGCTTCGCAAAATGACTGAAGGAGAAACAGTTACTGTCAGAACGAAGTGTCACAAAACTCCAATTTACATTTATCCTGTTAGCAAGCAAGATACCAAGCCATACATCTCAGAGTCACGCTGTCAGGATGGGGTGTGGTAAAGAAAGATCATTTTCAGTCAGCTCTGGGCCCTATAGCATTTAAACCATGTGAAGCTCATTGTGAATCCTACCCATGGACTACTATAAATAGTGGACTGCCTTCCCGGTCTGATGAGTAAAGCCAATAAAGAAGTGAATTAAACCAGCCATCTTTCTAAATTCCAGCAGGGAGAGATAATCAGAGAATCAGTCTGATTGTTGACAAAATGATCCTACCTCTCACTTAATATATTACCTCAGTAAACATTTTCATAATGAATGTATAGTCTCCTGCATATAGAATGATTTTCATTTACTTAAATTATGATCCCGTTTAGAATAAAACAGATGATAAATCAGGGTATGCTTTAGCACGTGGCTACTTTACAATTGACATGTGACATGGTAATGTGCAGAGCTACTCAGGTGGCCCACACTAGGTCTCTGTCTCATTAACCTACCTTAACAGGCAGATTTAGCGACCGGCTGCTAAAGAAAGTTGAATATCTAGGAGCTATAACACACACAAACAGAGGATGGAGCGCGCAGAGCTAAAAAGAGAGTGCCTATAGGACTCATATCCTGTTCCAGAAACCCCAATGCTGCTCCATGTCTGCTTGACGTGCTAGCTTAAACAGCTTTATCAGCTCATAATATATTATGGCTTTCTGTCTGGATTTCTTCTGTCCCTTTGTCAGATGTCAATCAACTGTACATGCAGTCTTGAAAACACCCACTGGCTGGAGCACATGTTTCTCTAGATGTTTAGTAAGTCAGTAAATTTGGGATGCTGGCTGCTGTGAGTCTAATGTGTCATTGTTCCTCAAAGAGGAGATGTGATAAACAGCAGTCAGTAACACTACTGCTGAAATCTGTTTTGAACATTTCCAAATGAAGTTGCAGCCAGTCCGCTACTTAAAATGTATCATTACCTCTTTTATAACAATGCTGCAGTTATGCTTGATTGAGATAAATCCAATCCTCAAATCTTCTGGAAAAGCAAAGAGTTTTGGAGGAAGCACCTGCTTGCTGGCACAGAGCTCTTTCCACGGTAAACACTGGAAGAGTGAGGAACGTCATCCGGAGCACAATAATGAGGGGCTTTCCCGCAGCCATGTTTACCTCAAAGCAACTTGCCTCCTCCAACAGCTGCATAGATTTGCTCCCAACTGCAGTACTGCAGAGCCAACTTGCAGATGTGTCTTTTTTAAACAAAGAGTGTGACAGGTGCCCTTTATCTGAGGAAATTGAAGTTTTTTTGGCACTTAAAATATCACAGTAGTGAGTCATTACAGTCAGTCAGTGAGTCAGTACAGTACGTGTGTAAGTTAGGAAATATGAACAGCAGAAATATGCTGAATTAACTCAGCGTGAAGGCTGCCATCTAATCACACATGCACTAAAATGCCTTTAAATATGCAGGAAATGTTTCCATTAAAATCCACAAATAAAGCTGCAGTACAGTTTGACCAGTGTCCTTTATGTCCGCTTTCTAACGGAGGAAAAGCAATAGGAAAAGCGAAGCGCTCCCAAAACTCATGAGCATCCCAGAGGAACAGCAAAAGTGCAGGAGTTCAATTGTTCCTTGTTTATTGACAATCACTTTGTCTTTTAAAGGCAAATGCATGAGCGAGACGGTCTCGCTCCATGTGTGACAGAGGACAGAAATGGTTCCCACACAGACAGGAAGTCAAAGAGGGGCCTCTTGTGATGTAGACGGGGATCAAAATTGAGGAAAGTGTGTTCCTGTGTGTTGATAAGTGTGTGTGTGTGCGTGTGTGTGTGTGTCTGAACAAATCAAAGCGCTTACAGTACAGCTTCTAGTAAATATTCAATTTCTAATCTGTGTTTTTACACAATGAATGTCCTGTTTGGCCACTCACACACAAATACAGTAAGCACATGTGCGGCCATTTACAGCCACATGCAGTGCACACTCACACTGATAATGGGAATTGAAAGCGCTCATTGGCAGCTTGTATGCTTTTGGCACAGAGGTGGCCAGGGCCGCGTTAGTAAAGGAGACCCACGCTCCCTGTCTTTCCCACCGTTGTTCAGGTTATCCTGTGGGGCCACTTATGACCCTTCTGCAAGCAGGATGCAATGTCTAGGGACCCCAACAGAGCTGTACACAAGCATCCGCCAAGGCCCTGGGAAGAAAACAAGGGCTGATGGAAAACCAGAAGAAGGGAGTATAAAGAGAAACAGCAGTTAGTAACCAGGACGCACTCAATAACACTCACCATGCACCTGCAGCCTGTGTGTGTGTGTGTGTGTGTGTGTGTGTGTGTGTGTGTGTTTGTGTGTCTGTGAGAAGTGAGGTCGTTCCTTCAGAGAACTACAGCAAAGCACAGTCCCCACACACAGCACAGGTGGTCCAAACAAAAACCTGTGAAGTGTTGCCCAGAGAGTAATATCCCCACGTTGCGTGTTGGATAAAGCCCCCCATAGGAAGCAAACACTTCCGGTGCTGTAAGATTTATTGTTCCCCGCACTTATAGGTTACAACATACTCTGAATGATATCTTCCTTACAAGGCTCTTTGATTCATTCTTAATATCACCTAACGGTAATTTAACATGCAAACCAGAAACAGAGGGGTCATAATTACTGCTAGATAACTCAAGGACACATTGTTTTGCGTTTATTGTTTCCATCAGAGAAGAAGAAGAGAGGTGAATTCCCTCTTCGGTGCATTGTGTGGTGAGAATAGGAAAGACCTGGTTAACTGTAGCTGTATGGTGTGAAAAACCAAAGCATTGTTACACTTTGATAGATTGACCACACATCAGCTTGCGATGCATCTGTATTCACTTCCGCACACTGTCCTCTGCAGCAGATACAGACATACAAGCATTACGGAAGAAAAAAAGCCCCCAGAGTTTAGCACCCTGTTGAATCATTTCTTTATAGGAGGTCGACGCAAGTGTTAGCTATTAATAGATAAGGCATGAATTTAGGGGGAAACTAGCAAAGTGGCTTAAAATGGGCCTACTTTGAGAGAGTCAGGGTTTAAAACATGACTTTCTGCTCCCTCTAGTGTCCAAACAGGGGAACATCAAAGAGTACACGACCAGGAAACTTACATCACACCTCAGATGTCCTCAGACTATTACAGAATCAGATCAGTACACTGACTGTGATTACATTTTTGCAATTTTAATACACAGTATTAATTGTTTATTAATTTTTCATTGCTCACATATTTATTTGCACAAACAGAAAACAAATGTATCTCTGTAGGTGATCTGGACTCTCGTATTGCCTTGTGTCGGGTCAAAACTACGTGTAATACACTGTAATACTTTATTATATTATTCTCCAGTTTCAGGATGGTTGCAAGCTGAAAGGGATAAGGAAGTAAGGGGAGCACCATTAGACACGTTCATCTAAATAAAGTGGAAAAATGTGGATAAACATCATGTGCAGATCTGGAATAATACGCAGAATTTAAACTACAATAATCTTATTATTTTGTATTATTTTCGCCTCAGTTCAACATTTGACCTTGCGTGTTTGCAGACACCCCAATGCCATTTCTCAGTGAGACGGTTTCAGGAGCAGTTCACCAGTCCATCTTGTGGCAAAAATGTGTACTGCTTTACTGTAATCATGTACAGTACCACACTGTGCTAGGATGTAAAACAGTAGACGTGAGCAACAGTGGCTTAAACCACCAGAGGAACTGAGACATATGTCATGGAAACCACTCAGTCTTTTACATTTGACTATGCACCCAGCACTCAACCACACCTATACACCCATACAGACACATACAGTAGAGTACAGCCATTGTTCCACTTGTCTATCTCACTCATATGCAAACTTCTTCATTGCAATTAATAAATCTCACCTGAGTTGTGATTAGTCTGAAGACTAAAGAGGGACTTTATTAATCCATTTCATTCATTAATAGTTTGAAGGTTGAAGTTTGAAGAGGCAAGGGAGGAAGTGGACAAAAAACAAACAGACAAACTGCTATCTATTTACGGTAAACTACCCCCCCAGGGGAGGCTTTGGTCTTCACTGTGCGTGTGTGTGAGTGAGAGAGAGAGAGAGAAAAAGAAAGGAAAGAGCAAGAGAGACAGAGAGAGAGAGAGAGAGAGAGAGTTTCAGAAACAAAGTGAGCGAGTGAGAGTGACACACTGACAAGTTGGTTTTCAGTAAGGAAATTGAAGACATTTTGTATCTGGAGTACTTTTGAAGGCAGAGGCTGGGGGACAAATTCAAGGTATTTATCTGCTGTATGTTTATTTGACATTAACACAAGTGCAGCTACTGTAATATGATGAAAGTAAAACAAATACCAAATAATTCTGAATTAAAATGATTGACAAGAATGATTTCTTGTCCTGTGGTCAGCTGTTAAATATTTCAGTGTTTTCCATTTAAAACATTGAAATATTTAACAGCTGATCACAGTTCAGAGTTCAACGGGAGTTTTATTGACATACCATAAAGTTACATCGTCAATAATAACATTGAGCAGAAGATTTAAAGCCATCAGTTGTAGGGAAAAAAAAATGAAACAAAAAAAACATAGTGACATGACATTACACTTGAAACTGATAAGAAATAGATTTCCTGGTGTGTGTGTGTGTGGAAATGGCGCGATGATGGATTATTGATATGGTATGTAAAAATTAAGGTTGCAAAGGTCGGGGGAAATAAAGCTAGTTTTCTGTTAAATGATCAGTTTCTCCACATAAAAACCAACGTGGGGTGCGCACTTACACTAAATATAAATATAAATAATCATTACAGAAAGTTTGTCACTGTTCAACAGATACATGAAATTACCGCCACAGCTATAATTGCACATTGTTAGATATATTTAGGTAGGCTGTGATCAGTGATTTTTATGTGATTTTAAGGCATTAATAAATAAAATTAGTTATTTATTAGTATAATTTTAATATTCCTGTTAGAGTGCTGACACAAACTTACTGAAAGTCAAAAGTCATTCAATAAACAGTCAGGCAAATAAAGTATGACTATAGTATGATGGTCAAGCCTCCTAGGTTTTGGTTGTGTTAGACTGTACTGTGCACTATGTTGTAATTTATAACTTGCTTAATTTGCATGTGCCACCATAAAATTTGACTTCTGGACACTGACAAACACATAATATATAGTGTGCCTTTCTCTGGCACACTCAGCTCACTAACTAACAAACACTAATCCATTCAGGTTTTTAACAGCTGATGTAACTTAAAGTGGCTCTCACAACTATTATTATGGCTGTTTTGGTTTTTATGGCTTTTAAAATGCAAAAGTTTCAACATGCACATCATCTTACATGTGAAACTGTCTGTTTGGATAGATTCAGAGACAGCTCTGTTAAGTGAGCCATAAATACAAAAAAAAACATGCTTTCACTGTGACACAAATAGCAATAGTTCTGCGAATTTCTGCATTTGCCCCCTGTCAGTTATTTTTAGCACTTTATTTTTTTTTTTTTTCTGTTTTTAAGTTTGACACAACAACATGGCCACTTCTTAAACTGTTTATGCAAATGCAGCCACATAAGGACGAAAACACATTTTCCACTTCCTCTTATGTGAGACAATTTGTTGTAAGTGCACTTGTGACCAAGACATATGATGAAAAAGACACTGTTCCCTTCATGATTGAGCAATTTTGAGCGGTTTTTGAACATTTTTCAGCACCGGGTATGAGCTCACAGATTCACAGGCCCGGCAGTGGGAGGAGCGGAGACTGAAAAGACTGTTCAGTAAAGCTCATCAGGTAAGAAAGACATGAACTCGCTCTTACTATCAGATGCTCTTAGCAGTAACTTATGTACGGATGGTGGTATTTGATCATCCGTAATGAACTACATGGCTATCTGCAGCATGTAAAATCTAGTTAGTAGTATGCAGTATAACGGAAGAAGATTTCCATTATGCGTGCAGGATGGGCTGCACTTGTAGTGACCAGAAACAAGTAAAAGATGACAAGGCCTACAAGAAAAAACACAACGCACAAGTCTCGTCGAATCACATAGTGAGTGTACCACAAGTCCAAAAGTGATTTTAAATTGTACTACTTTAATTATTTGCCAGTGTTTTTCATTGACTGCTGCACATTATGAATATTAAAAATATATTCTTTTCTGTTCTTCAGGCGCACAGTGGAAACACCTATTCTGATAAGGGTAATCACAAATATCAAACTATCTACCAAAAATAAAGGGCCTGCGTCTATGCAGTCGGTTGCTGCTGTACGGAGAGACATTAGCAGAAGTGATAGGAGGCTACATTTAGTGATTGAAATCTCGGTTGGGTTTCCTCTGTTCTCTTCAGGGGACAAGATGAGATTATCCACGACAGAAAGCCATTTTCAAGTCACAGACAGTATACAAACTACAGAATCCTCCTTCCTCTGACAAGAACAGTAGCCAAAACAGCAAAACAACAACCGTTTGAAAATGAAAATGCTGTTGTTATGCGCAGCTCACTTCTTCTAAAATAACTCTTTGCTGTAATTCTCTTTAGACGACAGCCTGTACGTGGCACAGCATGACTTCAAGGCAACCAACAACAGCGATCTACCTTTCAAAAAGGGAGACAAACTTAAAGTCTTACAAGAGTAAGTAGCCTCTCTTGTCCCCAGTATACAGCAGTAGTGAAACAAAAGGAAACTGAACTGTCACATTTGTCCTTTGAAATGTAGAAATGGAGAATGGTGGGTGGCTAAATCATTGTTGACTGGACAGGAGGGCTTCATACCATCTAATTATGTTGCCAGGGCAGATACGCTCGAGGTGGAAAAGTAAGAAACAGCTTCATACATATTATCAAACTACACGGCAGATAAGCTTCATGCTCTGCTAAATAATGTTTTTAAATCGTGGCATGACGTGCGTTTTGTCTTTTCTCTCTTCTGCAGATGGTTTTTCAAGGACATAAGTAGGAGAGAGACTGAAAGACTGCTTTTAGCTCCCGGAAATAAACCTGGTGCCTTTCTGGTTCGAGAGAGTGAGACGTGTGCAGGTGACTAACATCTACCGTCTTGATTTGTGATCCACAGGAAGGCACATTCATTCATGAATATGTATAATTTCACAACCGTCAAAGTATTAAACTCTAAATATTTCCCCCTCCCTCAGGGTCCTTCTCACTGTCAGTCAGAGATCATGTATCAGAGGGAGATGTTGTAAAACACTACAAGATCCGCTGTCTGGACAAAGGTGGCTACTACATCTCCCCCTCCAACACATTCCCATCTTTACAGGAACTGGTTAAATACTACACCCGTAAGTAATAAACAGAATCCATTTCATCAATACGCAGACTTTAAGAGCAACAGTTCATAAGTAAAAAAAAAAAAAAATCAAAAACGTTTAGTTCTTGAAATGTTTCCGAATCATAAATAAACCACGTGTTGATCTGAATTCACATTCGATTTACTGCTGTGAGCTCTACATCTGCACACACTTTGAATTAAAGGGGGAAGTAAGACCCTGTGATGTGTTGTGCATTTCCTGTGTGAAAGGAGTGATAGTCTTTCCACTTCTGTGACTAAAACATAAGATAAGAAAGCCAAATCTCTAGAATGGCAAAACAATTAAAGAGAAAGATGCAAATAGAGCTTTTAAAATAATTTCAGGAAACAAGCGCTCATCCGACCTGTATATAACAGTAACTAAATTTAGCACAACAGAAAAGAAAGTACGAAAAATATATATTATCTTACCGCATGTATTTTGCTGGGTGCAGGTACAGCAGATGGTTTGTGTCAGCGGCTGTATGCCCCTTGTAAGCCAAAGGCACCCCAGCAGCCGTGGGCACAAGATGAATGGGAGATTCCCAGAGAGACCTTGAAGATGGTGAAGAAACTGGGTGCTGGGCAGTTTGGAGAAGTGTGGATGGGTGAGAGAAAAATAACAATTTACCTTATCACAGGGAATGTTTTCCAGAGTCCAGTGAATTAAAATGTATGTTTTTTTTGTGTTTTTTTTTACTGCAGGCTACTATAAGAACACCCAGAAGGTCGCTATTAAGACCTTAAAGGAGGGAACGATGGAGCCTGAGGCCTTCCTCCAGGAGGCCAACCTGATGAAGCAGCTGCAGCATGAACGACTGGTGCGCCTTCATGCCGTGGTCACCAAGGAGCCCATTCTTATTGTCACTGAGTTCATGGTCAATGGTAAGAAAATTAAAAATCCCTCCGATCGGCGGGTTGATGAGTTGGGCTACATGTAGGGCTGCAGCTAACGAGTATTTCCATTACAGATTAATCTGATCATTTTCTCGATTGAATACTTAGAATTTCAGAAAGTAGTGAAAGATTAAAATATTTCCAAAGTGACATCGTCAAATGTCCAAAATCAGACGTTCAATTTATTATATAAAAAAAGAAAAGCAGATTACACATTAGAAAATGTCAGATTGCAAAGTATATTTGCTTACATCACAATAGTTTCAGATTGATTTTTGGTTGATTCATATTTGCAGCTCCAGCTCCAAAGCAATTTGAAATGTGGGCAAACCACTTACAGTTTATCTTTGTTAAAATTAATTACTACATTAAAAACTACATTTTGTACTCCATAATATGAGGTACATTATGCAGTGGGGTTTGTTGGGATGAGCTTAAATGACCCGTGAATTCTGTCAACTAAAGATTTCACAAGTAGAGCAGAATTGTGTTGAATTGCTGTCGTATTGTGCCGGGTGTTCATTATTATAAATACCTGCTGGAGTCTTAAAAGGAAATGGTTGTAGCCTTGTCGCTCAGTACATGCTACACTAAATTTGCAGTCGCGGCAAATGAATGTGGCTGCTTCCAGCACAAGATGTCTCAATAAGTCATTCTGTATAACCGGTTTAAATATAAGAAGTTTCCAAGAAACAACAGTGAGTATTTAAAAATGTTCGGTGTGGTTTATCATGATGATACAGTTATGCTTCTTCTTCTTCTTCTTCTTCTTCTTTTTTTTTTTTTGTCCGCAGGATGTCTTCTGGACTTCCTAAAAACAGACGAAGGAAAAAAGCTGAAGCTCAATAAGCTGATAGACATGTCAGCACAGGTGGGGAAACTTTTAAATCTAATAACACGATTTTGTCAGTGTGATCGCTGTGAACGTACAGAGGCTTGTATGTGACATTTTCATGACATTATTAACCTCCTCCTCTCGGTACAAAAAAAAAGGTTTATCTCTGAAAATGAACCAAACACACAAACCTTTGTTTTGCTCTTTGCGCGTAAGTGCTTCTGTTATTCTTGATCATTTTAAGCTTTTTTTTTTTTCTCCTCTACTTCTGCTTTTGTTTTTGACACGACAATGCTATTTAATTCTCAGATTTTTGCATCCTTTGACAGAAAACAAAAACAACACTAGCCTTCTTGTTAAAATCATCGTCTATTTATACGTGCTAGCTGCTCTACAGTAACGCTTTGAGTGGCTGTTTCACAGACAGTCATGATGTGAATACACATGGAAACTGTCAGCAGTAGCTGTGTGGTTTCTGTGGTGAGGCTCTTGCTCATCTGGCTTGAAAGCCTCGCCCTACGTCAATTATTAACATCCGGACAGGAAATCATGCTATTTTCCATCCACAGTGAGCTCCCCCTGAACACTTTGCCCCTCCAAAAAAGAAAAAAAAAAAGAGCATTTTTACTTCCTGAGAGTTGGCACATCCTGTTAAACCCACTTTGCTGCCAGTATCACACACATAAACATGAGTGTACACATGTACTGTAGCTGCCCAACTACACGTGCGCAACTGAGTCTACTGACCAAAGCAGACAGACACATAAAGCCTTCATTTATTCAGTGTGCTGTAAAACAGTGTAGTTGTTATATTATGTGTTCCTGATTGGGATACATTCATAAATGAACAGCTTCATTTTCTGACTTTTGATCCAACACTCCTCTTTTTTTCTTCCTATATGACAGATAGCCGAAGGCATGGCCTACATCGAGAAGAAGAACTACATCCACCGAGATGTGCGTGCAGCCAACATTCTGGTCAACGAAACCCTGCACTGTAAGATAGCAGACTTTGGCCTGGCCAGGATCATCGAGTCAGAATACACAGCTCAAGAAGGTGCAGTATGTGCCACTCGCTGAATTTTAACCAGACAACATGATAGTCTAAATTACATTCATTTGACATAGAAATTTTGTCCAAAGAATCTTAGAATAAGTGCAAACTAAACTAAAAATGAACATGAGCAGGAGTTAAAGTGGGTCTGAATGCTCTGGAAAAGGTGTTCTGACACCATCCTTCCCCTCTTCTGACCATGTTTCACGGACATAAAGCAGCACAGGAGAGGAGAGACAGGAAAAGAGCAGATAACAGTGCTTGAGTTGATAACAACTTAAGTTACTGTAAGTTCAGTAATATGTAATATACAGCATGAACTGCACTGGGTGGTGTAGTTGATCACAGAGGATAGCTTCAGTGACGTAGCTGCTGCTGCTGCTGCTGCTGCTGATGTGTTTACATATCCGAGTTTTCAGCTAAGCTAGCCACACAGTTTGATGAAATGTGAAGAAAATGATAAATGTTGTGCAGAGGAACTAAAAGTTTTAATTTATTTGATCAACTGGTTGGTGGTACAGGAAATTTTTTTAAAGATTTTTGCTATTTTTTACCATCTGATTGAAGCTTAAAGGAAAAAGCTACTTTTTACACACTTATTTTAAAACATGTATTTAGTTATATTTTGACTAGTCTAATAATCAGTACTTACTTGTACTTTCAGTACTTTACTTGTTTTGTCCAGCCAACAGTCTAAAATTGAATTTAAGATTGTATAAAGTAAAGAAAAGCAACAAGTTGTCGCATTTTGTGAAGCAGAAAATGTGCTGTGACGTTCAGCGTAACGTCAGATCTTAGGGATCTCCCACCTGCCAAATCCCACTTACCATTTTCCATTAAACCTACTCCTATTTTAATGGAAAAACTAGCATGGAACATTTAGGTCAACAATACAATCCTGCTTCAATGACTTTGTCTAAAAATACTGCAGTTGGCACATCAACCACCCATGATGTGTTATTTTAATTTCTGAGGAAGGTGAGCATATGACCTCAGCATCTTCGATGGTGGCAGTGGGCCTGAATGCATCATTTAGATACTGAAGTTAGATGCTTTAGCTCAACCATTATTCTGACATATGCAATTTTATATTGTGATGGCATTATATACTGTGATACAGTAAAATTTAAACAAATTAAATTTTTAGATTTGATGATGATAGATAAGAGGGGGCGGCAGTAGCTCAGTCCTTAGCGGAGGGTGGCCGGTTCAAGCCCACCATGGACTAAAAGTATGGAAGGTGGACTGGTAGCTGGAGAGGTGCCAGTTCACCTCCTGGGCACTGCCGAGGTGCCCTTGAGCAAGGCACCGAACCCCCCCGAAACTACTCGCAGGGTATTCCTCTGGGTGTCTGCCCATCACTCCACCATCTCTCTCCACATTCCATATCTATGAGCCCTTGTATGTGTGTAGTACATGTTGCACATCCAAATACTGCAGTCTGCATCCAATAACTTCATTTTTTCTTATCCTCTCTCTGAAAACGATAGGTGCTAAATTTCCCATCAAATGGACGGCTCCTGAGGCCATCAATTTTGGCACTTTCACCATCAAATCGGATGTATGGTCGTTTGGAATCCTCCTCACAGAGATAATCACCTATGGAAGAATACCTTACCCAGGTACGCAAACTGAAAAGTAACAGAAGAAAGAGTGAAATTGTACTTCAGCTCCTATACATTTTATTACATTGTTTAGAAACAAATATTGCTTTGTTAGACTGCAGCCAGAAAAACTGCAAAATATGACTACAAACCCAATAAAATGTTAAACTGGGTGCATTTTTATGTTTTATTTTATTTTATTTTATTTTAATTCTTTTTTTAAATCAGGGATGACCAACCCAGAGGTGATCAGGAGCCTGGACAGGTCATACAGGATGCCACGTCCGGATGGCTGCCCCGAGGAACTCTATGACATTATGATGATGTGCTGGAGGCAGAAGCCTGAAGATCGGCCAACCTTTGAATTTCTGCAGAACACTCTCAATGACTTCTTTATTGCCACGGAGGGACAATATGAGATGCAGCCGTGATTAAAGAAAAAGGATATGTTTCCTAACAAAATGTCCCAAAGTGAGATGCGAGACTCAAATGGATTGAGGACCAACCAAACATCTTCTTTATAGCTGAAAGAATTTATTTTTTTAAACAAAGGACACATTTTTTACACCTAACTTCTGAGTGAATGTAAAAAGTATTTACTGTATGGCTCCTTTTGTCTCTAGCAGCTAAGAGCGTCTAAAACATGTTCAAGTCAGAAAGGAAACATTCAGAAGTTTTATTATACTGGCTGTGCTCCCGTTATTGCTGGCTCTCATTGGTGATGACAGCCATGGAGTATGAAGACACAAATTTAAGACTGATACACCATGGTTAAAAGGAATATGGAAAGACAAATACAGTACATGCATGATGCAAAAAGGCCTTGGACCCTGGAAAGTCGGCACAGGTAAAGTTATAGATTAAACATTTGCATGGTACAGAAACAAACAACCTGAGATTACATGCACAATACTTGCACTTTTTTTAAAAATTTAAAAATTCAGCAGATACTTAAAAAAGCTTTATACTTGCATTGTTTTTGTTGATTTTTTTCTAAATAAATAATAAATAAATAAATAAAGATATTAACATTATTGACCAATTTAATTTTCTCTAATATTTAATTTCATTAAGTTAAAAACATTCTTAACAGACATTTTAAATCAAGGTTTCAGTGTCTACTTTCTATATTTACTTGTAAAATGAAATAATGATGGTGCTATTTCTCGTAAAGGGTTAATCATACACTTAGTATGTGTGTGTGTGTGTGTGTGTGTGTGTGTATTGTATGTGGGTAGTACATATAAAACAAAACAAACAAGTCATAATAATTCTAATAATGACAGTCATGTCATGCAACTACTATGACTCAGATTAATTTTAGTTTAACCGTGTTTTTTAGTTTTAGTTTGAACAGAGATGAAATAATGAAGTAACACCAACCCAAGGGTAAAACACTGACTTTATGAGATAAAAGTTTAAGATGTGACAACAGTAGTTTACAGGAAGCTCTTCACGGCGGCTGACCCCGGCTAAATTACAGCAGTTTTGATCTAAATAAATTATCCCTGGGGGTCGCAGACAGCATCTTAAAGATAAGAGAGGGGAATTACCACGGCAGCCAAGGGTTACTGCCACTTCCTGAAAGGACAGGAAACAGGAAGTGTGATTCAGCATTCCTCAAATGCCATACACCTAGAATGCTCTCTCACAGCAAATTGATGAAGCACTTCACATCTCTCTCTGGGACAAACTCTGTTTTTGTCATTTGGTGTTTGAGAGACATTTTGAGGCAAGTAGGTTTTTGTTCTGTTAGGGTCAATAAAGTGCCTTTGGTCTCCAATTATATCTACAGTGAATAACAAGAAAAAAAACAGTCACAAACTCTCATTAATCAATACTGTTCACTAGTGGCATCTGCTATAAGTCTATGTATGTATATACAAGTGTAATAAGTGACTTCACAGCCATGAACGACCGCCATCTTTCCTCTTGCATCAACAAAACAGTCTGTCATAGTGATTAAAAAGGTCTTTATTATGAGTGAGCTCAGTTTTGGTTTAACTTATACAGTATGTATGTAAACTTTGGAGAGTTTCCAACTGTTAACAATAGGAGAGACCTGTACCAACAACACAGTCAGCAGCAATTACATTAAATGCATCCCAGCGTCAGATGCCACAGTGGCAATCTGTGTAATATGAATCTTGCTTATGAATGCAGTGGGATAGTTTAACGACAGCTTGGATTGTTTAACGCCTGTAGTGTCTTGAACGTTCACCTTCATCAATTACGGAAATTAACAATCCCCCAGTGTCACGTGGTTCCTTTTCCTTACGTGACAGTCACTTATTACAATATATATAAATATAAATGTTGACATGTTAGGAAAGAAAGTATGCCTCTTTACATGAGGAAAGGGTCATACAGTCATTACTGTACTCTCGTCATCCTGCAGAGGTCACTGTCAGACAGTTTCACATTATTAATCTGCTGTAGACTGCAAAGAGACTGTTGTGCCACTAATAATGTACTAGAGCCAAATTGCCTTAAGTAAAACATCTGTAAAATGATTCTTGTATTTATAGATGACCACAATGCCAACATTGTGTCTCATATGTTAATTCATTTTTAAATTGATTGCTATGGGTTTTTACGCCTCTTAATAGCAGGAAATGAGGGGAAACAGATGAGGAATTAATGAATGAAAAGTTAAATCTGAAAAGTTTTCACTGAATATTCAGCTGAAATGCAACATTCACCTTGACAGCATGGAAATGCATCCTCCAAACATATTGCACATCCTCCAGTTGGTATTATATGCACATTTTGTTGTCACAGTTACGGTACAGCCCAGAGTTGTACAAATTGCAGTCTACCATCACACCTACTGCTATGTGCTAAAGCTAAAGCCTCCAACTGTGCGCACCCTCTCGTATCACCCTATCCGGCATGGTGGTCTGAGTCAGCTGTGGTCTCTAACCACTGGGACAGGCCAGTCACGTGCTGATCCTATCACAGTTATCTGTATTTACTTAGGCGTTATCTCTCTAACCGTCAGGCTTTCTTGGCATCTAAAAGCATCTGAGTGTTTTTTTGTGCTGGAAGACATTTAAGTAAAGCGAATGATTAAAAATTTATTAAAATTCTGGTTATCTGGGAGGCTTAAAAAGAAAAAAAAATCAAGCAAGCAAAAAGTGTGGCAAGAAAAATCTTAAAGGATTTTGCTTGCCACACTTGTATTCATTCACATTTCTGTTTGCTAATCTTCCTGTTTACCTCTGGCAGCATCACCAAATATAATAATAATCTATTAAAATATAGTTAGAATCCATCTGTTGAGTGTGAGTGGCAAGATAGTGCAGATGTTATAGGAAGCAGCTAATATTTGTTCACACACACACACCACAGGTCTAAATATAATAGCATCAGTCTGTCAGCTGATGAATGGAGGGAACTACTTTCAAAGCCTCACACTGTAGTATGATTGATAAGCTTCCTCACCTTGAAATGAGCCATGATGTTAACACAAGATGACAAGACATGTTGGTAAAGGTTGGGAGGCCCAGTCACCCTCTCCGCTTCCTTCTGTTCATCACTGTAGCTTTGGAGGAATAATGACGGGAAACCGTGGCTGGTACACAGATTGATGACTGATCCCTGCAAAAGGCAACACATCATTAGCATCTTGTGAGGATAACCCCGTGCTGTCCTCTGGGATAAAATAAAAAAAAAAGAGTGAGAGAGAGAGAGAGAGAGCACATCGCCACAGATGAAAAGAGATGTGCTTTCATCTTCCAATAATGTTGCTGTTTTCAATGATGTTCATTTGAGATTATACTCCTCATAAACATTTTCCCTCTCCTGGGCTTTGATGTCATTAAATTAATGAGTCCGTCAAGAGTGTTCGGTCCAATAGATGTGAGAGCTCTTGAAACGACAACAGAGGAAGTCTATAAAACATTTCGCAAAATGAGCCTTTGCAACATGAATAAGGATAGAGAAATATGATAGGGCGAGTAAACTCCTGCAAAACACTTAATAATTAATTTCACATGATTCACAGATTTAATTTAGGACTTGAAATGTCAACTAATTGATCTGATCTCTGAGTTTGACTTTGAAAGAAACATATATAAAATAAAAAAATTTAATATTTTTTTATTCATTTATGGATTCAAAACAAATCTTCTTTGTACACCTCAATCTGTCAATATCTGTTTTAAATAAGAAAGTTTAAGTCAAGACTAGCTTCAAATATGAAAATGGCTCTCTTAAAGGTCGAGTGTATAAGTTTTAGTGGGCTAGATTTACAGAGTTCGGAAAAAGGGAACATAACTTGCACTAAACCACTAACCATTAAATCCTACACACTGCGCTGCAAACAGGCTGTTTTTTTGTTAATGAAGGATTAATATATCTCCCTGAAACCATTTACAACCACTAGGAAATATCAATCAATAGTGAGGACGCTCATTGATGTGTGTGTGAACAGTCCCCCACGTTTTCTTAAAGGAGCACTTCAGATTTTTAATATATTACATCAAATGATGACAGTAAGTGTAATGTGAAAGGAGGCACTTGCAATGATGAAGCCACAGAGAAGAGTCTCTGCGCTCTGCAGATCATTTTAGCCATCAGTGTCTTCACACACAACAGGCCGCTATTTTCAGATAAAAAGCTTCACTGTCCAGCACCAAGGCGTTATCTGTGCTATCTGTCCAACAGCCAATGTTAGGAAATAGCTAGTGAACGCAATAAAGCATTTAGCAGGGAAATACTTGCATTCATCAGGTGTCCAGACACAACTCCAAATGGATGCTAATGTAGCTCTGTGTCTGTGTTGTATTCATAGCCTGTTTAGCTGCCTCCAAGTGGTCAAAAATGTATTGCTGCTATGAATGCCAACAGGATGATTAACGTTAACATTTAATGCGAGACATAAAACAAAAGAAAATGTCGACAAAAGAGGAAAGAAGGCATTTTCTTACTTGGCTTATGTTGTATAGATCTACACAGAAGGCTGATAATATTTTCTGAATATAAAATGTCTTACGCGGAGGCTATTCTTGCTAATGGAATTTACTCCGATGAAGCCAATATAAAAGAAATCTGCACACAGGCACACAATTTATTTGAACTTTCCTTGGGCTAATTGGGAAAGATTTAGGAAGCCACCTGCTAGATTGATATTTTCTCTTCATACATGAGTCTTTGCACTGTAAGATGACTGAAAGCCATGAGGTAGCAGGAACCCCCACCAACCCCCCCGCAAACGTGTGTGGTGACTGACCACCATGGTTGTGCGCAATCATGAGTCAAGGGCACCGGTAACTACAGGAAAATTGAATTACATGTCCGCTGGTGCAGTAAAAAGTACAGAGGGATACTGCTGGCCTACGCAATGTGGGCTGAAATGTGACCATTCAATGTTGTCTCAGACCTTCTGTCTCCACTGTTCAGCGTTAAAGGATGAAATGATCTGATTAGTTTTAAGAAACAAATGAATGGATTTTTGGTATGGGTGTGATCTCTCATCTATCTCTCAGCTAAATGAACTCCATACAGTCACATCAGTCTTTCACTGGACACTAAGCTACATTACAGCTACATCTCGCACCGATATCTCGTGTCAGGCACATACGAGTCTTTTGTTAGCTCACCAACGAGACAGCTCATCATCCCTGATCAGTATGCAGCGCCGTGCTCCTGCCCAGTTTAAGATCCCTGCTGTCACCATCTCCCTTCTCCAAGTGGTTTGTGTACCAAATGTCAACGTAAATATTCATATATGTGGCTTTGACCTTGAATGGTTGTCTCTTCCACTATTCTTTCTCTCTACTTCTTTTTTTTTTTTTTTACATTCAATCTATTTAAAAAAAAGAAGAACATCGTGTAAAAGTGTAGGTGAGGTGTTTTGTCTACATAAGTTCTGAAGCAAAAGACGAAGTGAAACATTCCTATCTGCCTTTAGCCTATATTATTTAATATATGATGTAATAAATTTGTAGCATACTGTGGAAGGTCGACAGGGTGCTTTTTCCTCATCATGCCATTTCACTTAATGGTGATGTTACGTAACTGCTTTACTTTTGAGACAGAAAACTCTTCGGAATTTAAAAGATGCCATCAAGCAAACTGTTTCAAGTCATTCAGTGTAAGTATCTGAGAGTCATCAGCAGGATGGACAAAAGGAACTAAGAAAAGGAGCAGTCCTGGTGTGCAGCCACTTATTAAATCCATGTCATTATTCTGCCTTCAAATGACTTATAAAGTTCTTTTACCGGGCACTGAACACCAAGCAATTAACATTTCAAGTCTTTACTCCTGCAAGGTGCAAGTTATTTTTGATATTTTTAACCCATGTCCTCACGAGATCTTGCTCAAAAGTTTTCAAGTGAAATGAAGTTGGAGCAATACAGAGAAAAAATGTTAAGTATAGAGCAGTGGAGTGGGGATAAATGGGCTTCAAAACCCGGAAGACGTGTGAAGGTGACCCTCTGCCTTCTAAAAAGGCCCCCCTGCACTTTTACTTGCTTAATTTATTCATTAAAAACACACTCTTTAAGACACCACATGCATAAAATTCCAGGTCCAGGTCTGGAAATGTGAAGGGGAAACATCCCCTCACAAGCTGAAAACTAAAATATATCTTTTATATAAAAGCAATATCTCCTTTTATACAATCAATAGTGGTAAATAACGTTAACGTTACGGGCCACTTGAGCTCATCAGAAAGAGCTGTGGGGACACGGCAGACTGTCTTAGAGGAACTAAAGACTGAAACACCCTGTCAGTAACAGATGCTGAGGGGGTGGCAAGCTGACACCGTTAGAAAACTCAGCGGCCTGTACTTTTAAAATACATGACAGCAATAAACAAGACAATGACAGCGTCTGTAAACAACAAAACTTACTGTAATCACAGGAAATTGGCGTCTGACTCTGAGAAAAACATGACTAAGCATAACTTTTGGTACAATTGATAACATGTCTGCTCTACAGTCACGCCGGCCTTTAGCCTGAATCTCTCGATTTTTAATTATATAGAACAACACTATTTCAGTGTCAGTCTGTTATAAATAAATTCTCTGTTTCAATATTACAAAACCTGCAGGGGTGTGTGTGTGTGTGTGTGTTTCCAGATACAATCTCACAGAACTCATCAGTCACAAACGGTGCTCCCACAGTGAGATTGAAAATCCATCTATTATTGTGAATTCATTTACACGTTTCACACAGGTCACACACACACACACAAGATGAAGGACCACTCTCCACTCATACAGTTAACAGCAGAGCAACAGGGGTCCACTGGTACAGTCAAGCAATTATGTAGAAAAACAAACAACTCAGTCCAAAATTAGAATGAAGCAGAAGTGAAGTGCCGAGCATGTTGAGTGCTTCTATGCAAAATTAAAAAGACATAAGCGCGAGTGTCACTTGTATAGATCATCCGAGTTTCATTGTGAGTTGTAAGTGGCTCGTTTTATTCTCTACAGCACATTTTTAAGTGTGACTGAAGCTTTTCCAACGTCCTCTGCTTAATGCTGCTATAAGTCATCTCCAAAGTATCTACCGCTTTGATCAGTTATGAAGTATTTTCCATTTGCCTCACGCCTTTTTGAAAACTTAAAACATTATGAGGGCTTAAATCCGGTGTAAACTCAACCATCAATTCACACTTATTTCTAACAGCCTGCAGCGGCTCTAGCATTTGACTGCAGCTTGATCAAGTTGATGTGACTGCAGAGGTACATGACAAGAAAAATGTGGGGGGAAAAAAACAATGTTCATGCTCTTTGATTGGATCAAAATGTTGTGGAATTTTCTTGTCTAAAAGTTTAAGCCCTTACCTTTTTTTTTCCTAGTGATATAATAGATTACTTTAGCATCAGAGGTTTGATAAAAGTGTGTTTAAAATATTTGATTTATTCCAGCAAGTCAGCAACTTCCTGTTATGACAAATTTATGTGAAAATAAGGGAAGTAAGCACTGCCAAGACGTTGCATAAATTTTGGCCCATGTTACTGCTAAAGATTGCAGGGGTTAGTGCTACATCATTCTGCGATTCTCTTTAATAAGGGATACAGGGATGGCTAACATCTTCCAGCACTGAAAAGAGACTGCAAGATGATTTTTTTTGGTGAGGAATATAAATCTCCAGCATAGTACAGTCTCGGGTACAGCTGTGCGTGAGCCAAGAACTCACTCTCCTCTGAAAACCATCGCAACTTACTGGGAAGAATGTAGTAAAAATGAAGCTCCTTGTTCACAAATCAAACACCGCTGCAAAATTAGAAGAAGAAGAAGAAGAAGAAGAAGAAGAAGAAGAAGAAAATGCTACTGATTTTGTTTTGCAGATGAGTTCAATAAGAGTCTCAACCGAGCCTCTGTAGTACACTGACTTCACATCATCACATCATAAAAGGACACAGTCGATGCAGTGAGTGCTAACCACAATGAACCCCCCCCCACACACACACGCTTGTTAAACTGAAAAGCTCTTATTGAGACAAATGCCACAGAAATGTCAGCTGGAAATAGACAGCTGTCATGGTAACTCCAATATCTAATATCTAGCTTAAACGTCTCTTTTTTCCGCTCTTAAAAAAAAAAAAAAAAAATATCCTCTGTCTGTCTGCTCCTGCTTATTGAGGACTGGTGAGCACACAGAAACCATGGCAACACCTCAGAAGTGTGTGTGTGTGTGTGTGTGTAGGGATGAGGAGGAAGGCTGGAGGGCTGGAGGGAGGGAGGGGAAGGGGGCAATATTTTCTTTTGAATGGTGAATTTGAGAGACAAAAACGTGAACATAAAGTTTTGAAAGGGGGCAAAAACACGTCATTGTTGCCCCCCCACCTTTTTTTGTATTGAGATGATTACGATCTCTCTCTCTCTCTCTCTCTCTCTCTCTCTCTCTCTCTCTCTCTCTCTCTCTCTTCCACATCCGCACATCTTCTGATTCATAATTAGAAGCTGTGGGATAAGTAGTCTCCCACACATGTGACGACTTCTCCGCTGTGTGGACTGCAGCACACAGCACAGCACAGCGCTTGGCACACATTCTCCGTAGACAAGACGAGCAATCTGACGTTGAAACGCTCGTCCCATGAGGCGATGCACTCCGCTTATCAAAGTGATTCATCTTCCTGATAACATGGTGTGTCTTATGGGGGCTGCTGCTGCTGCAGTGTGTGACGGCTGAGCTGCTGCTGCTGCTGCTGCTGGGGGGTGTGAAGAGCACACAGGGGTTGAATAAGACGCTCGTGACATTTCAAGTTTGGTGAATGAAGTGGAAGCTCTGATACAGTTTGTAAAAAAAAACACACTCAACACAACATGAGAGATAAATATTACAGGGTGTGTATGTGTGTAAATATTAGCTTGTGGCGCTGCTCATGAAATATTAAAGCAGCTGTGAGTGGTGGCTGTCCGCATATAGCTGCTCCTCTAACGGCACGTGGGAGATTAATCATGGTATGCTGCGCGTGAAAGGCGTGATAGGCTACCTGCCCGCCTGAGAGGCTACTACCGGAAAGGACCGCAGGATGACCAACCCCGCGTGCGTCAACAAACAACATTCAGATGTATGGGGCGAACAGGAGCGCGAGCGCAGGGTGAAAACTTAAAGGCGCTGCCCGTGGTGCTGACGGCGTAACCCCCCCGTCTCTCTCTCTCCCTCTCTCCGTCTCTCCACCCTCTCCACCTTCTCTACCCTTCAGTCCGCGCAGGAGAGCGTCATCTTCGCAACGACCGACCTCTTCATACCTGAGCTCACGTGTGAACCCGGGGACGATGGGAAGTCAACAGTTTCGGCCGCCTCGTTTAGTCTGCGCGAGAACGCGGACGGAGGACTTGTGGATTTAAATGAAGAATCCGTCTCGGCTCGACAAAATGTTTCTGAAGACTGAATCATTTGTTACGTACTTTGACTGGTTATCTATTTACTGACCAGCTCGAGCCGGCCAGTAAGCGTCCATTCATTCATTCACACATACACACATTCATTCATAAAAGGAATTCCAACATGTTCAAATATGAACTGCTGTGACTGAGTTGCCCTTCAAGCATAGGACATCTGCGTTTTTTTCTTAATTATTATTATTAATATTAGTATTATCTGAGAGGAAGAGCAACGATATCCACCGAGACATGGCTCGTCTGCTTGTGTTGGTCAACTCCGTGGTCCTGTTGCTTTTTGGCAGCGACATGTTCTTGGTAGGAGCAAGTAAGTACAAGCCTCTAATAACAGTGGAGTCAATGCAATTATTGTGCACTTTGCAGCCCTGTAAAATGCGCCATTAGCTTTAGGAAGTCTTACAAGACGTTAACAAGTCACTGCTTTTTAGTCCGAGCCCGATGATGCTTTAAATGCCATGCTCATCTATTCACACGCATCAGAGATCTACGATATTGTTTCTAATGCTCGGTGTGTGTGTGTGTGTGTGTGTGCGGATCATAACACCAGTTTATCCACTGTCACCTGTTTAAACGGATATAGAGCAGATTGCAAGCACGTTTAAGTCTTAAGATGAGGTGTCTTTTACTTTCTTTGACTTCATGAAAACAAGACATGTCTATTATGAAATATCCTTTGTGTTTTGAATTCAGATAACCTTTGCCGTATATATGTGTCTAATAAAATACAATTTGCGGGAAAGAAACCTGCAAATAATTTCCCTGATGAGAGAATCTGGACAGCAGCCACATCCAGCCTTTTAACCACTGTGTCTGCTCACTTGAAATATACTTTATCTCAATCTTCTTCTTTAAAAAAAACAAAAAAAAAACTTCACACTGGTGGGTTGAAATCTTCCAAAATAATAGGACACAGAAACACCAGTTGCAGAGCCGACGCTGCCTTCAAGCTTGAGTGAGATCATCTGTGGTTTAAACTACATAAAGAGTGTATACACACACACACACACACACACACACACACAAACAAACATAATGATGCATTCTTTGCCCTACAGACAAACTTTCCCATTTCTCTAACAGAGATCTTCTCTATCTGCGTCCGCATGCATGCATCCACGGTATCTCTGTCTCTTCATCTACCTGTCTACCTTCATCACTTCCTCCCTCGCCTCTCAGGGGAACTGAGTCCTGCATGTGATAGCGCCTTGAGAGAATCAGATTGGCACTTTGCTGTTTCTGTGGGTGTGTGCACTGTGTTCCTGATACAGATATTCAGAGCTTTTGTCATGTTCTGCGCTGACATGTGAAACCCAAGAGCATCTCTGATCTTGGTGGAGTTCTGCACGCAGGCTGTCAAGAGTAGGGGAAGCTACTGTTTAGAATATTGAAGATGACACTCATAAATATAAAGCTGGCTGTTGCAATGAGCTTCAAAGTAAACGAAAATCCAATTATTCAAAATTCATTACCGCCAAGCTGAGTTTATGCTATGAGACTGTGGGATTTACAGCGGCACGGCATTGAAGGTCTAAATTAATTGTAAGCTTCTTGGTTCATGGTGAGGTTGTGCATGAAAATTTCAACAATGCAACAAAGCAGGAAAGGAGAGCATTTCAGTGATGTCCTTCATAGGCCATGCAATTAATGGGATTTGCTTCAGTATTTTGAAAATGAAGCTAATGTTATGTAACAGAGGATGGTGAATGCTGGCATATAATAGAGACTGTTTTTCTTTTATCTCACCTACTGAAAAGCTCTTCACTCATCTGTTAAGCATGCTTTTCAACACGAGCCATGGTTTCACAACAATCTGCATGGTCTTTAAATTCAGATGGGAAAACGACACAGCTGCAAAAGCCTGCAGGAATGGCATTTTGTCTGGATATTAAAGTCACGACTGCATTCAGTGTGAAAACAAGCATGCAAGAATGCTAATGCATCCCACATGAAGCCTAACCAAAGCTTTACGCACTAAGCAAATAGCGAATTAGAATTTATTGGAGTGATTTGGATGGCCGGGTTCATATCGTTCTTCAAATTGGCAATCTGCTGTACTTAAACATTTTTGACAAATAGACGTTCTGTATCAGAGCTGAATCCATCAGAGCGAGGGCCAATGTTTGCTCGTGTTGCCACAATTTCATCTGCTGTCACATGGCGGACATTTTACAAAAACACAGTGGGAAAAAAAAAAAAACAGGATTTTACTTCATCTTTGTATCTTATGTCAGTGTTCTGGGTGTCATGCTTGTTGGTGTGTCTTGTTTTAGCGTCTGTAGAACCAGTAATAGCTAATAATATTAATGCTACAAACTCTGACTATAAATAAACAACTCAAAATCTGCTCCCACACGTCACTGCATGCTAGCCTTTATAGTTTTCAGATGATGGAGTAATGATAGCTTGCGGCTGGAAAGCCTCAGGTTTTGGCCGGTGATTACATTAACCTTAGACTGGCACTCGGTCCCATCTGGTCCCACTGCCGTTTCACAGCCTCTGAGTCTGTGAGAAAGAAGACAAAGTGTTCATAAGTGCTCGTACCGCAGAAACCGCTCCAAAATGTATAGAAAATAGCACAGGAATTAGCCATGCCTGGTTGGACCGTCCATCTATATCCATTTACAAAGCTACTTCATACTGTTTTTATTTTCATCTTGTGAAGGGATCATTGCATGGTTAAAGTATGGTCTCAATAAAAAATTAAAATGCAAGTCTCATTCGAAATCAGTCAAAGGTAAACTTGCAAAAATATTTGACAAGGCAATATGTGTTTAAAATCACAAGTATCCAAAGAACAGCTATATGCGATCAACATTAAGACCCAGCAGCACTTCTTCTCAGTTCCTCTTCATACTGTTGTTGCTGCACTACATATACACTATAGTGTGATAGAGATTTAAGCACATGAAGTCGCTGCTTCCACATGGCAAGGTGAAAGAAAGGCAGGCTTTTAGAAGGGCGCGAAGTTTAGAGATGAAACAAGAAAATGGTCTTCAGAGGTGATATTGGGGCTGAGAGTGCTGCGGCTGAGTTAAACCAGCATGACATTGCTTAAGAGCTCCGCAACCAGACGACTTGCAACACAGAGGCCTGCGAGCAGCTGTGTGACAGCCTCCTGCTGCGCACAGGAGAACATTGAGACTTCCCACCACTGTGTTTGAAGCACATCCAGATGAAGCTGTTCAAAGATTGACTGGGCAACACATCAAAATTCAAGGCACCTATTATGAGTTATTGCTTTGATGTCAGTGAATATTTTATCTCGCAAGGAACCAAGGAATTATATGTATTAGAGAAGGATTACATTACAAGGAGCCCTTCAAGCTGTCACCAGCTTAGAGGTAATTGAGACTGAAATGTGATAGATAATACAGAGAGTCGACAGCCTTCATAAAATCGCGTTTTGCCTTTTGAGCGTGTTTGAAGTGATATGAATTATGCGCTTTTTGTGTTTTCAGTGAAGTTATCAATCATTTGGGACATTTCTAAAAAAAAAAAAAAAAAAAAGTACCAAACAATGAGAAAGCACTCATTCATGTCAGACCAGATATGGTTTGTACAATAAAACAGAAGCTTCTCCATTTGAGACATTTTCTCCGTCATAGAGCAAATGTCACTGTAGATGAGAGTATAATCATGCAGAAGAAAGAAAAATGTCTAAAGAAGTCAAAAGACGAGGTTAATCTGTAGAGGATTTCTGACACTATTACAAAAGGTCACCAGCTCTTTCTAAAAGAAAATGTATAGAATTACAATGTCCGCTTGGCATCCAGGTACAGTATCTATCCATAAATAGTTATGAGACTTTAAACAGTAACCTGAATTGGAGCTCCCTAGGTAGGAGAGATGACATTTATATTTGCTCATGATAGCTTCAGTATAATCAGTTATGCTGCATTTTGCATTGGCCACACATTTCAACCTGTTTTTTTCCCCCCAGGCAAACTAAAGACAGAAGTGGCTCCTGGAAATAGAAATAAAATGGAGATGACATGTCATCTGTCAAATTGTCTTCCTGGTATTCCTGGTAAATCTGACAGCTGATGTAATCTCCAATTTTTTCCACTCACATCTCATTTCTCTATTTATGTTTAGCCTGTATTGTCATGGTTATCTATGGTGGTCAGCGCAGACTGCCTTCTTCTCTTATTTTGTGACCATAAAAAAAAAATGATTTCATCTCTCATGCTGTGACTGTACAGTATAAGCGACCAATAAACAAACTGTGCATAAATCAGGCTATATTGTACAGTTGTGCTTCGCAAGCAAATATTGAGGGCAAAATACCAAATTCAAATTGGGCTCCTCTCCACGTGGCTTGTCAGCCATTCAGACATCCACCTGCACTTTCACTGTCTCTCTGTGCACTCTAGTCAGATGGGGAATAGCTAATGCGCAGGGCTTTGGCGATACACGCTATGATTCAACCTTGCAGCGCGCCCACATCCCAAGAGGGTCTTACCATTTGTTTGCACTGACACATGCCTCGGCCGCTGTGACCTGTTGCTGTTTGATTTCAGATCTTACATAACTCATTCTGTGGAGTGGGGCTTACTCAGGACACGTGGCCGACAACAAATATTGAAGTATCTACAATGACACTTAATACTGCAGAAGAGAACATCAAACAAGCTGGGAGGGAACATCGGGAAGAGAATTGGACTATTGGACTCTGCATCAATAAAAAATATTTGCATTAGAAAATGAAGCTTTCTGTCGTCTGCTCACGAGCGGAAATAATAGAGATATTTGTTTGTAGTTTTACAGTCCAAAAAGTCACCTTACACAGATACTTAGTTGAAAATGTACTTGTCCTGCTCGACCGAGTGCAAAGGAAACAACATCATATAGGAAGAGGGCACTTAAACATTAGCGATGATTCATGGCTTGCTTCATTTGAACCGTCACTCGCTCCATCACCAGTAAATGACCCGCAGACAATGCATCATGGTTACTGCGTGCTTTTGCTCGTGCACGGCTGTCTGTAACCCCCATTACCCAAAGGACAATGAGCTTCAAGAGAAATGAATGGGTCCTGCCTTAGATAAATGTCGCACCTGATTCTGAAGAGTGTGCGCACTGTACAACATGCGCTGACGGCAATTGGCCTCGATGATGGTGGCTTGATAGTGTTTGCTTTAGAAATCTGAGGAGGGATTTATGGTGCCAATTACTGTGTTATCCCAGGATGTTGCAATGTGAGTTTCCTGATAATAGATTAAATTTATAAGATCAAATGTTCATGACACACAATTAGCAGTCATTAAGACACTGCCAAGGACACAGAAACCATTATTATAGACATATGTATGACTCATTCACTGTAGCACTCCAATGATCAAGGACATTATATACTATGTGTGACTTGCCCTCCCTCTTAACCTACTGTACGTCTATTTTAACACATTACAGCACCTGCTTCCAGAAATAAGCTTCTCATTAAATGGATAAAATGAGACAGACCTAACCTCTTCACCTCTTGATACTGGTGATACCAACAGCCAAGCCCACTTTTGTCCTTGCTCTCTCTGACGTTGGAACATTAATTTCCTCATGTGCTCTGTAACGCAGGCTAAGCATTAGTCTGGCTTCTTGTTCATCTCATTCGTTCCCCTCTGCAGAACCAATCTCTTGAGCGTGCCGTGAGCCAAAAGGAACCGAGCACCGTGCCTGTGTTTGACCTTGACCCCCCCGCCGAAGGGCTGAGATAGCGACACTGATAGTCTCGTCTGACCCGAGGGTCTTGAGATCTGCCTCAATGTCACCTTTTGCTCCGAACATAGAGGCCGTCATTGATTGTCTCCGAGATAAAACAGGCAGAAGTGCAAGAGGTGATAGAGACAGTAAGAGAGGGAGAGATAAAAGGGGAGACATGGGGAGATAAGACGAGAGGGACGTGAGAGAGACTGATACAGAAAACCGCAAATCATTCGAATAACGCCCAATTCCATCATTTTGTCTTTCATCTTCCTCTCTTAAGTGCACTTTTCTGATGAAATATTGTCCTTGTACAGCATACGTCTTTGGCTTTCATCTCAACTGTGTTATGGGTTATTACGCCCATGCCCTTTAAGTTAATAAAAGCCTTCGAAATACAAATGACTGTACAACTGTCAATTAATCCTCACTTTGTAGTGGACCGCTAGAGAAGGCTGTAAGTAGAAATCTTATTACTGGTACTTAAAGAGCAGCTGTGATTCTGTAGTCACATCTCATTAGACAAAGTGTCTGCTTATATCTATTTTCTTCTCCAATGCCATCCCCATAAGAAGTTATCCTTTCTGCTGTTATTTTTCTCATATCTGACAAGCTCAAGACATTTCCACTCCCTTGACCCTCTCAACATAGCATCAGTTACTTTCTATGAAAACACACAAAGTCCATTAGACCTGCGTTGTCGACAAAAGCCCTGAGGATTGGCCTCCAGGTCCCCATCTGCCCGGCCAATCCCATCTCACCTATCCATCTGACCCGAGCGTTTGCTTGGAGACTGTGAAGCTGTACAAGGCCCTCTATTAGACCTGTCACCCTCTGTTTCTCCTGGCTTTTTGCTTTCCCAGGCTTTTGTCCCACTACGCAATCAACGTGTCCACCGGCACCCAAATCATGATAGATGACCGTGAAGTGACTGGGTGAAGAAACATGACCCTGTCCGATAGAGGTGGACATGAAGTAGACACTGTGGTTACTTTTTAAAAGGGCAGTCTGTCAGTTTGACAGACAAGGCTGGTTAGACGGAAGAAGGAAAACGTGAAAAATGTATATATATATATGTGATTTTTAGTAATTCTGTAGGTTTCTAATAAAATGCAAACAATACATACGGCGAGTTAAAGAGTTAACTTAGTTGTTTATTTTGAATTGACTACTTTATAAGCTAATTGTTTGGTCAGAGTTGATGCAGTTTGGATGGAAACCTGATGGTATATTGGTTTGAGGAAACTGTAAACACGAGTGACATTTAGCTCCAAAATCATTACCCAGGTGCTACATAACTACAGAAAGCTGAACACAGGTAGCCATTAAAAATGTGATTTTCAGTCTAGTCCACTGCTTGATCACATGACACCAAACACCTTACTGCACCATGATGGCACATGGAGCTTGGTGTCCCTCAGTGCTGCATGAACTTTGATGTTAAGACTCGGTTCACTTTTGATTCAAAACAAACACCTGTGGGTTGTTGAGAGTGCCAATGCAATGCTTGAGACTTTCCAGGTGCAGTGCGGACACAGATGGCAATGGGCAATGTGACATCCGGAAGATTAACAGACCCTTCTGTATCTATTTCCTTCCCTCTAGACCGGCCACCAGCTCCTGTCAATGTGTCCGTCACGCACCTGCGAGCTGACTCGGCAACTGTATCCTGGGAGGTTCCAGAGGGAGATATAATAATTGGCTTCTCGATCTCGCAACAGGTATGTCCCTGAAGTTTTAATGTAAATCGGGGAGGCCGTCGTTAGGTTAGGAGAACATCCACAAACAGAGAAAATTACATTTGTTTTATTTTTGGCTGGAGCTATTTGTGGTTTGGCATTGAGCCCTCATCATGTCCTGCTGAAATGTTGTTGGCACACCACTGAGCCAGTAGGTAGAATGAAAAAGTGCACCTGGAATCCATTTTCAGCCATGTCACAGTCCTTGACAACCTGTGAAACATATTGGAATAAAACACCCCACATAAAAAAAACAAAAAAAAAACAATGAAATGATAATCTATTCACTGACTGAAGTCCATAGACGAGCTTTTGTGAGCTCAGCAAACACCCCACTATGTATCACGAGTGTGTCCAGCATACCGAGTAAGTAGTAGCACATGTGAATAAAATCCTGGCGGAATAAAGATGTGTTTTCACCTGGATGTATATTTTTCAGGAGGCCCTTAAAGCTTTGCTTAGAAAGGCTGACTAAATCTTGCCTTCAGAATGAAACTTGGCATGGTGGATTTGTCAAGAGAAAACAACGGTGCGGTAGAATGCACACAAATATGTGGAGCTGCCAACCCGCATTTTTTAGCATGAAGAGATCTCAAAGGCTTAAAACAGGGAAAGCAATGAACGCTAACAATGTATGACAGAATGCCACATGCATCTGTAATCATGTTTATGCTTTATGCGGCGCAAAACATTACGCATCCATTTAACTTTGCCATTGACTCACACAAACGCCTCTCCTTAGGGTGGTTCATCATGGTGTGCATCTGAATTTGAACAAATTTGGTAACTGCCTTGAGTGTCTGTGGTGGCTTAATCATTACATTATGTATTGTTCACAGAGAGTAAATCAGATCTCTCAGTCAAGCAGTGCCATAAAAAACACATAAGGAGTAGACATACCCCGAAGCCACTTGAAGTGCAGATGGGTTTAAGAGAACACTAAGAAGAGAGCATCGCATGCAAGTAGGAGGAATAATTCTCACAGGTTTGAGTCATGATTGAGCTAATAACACTCTGAAAGGTCAAAGACAAAGTCTGAGACTTTGGAGGCTTGTGACTGAAGGCACTTGCAGTCTAAATTAATCAGAATATTGACTCCACCACTTCAGTTTCCAGTCATGACTCCATATGGCAAAAATGAAGTACCAACTGTTAAGATAATAAAGTACTCAGCATGTTATTCTCAAGCACCTTGAATATTCTCTGGTTGGTCACCTCCGTCTCACATTGTTAGAGCTCATATAGAGGTTCTGATTGTTTTTTTCTATATCATTAATACAATACTGCCCTGTAAAGAAATTTCAAGCAACAAGACTTTTTATAAACGGTAGTGTCTTCCAAAGGGACACATTTGCAGAGCTGGTGTTCCATGTGGTCACCTTGATTGCACCTCAATTGCCCACTGTATTGATTATTGTATCTACCCAAAAGATCAATCCATTCATGTGTTGTTCTTTATCCTTGTTCCAATCCCCAGAGACAGGAGGGACACATGCAACGATTCATTCGGGAAGTCAACACCACCAGCCGCGCTTGTGTTCTCTGGGACCTGGAGGAAGAGACAGACTACATCATCCAGGTCCAGTCAATTGGCCTCTATGGGGAAAGCCAAGCCAGCAAAAAGGTCCATTTTCGCACCCTCAAAAAGACAGACCGCTTCCCTTCCAACAGCTCCAATCAAGGTAAGCTCCTCTGAGTATTGATAATTTTTATGTGTTTCTGTCTGTGTCCTTATGTTTTGTTAAATTCTTCTTTTGAAATTAAAAAGGGCAAGGCTGGCGTTAGCTTTTTATTATCATCATGAAAATACCAAAACCAACAATCAACCTTCAGTATCCTGTTAACAAGCGTTTGTATAGCCGCAGATACAGTGTTTAACTCCATTATTGTTCAAAAATTCTTAACAAAAATACAGTAGGGGCCTACAGCCATGCTAGCTGCTATGTGAAGTCGTACTCAGTGGCGCTTTGAGCTGAATACCATGTAGCGTGTGAGCAATGCTAACATTTCAGAATCACCGCGAATGACAAAGTAAAGCTGAGGTTGATGGGAATGTCATTGCTTTGAAAGCATTTTGTCTTAAACCAAAGTTTTGGGCAAATAAAGATTTGGGATTCACCCTCTGGGGACCATGAATTTGCATGATAATATAGTTCTATGGCACAGAGCTATATATACTATATATGCAACACTTGCTAGAATGATACATTTTGTTGTTTGTTTTGGTGTCTTTGTGCCATTTGTTAATATTAGCATAATTACTAATTTCACAGTATTCTGAACAAAATCTGTCCTCAAGTCAACAAGTTTTAAAGTGTTTAATCTCACACTGTTACGTAACATAATGCTTTGCTTTTAATTCTACAGTACATGGTACAACCACAGGCATTTTCCCCCGAGGCACAGACAGGAGCAACCCATTACAGATGCTTTTCCTGCTGTTGCGCTAAAGCCGCTTCTGGCTACTGAATGCTTTTAAGCACCCTGACATTGAAAATGAGGTATAGTAAAGGCTACTGCCAACACGAGTGCAAGTAACCTGAAGCCTCCTCTCACAACGTCCCTCGAGGGGGTTCTGTGTGCTTCATGCAGGTTTATTTTCTCCTAGACACCAATCCATTATTGAGAGATTCTTCAAGCGTGGCTGCAGGAAAGCTCCTCTGAATTTATGCAACTCTATATCACTCCAGGTGCCTAATCAGGATTCTGACACACACTCTAAAACACTTTGGATTCAGTGTCTGGGCTCGGCTCATGGGCTGGAGGAAATATGAAGTGACCGTGACCAATAGAGAATAAGTTCAGTGGCTCTCAATTTCTTACAGCGCAGATGATGAAAGAGTGGGGAAAAAAGGTATTTTCTTTCTATTATAAGCATTTCGGGAGAGTCTATATTTCAGAATAATCTCCTTTCTCTGCATTAGTTCAGCCACAATTATGGGATGAGCTTAATTAACTCTTAAAATAATGGCAGCTTGCATTTGACATTGGCCCTAGACCCAGGCATGACACAAACATTTTTTTCTCTCTGTTATCTTATGGTCTGGTTTAGGTTGGGAATAGAAAGTGCTGATACAAGTGAGTCATAAATGTTTCTATTCAGCTGACTCAGGTTCGGTACCATTAGTTAAGCTGGCAAAGAGAAAGAAACAAATTCAGGCTCAAGTTCAACACACGAGCCTCTGTGCTCTCCATTAAGCTAATACAGGCACTGGCATCACACTCACTATTCTTGTTGCTTCACATCAAACACTCAGGAAATGATTCCCTGTACTTATTTTTGAAGTTAAAAGCAGTGGGTTTTGGAACGCTAACTAGCATCAATATCTGAACAAAGTGCTGAACATGAAAAGACTTCCAGTCAGTGGTCAATGCCTTACGACTTTTTTCAAGATTCACTATGCAACATTAATCAGGATTTGTAGCCCCCTGAGTAATCCAAGTGGGTCAGAAAAACAGCCCATTCAGTGGATGAGCTTCATTTGTGGGAGTTTGTATTTGTAAGTATAGAAGCAATCAGTGTCAGCTTTCCATAAATCTCAAGCCAGCACTGCTGACTTCTCATGCTCCAGTTTCAAAGCCCAATCGCATCAAGTTTCTTTGTGTAATTCTTGTCAAGTTTTATTGCTCTGCTACGCTTTTCATGCTTGGCTCTGTTGTCTTTGTGTATTTTGACTCTGATATTGTTGCCAAATTTATTGTGGACTGTGTGTGAGTGATACAATGCATCTGGGAAAAACCCACACATACTGTAGCAGCTGTGACTAATTCTCCTTTCATAGATAGCCTATTGATATTGTTATTTTTTTTGAATTCCTGTTTAAGATAAGGACTGAGGCTGAATGACTCAGAGACAAACACAGTAACCCAATTAACTTTGCCGGTGCAGCTAACGGTACAGATAGTACCTCAGGCTACGTATCCTAAAAATGTTCAGTTTATTTACACTTGTATCAACTTCACTACTATATGCAGACTGATTCAGGTGAGTCTTGAGTAGGATAAATACCTGTATGTTTGAAGTTTTATATATGTTTTATTTGTGTTTTCAATCTTGTATAAACTGATTCAAACTGTTCTAGCAATGGTACTATTGTAAACTGTGGGCTGCATAAAAGCTGGTTGGATCACACTTAAGGGGACACTTAATTTATTGTTTCCTATGCACTTTCATCCATTCCACCACAAACAAATTCAGACTTGAATACATGAATGAACTCAAGATTAGGCTTCATCGATGGTCAACAACATGAGAAACCTTTGTAAGCATACTCCTTTGAGAAACTCCTTTTAAGCCACAAAATGAATTCCCAGAACCGCTACAAATTAATTTGTGTTGCCTTAACAAGCTTTTGTTTGCTCTGAAAGGACGTTTACAACATTTTCTCCTAAATAACAACATATGTATTCTTCATGAACCCTAATGCACCATAATTTAATGTGACATTTTTGGTTCAGCATCGTGCTGCCGACCATTGTTCCTTAAAAGCCTTTTTAATCTAGTCTGGCTCCGACATCGCAGAGCCATTTCAGAGATCCTCTGTCACAGCCAAGTGCCTCCTATTGAAACTAAATTGATTTGCTGTATATACCAAGCATCCCCAGAGACAGTGCTATGATACCCATGAATCAATAACGCTTTTATTTATTTTTTTGCTCAATGCAATTATCTTTGATAATATGATTACATATTAGTGCCTATACCAGTGGATGTACACCTGGCCTGGCCAGATTCAGGATCTATCTATTTCATATTAAGCATTTCCTGGCCCACCATGTGTTGCTGCTGAATTTGAATTCAAATAGGCTACTGTGGATTTTTTCCCCCCCACCGGGATCGATATGCTTTTCCAAAGTCTATTTCAATTCCATTAGTTCCATGGAAAGCTTTTAATCAGACTACATATATTTATGTGGTTTGCCTGCCCTTCAAGAGTGAGGTATGTGCCGTAGTCAGAGGAGCCGGTTTCTGGCTTTGGGATGGATGGATGGAATATATCACATTCATTTAAGCAGTATCTATTTATGTACACTCACAAAGTACACATATTTTTGAACAACTCAAATATAATTAGTTTCAGTTTCAGAGGTATAATTTCAGAATAGTGAAGGGACTTTTTGAACTACAGAGAATTTACAGTGTAAGATTTATTAGAGCGCTGTGACAATAGTGAGCAAATTTAACAACCTTTAGTCACATTCAGTCCAAAAATCTCCAAATATGTTACATAAATCAATCCCAAACAAAAGACATGAAACTGCTAAAAACGGTGCTGCCACCAAGCTGTCAACCTGCTTCATACAAGAGAGCAAAGAGAGAATATTTTCAAAGGATGAATGCCTCGAGCAGTCAAATCTAACTAGGTAGGTGGTCCCCTCAGACACAATTACTGTGTGATTCTTCAAAGAGATGCCAAGTTGTCTTTGCTGAGTCAGAAGCTACACCGAGGCTGCCCTATTAACAGCTCTGTTCGCTCCCTGCAAAATATTCTTTTGACTGGTACACAACTTCACATCTTTAGTTAATGTTTTTTATAAAATTAATAGCATGCTTATTTTCTAAAAGTGGAAGAAGAACTGAACTGAAACAGCTAGCGTATGAACTGATTGGTAGATTAACAAAATAATGATCTGCAGATATTAATCAGCTTTCTAAGTGTGAAGATTTATTGTTTTTTTTGTTGAAGGTACATGGCAGAATTTAATTAATTTAAGTCCAAGGCTGTAGTCTTTTGTTGTTTTTGTATAAAATCTGAAGCACAAGTGGTGACCGCAGCTGTAATTTCTTTGTGCAGAGTGAAAATCTGACTCTTCAAACTGAGAAAATGTAAATTTCAAGTAATTTGAGGTTTGTTTAATATTAGTAGTTATCACAGAAGTAATTCACTGAACTCTTCTTCTCAAGTTCTCAACGGTTTTACATTTTCACAACTTTTGAGACTTCTTTAAATGAATTATTGAACTGTAATTCGGTTAACTCTCTCTACTGTTTCTCTCTCTCTCTCTCTGTTTTTAAGTTGAACCAGTTTAAAATGTCTCACAGTGTAATGAAGCCTAAAAAGCTCAAGGAGACATAATGCTAGAATAAATCACATGATGCATCTTTGTGACACCAATACAGGGCCCCTGGTGTGTTGTTACACAGTTTCCCGACACAGTTCACAGCCACAAAAAAACATCATGGGATTCGGGGTGAGCAGAAGGAAGGTCGACTAATTATCTGAGCACAAACTCTTTGGTGCACCGAACGCACCGCAATCTGAACATCACACAGCATATCACATGAAATATGGATGAAACCGCAGCAGGTTATTTAGGTCATCGGGAAATCCTGTTCACTAACCGTGGTATGAAAACATGAAGATATACACACTGTATTAAACAGGGTGCAAAGTCTGGATATCCCAAAGCACTTTCTCAAGTTAAGTTAGGTCATTAGATCAACCGGAAAAGTGTAAACAAGAACAAGAGGTTCAGTTGGAAAGTCTCCAGAACAGAAAAGTTTACTGAAAAGCCCTTGATGTGCTGCGCTTTGTGCACAGAAATAAATCTACGGAACTTTTCATGCAGAAGAACTAGTTTATTATTGAGTGTGTTGGGTTCAGACAGATAGAGGACATGTGGGATTAATAAACTGGAGAGGAACTCGCAGGAGCACTGACCTGAGCCCTGATCTGGCATTTAAGTGTAATGTGCAGCCTGGTATCAACTCTAGAGCCAACTGTGAAGTGGTGAATCTTAGGATCCAGGATTTCAAATCTATGTAGGTTGAAAGAGTTGGTCGGTTTATTAATTCCTCCTCCTCATACTGGCTGTGAAGTGATACTGAGCAACAGAACTGTAAGAGATAAAAGAGAAATCTACAGTCCTCATTCCGAGTTCAGCCAAAGTTAAATTGAAACTTCAGGGGTCTGAGTTAGCTGAGTCAAATGAATATATTCCTCCTGGTAGTCGTGTGTAGGTTTATTGCCAGTGTTCTGTCCCGGCAACAAACCTACATGCTACTACCATGAAGTATCCCTCCGCCGTGGCTTAGCGAGATAATGCTGTCAAGTAGATCTCACACTTCAGGGGGCTAGTTTTTCCAGTCAGATCTAAAGACACACATCTGACAAGCTAAATGATTTATGTAAAATTGATGTATATTTGAAATGCTGTGAGTCTTGGTTGCTTGCCTTGATCTGCAATGCTTTGCTCGAGTTTGCACTTCCCAAATCTCTTCAGACAGACGATGAAAGTGCCTCGTTAACGTGACACATACAGCAAGAGGTGTAACATATTGATAAATTAGCATCGGGGAATTTTCCGTGACTTGAAATTTCCATTGTGACACACCCTTTCCTCTCTTCACTCACATACCCACACACCGCTACCATGACGGAAAAGCGTAGTAGTATAATTGACCCCACTCACTAATAGTAATAGCTGTGTGAAGAGAGCTGACAGTCTGCCATTCGGGGGCCAGTTTCTTGACAACTTGATTCACTAAAAGAGGCAATTGGGAAGAGTGGTGCCCTGGAAGAGTTCCATCCATGCGGGTAAAGAGATAGTTTGGAGAGTGGAAATAGCCCCATAGTCAATCCACTTAAAGGAGGATTAATGCTACAGATTGATATGTGGTAATGCCCAGCACATTTTCTGACCACTACTACTTTTTGTTAAATGGCATAACAGCCATGAGAGATATAGTAGTGTCCATTTGCGTCAAACCGGACATAATATAAGCTGAACATCTTACATTATCAGATAAACCAATAAAATAACTCTGCAAGCAGCAGATCATATTGTTCGGCTCTCACATGATGAACAAGACAAATGGGTTACTTCAGCTCTATAGCCATGTTTTAGTCCATTGCTGGTAATGTTGTTATCTTGGATTGCATTGTAATGTATCTCATACTTTGTCCCCTCCATATAAGGAAACAATATTCAGCACTTTGTATTCAGTATTTTATGTTCAGGAGTCCATATTTACGGTACAACATCTGTTCTCTCTCCTAGATGACCCCACTGTGCAGGGCCTGGACAAGTCCCGGCATCTACAAACAGGAGAGATGATCATAATCGTGGTGGTCTTGGTCATGTGGGCAGGTAGGTTTTTGTAGCCTGTGTGTGGTTATTAATATTTAAAACTCAATCAGCTACACAAATACAGTATTTTGGAACTAAATTAGGACAGATGTGGATATTTCACGTTTGCCTATTTGGATTTTCTTTCGTTTTTATTATTATTTTTTGTCTTTGCTTTACATATTTCATATTATTTTAGAGTTTTATATTATCAGTTATGCAAAATTGGAATCAAAGTCCAATTACAGTTGTTTAGTTGCCAGGCCACTGTCAACCAAATGTTACCAAACCATACCTGATGCGACAGATTTTTGGTTTCAGTTTAGAGTGTAAAACTCTCAATAAATAATAACCAAGGATGTTTTTTTCACCAAAAATTTAACATTGATTGTTGCATATTTTTCACAAATATTTAATCTGACCAGAATGTATAAAAAATCTCTCTACATGTCTCTATAATGTAGTCTAATGTCTCTATAACAACCATATGCTCCTCGTCTTTCAGGGTCAAACAGTAACACGTGTCCTTGATTTTCTTTAAGGTTATCAATGGGTTAATTTGGGATCCAATAAAGTCCAATATCTATAAATCAGATGTTATGGAGCTGTTGTTATCAATAATGAAATTACATTCAAATCTTGCTTAATAAGCTGAAAGCTAATTGGATCTGCAAAATGTCAACATTTCAGCCTAATGATGGAGACTAATGGTGCACATCTGCGAGAGGTTTCATACTATAGACTATCAATTTATTGACACGCCATCAATAAGCCGCTAATAAACAGAAATCCAGCACATGACCATAGGATACCTATTAAGTGGAAGTTCAAAAGAGTAGTTCAAATGAGAAGTAACACATGCACAAAAAAAAGAACAAATAAATGTAAGATCTCTGAACATCCCGTCACTTTCAGGCCTTTTCACAACAGCGATGTCAGACCAACATGACAGTTTTCCGAGCCCTCTCTGGATCTGAGCTCTCCATCGCAGTATGATTTTCTACTCCTTTGAGGAAGAGGGCTGATTAATGAAGTGTTAAGGCACAATGAGAAGTGGCACATCTGACAGGCTGCCAGGAGAAGGATTTCCCGCCTCCGAGCACCAGAGTGAGATGTTAAATAATACTAATGAGAGAAACCAAAGTAACACGGCAGGCTGTGAAGAGTGGGAGTCAAAGAATAAAACACATCATGTGGCGTATTCATAATGATAATGGAGTGCTCATTTGCAGCCAGTTTAAAAACAAGATTTAACTTGTTTCGTGAGGCTTCAAGTTCACAATTCTGGATTTATTTGTTCTTTCCTTTTATCTTCATCTTTTCAGCTCTTATCTTTCTGACTTTCCGCAGCTCGACCCAGGCCTGAAAAATTTGATTATAAAGTAATTAGGTAATTGCTTTGGTATGATGTAACCTCATCTGCTATATCGTATAATGTTTCTGTGTCTTAAGTGGCTGTTGGTTAGTGCTTAAAACAATAATAAACTGTAACGTAAACCATTTAAAGGCAGACAAATTACTCCTCAAATGAAAACAAATGCTACTGTAATTTACCACACAAAACAAACCAGTGGAAACATGGTAATGCCTGCCATAAATGTCTTGGGTGTAGCTCTTACATGATGCATGAATAAAAAGTTAATTAAATGAAAATAAATTAAGCTAAGCTTCTGAGTATTCCTCGCAGCTCCCCCGGTGTCATTAAAGGGACTGTATATCAGCTTCTGAATATGTAATGATAGGATTATAATAGAAATTCATAGCCTCACTGAAGCGAGGAAGTTAATTGTAAGCATATAGTACTTATCCAAACTGGAGGCAGATTGCAAAATGAAAAAAAAAAAAAAGAAAGCAAACTGTGGAGAATTACTGTCTTCCAAGCTTTCAGATAAAGGCACAGCCATCGGTCTCCCTTGGGAGCAGAATTCCATTATCCACATGGCCTTTCAGCGTGTTCAGTTAGAGGAAGCGCTGACATGTCTGTGACAGTTGCCGCCTCATGACTGAATTCCTATCCTCTTTTATGTGTGTGTGTGTGTGTGTGTGTGCGTTGCCCATTCCTCACCTCCCGGCAGCTGTTATTGCCCTGTTCTGCCGGCAGTATGACATCATCAAGGACAACGACTCCAGCAACAATAAGGAGAAGGCCAAGCCGTCGTCTGAGAGGAGCACGCCGGAGCACCACAGTGGAGGGCTGCTGAGGAGCAAGGTGAGCACACGACTCCCCTAAATGAATGCAGGCCCATGTCATGATCACCTCGGTATTGTGTCTGAATGAACGAACGCTGACTGAAAACATGCGCGACAAGATGTCGTTTGGATGTGTCCAGGTGATGTTTTGCTTTTTGTTCTGCACCGTGCTGCCATAAAGTGTCCATCACATCTTTAGCACTTTAACATGATTACTGTTTTTTATAGAATACAGGTAGATCTTATTGTGAAATCATGCTTGATCAATGTCCACTGATGGTTTTTCCTGTGCTTTGCTCATCTACACATTCTCATATCGAACAGATTAACTGCAAGAAACCATTCCCATGATTGAAATGCAAACATAAATTGACCTTTATTTTATTAGATAATGCATGTGGAGGCAAAAAAAAAAGAGTAAGAAATCTTATTTGTGTTTAATCAGAAAAAAGGTTTTCTTAAAAGGTCCAGTGTGTACAATTTAGAGACACCTAGTGGAGAAGTTACACATTGCAACCAAATGAAAACTCTCCCATGTCTCACCCTCTCATTCCAAGCAGGTAAGAAAAACTCTGCTTAAAACTCACATAAAAAGCAAAATGTCACATCTAGATCAGTGTTTGGTTTGTCTGTTCAGGGCTACTGTAGAAAAATGGTGGTTCAAAATGGCGGATGGTGGAAGAGGACCCGCTCTCACTGTAGATATAAAAGGCTCATTTTAAGACAACAAAAACACAATGATTCTTATTTTCAGGTGATTATTCATAAATGAAAACATGCTAATCGATACTGTATCCAATTCCTGCCAATAGATACTCCTAAATTGTACACACTGGACCATGTTCAATGTGCTGAAACTTTACCCATTACATTTAATGCATAAATTTATCTTTACATAGACAGAACTTCAGCTGGAGCACATCTTGACCTCTTGTACTGTATTCATTTAATCGTTTTCAGAGAAGAGTTGCTGTCTATGCTGCTGCAATTCTGATGCAACCTTCCCCATCAAATACTATTCTACAGGGGGAAAAATACATCTTGCATTCAATAAAGCACCTCATGGAAATCTCTAAGGATCCAGTCTCCAACAATATATGTTGCATGTGCTATATCACAGAGTTGGTATCTTGGGATGCTCGGTGGTGAATGAAAAAAAATGTTTATGCCTTAGAAGATAAAAGATAAAACCGAGTCACTGGTGGAGCTTTGATTGTGTGAGAAATACCTTTTAAAAGTAAGATCGCAGTGAACAGATACAGTATATGCTGTCACAGCTCAGTAATGAGGCCATGACCAATCGATAATCAAGGTCATTTGCGCCGCGAGTGTTGACCTTTGGCAAGGATTTAACATCGCAACATATTGAGTTCTCTTGTTTAAATTAGCTGAGGGGCAATCGTTGTAGGATTTCTCACTGTGTTGGCTTATCTCTCCTTCCAGCTCTCATTACTGTAGGTGTTGAGGAGAGTTTCTGTCAGATAAGTTCTGTTGAGGACTTCAGAAACTCTCTTTAGTACGAGTCAATAATATGCTGGGTTAAGTCTCAAGCAAGCAAAAGAGAGAGTGAATGTGTGGCGACAGACAAGAGCCATGTTTTTGGCAATTTGAATAAAACATCTTAATAAAAAAAATATAATTGAAACTGAGGATTTCTCAGTTGGAATCTACTGTAAATCTGATATTTCTGATATTATTATTTGAATACCACAGTTCAGCGATATATCATGTTTTCAGCAACTATTTTCCAACATAAGAAGAATTGCCTTAACACGGACTTTAAACAATACCGTCTCGGTTCATGGCTCCCATTTTTTCATCCAGATACAGCATGAGGTTATTGTAGAACTAACAGTGTATCTGTCTTCTATAAACAAGGTGTTTCTTTGCTCTAGAGGCGAGTAATCGTGATTTTTTTTTTTTCTTCTCTTGTCTATTTGTGCAGTTTCATCCCTCTGTGCCATCGATCAACATCATTGAAGTTTGAGAAGAAGGAAGCTGGAGTTAAATTCCTCTCTATCTCTCTCTCTCTCTCTTTCTTCTACCATCAATGCATTTTCGACCTATCTCACTGATGAGGAAAAAAGCTGAGAAGGTGTCTACAGTAGTTTCTGTGGGTCAGTGAATAAGGTCGGTCAAGGCTGTCTTGCAAAAGACACACATGCATGTACAGTACACAGAATTTGTAGGAAAACACTCAACTACAGATAGAACGCACACACACAGACACACATTCACAGCACATTAGCTAACAAAAAAAAACCTACTTCTGCAGGTTTGATAGAACATGAATCAATGTTAACCCATGGTGCAGTTAACACTGATGTATTTGCCAGGTGCTTGGTATGTTATTGCAATACAAAACACACAGTACAACTTACAGTATCATCTCTGGGAGGCTTCGCGACTTTAAATACGCAGTGTATTTTTGATATCGGCATGTGCGATTACACACCACGTTCACCTGCTGTAGACAACTCACATCCAAATAAATCAACATTTCTTCATTGCAAATACTGTTAATATATTGTCTGATCACAAACGTATACTATCTGAGCACTGCGGGCAGGTTGTTAACAAGGAGAGAAAGCAAACACATGTATCCAAAACCCATTTATAAAAAGAGGCACCACGACAACGTCTTCATTTTTTTCTAAGTATTAAAATTGCCATTTTCTGGATAACATTGTATTTTTTCATATTTCATACATAAACACTGTCTGTACATATTTCATTCATTCACTAAATGAAGTTGCATGCAGGTCATTTGCCTGTACTAGAATAGCATTTGATGTGCATTCTAAGTTAGACGCCAAATGGAGAAATAAACATGATTGCAGTGCTGTGAAGCTGTTAATGTTTTCTTCTATTTTACCTGCTTTTAGATCAGGACACTATCTTTTATCATCCAATAGATCTTGTACATTTCCTGACAATTGTATTTCCTGAAATGTAAAATAAACCTTCTTTTGAATGTCCCATTACTAAGTTGCAGCTAATGTAATGGAGTCTCTCTCTCTCTTTCTCACCCACACACACAGTGAAATGCATAAATCACTTCCACTTGGTGCACAAAATGCACTTTCACACACAAGCTGCATCTTCTACATTAAATGCTGGCCAAGACTTACAGTACAGTAGAGTACTGCACGTAACGCACAAAACCCGCTCGCCAAGTCTCATCACAAAAGATGCTTGGACAAAAAAAAAAAGTACAGATTAATTAGGTAATGATACGGATACATGAAAACTCAGCTCGGTCAGCTTGGGGTATATAAAATCCTGACATTTACAGTATTTTGTCACTCAGACAGCACCTTTAAATGGTTGCATTTATGAAATAAAAATGTATCGGTGGAAATTATGTTCCCTTAAAGGTCCAGTGTGTCAGATTTGCTCCTTTTAGAGAACATGGCCAAAATATAATATAATATGCAGAAGTATGTTTTAATTTGTGTATGATCAGCTGAAAATAGGAATCATTAAGTTTTTGTTACAATAATAGATAAAAACCACAGAGACTTCCACTGAATCCACCATGTTTCTACAGTAGCCCAGAAGGGACAAACCAAACACTGACTTGAGATAGGTCTTTCGTGTTCCTTCATGGTAGGACGGATAGGGTGAGGCGAGAGGGTTGCAATCAGCAACTACGCCGCTAAATGGCACTAAATCCTGCACACTGGTCCTTTAAAGAACACAGTTTATCTTAAATATTAACCTCATGGTGCACAAATCATAAAACCACAAGACATTTTTAAGTAATTTTTCCTGTCACTCTATCCATTTTTGCTCCTTGTACCCATGTTTCTAACTCTTCCAGAGTTATCATGTTATGGTTTCATACTATAAGCTTCCTGAGGTCACATTCATGGTCTTAAATCTACAAACAATACTGTTTTTCTGACTTGTAGGTTTGAGACTGGAAAGAAAACCACTTGACACGACTGGATTGTGATATGATGTGAGGGATAACAGGCAGGGATTTTGAAGAGATCAACTCGTGCCTCGTGAAAGCTTTTCAATTCGAGCGCCGGCTCTCGTGTCAGCTTGAGGAGACGCTCTCAGTGATGCTGTTCTGTGAACATGAGCTGACCAGGATAGAGCTCAGTGGAAATCCATGCAAGTAGGACTCACGTTGGTCACATTACCAAAGATTACAGTATAATCATACACTGTGAAGCCACTGTATCCATCTGTTTAATTTACTAAAATGATAAAGCCTTCATTTATAGTACGCAAATGTTAAAAAACTTCAGTTAGCTCGCTGATTAATTATCCACAACGAATGAGACATTCTGAGATAAGACAGAGCGTTCCAGTGCTTTGCCGAACTAATTCAACGAGACACTTCACCTGGCATTTACACCCCAATGTTCCCAATCAAACCATAATTACACTTAGGTATCTAAGAGTGCAGCTGGTCTTAAAATAGAAAGTGATTACAGCGTCCCTGGGATTAATAATTAATACTGAACACACTGTTTGTTTTTAACTCTCTGTCTGAGTGCAGCGCGGCAGACTTCTTTCTAGGAATCGTCGAGGTGATTTATGAGCTGTTGCCGTGGCTGAAATAAGCTTTTGGTTACATTTTAAAATGTGATTCAGAGATCCAAGTATATACTCCATCTATAAATACATTGCAATATTAGCAGCCTCCTCTGCTCTCCTCTCTTTTTTTTATTCTGTATATATTTCTACCTGAGTAATGGCGCGGGAACAGATGGACAAGAAGGCCTGACATTCAAATAGAAGTAAAAATGTATGCCGGCCTATTACCGGTTATGTTTAATGAGGCTGCTATGGTATGCTGTCACTAAGTTCTTCAGAGATATAAGGTTTGTTGAAGTTAAACTGCTGCTAGTGCGTGTCCTAAAATCCTATTTCTTTTTTTTTTTAAATAAATGTAGCAATTTATCCTCTTTCTGTTATTCATAGCACTTTAACACTGCAAATATATCAAAGAAATACCAGAAACCAGACTTCAGATGGTTCACAGCTCTGTACTAAATGACCTGCGCAGTCATACTTCTGACTACAATAGAAAATATTCACAGCCCTCGCAGGTTATTGCCCTCCATGTGCCACTTTCTCACTTAGACCTTAGAGTAGAGTATCCGACCTCCACAAGCCAGACCCAACAGATTCTCAGTATCAAACGGTACAACCATTACCAACACAACATTAGGACGTTAGGGAAGCATGGAACATCTTATCAGCGTGTAATTAGCCATTTTGAATTTGCGTTAAATAGTCAATTAGCAACTAATTATGAGGTTATGAAACTAGACTACGGGAAGAGCTGCTCAATTCGCAGATCCCAGGACACTGCGCACAAATTAGACACTGTAAATTAACATATTATCCCAAAGTTAAACAAGAATTCCTGAAGTAGAGAGGGAGAACAGTTGTTTTCTTTCACCTTATCTAACATAAACATAATGTCTAGGGCCAGAGGTGGTTTGGGTCATTGGGCTGCTTTTTACTGCAGTGCAAAAAAAATGTTCTTATTCATATTATTTCATCAAAACAGCACCACAAAGTTTAAAAAAAAAAAATCAGCTACATTTTGCCCATAAAGATTTGACTGGTGGCGATGCACTCTGCTGACGTGACGTGCAGGTATTCTGTTTGCAGTGAGCTCGGATCTGCCAAAGATCAGCAAGGAGAGCAGAAAAAAAAAGATGAAGTGGAAAGAAGCAGGCGGTCTCTTGTCATTGACTCAGCATCTCCAGTCAGCCTCCAGTAAATACTGATCAAAACAAAGCGACGGCATGTTAAAACCTAAAACTGTGAACGTCGTTGTCAACACAGGGAGCAGCATACAATTAGAAACAAAGCCACGATTGCCAGTGCAGCACATGAAATTACAGCGTTTCCAAGTCTCCAGCGAGTCCTCTGAAAAATATCAAAGTGCATTTTTTTTTTTTTCTACAGCTTTTCTTTTGTGCTCGCTGCTGGCTGACCTCTTTCCTGAAGACAGGCCAGCTACTCCACAGAGTCTTTGATTCAAGACAGGTCGGTCACATTAAGTTTTCTGGATAGTGAAGTCCAGGATTGGAAACCAAACTTTAGAGGGCTGCTGAGGTACATACCTCCCCGCAGGCTGGAAGAAGTAGACAGTGTTGATAAATAATAATTGAAATAAATAGTGTAATTTTAAATGTACTCTGTGAATAATGATCTGAGTAGTTGTTTGTATTTACACCCGTTCAAAGTAAAAGTCAGCAGTCCTTAAAGTTCTGCTGCTTTTTCAACCCCTCAGTCTGATAACGAGATTGGAGGCACCCTGCCATGCTGCAGCAACCAGGTCTTAATAAATTAAAATGATATTTGCATACCTCTATACACAGTCATGAGACTAAACAAACACTCACAGATTGCTCTCCTCTCACAGAAGCACACGCGCACATTTGATTAGGGGTTTTACACCAGCAAAAATATGGTGGAAATAAGCTCTTATCCAAACTCTTGACTCCTTCTCTGTGAAGGTACTTTTGTTTATTTATTCTTAATTTGATGTTTGGCAGTGTGATAAATATTTCTAACAAGCTGTGTACAGCTATACAAATATTAATTGTACCTGAAACTGAATTGCCTTGATTACAGAATGTATTCTTATCCACAGGCTGCAAACATTAATATGCTGGTACAAATAAAATGGTTTAAGATCATCATGTGGCGCATAAATATTTCAATTCAAAGTTCACACGGACATAATAGAAAATATTATGAGACAACAACAACTGCATCCAGTGTGTACTCTTTTGTGTTTTCAATGAAGTTTGAGCAGTGGGCTGAGTGAATAGACACATCAATGAGATTGAGTCAGTCAGACAAGCAGACAAGAGAATGTCCTTGGTCTGGATCGACCACAGTCAGCTGGAAAACGGTTGAGAGATAAAAACCGTGCATAACAGTTGTCGTGATTAGACTCCAATTTATCGTGGTGCTTTAAATGTTTGATTTTGGTTTGTCTGCATGCTGAGCTGTGGCTGTTTGTAGAGCAACTGCAGAATGAAACCTGATTTGCGGTAAAAGATACACTGGAATCATCGTGGCTTGCACAAACTGTATCCTTGTTTTTGGGGGCGACGGTGAGGTCTGTAGGGACTCGGCTTGGGAACTGGAGGGTTGGGAGTTCAAGTGCAGCAGGGACCACAGTATGGAGTGAGGACCGGTTGCTGGAGAGGTGCCAGTTCACCTACTGGGCATGAGTGAGGTGCCCTTGAGCAAAGTACCGAACGATCCAACTGCTCTAAGGTTGCAGCTACGTGGCCGTCCATCTTCCCACACCTGCATGTCTATAAGCCCTTTGTTTGGTTGTATTTCAGGCCTATAAAAGTATACAAGAATTTCCCCATTGAGGGATCAATAAACTTAATCTTGATCTTAAACTGTGGTATGACTGAGTGCAATTCAGTTTTTGTACAAAGTCTTTTATTATGCATAAATATGTAACAAACCATCACAGTTTCCAAATTCTATACAAATCTTTTACATCATTTAGGACAACTGCATGTGGTATTTACACAAATCGCCATTGTCATAATATCACAACACTGTTGGAAACCCACATTGCATAGATAGAAAATAAGCACCTTCTTTGAAAAGTAAACCGATACTGTAAACGTCAGTGGTTAATTTGGGTAATAATAATAGCTTATCTGACTATTTCCCCCCTTTCCAGTTGAAGATCTTATTTTACAAGCCTTAGATGTGTTCTGGCCTCCAAACCTTCACAGGCTGATTTGTATTCAGTGCACTCCAGACTCAAATTGGCATGTTATACCTCCAAGTGTGGGTCTGCCTCCCCTTTCTCCTCTACTCTCGCCTCCCCTCCCATTTCTTGGCTGCGCCAAAGAACCGCTGAGATTTACTGAGAATCTGGCCACATCAGTCTGCTGTATACGGTGTACTGCCTACATACCTGTACAGTCAAGCGGATCGATTCACACAGTCGTATAATTTATGCATGGATTAATGAATTCTAAATAAGGATCCAGTGGGGTTTGGCTGTAAATGCTAATTATATTGGCTGAATCTCTATTAAGAAGGGCGAACACAGCGTGAAGACTATATCTAAGTGTGATATCTAATAGTGCAGTTTGTGGTTAGGCTGTGTAGAAACAACTTTCTCACCCAACTCAAACTCTCTCAAACAACTCAAAACTCTTATTTGTTGGTTGTCATTATTGAAATCCAATTCTGAGTCTGAGAGCTCCTGGACATCAGCCCATCTCCAAATATCACTCAATATCACTGAATCTGCGGGTACGGAAAGATCCAAACACAAATCAATCGGTCAGTCAATGACGGAGCAGAAAAGCTGAGAAAATGTTGCAAAAAAAAAAAAAAAAAGAAAGAAAAAAATCATTTCTACTCGTGAGGAAAGTGTAAGGCAAAATGACAACACTTCATTTTCTCTGCTGACCTTGAACTTCAGTCAATACTGAAATAAAAACATGGCCCAGTGGTTAGGTGGGATATTTGTGATATCCAGACAGCACAGAGCTCCCTTTAAAATATGCAGTGGAGCTGCTATTTCAGCCAGTCAGGAATGAAACAATGCAATTAAGCTTCATGGCGTAACCTGATAAGCCATCCAATTATTCGGCAGCGGGTGTCATGACAACAACACAGAGCCGCGCCGCTACCTCCCGCCTCCTGCCGTCACAATGATACTCAGTCATGATGCCATGAATACAGAGAGAAAGACCACTCCAGCCAGACTGAGGCACATTATAATATTCTCTTGACAGTGCGCGTCATCTGAGCTGCGGATAAAAATAATTTGCTGAATCTGAGCAGAGTAGCAACTCGTCTATTATAAGATTTGGGACGAAGGACGTGTTTTGTGGCACAGATTGCAGACAAGAGATGAAAAATGTGAAGCACGTCGACGAACGTAACAGGTGGTCACTGACTTGAGAATAGGAGCATTTATAACTGTATTCTGTACGTGGGTTACTAATGGCCATGTAGAAAAAATAAAGCAATTCCTGCAGTAATAAAAACCACAATTACATTTATACAAATCATCTAACCTAATGCAAAACATACAAGCATCTACACATTCACATCTCAAGAGTCATAATTATGTTTAAAAAAAAAAAAAAACACTTGTTTGAAGCCCTGATTCTATTAATCCTACTTCATTTATAATCATACAATATGCATACAGAAATTACACAGCTTTGACATAGAAAAAATACGGCATATGGAAATAGGTTTCTGTTCTAATAGTTTGGCCCGTCCATACGGCTGTCCTCATAATCTTACATTGTCGCTCTTCGTCAACGGTAACAGTATGTACAGCAGACTGAACGAAGAGATGACGGGATGTAAATTTTGGTTACATAAGCCATGTTCAAGTTTTTAACACAGTGCCTGTCCGACAAACTAAAAGTGTTAAGTTTGAAATACATGGGTGTTCAGGCTTGTTGTTGGTGTTGTTGAGTTGTATTATGGGAAATGCAGGATTGTGTGTTTTTGGAGCTTGGCCCATACTAATAGGAGGTTATCTTTGCCGCTATGCTTCAATTTCTATCACCTTTTGCGAATTGCTTTTAAAGCACACAACTTTATGAAAGTGCAATACTAAAATCACTGGAGTACCTTTTTAAATGTCAGACTGCGGTTCTTAGTCAAGTGCATTACCTGACGGTCCCTAAGCTACTACTGAATGCACTGCCTTACCCCCAATAATGAGACTGAATGGAAAGAATAACTGTAAATGTCTTACACTACAGAGCAAAAACTAAAACTCCAGTTTGAAGGTTTATTCCTGACCTTCAATATTTCAGCTACACCTCATCTTCCTCAGCAGATAAAGAAAGTGTGGGATAAAAACAGGCGTACTAAATTCTGTCTCCCCAAATTTGTTGGGAAGTTTTAGTAAGAAAAAAAAAGAAAACTTATGTTTTATTTGTTGGTATAACTCTCCCCACACTGTACATGTTACACGTAAGCCTCTTTCGCAAACATTTCCTTATTTCCCAGTGTTTATACTTTGCCTTTTTCCCAACATATTTAGGTTGCAATCAATAAAAAGATGACACGGCGCAGCATGTCTGTATCACATGCTGTTTCGTTGGTTGAATCAGCACAACAAACTGAATGATGAATGTGTAATTCATCCAGTAACATGATTAAGGATTTGTACCATTTTTGCTGATGACAACTGGAATCCCTCCGGCGGCTACTGAGACTGGCAGCCGTTAGTCCATCGAGCAAACGTCAGGATCAGATGCCAGCTTTATGTACACACCGGACTTCTTGATGCTGAGAAAAATCTTCATCAGAAGTTGAACCCACATGGGAAAGTTTTTTTTTCTTTTCTTTACAAATTTAGATTAAAAGAAGGACATAGTATTCATCCAAACATCTTCCAAGAGAACATCTTTGAGTAGAAATACGTCAGCCTTGCTTGCTTCGCAGTGATGTGTTGCACACTGTGCGTCGTTTTTCACCTGGCAGTCTGTGGGAATCTGAATATAGCAGGAAATGGCTGTTTACACTGAGTCAAGTAAGCGCTGACTGACAGGCATTCACTAGAAAAAGCAGTTTATAATATCGGGGTATTCATTCTGGCTTCTCTGCAGCAGCTGAAGAATATCAAACAGATCATCTCTGATTCCGGTTGTGCACTGAGAAGCGTGAATGTTTAGCTGGCTGTTCAAGTGATGAATGCTGTTTTGTGTGGGTTTTTTTTTTTTTTTTGTTGGTCTTCGTGCCCATGGTATGATTTCCGTTTAATTTCTGTGGTGTCGAGCAGCTATTGCCAGTGTGTGTTATTCAAAATCATTGTTGCATAACAGATTATCCTTGGAGACCTCCTGGGGACTCAAAGCTGCATCGTCAGAGACGGGTTCGGAGCGGGACTCGGCCAGTCTGATAGAGACACAAAGAGAGGAATAGAGGAAAGTAATATTGCTACAGAGGTCAGAGGAAGTAAATATGTATTTGTGAAAAAGGGCTCACAGGATATGCAAAGGTTTAAAACCGACGGAAGAAAGGATAAAATGAATCAAGGACACACAGAGGATGTTGGAATGACTCAACGAATGTGGGAGCAAACACACAGAGTGTAATGTGAACACAAGTTATTTATTTTTCTAATGATATGGATGAAATTATTCAAGGCCATGACGGGGAGATGACGGAATAAAGGCAAGCCATGATAACAGCTGACACTTAAAGTCTGTGTAAAGTCAGAATAAATGTGTGTTGTGAGTTTGTCAGCCCGAAGAAGAAAGCGTTATTAACCACCCAGCCAAATTTGAATGATTATATCGACAACTTTATGAAAGAAGGTGTCAAAATCCGCTAAAAATGAGCAGACAACATAAAGCCTCATACAACATGCATGTAGATAACACACTGGTCATGTGACTTACCGGTGTCCATGTCCTCTACTTCCATGTTGCTGCATGCCAGGTAGAAAACGTGAGAAAACTATGACTACGTGGCTCAATGGCAAAGATTTAGACTTGTTCAGCTACTACCAACTCTGAAGCAGAGACGGTTCATAGAAAGAGCACCAGGACTGTAGCAGCATATGGTGTCTCTGCTCCACCATGCATAAAATAAAGAAACACTGAAAGCTGCTTAAAATTTTAAAAAAAGGAACATGTCACATTAAGAGGAGATTTAATTATTCAAGTACTTCAGTACCAAGCCAACAGTTGCGTAATTTCAACTCCAAGGTCAACTTTCATTTAAAATCAGGCCATTTAAATTAAACCCGTTTCAACTGAAGCTGATGTCAACAGTTGTCAGCACCAAAATGGCCTGGTTGTAAGCGCGGAGCCTCCACTTGAATAACTATTGCAACAATTACAGATAACCTCTGACCTGCACTGATACAGTTGATTAAAAATGATTCCACGGACGTTGGTTTGGCTGCATCAGTTGTACCTTAGAATTAGAGTTAGAAGACTATAAAGCACTGCTAGCGCCCCCTAGAGGCTAAACACCAACTCACAGACCAAAACAGAGGCAAAAGCTATGCAGATGTGACGGCAGATTTCTGTGTAGTAGAGATGGCCAACACGCACCAAACCTAAAAGATAAAAATTATGCCTTTTACATCATTTTCAAATGTGTGTGTCAACAAGTAATCCCTTTTATTTTAAGATATGCAAAGCTTTTAAAAAAGGGCCGTGTTGTTAAGGACCAGACAGTTCATAGCTGAGGCTGGGAAACTGAACGTAAACAGGATAAGTAAGCTCCCATGATAGCTTGAAACCTCGATTTACTGCTTTGCAGAGCTAAATCCAATGCTTGAGCACTGGATAAAGCACAACCACAATCAAACACAACAAAATAACACTGTTGTAAGTCGCCCCGTACGTTTATGTGCAGTATCTTCTGCTTATGTGTTGTCAGATTGGTAGGATGTTTTGTTTTGTGCAGTGCATTGAGCTTTCTGGGGATTCACCATACTCAAAACGTGTGACTTGTGAAAATTCAATAAGACAGAGACCATGACCCTCCTCTGCTGATATGCTCAAAGTCACATGTATCACTGAGGAGGTGCGACAGCCATGACGGATCCAGAGTCATGTTTCAGGACAGGATCTTATCCACTATTCATGTACAGCCACAGTAGAGCCTGACATGCGTGCTGACCTCTTCGGAGGAGGTCTGCTCCAACCGCTCCCAAATCCTTAAGCATTTTCTCCAGGATGTCAGATCTGGATGCCTCTCTAACCGTTCTACCTTCCTCCACTTGACAATTTGAGGTCAGTGTTTCCTCGTCCCTGCTGAGATCATCCTCGGCGATGAGCTGCCTCTTCCTCTTCTGATCTCCCTCTCCCTCTCATTTACCCATTTGACTTTAACCAAAGCGTTCCATGCTCCGACACAACAAACAGATCTATTAGCCGCCGGCAACGCAACTTAATGAGCTGCCCGCCTCTTTTTTACGGAGGGATAATACAGCACTGCAGGACACGTACACGCGTATCAGCGGGTTGTATGAGGAAATAAAAAGCCATGCAGAGGGCTCAGACACTCACTGGACTGTTTGACCTACATTTCTAACAGTTTGTTGTGTATGGAGGGGCGTTAACAGAGAGTTTTGAGCTAGAAAACAGTATGGTGTGCTGTATGTGCATGAAAGCAGACTGCGACGCAAAATCTGCACTATATCACTATATCTTTACGAGCACAACCATATGTCAGTATATCACACCCATCAAGTCCCACGTCTTACCTGTGAGACATTTTACTCTCTCTGGAGGCATCCCGCGGCCATGAAATGACAATTTCACAGACTCTCACACTTTCAAGGAAAATAAAAAAAAAGTGTTGCCGTCCCACTTCAGCGATAAAGTGCTGATGAGCTGCAGAGTGCACTTTCTGGCTTCAGTCACTGTACTCCTGACAGATCTGTCAGGAGAGGCGGTGATCACGTTGGCAGCAAAGGAAGTCATTACGATTGTCTGCGGTGGTTCGAGAGTGACACAAGACCGGCTCACTGGTTACACACGGTGTCTACAGTCAGTTTAGTGCTCACAGCAGCTTATTCACACATGCTATTGATATGATATTACATTTTAAAATATGGCTCACAGCCCTCCATCATAAAAACATTAAAAAAAATTAATTGATTAATTGATTAACACACTGCTACCTTTTGATTTGTGCCACATGATTTTCTGAAATTAATTTGTCTCGCTTCAACTATTTCCTTAAAGATGAAAAGATTAATTGGGCTATTACAGGACTGGAACCGAGCGTAAACGGCTTCACCTCCGGATGACACAAGGTGAGGAGGGATAAATTAACACCAATATTAATAAAGATCTGTGCTAGTTGAGAAAAGTTATTTCCCTTATTCCTAAGGAGGGCGTGGAGTGTGATAATTTATGTGCACTAAATGTAGATTATGGTGTGTTCACCGCTCTTATAACACAGAGGCTTAAAAGACAAATATAATAAGGCGAGTTATATAAGATCAGTCCTGATTTGCCTAGATGCCTGAAACTTATATAAAGTCTTATACAAATGTGGATATACTGGCGGCTTAGATGATAAATCAACAGCCGGAGTTAAAGGAAACTGGGACCTCACTGCTTTACTCTACAATGGGGATGCTGACAAGGATGTGTCGTCTCATTTCTGTGGCTGCACTCTGGGTCAATGGATTCATCAGAATCACAATATAAAAAAGGGTTTCGACTGTATACCAGGAACAAAACTGTAAACTGATGTCTCGATCAGACAAATGTGGCTGAACGTCTGGCCATAAACACATCAAAGAGATGCAGATAAATTTAAATATCTGGCTGTATATCTACCTAAAGCAAGCTTATCCAACATTTACAGTTAATCCAAGCTGTTAGGATAACGGGTCTTTGATTTTTATCCTAATCTGATCAGGCAAAAGATTGAATATACGGGAAAGGAAATGTATTACAGCTCATAATACTTTTTAGGACTGTGAGGGAAGAGCATCATTTAGAACAGCAAGTTTCCCCTAGATTCCTCCAAATGTGTCACTATTTTAGAACAATCCCAGAAGACATTCATTTGGTAGGAAGGTATAACGAAAATCTTCATATCTGCTTCTGACTCTTGACTATAATACAAAAACGATGTCAGTATATGAGCCTGTTTTTAAATAGAAATTTAGAGGAGGCGCTTCATATTGAAGAAAAATAGGACGAGGGAAGTAACAGAGCTCTCCCTGTGGAGATGTCATATAAGGTTTGTGGAATACAGAGGAAGACAAGTTTCCTTATTTGAGGTCTGAGTTTTGCTTTGATTTGTTCTCCGCAGATGTGACACAGAACAACTAATTCTGACTGTTGGAGAGACGAGAGACGCTAAATCACACCATATATTCTGTTTTTACAACTTAGTTTGCACAGCAGAAGAGGTATTCAGCTATGCAAGTGATAACCTCTAAAGACGGAGGACTCTGACCATCATTTGTAAACAGATAAAACCAGAGGCTCCTTTGCTTCATGATTAGAGAGAGTTCATCAAATATTTTTATGTATCTGAATGTGAATACAGAGTACACCGAGATCAATGTAGAAATATGTGCTCAAAGTGGATTGATGCAACTTGTGCACATTGCCTATTCCTCTATGTTGATTATACATAGTTTGGTAACAACAATAGATGATTAAATGGGGCCAAACTGGAAGGATCAAGATTCATTTTCTTGTGGGATTATACTTTATTTTTGTGTTAGCTTGCGAGGATCTTTCTGTAAATCCCATGGCTGCCAGTAAAAAATTAAAAAAATAAACATTACAGACTAATTAGACAAGTCAAGCAAATTCCCCATTCAAAATATAATCGTTTTTTTAGCTGAGGGAACTATTGTTTAAAGACTACAAATCACTTTTGGGTTTTAGGAGTCAAAACTGAGCTTTTTTTTTAACTACATGACACGAGTGTTGTACAAATCCAACTATGTGAAATGGCTATTTATTTTTGCCTTAATTAGAGCCGACAGCTGCTCGACTCTAAAAAGTCTTATTTTATTCAGCTCTTGTTTAATAAGACAAGAGCGCTTTACAACACCTACACTAACTACAGTCATTTGTTGTGTTACGTTTGAAGGAAGAACTCCAGGCCGACTTACAGATGGTACACCGAGGAAACAATCGTGTGTGTGTGAATTTCAAAAACAGTCAGTCAACGTGTCAGATGAAGGTTTCCTTATCTTAAAGGTTGCTGACAGCTGACCATCACCCACGGTGCAACTTGCCACCTTCCAAAACTGCTCGACAGTATTCAAAAAAGGTGATCTATCTATTTCCGTTCATACATTAAAGACTATATCCCCAGAGTTCAGGAGACCTGCATTCATACGCAAAGGTTACCTTGAGAATGCGTCATCGAGTCCATCCTCCACGTCCTGTTGGGGCGTAAACAATATAAATCAATACACACATAAATTAGTTCAGATTACAAATCCTTCTGCTCCTGTGCTTCTTGACTGAGTCAGCTGTCTGTCATAACTTATTTTGTCCAAGTGACACATAAATTATATAATGAGCTAGAAAACTGCTCGATAAACAATATTTATATGGCAATATTGCACGACATGTATAATGGGGAAGTCTGTGCACGTATGGATATGGGTCAACTTTTTTGCTCTATTTTCACTGCAACAGATTTTGAGCAAGCAAGAGATCAACCAATTTAAACCGGCGTGCATTCCTCTAATTTATGAGATACTAATAAATATAAAATAAACTCACACATAAAAGAAAATCACAGTAAATCCAACTTGATGTAAAGCAATAGGGGACAGATTATAAACTACGAAACTGAGTCAACAGTAGAGAGTAACACAAGACCAAGTTGGACAAGCTGATGAAATCTGACCCCGTTAAACTTCTCCAAATTCTCCAAATCAGGTAAAATATGTAACAACGAACACGAACGACAAATCTGTGTGAGAGCAGTCTGTAGGAAAGATATTCTAATGAAGATGGTGTCACCTAGTGTTAGGAATCTGCAACTGAACATCAGGACGGTGAGTGATGAGCCTCTGCAGTGTGTTAACAGTTACACAATTATCTAAAAGCATCTACATGCAGTTCCTCCAGTTATGGCTAAATTATTACAGGTGTCATATGTCCAATTTGAAATGAGAAGTAGACTACTGAGGGAAACGAGCTAACACTTTGAGAAGAGTTTATTTTATAATTCTCCTATTCTCCTCCATTCTCACCTGTGAGTGACCTATTTGTGTAAATTTAACATGAACTTTAAAGGTTATGAAATAAAATGAAGTACAATTGGACTGTTATAGTATGAAAGTTTAATATATTAACTTATTGTACTCTGTCAGCCTGGCCAACAGCATTCTTAATATCTCTGACTCCATTTTTGAACAATACTTTGCAGCAGCTTCTCTTTAATAATACCAATGTTGTTTTGCTTGGATTATGTCTCAGAAAATGTATTTAGAAAGACAAGGAAAACATCCCAAACAAGGTAAACATTAAACAAAACAACATGTGGGACTGCTAAACACAGACTTTGTTAAGCTGGTGTGAAAACTTTTATGGTTATCATACATAAACAAGTATTCTAATGGGCCCTATGCAGTCAGGTGCACAGGGAAGAAGACAGTATCTGTATTGGATCGGTACCCTGAGATGCTGTCCAGTTTGGCATCAGTGCATGGATCAACTCACACATCTGTCACCTACCCATAAAACTGATCTAATCATTATTTGTGGCCCAATCAGCAGCTTGGAAGCAGATGGTGTTACCTACCCAAGAGTCATGCTTGATCGGTCGCCTTCGAGTAGGGTTACTACGAGGTGAGGGCGAGCTGAGCGAAGCGGAGAAGAAGGGCCTCCGGAGCTTCTCCTCCACCCCGGCAGGCTTGTGTGCTTCTGGATCTGAAAGAGATGGAAGGTGTGGACGTTGACATTGAAATAAGGTGGAAGAGCGGAGAGAGGTAAAAACGGAGGAGGACGTGGGAGGTGAGACAGCAAAGAGGAAAAAAAACAGAGTCAGCCTATTTGGTTTCCTTAACTCTGCAGCACAGAAGCGAAGCATCAGCTCCAGCGTGTGGTACGTGCAAGCTTTCTCTGCGACGGGCAGAATTTTAATCATCGCTGTAAAACTTTCATACGTCTCTCTCTGTGCCCAAGCTGCTCCTGAGGTCGTCCCGAGGCTTTCGCATCACATTTTTCTCTGTCCTCGGGCCACTCTAGCTGGAAGCAGATTTTAATTGAAAGCCAGATCTTAACTAACAACAAACTGAATGGGTGATTAAGTCTCATTTTGCAGACCCTCTGACCCCCTGAGGAGTGGAAAACATTTTGACCTATAAATGTCACAGCCATTGGAAAGTACTTAAAATCTACCGCTCCCTTGAATGACTAATGAGTGTCGTATAATTAGGTGATCTGTCCTCCGTGTACGTGAGAAGTGATTGACGTCGCTACGTTAAATTTGTGTGTGAGAAGGGGGGGGCTCGGTGTCAAACTACAAAATTACAAGTCTCACTGCCGTGCCGCGCATTAGGAGGTCATTTTAAAGTCATAGTGGATCTGACTGGAGTAGCACTCTGTGTTCACTGAAGACTGTTGGGTTTGTGAGGATTATGAGGCCTCGGTATGGAGGAATTTGTTCCTGTGAGGATGCAAGTACTTACTCTAAATCTGCGTCTAGTTACAAACTCTTTTTAGTGACTACAGTTGCAGTTGTAACTCCAAACCAAGCCTCTGACTACGAAGTTAAACTTCATTTAAAAAAACTTTCTAATTACAGATTGGTTTCCAAGCGATGCAGGGGGCAGAAAAGAAGACAAACTTAAGTGACTGACAGCTTCTTGAGATGGACCTGTGAAGTTGTTTTAGTGCCATTATCGCAGGAAGCATACCTCCCGGTGAAGTCGGCGTGGATAATTAGCTGTCAGCTCCGGTGACATGGTCAGTGCCATGGATTTCATGTGGCGCAAAGCACAAAGTGGGTTTGTGGTTTTCCACAGAACCTGGTGAGGAAGAAACCCTCACACAAGTGCACAAGTAGTGGAAGAATGAATGAATTGCGTGAGATCAGACTCTATGATCAAATGTTTGCAGCTCAAATGAGAGTCACGGCTACACAAACTGAATTGCTTTTAAGTGCGCAGTCTCTTTAGTCATCCCGTGTCGCTGATTCCGAATTGCTAATGTTGCGAATAACCATGCTAATATTCCTTTTTTTTTTAATGCTAGTGTTGTCGGTGTGAGGGCTTCTGTGCTTTAACACATGCTGTCTGTTGGTCTGGAGCTAGCATGTAGAGCTAACTTTGTGTATAGCCTGTATCAGCGTCATCACTGCTTGCTATGTGCCATGTTTTGTTAGAGGACAGACGTCTATCAGACAGACAGCGGTGTGCCCACTGCTGGGCTCATACTCTTGGTTGTTTGTAAATGAATAACTCATAGTTTAGGGAATATTTTGGAAACTATTCTCATCAGCGTTCCTGCTGAGATCAGAAGTTTCATACCGCTCTCTTGACACCACCTGAAAAACCTTTAGCTGCCACACTTTATGTGTCATCAATATGACATGTTAATTGGTGAGCTTTGAGCTGCTGGTAGGATTTTGTTTTACTTCATTACATTTACATTTAGTCATTTAGCTGATGCTTTTATCCAAAGCGACTTACAGAAAAGGGAAACAATCACGGCACAGTGCAACAAGGACATGTTAGTGCAGCAATAAGTACTGTGACGGGGGGGTAGTTGGGTACTCCCTGAAGAACTGGGACTTTAGATGAAGACAGGCTAGCTGTTTCCAATCTTTATGAAAAACTAAGTTAATTACGCCCCGGCTTTATGTTGAATCTAGGGGACTCATGTCACAGACGGACATGAGTGGCTTCAGTTTCCTCATTTAAAGCTCTGCACGGAAGCAGAGAAGCATATTTTATCTCCTAAAGCCTGTCCCAGCTGACTTTGGGCGAGAGGCGGGGTACACCCTGGACAAGTGGCTAGTTCATCACACAGAGCAACCATTCACATTCACATTAACACCTATGGGCAATTTAGAGTCACCAATTAACCTGTTAACTGCATCTTTTTGGACTGTGGGAGGAAGTCCAATTTACATCTTGCTAATAAAATCACGTCTCTTCATTGCTGTTTAAACTACATTTGAGGTGCAGCGACACACTGTGGATGAGGAAAAAAATCAGATGGATTTACCTGCAGGAACACACTGAGGGTTTGTTGTCTCTGACTGCCCGTTGTTTGCCGCACAAGAACAGCAGGTCCTCGCCTTCTTGCTTTTGTCTGCAGACAGAAAAGGACAGCTCTTCAAACTGCACCTTGAATTGTGTCAGTATTTGAACCTCTGGTTGTGGTGTGTAGAGCTTGTGAAGGTCAGGACGAGCGACTGAAGCCGTTTCCCTCCGGTTCTTTTGGTAGTTAAACACATTCAATAACTGTCCTCCAAACTTGGTTTGAAAACCAAAAGAATTCCCAGTCAGATTAATCAAAGATCGGACGGATTACGGCCTTTCGTTGCTCATAGTTTTTTTTTTAAAAGAGCTAAACCTTTTACTGAACTGTGTCAATGTCACCTTCCCTTTGTTGAGCAAACTCACCTTCCTGAGCAATCTCCCAGAGATCAAGGGCTACTTTAAAAGCCTGGGCTACTGTTAATGTCACAGCCTGAGCCTGGAGAGAAGAGCACAGCAATGAAACATAAAGAGTGAAATCATAATGAACAGAGTCAATCTGGGGGTCACGAAAAGGTTCTGCTTTAACATCTTTAGCCTGATTATTTATCCATCGACAGCAATAATTAGATTTAGAAATGCAAACACTTCTTCTATTAACTGAACCATGTCTGTTTCTATTCTTATTGATTTCTCAAAATAGATGGTTTAACAGTAAATAGGACAGAGTGGGGAGCTGTGGGTGGACTGCCACCAGATGGAGCCACACACCCTCTACATTCATGCCACTTGCTGCCTCCAGTGCAGTTCATTCAAGCGTGTGTACTCAGCCTGAAAGCAAACTGACCTTGTGACCTGCTAAAAAATAAAACCAACTATATGTAAAACTTACAATCTTCTTCTTTTGGCAGAGGAACGCGTGACACTCCAGGGTCTCGTTGAACTGACTCTGGGAGACGTACGCGAAGACCTTATCCTGAGTTTTATCTGCCGTGCAGTACGAGATTCTGAAAGAGACGAGACAGAGAAAAAAAAACAAACAAACATTATGCTAATTTACCGATGCTATCAATTCACCTGGCATAAGTGCACTTACGATGACAAACAAGCAATCACGGCAGACAGGAGCTAATTTGTGACGTGAATGTCTTAAGGCAAACATCCTTTTAAAAGTCGTAGGACGCACGTACAGAACAAAAGGACGACATGTACCTGCAGGCCTGAGCTCTTAATCAAATGTCGTACATCGAAAAGGTAAGCTACGCCGTGTACATGTCAATTTTTAGGGCCACAGCTTTGCTTTTGTGCTCAACCTTTTGCATATGCATAAGCAAACCCATCATAGCAGGATGAGAGCTGCGCTTATGAAAAATATGCTGATTTTAAGTCCCACAGCTGGGAACGGTAGAGCAGGAGACAAATGAGCAGCAGTGACTGAGCTCTGCTGTACTACATACTTTTGGATAAAGCAAAATCAACTGATATACAACGACGCTGATGGAATATTGCTTGGTGGACTCAAGGCAAAGATGGTCATCTGACCCTGAAAATTTGATAATGGAGGTACGAGAATGATTTCAGGTTGCCAACACACCAGCTTAAAAAGGTTGAAGTTGCAAAGATAAGTGAGTTTCTGCTGAATTCTCTGTATTCAGGTAACTTGTATGCTGCTCCTCAGAGTCATGTCTTCTTTATGTCTTGAGAATATCAACCACTAAAGAGTGTGAAGCTGCAGGAAATGAGATGTAGAAAAACCGCTCATTTCTGATGTAACCTCCGTGACAGTTGCATAATAGATTGCGACTTCTGTTGAAATATCCAAATTTCTACTGTCACTGGAAAATGGAAACCCCTGGATTACAAAATTATCTCCGCTGTGACTGTCTTGCACTCGAAACCTCATTTCAAAACCAGTCACGGCGAATCTCTCCTGGATCTAATATCTGTTCCAAGAAATACAAAAGTCTGCAAATCCGCTGACAGCGGTGGACCTTAATTTTCAACGGTTATCTAAAACCAATCCAGACAAAGTCCACCAAGCCATTTTGAGATTGGGTGCTTTTACGCTCACGATCCCAACTCAGTGGGCCAAATTTGTTGTTTTTCTCTGGGTTACAACACATTTGCTAATTGTATCTCATTTAGGCTTTGATCCTCAGAGTTTCCCCAACGCTTTTCATCCTCAGTGAAGGTAAACACGACAGCGCTGGAGTCAGTGGGGTGTAGATCTTTATATAATCTGCCATCATTACTTGGTTTGTTGCCCCACTTCAAAAAGAGGTACTAAACATGAAGTCATTTATTCTGCCAAACAACACGCATTAAATCAGCAGCCTTCAAATCTAAGATTGTTTGCTAGCTTGAACCGCTGATGCATGACCCACATTGCAAAGCCCAGGACACCCAGCTCTGTATTTCCACACCCTGCTCCCCCCCCCCACCCCCCCCCACGCTGCTTCCCCCTGTGCACCAACTTATATTTGGGCCTTAATTGCGGAAAAATGAGCGGAGAAAAAGTTGAAAGAGTTGACCCATTTAAGTTTGAAAAACAAGTGTGATGTAACCACAGCACTCCATCAACTGCTCAATATAAACTTAATTATCATCTTATTGACTTATTATTCTCCCTCCGTTGATTTTTATTTATTTCTTAACTTGTGTATTGTTTGAGCCTCAACAAATTGCTGTTTGTGTGGACTCTCAGAATTGCAATTTATTTTTCCAATAGTATTAATTACTGCACAAATTATTAATGATAATAAAGTAGCACATTATATACTATGCAAACGATTACTCTGGCATTGGCAGCACTATTACCGCTGACAATAGGAATTAAAACAGTAACTGCTGTTTTGGTGAAGCAGTTGTGTTCTTGTAATTTAGGGAATCAATGCTTCAGAGTATTAAGACAATTTAAAACTAGTTTTAAAAAACACACATGGGGATGTTATGAAAAGGCACCTTTAAAGTTATTTTAAACTCTCTGAGAGGTTTGACTAGATTTAACTGAAAAAAGCTTCCACAAAATAAGACTGCGGCCTGAAGATACAAAGTTTGTGCCCGGAACTCAGCAGACTCCTCTCTCTTATCACATACAGCAGTAGACAGATACCCAGAAGTTCGGAGACAGTTTTACAAATGCATTTCAACAAGGAATGCTGTTTCATCGCATCCAACAATATGTTGCTAGATTTCCCAGAACATTGAGCTGTAAACATAAAGAGAAATGAGCAAGTAGGTCAGTGCGCAAAACAGCTCCTGCCTAACTAGCCTATGTGCCCTAATAAATCAGCGAGAGTCTATAGGACTGTAATCTTAACACTGAACTGTGTAGAAATAATACACAATGGGGGAAAACATGGAAATTATTCAATTTGTTTCTGTTGTCAACAGCAATACTTGCACACATTATTATACAGTATGTGTGACACAGAAAATAGTCCCCGACATGGCATCCATGTGACGATAATGTGAATCTCCAAACAAAGACGTCTCACTGAAGTGAATACACATTTAAGATCTCATCTTTATAGCAAAGACACACAGGCTTCTTCTTCGATTTACATATGGAGTGTGATGAACATGTGCATAAAGCCAGATCTCTTTAAAAAAAAAAAAAATGCATGCAGAGTTCACTCATTATGACACAAGTGTTATAAAAAAGGAGGGGGGAAATGTAATTACTGTCACCGATGTGTCACATAATGGATCATATTCGCAAAATAAGCCTCCAGCTTGAAACAACAACAGAAGAGAAATAAATAATTGACGGCATCGCAAGAGTTTGAACAACAGAAGCGGAGCTGTCAGTCTGCATCATATCTCCAAAGGGGCTTTGTGGACCGCAAGCCTTTGATCTCCACACTGTGCAGAGCACCGGCGTTTGTAAGGCAGAGAGGGAATATCAATGGAAATAATATTTAAATATTTACAGTACAAAGCCTGAATAGAACTTCACACATCAAAGCCTCATTTTTTATATATATATATATATATATATATATATATATATATATACACACCGAATAAAGCAGGTATGCTCTTTAACGCAACAATGAACTACTTTTGTTCAACTTTTTACCCAACATATGTGCAATAATGAAAACCAGCACTTTGCTCTTAGCTGCAGGGAAGCAGCCATCAAAGATTTTTTTTTTTTTTTTTTTTTTTGCAAACAGAAAATGAAATGGAAAAATAAAATCTGGCACATCCTGTGCAATGCACTTTTCAAGGATCCTGCAGACGGCTCTCGCAAATCTAATGGCATGTCAGAGCAATGAGCATCATTACCAGGTGGGGTGTCAGTTATGATTTCAGCTCTCCTTTTCTGACCAGCATGTTTTTGCTGATTGATATGCTGGTCGGTCCCTGAGAGCTCTTGTCAGAATATGAATCAGTAACACCGGTCCGGATAGAAGCTGAACACCTAACAATGTGCTGCTCATTGCCAAAGTGCACGTACCACTTTGTATGTTTTTTTGTTTTCATTATTTAGAAATAAAAATACCACGGACAAACAAGACAGCATGACTGTGTTAGTTTTCAATACCTGGATTTAGACCAGGATTGTGCTGCCAGTAAAAGTCAATACTGAATATCAAACAAGCCACTTGTTTACTGATCCAGCCAGTAACTGATAAATCTGTGCAAGGCCCAGTAACATAAAATACACACCTTGTTTCGTTCAACACAAAAAATCTTAATTCAGAGTGATGAAATGTAAACTTCTTTTCCTTTTTTCTGATCCAGCATTTTCTGTTTTAAAAGTGATCGCTTGGCATCTACGTTTATTCACTTTTTCTCTTCTTTTTGCAATAGCTAGATGAGAAATTAAAATAAATCTCTCATGTCTGTTCATTAACTACTGAGCTAGTCCCAGAAGATAGTTAGCTTCGCTTCACATATTCTACAACACAGGGGTCATACAACAAAATGGATGTTGTAGTCCCTTCATGCTACAAAAGAAGAGTTATCATTTATACTGGAGTGGGAAGGATGAGTTCAGGAGGCTCCCAGCCTGAGGAAAGAAGCTGCTCTCTACTCTGATGGTAGTGGATACTTCTGTATCGCTTGGCAGTCCTTCAACTTAAAATTGTGTTTTCCTGGTTATAGTCAAATAACAAATGTCTCCAGTTGATTGTCTGTTCCAGTGAAATGAACAGCAAAGGCATGTCGGATCATCATATCAATATATGTATGAGCACTAATGAGCATCTGTAAAATGTTGTCATATTTTATATTTTGATACACTATTTGGTTAGAAAATATACTGTGTCATTCGATATTGTCAAAATAACACAGCTTTACTGTTGTTGCAGAGTATAATCTAACCTCCTGTGTGGTTTAGTCCTTGGTCTAATCCCTACCAACAGTTAGACTTACAGCAGAATACAAGGCAGACTTGCTCATCTCTGAAGATCAAGCTCATGGTAATATAATTTGAGTGTCTGATGCTGCACATTAAATGCACTGTAAAGTGTGCTGTCAAGGCTGCTGGATTCAATATCAGGTTGACAAACTGTGAAAACTTAAATGCCAATGATACAGAAAGACATTGCATTGTTTGTGTGTGGATGTGGGTGTATGGTGTGGGAGGGTCATGGCTGCGAGGTTCCCATTACAAATGCGATGCACAATGTCTGCCTGTCTGTTTTCGATCCCCAACTAAGCTTCCCCCTGAGGGAAACAGCCCAGCTTCCAGTAAGTGTTGCACACACAGTTAACTCTATAAACACACACATTCGCTATGTGAGATGCATATGTAAATGTTCATACATCCGTCCATGCGTGGACATACAGTATGTGCACACACATACATTGGGCATCTATTTTGTTTTCTCCTTTATTGGTTCTGCACAATAAGCAGCCTGATTTGATCCTCTTTACATCTATACTCCACTTTCTTTCACCCTTCGCTTGCTTTCTTGGCCAATAAATGGATTATGTGCAAGTAAAATAAGACACAGGAATGGAGGGGACAAGAGGAGAAAGGGTTTGTAAGGAGGTGGAGGTGGAAGTGGGGGGTGGGGTCTCATAAAGGGGATAAAAATCAATCCTCAATCATGTGCACTCTCCCTCTCTCCTGCATCATTTCTTGGGAGTATTGGCAAAGACGGGGCAGTGGCAGAGTTTCAAAGTGGGCAATTAGTCGTGGGTATTTCTGCATTCAGAGCTCTGTTTATGTTAATATGAGCAGGAGAGACAAGAAATCTTTCGGGACGGTGAAAAGCAAAAAGAGGGGAAGGAGAGGAGGGGAAGATAAGGAGAGAAGAGGAGGAGATCAAAGACGAGGCTGATTCCCCTGGCCTGTGGTCTGTTACCGCTGATAAGGTGGATCAGACCTGATGCAGACACACACACACACACACACACACACACACACTGTATCACTCACTAACACCCCCTGTCTTTATCACAGCTTGTTCTGTAATCACAGTACAGCTATATGATATTTATACTGTAATCCTCAATGACATAAGGCCCAGTCTATATCACAAGAAGCTATCCAGAGAGGGGAAGCCTGCCAAACAAATCAAAACCTACCCCCCCACCACTCACACACACACACTCTCTTCACTGATTTAGTAGAATGAAACCTAGCAAGGTGCTGGAAAAGGTTACCTCTCACTGACACAGAGAGACAGTAGCAGACACCCTTCCAGCGATCTCCCCCCCCCTCCTGCCGCCTTATTATCGGTTTCTGAGTGAATTGATCAAACATGAGACTCACAACAGCTCTGAGGAGAAAACTGCTCGGTTTAATCCTGCAAAAAGGAGTCCAAGCCATGTACGGAGGGGAAAGTGACCTACATAGAGAATATCAGCTTCTATGTACATCACACGAATCCACTTTTGTTTTTTTAGGACTCAACTTAAATGAGTACCAGAACTGTTGTTGGCACCATTAAGTAAAAAGAAATCAATAGAATAGTAATAATTTAGTTCATGAATCTTCCATTTAATTATGGATGAATTATCGATTTTACATGATGTTTGTAATCATTTGCATGAAGCCAGTACATCTAAAAGCTTACACTTTTTACACTGAACAAGCTTATGTTGAACAGTAAATGGCTTGACACAGTGACAGTCTGAAAATACTAAAATGTGTCTTGAACAGGACTTTGCTGGAGCGCTCATATAACTTCTTTCACTTCTTCTTCAGTGAAAGTCTACTGCCATGCTGTGCGCTGCGTGAGGTTGTACTTCGGCATTACGCGTCATGGTAACATGCTCATAATGACTCATAATATGCCAATGTTTAGCATTTTCAGTGTAGACCATGCTCAACATATTGGTTCAGCATGATAGCAAACATTGGATAATAATAATTTTGACCTGCTGGTGGCGCTTCACTAAAATGAGTCGAATTCATCTTCATGCAGACGTAAATGTTTGTACCAAAGTTGGTGACAAATAAATAGTTGTAAAGCTATTTCATTCAAAAGCACAAATATCAACCTCATCATAGTGCCACATGTAACCATGAATGTTCTTTTACAGTTTCATGGCAGTCCATCCAATGGCCATTGAAACGTTTCAGCCTGGCTAACGAACAGATGACAGATGGACAGACTGACACTGCCATCCCTGGAGCCATGCAGCTACCATGGCTAAAAATACCGGTATTGAATGGGAATCCAAGGAAAGCCGGGTACGGCACAAATGTGCGCTCTGCTGGAGCTCAACCACTGTGCAGGTTTTTCTTTCAAATCTATTCAGCACTTCATTTACCTGTATATGGAGACGTTTTCTATGAGGTCTGTAGTCTCGGTGTCCGTGAGGATGATGCCCTTCGGTGAAACTGTCAGTGTGACTTTCCGAAACTTCTTCGCGCTGGCTCTGGCCTGTTAATATGAAATATAAGGACACGTGTACACATTAGGATCAGACAGAGGAAATCTTGTTACAGGTATAAGCAAACAACCCTCAGACGTGACAGAAGCTGCCGAGCAAAATTAAGCAGCCTACATGAGTTGCCCCAGAAATGTGGGGAATTTATAAAAGGTGACAGAACAGGGGGGGCGGGGGGGAAAGCTGCAATGTAGAGCCCAGAATGAGAACTTGAGGTCGGGCTGGCAGCCACTGACTCCCTGCCGCTCTGCTCCATCTGGAGATTCAGAAAATACGGCTGAGCTTGCAGTCTGCGACAGCGCCTGTTGACAATGACAATGACCTCTTTACCACGCAATTAGCTAGCAAATGAGAACAGTTTAGTTGCACACCCAGGTTCAGAGTTGAACCTAATATCAGAGATATCAGAGGGGGAAAGAAGAAAGGAGGAACGATTTCATAATTTGCTGCACATTTCTACATTCACCATGCACGAGAGCCCTTTCATTTTTTTGCAGAAGGTCCAATGGTGAAGAGAAGCTGAGGATGAAAAGGAGCAAGATCTTTGCTTGAACAAAAACTAGGACTCCTGAAGGGCAACAGGAATGGTGCCATGGCTTGCTGTAGGAGCCTGAATGCCCTGGAGATGGTGACAACGAACAGCACACTCTACTTAAACCCAGCAGCACTTACAATGTGGAAAACTGACATCATAATGGAGAGGCAAAGGATGGCTGTGGCAGCCCATTCATGTAGGAAGTGCTAACAACCACGTTTGTGTTACTCATGTCGTGCCACAAGGCAGAAACCAATCTGTCAGCGTGAGATACGCCAAGTTCAGCCTTTCTCTATACATTTGGTCCCTTGGTCTGGTCTTATCATGCCTGACTGAAGCATGTGGAAAATGAAAATGTCACAAATGTATTCAGTAATCCCATTCAGGTTGATTGGTTTCCAAGGGAACAGACAGAGACAACTCGGTTGCTTTTTCTGTCCTGGTGTAAATCAATTGAATCTTAATCCTGCCATTAAGTTCGGTTCAGTCTCTAATTGAGAAGTGGGAGGTTTATGATTAGGCCGCCTGCACCGGGCTTTTCCTTCTGCAGAGAAAGCACTTCCAAACGATTAGACATTCTCATTGTCGGCAGCGTTCGGTGAAAAAGGTCTGCACGGGCGTGAGGATGAAATATGAAATGACAGGAGGAAACTCGAATATAATACACAGCTTGTGTGCACATAAATCTGCAAATAATGGAGGCATTTGTATGTTTACCAACTGACTGGTTTAAGAGTTTATTAGCGACTGTGAACAAGAGTCTTGGGAAGACTGACAGGATCCTGAACTGATTTAGAAAACCATGCTCAGAAATCTCCTGTGTTGTGAAATAAATATCATGTCACTGATTTGACTGGGTGATGTGCATCCCTTGTTGATCCTGGATTAGCAGTTGTGTTTCCATGCAGCCATATTGACCCAACTAAAAATACATACCAAGGGAATCTCACAGCTGAAGGTTAACGACACCGATTACTCGGTGAAAAAGTAATTACAGAACATTTGAATTGTTGTCCAGGATGCTAACTTGAAAGGTCATGATGATCCATGAATACCGGTATTGGATAATTATAACGGCGTCCACAATTTGAGCTGTGATCGAATAACGGACACAAAGTATATATATATATATATATATATATATATATATATATATATATATCTTATATTAAAACTCACTCTCCCTTTCATCGTCGGTACCAAAAGTTGTATCATACTGATGCAACACTTCAACATTTATAAAAACATGAATTTGACAAGTATTCCCAGTTAAGTCATTCCGATGATGTGCGCTGCAGTTTGAGGCTGTAATTTCACAAATCCACGAGAGAATTTCTATAAAAAGCATCGCTGTATAATTGAAATCTTCACAATGTCACACTTGAAATTTCATGTTGCTTGCTGAAGGCGCCAACCTTGCCGACTTTAATGCAACACTGTTTGCAAATATCAGTATTCGGTACTTGAAATGTAGGTATAGAATGCATGATTTGTCAAGCAGTGAGTCAGTGTAACTTTCATATAACATAATATAACATTATGCGGTTGTATGAGTCAGAACGGAGCCGGTGACTCACCGTGGCAACAATTCTGCGAATGGCAGCTGAGGCCATGTCTTCTCCTTTGGGCTGGCCTACCAGAGTCATACCCAGGTACTTAACATTGAACACCATGCCCTCCAGCAGAGTCTCCTTTGTGTCTGTCCAGTTCTCCGGCAGCTCTGGTTAGAAAAAAAAAAAGAGAGAAACAGATGGATAGGATGTGTAACTGCTTTATCATATTAGGCTATCCTTCCATTATCTGTAACCGCTTATCCTCATCATCACCACCACCATTCACACTCACGGCTAGTTTGCTAACCACCGTACCACTGTGCTGCCTATTGACATAAACCTTCCAGGAAATATGATGAAGAATAAATCACATTATCAACAAACAATTGTTGATTTGTCAAACTGGAAATCCTGGAAGCAAAAAAGTGATATGACAGTTAGTGCTAACCTGCTTCTTCCTTTTAGCAGGACTGATTTTGCTTATTTTACTCTCAGTTTTAGGTTCTGCCTTACCAATTTCGACTTACAAACTAAATCATGAAGACAACTGACTAAAACTGATGACAGTTTGGGGACTATAGTAAAGGCTGGCTGTGGCTATTTAGCTAGCTTGCTTTAGCTGTGTATTTGTTTTTTGCACTGCTCTTTTAACATGCCATTATCTTTGAATTTATACATTTATATGGTATAAAAAACACGTTTTATGCAGCAAAATAAAGTGGTCTGAGCTATGTTTTGACTATATTTTCAAAGACTTGTGAAAAGATTCTTGCAAACGACAGACGAATGTCACATTAACCACTTTAATCGTCAACACAACCTTATTTTGAAAGGGGATTCATATGTTAGCAAAAAAAAAAAAAAAAGCAACAACTTTCAAATCGTGTCAACTATTAGAACATAAATTTAAAAGTCTGTCAGAATGCGTGTCTTCACTGCATGGTGTGTTGAGCAGACTGTTTACAAAACTCGAGCACAGACGGCATGAGAGTTGGCAGGGTAACATCACAGCTGAGCAGACATTGCTGAGGATATAGAGTCAGACTTCGCACATATTATGTGTGATACAATGATCACACAGAAATTTCAGTATGATAATTTTTTTTTTTTTTTTTTTGGAGTGCTGAAAACGTCTCCATCAGAGCTCTGCAATATGTGTATTATTGCACTTTGTATCATATGTGTATTATTGCACTTTGTATCATATGTGTATTATTGCACTTTGGAGAACATTGGAGAACAGTGTGTGCATTGGAACCGACTCGACTGAGAGAACAAACACAAGGTGATCCTATTCAACGGAGATCTGTTTCCATCTTTTACTGAATAAGAATATTTCTATAATTTTTTTATTTATTTTTTTTAAAAGGCAGTATGGATCTCACAGGCCGCTCACACCCAAATATCAGCTGGACTCTGATAGACTGCACAGGCTGCAATGTCTTGCTGTTGTTGTGATTTCCAACAGGTAGCACCAAGCTGTCCTCTCGCTGAAAACTGTGGGCAGGGAGGACGACTTGCAACCATGCAGAGAACTTAAAATATCTCTCAACAACACCTGGACGCCCTGCAGTAAGGCATCGGGAGAGGTAATATAACTTAGAACACTATGCAGCAGACCACATTCTGTGTTAAATTTAATGGGCCTAATAACTACAACATGATCCATTAAATCCGCAGCATTTCAAAGCAGTCTGTTAACACTCGCTGTGATAAAGACGGCCACGCAATAAAAGCATAACCACCTGACAAAGCGAAACATTCCTTTGTTTCCCTTCTCGTATATATAATACAAACACTGAAAGGAGAGACAGTCTGAATAAGATGAGAGAGAGCGAGTCACACACAATCAGTGTTCATCACTATACTGGGCTACACTGGCATCAGATTCTCCACATGGGCTGAGCCATCTGTCACTGGCAGGCCCCATGCAGCTGTGAAGGCACACAGCAGAGAACACCATCCCCTTACCATGCTTCCAACAACTCTGAATTATTAACTAATCTTCAACCATGCTATGGGGGCTGCTTCAAAACCAGAGAGCACATTTAATGTTATTAAATGGTGAAAAGTGGACGTGGTTTGATGCTTTTGACCATTTCGGATGATTGGTGCGTGATGATTAACAGTCTTTGTCTACCATGGAAGATGTGCCTTTAATACTTGAAGCAATTTGAATAATAAATGTGATACAGTCCTGAGAGGGCAGGGTCACTACCATTTAAGAATGGTGCTTTAATGCTCTATTGATCCACCAGGAAGAAATTCATCCGTTCTCTTTCCTCCTCTCCACAGGAGGTCAGAGGGTCAGGTTCATCTGCAGAACGGCACAAAGGGTTTCAATCTTTTTTCCTCAAGAACACTCTGACAACATAAAGGTGTAATAAAAGAAGGGTTGCTACCTCTGGAAATGCAGCTTTTCAAAGAGGATTTTTTTATTCCTGAGAACAACAAAGAACAAAATCTAATTCCATTCACTTTCATCTCATTGGGGTTGACAGCAAAATTCTCAGCAAAGGCTACAACAATCTCGGCAAATTGAAGACCAAAACTACCTGCATGGTTCCTCAACGCTTATAAGATTTTGTATAGAAATCTAAAAAAGATGTTTCAAGCAGTAAAATGCTACTAAATGCTGAGGAAACAAATATAAGAAAGGGTATCACACTGTTCATTTATAGGCTAGCAAACTCAGCTAGACACTAAACACACTTAAAAACGTGCGCTTATCGGATTAACATAAACTGCAAACATTTGTACGCCTAGCTAACAAGCTTAGCATCTATACTTTGTTTATAGAGGTAGTATATCTGACTAAGGTTTATCTGGGGATTACTCAGGGATTGGGATTCTCAATTTGGGATGGGAAAATCTGCTTTGTGCTACATCAGAGTTTAGACTAACAATAGTAGTTTTGTTGTGCTCTTTATTTGGTTTGAGAAAGTTTGATGCTAGCAACCGCAGCCAAACCCATTACCAGAAGAAGCATTACTATGTCAAACTCATTGGTTCCTCATTATAAATGGTAAGGATTGCTGACTTTCAGCCTCAGACAGCCTTTAAGCGTCATATCAATGTAGCCACCATGTGCATATTATTATTAGTAGTAGTATTTAAGACCCTTTTATAGAATGATAGCTTTGAAATGAGTCAGCTGGTGACAGCGTTTTCAACCTACCCATTGAATTAGTATCAACTAGAACTGAGATTTTGATTTTGTTTACTTCTGTGCGAAGTCGGACATCCACTGTTCAGAAGATTAAGCGGTAAATTGTGGTATACAGATTAAAATTGAAATCTTATCAGGCATAGCAGCCATCTCTAAGGGTGATGGTGCTTAGCGAAGGGTCACCTCCAAACACTTAAAACATACTTAACCTTTATCAAGTCCAACATCGATCCTTCAGTATGGTTTGGGTCATCCCAAGCTGTGATACAGACACTCTTGGTCAAAAGATTCACTGCTTGGTTGGTCTTTAAAAATGTCACAGCAGTACAAAGCTTAAGTGCTAGAGTCCATGTTGTGCCTTCACCAGGCTACACACATGAATTATTTAAGAGCTTCATGTTGATGCTGCAGGGTTTCCAATATATTATCCCCCTAAAAGAGAAGCGCTTAAATTTTTAATAAATCCTGTGTGAGTGTACAGAGGGACTGGGACTGATAAGAGTGACAGGAGCAAGCGCAGGGAGGCTAATTGGATTTTAAGATTTTGAAGAAAATATAGAAAGACTAAAAAAGAAAAAAATCAGAACTTTAAATACACTGTACATTTGTCATCAGCGTGAGTGTGAGTGTGTCAAGGTGATCTAATTTAAAAAGAGCACTAAACAAGATTAGGGAGGGTGAAGCGGAGGTGGTGCACTGATGACGTTTGCATCTTTATTAAACTGATGCCTGGCAACACTTTCACACCTGGGCTGTTGCGGCAAGACCACGGATTCCATTATGTTCACACAAAAGCCTCACAGTTGGGACACACACACAAAAAGAAAAAAAAAATCAATGCATTACAATTATGTCACCGAGCGAGTTTATGACATTTTGCTTCACTGGGCCTCAAGTTATAATACCACCGCCCTGAGATGTTGAGCACAGTAAAATATTTGACACTTGAACGAACGCCTGACAAGTGTAGCATCTCACAGTAGCTGATCTGACTGTTGTAGTTTAATGGATACCATGTGCTCCGCACGCCTTCAGCTACATGCAGTGATCACCGGCTGTCTCTAAGAGCTGCGCGCTCAGTAATTTAATTTGCACCGAGAAGTCAAAATCGTACCCGGGTGAATACTGCTCTGGCTGAACACCTCCACTGACGGTTAATTAATAACACAAACAAGAGCGCACAGATGTGCACATGGGCGCGATTATGTAGCACGAGAGGGCATATGCACAGGCACGCGGGGGGGCGTGCACACGCGCGTGCGCGATTTCCCTCAAGATACCATCATCCGAGTTAATTGCAAAAACTGTTGGAGTAAGTGAGTGCTCCGGGGTCAAAATAACAAAAGCATTCCCCGTTTTCAATTTCCCTTAAGGTCAGAAAGTAGGTCATTTTTTTTTCCCCCCCGCACACACTCTCTTGGTTCAAATCCAATGGAATAAATACAACATCAATACACGAGTAAGGAAACGTTCAGCTTGCTTTTTAGGCTCAACTGACACCCCCATCCTCCACATCGTTCTTGATATAATCTCTTTGCTTTACTGTTTTACTCATCCGATGGAACTTTGAATCTAGGACACCACCTTGACAGGGAAAATAGGCCGTACATTCAGGGAAGATGGTGGGCTGGGATGGAGTGTGTGTGTGTGTGTGTGGGAAGGGGGGTGAGTGTAACTGGTTTCCTGATTCTGCCTTGAGGGGGAACCGAGTAAAGCTAAGTCCTTCCTTTCAAGCTCTCACTCTTCTTACTGTTTTCTATCTAATTCAATTCCTCCGCTCACCTCTCTCACCTGCTGTATCTTCACTTCCTCTGGCTCCCGATTGAAATAAATCCCCCTCCTCACATACATCTGGTGGACTAGCTTATTAGAGCGGTTTGAGGACATGACGTACCCCTCGTTCAGAGCTACAGTACAAGCTACTCCTCAAACGCTGACAGCATCAACAATAACAAAGAGTCATGGGATCAAACAGCCTATGTTGCCAAGCAACCGCAGAATCACTAATGGCCCAGCGGCAGCATCAAGGAGGTGGTACCTGCAAATTACATGACTGAACAAGTTGGCGAGGCATCAAAAGAAGTGTACAAACCACATAAAGTGCTCAGACATCAGTACAGTTACCCTGTGCACCGAACTGGAGCAGTACATAAAACTCCCACCTCTGGAACTGAATATCACACATCCAACGGGGCCCAGATATAAAAAGTCATGTCATACTATATTAAAATGCTGCCAACTCTGACTCCATTCACATGAGTCTGAAATAATCCTGCCATAACAGGAATGTTACAATGCACCTGCTGCCTTAAGATTAAGAAGAGCATTTTTACTACAGAACATTATAATGTCTAGAAAATAAAGGAAAACAGTCATTACAGGTTCCTAAGGCCAACGGTGACACTTTCATATTGTTTGTTTTGTCCAACCAAAGCTCAAAAAATCCAAAGATTTCCAATTTACTATGTTTACTGTAGGTTTAGTGGTATTACACTAACAGATATAGTGATTTTAGTTAGTCGGTGTGTTTGTTTGTTAAATGAAATCTAGTAATAAATACATTTTCTGCTGAAGGCCTGGTGCACACAAACACAAAGCAAGCAGCAACAAGAACAGGAAGAAGAAGCAGACATCAAAAATCCTCTTTATTATAATATCTTTATTATGATCCCTGACACAAGTTCTTATGTGTATTGGAAGTTGTTTTTTTACTGCAGATTTCAGTGATCTCTAACTTCAGACACAGACATAAGAACATAAATTAATAAAACAGATGACTGAAATTCCTGAAGACTTAAGATATTTAATTTGGTGTGTAACATAGCACAGCGAAGTCATCAAGTGTCTGTACTTAGAAAAACAATTACCTTTAAGCTTTTTCTTTCAGTTTCAGCGACAGGAGAAATCTCTCCGGACTAAAAGAATTCAGGTTCATGAATATACCATTCGCCCTGAAGGTCCTTGAATTAATCAGTGCTGGTGTGGATCTTTCAACATAATCCCTTTTCACCAAAACCCTTATTAACTGCTTTCACTTCAAACACCATATCTGCTGTTAATCATAATGATGATGGGAGTTATCTTGTATACACACGGCTGAGCAAACAGAGCGACGGTAAAGTGGGAGCTGTTAAGACAATCTGTTAATATGGAAGCAGCGTGACTGATATCTTCTAACTTCGTAGTCGTACGGCAGAAATAGAGAAAAAATAGGATATTTAAACTTGAGCATAAGTAACTGTTTCATTTGATTAAAGCACTACAAACACTTTAATACACTTGTTCGCTTCCTTGCTCAAAGTCAGCACCCTCATGTCTGTACAGTAAATATGTAGCAGCCATCTTAGCTTAGCTTAACTTAGCGCAAAGACTGTAAACAGACAAACAGCTAGCTGGGCTCTGTCAAGGGGTAACAGTCTGTCTAGCGCCTATAAATCTCACTAATTAACATGTTAATTAAGTCTGAAAACAATATGTTGTGATTTCACAGGATGTCTGGAGCCAGACTATTTGCTCCTGTTTCCAATTTTGCTGACTTAAACTAACCGGCTGCTAGCTGTAGCTTAATATTTAGCATCCAGACATGAGCGGTATTAATTCGACTCGCAGCTAAATTTTTATTTCCCAAGCTGACACTGCAGCAAGAAGTGGACTTTATAATACTGATAAAAAAAAAGTGGCAAAACTGTAATTTTTGCATAAAAAATTCAGCTTTCAACTGTTAAATGTTCCTGGAAGTCCCTGGAAGCAGTGATGGAGTGATAAGAGTAATTATTAAAAATGATAACCGAACAACACAAGCACAACTTGATGAAAGACTTCCCTATAATGCGCTAAATGCTAATTGTCCGTGACTGCATTTATTATGCATAAGCCACGACCCCCCTCCCCCCCCCCACAATCAGGAACTGTCCTCCAAAGGCTCTGTGAATCATTAATTAGACAGGATCAAGCCAACGTTCTCACACACGGCATAAAAACAGCCTTATCTCGTCTAAGAAGCTTGTTTTGTCTTCATAAGAGTCCAGAGAATGAAATGGGATTAGAACTGGGGTTATTCTGCGGGCACGCATTATTACATGCTTCAAATTAAAAGCCAACACAGACGTTTGAGTTTTGTTCCTGAATGACTTCCTGTACTCTATTTATAGCCGGCGTCCCGCAGTGAAAATTGTGCTAATATTTGCTCCACGGTGACAGTTGGCTGGCATGATGCTGTGCAGGAGGACTGAGCCAGATAAGCACACAATATTTATTTATTTTTTTTAAAGCAACATTTCCAGGATGCAGAAATCATAGTGTATTAGAGAATAACACCAGAATAACACTGACTATAATCCAGTAACAGTGTTTTCCCCCAGAGGACTGAGGAAACAGTGCTGATGTGCACTGTGTGTATATCTGGTTGATGTCGGGTGATATTTGAAGCAGACTGGGATGTCACTGCAGCAGCACTTCTTTATGGCGGTGGAGGTGAAGAATAAAAGTTTAACACCACAAATCACCTCCTGCTCAGCCAGGATGACATTTACAACTCACAAAGAGAACAGTACTCTTAAGTAATGCATATTAAATGGGCTTTTGAAAAACTATATTCTAACCCTTACATACACCACAGTCAAGCCCATATGAGACTGTCCTCACTGGAAACATTGCAACAGTGGTCATTTGTTCAAATGCGTACAGCAGCTATAATCAATATCTTCTTCCCTTAACAATGGATGAAATGACTGCATGTAAAAATGGGTCACTTGTATCAACAAACCTGCAGAGAATTATCATCAGAACCTGCAGTACTTCAGTGTTTCAGCTCTTATCGCTCTCATCAACCTCATTTCCAGGCGCAGCAGGCGACTGTTTTCAGCAAAAAATGTTACCTTCTCAGCACCAGACAGAAAAAGTTGATGAACTTGGAGCATTAAGCAGGGTTTGGTCTATAAATATGAACTGTATAATAGCCTCTTGAATTTTGTCTGAGGTGGCTTTCGACCATCATTTGTTTTACTCTTTAGTGTTGCGTCTACATAGTGAAACTCAAGTGTAAAAATGTTTTCCGTTCAAATTAGACAATGGCGGGATGCCACAGTCGAGGTAATTAATGGGACACTTGTTCTTACTTTGAATCAAAAGCATAAGTTGCGTGACAAAATTAAAAAAAAAAAAATAGACAGTTTTCTGCAGCATCACAGGCTTCTGAAGAGCCACGTAGCTCAGAGCGTGGTGGCTCTTGCAGTCACCATCTTGGCAGTCCAACCTCCCCCAGCTGCCAGCTAATCCAAAAATGGGCAAAGATGTTGAGTGTGGGTGGATCTGAAGCAGGCAGAATGAAGCCTGGTTTCTAAAAACCAGCCGCCTGTAGCAGCACCCATCTGTCAATCAAAGTGGCCATGCTCTTTATAATGCATAACTATTATCTTAATATAATTTGAACAGGTGAATTCAGCATCAGTACAGTTGTGATGAACGATGAAATTATCTATAGAGACCAAAACTGTTTTTTGTACCAGGCTGTAAACATGTTTATTTCTGCTGTGAAGTTTTTAAACATTTTAACATGGGCGCTTATGGAGATGACATGTTCTGTAGCCAGCCTCAAGTGGGCGTTTGAGGAACTGCAGTTTTTGGCACTCCTGCACTGGCTTCACTTGACTTTGACACAGGAGATCTCAGATTTGAGCCTGTGTCCTGACAACATTAGTTAATATTAGCTTCTTGTAACCATAATGATCATTTCCTAACCATAACCAAGTAGTTTTAGTTGCATAAATTCAACAAGGGGGTGGCAGGACCAGAAAAAGCTCATGTGAGTCTTTTTTTTTTTTTTGGAGCAGTTGAGGTATGAGGACTTATTGGCCTATTAAATAAAGGCTTTATTCAGAAAAGCACGTGTAAAGCCATTTAAACACTCATTTATCTACTTCACTATGTGCTAATTAATCAAACACAACACTGCAAGAGGGGAGATTGTTCACTACACAGCCTGTTATCAATCTCCTGACAGTTATAGTTTATCATTGACTAAAGGGCATTGAATATGGAGGTGACTTGCACAGTAAATGTCCATTCAAAGTGCCTTGTATCATTTTTATGGAGTGACTCAGCAGCCATTGTTTGTGTATGCCTGACATGTAGACTGCTGCTGTCTGTTTAAATTCATATTTTTGAAAGCTGCTTCTATGTGTATATATGAGAAAATCTAAACTGTAAATGTACGAGGAGACCAAGGACTCTATCAATACTTTTATTATGATGTCCAGTAAAGTTCACAATAGCAGGAAGGCGTTAATGCCAAAATAACATAACCTCAATGACAATGCAGACACTTCTATGCTAAAGAAAATCTTTCCTCGCAGCCATTTATTCATAAAGTATAATCACAGAGCACCGTGAAAGGATTGTTTTCATTAGCAATTCAAACAGGGCATGATTTTCTTTGCTGATACAGATCTTTTCCTCCCTGGAGTGAGCTGGCTCTCATTTCAACATCTTCATCAACTATAAACAGCTCCCTCAACAGAAATACATTCATGAATAATAGGTTCATATTTAATATTTGTTTTTTTTATTCAAGGGTAAAGCTGTGACAGGCAAAAAAAAAATTAAAAAAAATAAAATAAAACAGAATCCCCATTTTTCCCGATCCCTCTGCTCAAGCTGAGCGCTAGGAAAACAACAATTTGCTTGAGCAATCATTAGCCTTCCCATCCATTATCACACTGAAGCAAAACAAGTCACCTTCGAGAGCTGCTGATCTCATTTGAGGCTATCTCTGCGCCCCTTTAATAGATGAGGGCTTCCCACAGGAATCCCTTCTAATGCGGTAGAAACACTTTAGACACTTCCAGCTAAGTGATGGATGCTAGTCTGACACAGCCAGATACCTCGGCTTCTCTGGTCTCAGGAGTATCAGAGGATAATAAAGGGGTAATCAAGGTGAGTGCTTGAACTGTGCTGTTCACTTTAGAAATGATTCAAACTAAATTATATATATTTTCTTAATGTATTTTTGCCTCCACTAACAGTATTCAAGTTTTAAAAAATCCAGGGCTGGATTCGGTGCTGTGCGGGTACTGTACCTCCAGGGGCATACAGGAGGTTTGTGGCACAATGAAGTCAAATTTGTCAACCAAAGACAAAAAAGTGAATGCCATTTGCTGTATTTACATCAATCTAGCTACATAGTATATGAAATTTGGTCATTGTGCTTCCATAATGCTAGCAGCTTTGTGAGGCTATACGTAGGCACCTAAGCTTTGAGCTAAATCCTATCATCTGACAACGCCACCATGTTGACGCTGAGGCTATTATGTTAGGATGAAATTTAATCATTTTGGTGAGCCGTTAACTTTTTATCTGAGGGGAAACATGAATGTACGGTGTACCGAATTTCATCGCAATCCTTTCAAGGGTTGTCAAGTAATTTCACACAAAACCTCACGATATTACTGGGGGGAACATGAGAACATGACCAGTCAGTACACTTCATCCTCTGGGGACTATGAATGTCTGTACAAAATTTGATGGTGAGGCACCTGACAGTTATTGAAACGGTCAGCCTGAATCAAAGTGGTGGACACGCTGACATTGCTGTCAGCAGCCCCCTAATAGTCGACTAAACCCATGAGAAAAAAAAGAAAAAGTAGGAGGTCAATCACTGGTGCACTGCTGCTAACTGTACCTGCTACCATTAGCTAGTTAGCTGCCCTATTAGATGACTCTGCCTGGACTGTCAGCCTTGTGTCACTGATAAGTGACACACGGGGCAAAAAAATAAAATAAAATAAAATAAAAAATAACGCTTATTGCTCTGAAAGTATCAACATTTTTATCCAGTTAGAGCTTCTCCCATCTAGATTTCAGCTGCTGAACAGAAAAAAAATATATATATATATTTATAGGGATGTTATTGTGCAAATCAAAAAGAAACAAAGAGAGACAAAAATAGAAAAGTGAGGCGAGCATGTCCCCCACTTTCCCAGTGGAAATCAGGTCTCTGCATTCATGGTATGAACTTTTCCAACTTAACCAAGGGCACCTAAAAAACATTTTTATGTAAAACAGATGTGCAGACAAACTAAAAAGAAGAACAATTTTCTCACACTATAATGGTGATCATCATCATCATGCTTCATAAATAATATCAAGATGATCAGAAGAAACAGTTAAAGCACTAATCTCAACCTGTTTGAACACCAACAGTTCATCTCAATAATTAAAGATTAGATATCAAAAGAACTTGATAACTGGGGGTTTTTTTGTACTTTGTTTTAAGACAGAACAGACAGACAGAAAGTTTTCGATTTACACATTGACGGTATGAAGTCATTTTTAAGAGTGAGCGGTGCTGAGCTCAGAGAGGCACACGATGTGTTAGGAATGGTTTTGAATTTTTCAGACGAACAGAACACGGAGATGGGATTTAGCTCTCCAGTGGAGGAGCAGGTTCAGCTGATCTGCACACACACACACACACACACACACACATCTGCAGTACTTAATCTTTCTCCCTCTCTCTCTCTCTCTTACACACACACAAACAGAATAACAATTGAAACCATGCCCAAAAAAGACTCTTAGACTCGAGTGACAGCGTATCCCATTTCACAGACAGCTGTCACACACATCAAACAGAAAGAGCACTCGGATGTTAGTATGTCACAGCACACACTAAACAGGAAGCTGGCATCCGTATGTGTGTGTGTGTGTATCTATTTGTGTGTTGCTGCAGCAGTGTGAAGAGGCAACTTTCCCAACATAGGGTCTCTCAGTTTCCTTGTGTTGCATAATTCACTTTACTTCAGGCCAGGAAACCATGTTGGTGCTAAAAACACTCCAGAGAAACGGTACAGAACAGAATAACAATGAGCTATATATAAAGACACTGAAGCTGTGGTTTGATTACATGTCTGAGAGTTTATGGAGATGAAATATGAGCCAGGCATGTATTCAGCCAGACTCAGTGTCAGACTGAAGGATGCCCTCATGGTTGTCGGTGTTAAACTGGCTAACAGTGATCAGATTGAAGCTTAGATCACCTAGAAGGCTTTAAAAAGAACATATGAGTTACCAAACATAACCACTTACAACACATACTATATATATACACTGCTTTGAACTTGCCATAATACAACTCCCAAAGGTCTCGCAGAGAAAATCAATATATGATGTGGAGCAGTTTTTAATAACATGAGGCCGAGGCTTTTAAAATCAATATTTGTGAAGAGCAATAGTGAATAAAATGAACTCACAGCATCAAATGTAACAGGCACAAGACCAGTATTAGCTGAAATTGAGTTATTGGAGGATAATTTTCAGCCGAGGATACAACAAAATCAATGTAGACGTTACGTGCTGCTCCTATCGTTTGCTGTAACCTTCCCAGCAAAATTAAAAATATGTTTTAATAGATCCAACCAAACCTCCTGTACTGTAAGTAAAGTGACAGCAGCAGTAACACACACACACATCTTGTAAGATCCTTCACACATCTTTGCTCCACCATCTTCCCACTAACTTCCTCGTCTTGACTACAGAGGAAACACCGTATCTTCAGCTAAAACGTCTTCAGTTATCTGAAACCAAGAATTAAGGTTTAAGATTTTAAAGCATTAATACTTAGATGACGGTTGTTGAATAAACAGGACAGAAGCGCATCCGTTAAGCTTTGACTAAAACCTAGACCTGTGACAGAAAAAGAATGACGCATTATTAAATTTCAAAATACCCATAGCAACAGCCGGATTAAAAAAAAACAAGATGACAAGTGCTACAAGAAGAGCATTTAGTGTAGTGACGCACGTGTCAACCCGCTGTGAGGTTAAAATAGCATTGTTCTCACTTGCCCAAACAAACCAGAAAAAAAATGCTCAGGAGTTTCATTTGAGCTGCTCCGCGTTCAGTGTGTCGAAATCCTAAATCCATTTAATGCTGTATCTAATCCTGAGTGAGGAAAATGCCAAACAGCACCTTTGTAGTCTGAACCGGATTCAGAAGAAGAGGTTGATGGAAAACAAACAGATAACAGATTCACAGACAGATTGGTACGCACATTTTTCAACCAACACACCATCGAAACTACCCGTAGGACAGTGGACTGAAAAGACATACAGACAGAGGCTAACGAAACTGAGAGTCTTAACGTAAAGATGCTAACGTAAAGATGCTAACATGCACGCAACAAGCCGCCAGAAAAAGCACTGGGCTTTGAAGCCAGTGTGATATAGCAATAGCCTCCATAACATGATGCACACTGGTCCAAAAAGTATTTTTTGAATAATCTTACATTGAGAAAGAAGTGGCTATAAAACTGATAAATTTTGTGAGAATTTATCAATACACTCATGACATGATGCTACTTGATGTCTCTAATTGGTCATTAGTCTAGAAACAGGAAACATGTTTACACTTTAGCGGTCCGATATTGTTATCTGACTGATTGTTAGCTCCTCACCGCAAAATGACTTCACTATCAGGGTTTCATTCATTTTGTCCGATAGCATTTGAAATCTAGAAGAGTCTCACAATTAAATCACTTTAGCCCCATTCAAGTTAGCAGAGGGCTAAACTGGAAGTTAAGTCTGTAGCGTACTTTATCTATGGGCACTGAGCAGCGTTCATATGAATGAACGGAGCATCACCTCAAATGCTATATCCTGTTCTCATCCATGGCTTACAATAGCAATGCTAAAAAGCTAATGTTTAGCAGGTATAATGTTTACAATGTTCACCATCTCAGTTTGGGGTTAGGGTTGTGATTAGCACTACAACTGGTGGACAAAACTGAAACATTGACCTGATGTTGCAGTTGGGGATAGGTTGGTCGGCCAGAAAAAAAAAGACAGAAGAACACACTAAAAAACACTACAAACACACTAAAAAAATGCAGAGAAACTCTCAGAGGATTTAAAAACTAAGCAAAAAGTCGAGTAGGAAGCAGACAAATACAGTCTGTGCACAGCTGTCACTGAGGTAGCTGTGCTTGACAATAATCCAACTAATCAGACTGTTGGGGGGGATTTAGCTCATGTAGTTCTCTTCCGGCCAGAGTCGAGCCAAAAAGGTCACACACTCACACAAAACCTCTCTGCTATTATTCATACAACTGAATAAAACCGCATTCATACATCTTGCTCACTGAGTCATTTTTTAAACATGCACTTAAAAAGGGAAATCACTGAGGTTATGAAGTACAAATGAAGTCTAGATTATTTTTTTTTTTTGGAGCCATGAATTTAAAAAGGACCCTGAGGGGACACACTGTGGGTTTAAATAACTTATATCATGGCTATCCTGTATGCAGCACCTCACAATTTTGGCTGCTGCTAATCTTTGAAATGAAATTAAAAAAATCCATTAGGTTACAGGTTACTTTCCTAAAAGCACGTTGCATGAAAACTCATTTGCAACACTTATCTATCCTGCGACTGGTGGGACGGATGAGTGTGTGAGCATGAATTATGCAGAGTATAGGTGGGAAATTTGCTCAGTTAAATCACTGTCTCGTACACTGAAGCACAGCTAAGAGCACTTATTGGCTTAACCCAGTCTATTAAATAACTGCAGATTCTGTAAAGATGCCGCTGAGTGCAAGATGCAATAACCATTTTTTTCTTCAGGAAATGTTGGATCAGGAGGTTATAAAAACAACATGAGTCTTTTGAATCCTTCGAAATGATTCATGGTTTAGAAAACACACTGTGCCAACAGTTTAATGTGGTTGATAAAGTTTTACTTTTACAAAGGTGATCCTGTGTTGGCTTTGGAAGTGATGCCCGGTGCCAGAGCTATTTATCAGACAGACAAATATGTGAGAGTACACACTGATGCTTTAGAAACCTTGTACTAAAACTAATGCAGGAATAATATACTGTAGTACTTTTTATAGATTCTACTGTTTCAGCATGAGATATTCTGCAAAGCCACCTGAAAATGAAAACACTCTGTACTTTCAAGCCTGATTTTTGTCCCTTTTTCTCTCTCTGTTTGTCTGCTCTTGGTACATTTTGTGTGCATGTGTGTGTGTTTACTACTATAAACAGGGCACTGCTGTAAAAAGGTCATGTACTCTATGCAAATTCAACCTTTCCTGTACATCATGTTAAATACATCCAGGGGGCTAACCACTGAAAGCATTCAGGCAATGAAAATGGAATACAAACATCCCTTCACTATAAACTTTTTCATAGCAAAAAAAAATCTGGTTTCAGTTTCTCCCAAGTATTTTCCTTGTTTTATGAAACTGCAAACTCAATATTGGGATTTGGACTGTTATTCAGACAAAAACAGATATATGAACACATCACCATGGACTCTGAGAACCTTAGAGACATGTTTTCACTACTTCAGACATTTTAAAGACTAAACAACTGATGAAAAATTTAAAAAATAATTGACAGATTATTCAGTGAAAATAATTATTAGCTAAAAATTAGTAAAAATACAAACACAATTACATTCATCTCCAGTGTTCTCTGGCGGTGGCTGAAAACTCAGAAATAGTCCTATATATCTATAGAAAAACAGATAATTTGCAGATATCTGTTTGCAGTTATCGCCAAGCGCCAACCTCTGATGCTGGAAAATGAAGCCAATATGCAAACTGTAATTCCTCGAGCGGCCACTTGAGACAGGCTGCAGAAGGAGTGAGTCAATCTCCATAACAAAAATGTCCAAATTCGCAGCAGAAATAAACATGTTTGGGTATTGTTTAGCTCAGTTAGTAGAGAAACCGCCCCATGCACAAAGGCTCAGTCCTTGCCGTAGAGGCCCAGGGTTCGAATCCAACCTGCGGCCCTTTGCTGCATGTCATTCTCCATCTCTATCCCGACTACTCTTCAGCTGTCGCTATACAATAAAGTTTGGAAGAAAGAAAAAGAAACATGTTTACAGCCTGGTTCAAACAACGGTTTTGGTCCCTCAAGCTAACTGTGAGGGCATTTAATGATATTAAGGCTTAAGGTTATCCATAATTAACAGCGTGACCGCTTGATTGACAGGCAAGTGCCGTTACAGATGGCTTATTCAAGCACCCAGGCGTCATTCAGCCCGCCTCAGGTCTGCTGATGGACCACGTCTTTGCCAATATTTAGATTAGGCGGGAGGCAGAAGAAGCAGTGCGTCTAACACGGCCGGCCAGCATCACATAATTTTCGGTTTCAAAACAACGCCTCAGAGAGCTACGGGTGACATCACTCAGGCCCTGTCCATTCTTTAAACTGTCATTGGCTGTCACTAATGGTGGTGAGGAAATATGTTTTCTGGAATTTGATATAATATCTCTCTTTAAATGAGTTCCCTCAGCCTACACAGCCAGAATATATAGTGGATTTGGTACACAAAGCAGCATTGGATGATTATTCTGCATCATAACACTAATTCAAATGCTTCATCAGTCAACTCATATTTTCCTTCACATCGAAAGCAAAGGAATCCCCCACACTAATCCCAACCTCCATCCCACTCATTCCCATCATCATTATCCTGCATATTCCCACCATCTTCCTCCTCACGGGTTCCTAAGACTTAACAAGCCATTGAGAGATAATTGCTCCTCGAGGGTCAGTGCTAACTGACACCACTGCCTCCTGCATGTCATTCAGTCAAGCCCCCCAGTCAGGTTTAATAGTACTGCAGACTGTATTCACTGCCAGAGTTTCCAACCAGTCGAAACATAATGACTGTTGAGTCCAGTCATTTCAGATCAAACTCTTCTCTGGATTGCAGAGCACAGCAATACAAATTGCATATTCTGACATTTTCCACAAAGCAATAAAGCCTGAGAATATAACAGCAGCACACTTGAGATGTGTATTCAAGGACTAAATGAAGCTAGTTATTTTCATTTTTATTCTTCCATATTGATCACACAGCTGCGCGGCAGATGAAAGCTATTATATTTGCCGAACTAAAATAATTACAAAAACAATCTCAAACCCACAGAGACAGTCCTATTGGATTCAACTCAATCTGTCCCAAAGCTACACAAATTGATGCAGACCGTACAGCGTGGACGTCCTTGGAGCCAAGGGCAAGTGTGTGTGACTTCTGAGATACAGAGAGGTGGGTACTGCTTCTATGTGATTTGATCCAAAGGGATGGCTTGTACTCCAGGCACATGCTGCGTTCTCTTCCGTCCTGCCAGTGGCTTTGACCTCAACAGATGACAAGGCACGGCCACAAGGGGAGATGGGGAAGTGCTGTACATGTCAGTTTTCTGCTGGCCAAGGAACTGAAGACTGACTTCATACATGTACAGAAATAGATGTTTTTTTATATTAGAAGGGAGGGTGAAAATGAAATCATGTTGCCTGTTGTCAAAAAAAAAGAGTGCCTCTTCGCATGGCTAGTATAGCCTGGAAGAGATATGGTTGTAATCAATAGTAATAAACAGGCTTTAATGGATCAGTCAGACTTATACACGGTCCGTTAAATACAGTATTAAAAAGTACTTCAGAACCAAACAGGACATTTCAAAACAGTTTGTTGAATCTGTGTTTTGGTGGCATGAAAATCTTGTAAAAAAAAAAAATGAGGTTACCATGCACAGAGCCATGGTTGCAAAGAAGTGGACAATTTCTGGTAAATTTCCAGAAACTTTCCATGAGAAGTTAGGCAGGGTTATTTCGGAAACATTCCAAATTGGAAACTTTCCATGAGAATTATGGAAATTTATGGGAATTAACTGGAAATTGGTGGTCATTTAGTAACTGGGGGTTAGCTAGCACAAGGCTCATATACATTGCAATTCTGCTTGTTTATTCCCATTTTTCCTGCTAATTCCCATTAATTCCCATTGAAAGTTTCCAACTTTGAAAATAACCAGAATTTTGCAACCCTAATGGGTATCTGCAGTGAAATTCATGAAAATCCATAAAAATGTAACATTGTTGGATTCATCTATCTGTTAAGTAACGGCACTCAGACATACAGCAGGTGGCCATTACGCAATTGTTCGTTATGTGTTTCTTCAGACTTGACAGAACGCTTATGAAACAAGCCACAACGTTTGTGCAATGTTCAGCACCTGGTGCACGAGAGAGAGAACAGTGACCCTGCAGAAAAGTGCTGGGATCAAGAAAGAACAATGTTTCCTGTTCACATCTTCTCATGAGAGTTGCATAAGAGATACTCACCCTAGGGCCGACATGTAGAATCACCATGAATGTAAAAAGGGAAGTCTGAAAGGGGCTTTTGAGACACATTGTTCATTGAGGTGTTGGTCAAGGGAAATGTTTGACCTTACAGAGGTGCTCACAGAAAGGTCAGGTGCTAACCAAATGAATCACGTTGTAGTATGTAGTAAAAGCTTTTTTTTTTTTTTTTTTGAAAGTGGCCCCTAAAAATACATCACCCAAGTCACCATCCAGACAAATGCCCCTGCCACATTAATTCTTTAACACGGATATTTAACTTCCATGAAAGACTCAACTGCCCTGATGATAGTTAAAATTCATTATGATATTGATTTCCCATTATTAAGTCCTTACAGTATGCCTCGACATAATCTCACTATTTAACTACTTGGCAAGGTGCAGTTAATGTAGAGTTTATCCACAAATCAACTCTATATTGTCATTAACATTCTGCATGAAATTTCCTCCAGTCAGTAGACAGGAGGCGAATAATTCATCTCTTTTTTTTTTTTTTTCAAACTTTACTCACACCCAATTTGTGGGAATGTGCCAAGCAGCTGCAATGTTGCCTTATTTGCATTCCGACAGCCGGCTTTGACGCATTGCCACGCGCTGGCATACAGACGCTGTCCTCTCTCCAAATTGCCTGCTAAGTAGCTTCTGGACATCAGCAGTCACCCCGTCTGTCTGGACTGTTTTTGACTGCTGTGTTCATTTTTTTTTTTTCCCCCGGCCTGATTCCTCTGGTGGCTCCTGGACACAAACTGCTCCTGTCACGAAGCACTAAAATCCTGAAGCTGGATTCTTCTGCTTCTGACAAGATCATTGTGCTGTTTTCTTCCCTTTCTTTCTGATGCCAGTAACATTAAGAGAAGAAAGGCACGATGCAGAGGCTCCTTCTGACAATGTGACACAGACAATGTCTTTCAATTAAACACGCTGGCGGTTTGTTTGTCAGCTTTTGTACATCATGTGTTACCAAGTCACCATGGCGATGATGGAGAATATGGTGACGTTTAGGAAAATAATGACTCCCATCCATCAATATTTGCACAGAAACCAACATCAGAAGTTCTGGTGCAGCCATTTAAGACAACCTGTCAATTAATGTTGACGTCCTGCGCTCAAAATCAGAAACATAATGCGTGAAAGAGGCTCATTAAAGCCCTAATCCAATAAGAAAACTTTTAAATCCCACATTCAATACTGAATATTCAATAATTTATGTAGAACATTTCCTAGAGAGAAGAAACCCAAACACATCTTCCTGGCTGTGAAATGAATCAGTCATGTTTAAATGGAAGCTGGCACGGGCGGCTGATTATTCACTAAGCGGGAATACAGGAGGAGGCAAAAGCAGCATGCTAGCATTTATAGCAGCGAGGAGCTTTGCAGGCGACGGAGCCGCGGGGCGAGAGCATTCAAGACAACGCTTCACACATCAGTGAGACAGCAGAGCTGCAGGGCAGCAGGGCAGCCTCTCACTACGCCTGTCACCGACGATGGGACGAGGTTTGCTGCTCTGACCCCGACCCAGCCGGCGCTTCACAACCTCCTGTACTTCACACCGTAGTAAACAAGCAGCTGCCTCGCACAGTTTGTAGAATGTTTTCTGAATAATTTGGAAAAACTGAGAGCAAACAATGGAGTTTATTCAAGTGCTGGTTGTTATTTGGTTGTGATTTGAAGATATCTATTTCAAGTCATTCATAATTGGCCTCTGTGGATCAGACAACATCCTAAAAAAACAGAGTTTTCCAGTATTTTTTAATGTATTTCCGAAAAATACACATACATAGAGGATTTTATTTCAAATCTGGTGCAGCATTATACCGTGAACTACCTCATGATTGTCCCTCACAAACCGTATGGAAAATGGTTATAGAATATATCCCATTACATCCTCCTTAAAAAAGGGAACCACGTGTAGGATTTAGGAGCGTCTAGCAGTTTAACTGGCAATTGAAGCCACCTCGCCTCACCATCTCATTCCCAGCATTTAGGAGAAACTATGGCGACCACAAAACGTCAGAAAACATGTAATGCCCTGTCTCGAGCCAGTGCTTGGTTTGTCTGATCTGAGCTACTATGGAAACAAAGCGGAGGAGGACCTTGTAGATAGGGATGGGCCAATGCCATTGTCAATTCTTGCTTATTGATCCGTCTTTATTGATTTCCTTATTGATTCCTGTGCATTTTTTGTGTGTTTCTTTTCATGATTAAGTCAACTGTTTTACTGTCTCCAAGTTAGCTGGCTGTGGTTACAGGCTGTCTGCCATCATGTAAAATGTATGAAATTGGAGAATTTTTGTGCAGCATTGATTTTCATTTCAGTTTTCTGAGTCCAAGAATCCAATAATGACATAATCTGTTGGAAATAATCATTTTACAGACATTTATTAGCACTGCTGTCATCTTTCTTTGTGAAATGAAGTACGCCCACTGGAGCATTTCTTCTTCTCTGCCATTATTCCTTCTTGTTTCAAGCTTCCAGCAGCGTAAAAGCAGAGTTTGACATTGTTTTGGAAGGTGCAACTGTGAGGAAAACATGCCAGAATCAATATGGCATTGATTAGCTCGGAAATATACAATTCTGATGGATTGGACAATTTGCCAATATAAAAGTCTCCTGATATTACAGGCTCATCGTCAGGTGAAAAAAAACACTTCTACAACTTGATAAAATCCCCTAAAATCTTACACAACGGACCTGTGAGGTATTAAATTATATTTATCCCTAGTTGTAAGATTTGATTGCATGAACTGATGGAAATTTCAGCACAACATTTAACTTTAGGGCTGAAACTAATTATTTTTGAATACCACGAATCTGTTAATTATTTTATTGATCGTTCACTCCATGAAATTCCTAAATAAAGAGAAAAATTCCCACTAGGAGTCCAAATGTCCCAAAATAATGTTGTTTTGTCCAACTAACAGTCAAAAAACCCCCAAAATATTCAACTCAAAATGACAAATAAACAGCAAATGACTACAAGTGAGCATCTGGATGGAGAAAATATATGCTTTTTTTCTGCTTGATTAAAATAATTAGAACGATTAATCGACTATAAAAACTTTCTTTCGGTTGATCGACCACTCGACTAATTTCTGGTATCACGTCGACACACAGCACAGACTACAGCTTGTATCGATACATCTTTTCACCGCACAGCACATCCTGCTCAGCTACATTTGGCAACAAGACAAACAAAAGCTCCGTCAACAGTCCGTTAACGAACATCGGGGGGGCACATCCTGTCCTTCTTCCCATTTCACCTCCTTTGCTACATCCATCACCAAACCTCTGCATCTCTACATCTCTGTACCAGATCCAAACATGTAACCACACACGCTGTCTCACTCACTTTCGTGTTTTGAAGTTCCCCATGTGTGCCGCGGAACTCCGGGGCTCTTGATAATCGCTCTGCCGGCGGATTTGAGGGCATCCATCCCGAGGTGTGCGTGGTGCTCTCCGGCAGGTGGATTCCCCCCAAGTCTCCGGGACCACGGGGAGGTAAATTACCAGGAAGCTGAGCTCGACGGCGGATGTGCCAAAGAAGAGAAAGACCGAAAGCAGAAAGGACGCTCACTGTTCTCCAAGTTCCCACCCTGAAATATCTATCTGCGCTTTGCTCTCCCAACAGAGACTGACGGACCAGCTGAGGAGCAGCACGTGCACCTCCTGCACCCTCCCAAAGTTAAGGGCGTGTCCTCCTCCTCCAACCTGATCACCTCCCAGAGAGGAGGCTTCATCACTGTGAGGGGAGAGCATCATTACAACACGACTGCAGTGTAAATGACTTGACAGGAGTCTCTGTGGTTTCTTGACATGTGCTGGAGGCACTGAAGTAAATACTGAAGTATTGTCCTATAATGTGTTTAATGTTTGGCCTGAAATGTGCAAATGTCCATTTTATGCCACTTACTATTACAAATACTATAAACTGACCAGTAGGTGCACTTCCAATGTGATCCAATACAACAACTCTGCCATAAATCGTCTTTTATGGACCTTATAATGTTTCAGTTTTTGTTGACACTGTCAGAGAGGTTAATAAATGAACTGCTGTGTTTATTATTGAGGTTGTAGTTTGCAGTGATGTTAAACTGCTGGACTGCATTGTGTTGAAAGGTGTTTCTAATGTTATAGCTTTTTCATATATGTGAATGAGGTGGCCAAAATATTATACAATATAATATATTAGGTTCATTAGTTAAAAGTGTAACTAATGGGCCGGTCAGTGTATTTCTTCTCCGCTACATCTCAGATGGAAATAAAGAGTATAAAATAAAATAAAAAGAAATATTTATACTTTTTACTCGACTACACTTATCTGATTACTTAAGATATTCTGGTTAATTATACAAAATATAATCAACGGTGTATTATTAAAGCTCAAACCTGATCACAAGCTACACAGCACTATAGTAAGTAATTAAAATATGCCCCACCTGTACCAGGTATAACATTAAAGTTATGTAACTGCATCCACTAAGTATCCAACAATATGATATTGCCTAGATTATTCTGAAAATGTTCATTCTGAATAACTGTACTTTTGGTACAGTAACTATAGAGTTTCTACTCTGTGCTCTTGCTATTTTTAAGTCAAAGATCTTAAGGAGGACTTCTATAAATAAACTGCAGACTCCCTTTTTAAACAAATGCTTCAAATGTTTTTTGTATGCTGGCGCCCTCTACTGATCACAACCAGTTACTACAACACTGTTGTTATATATTTTTTTGTTTTAGGCCATTTATGGATTTCAATTGTATAGAAAATGTCCATCCACTTAATCCAACTTAATGTGAAGCATGTAATAAGATTTATGTAATAGTATTAATAAACTCAAAATGACTGCATTCATTTTCGCCGTTGGGTTTGGGTGTAAACCTGGCTACTACTACAGTACACTACTGTGTAGTGGAAGCACATTGAGTTTATAAGTACTATTACATAAATCTTATTACTTACTTCACATTCATTTTATTAGTATAGTATATAGTATATTAAACTTATGTAATTCAAATGGATGAACATTTTCTATGCAACTGCAACTGAAATGCATTTTGGCCTAAAAAAAAATATATTATATATATGACCAAGCAGTCTAAAACAGTGGTTCCCAATCTGAGGATCCAGACATCCACAAGGGGTCATGAAATGTGTCTGATGGGCCATAAAATGATTGACGGTCTTTCCAGACGTTTCTCTGATCTTTACCTTTTTTTCTGGATCATTTCGCTTCAGGAAAGATTTAAATAACACAAAAATGTTTTGTTGTGTGTTCAAGTAGACTTTTGAAAGCTAAAAAGAGTCAGAAGCACAGGTTTACGGTTAGATAATAACATACCCATCAGTTTCCTGTCTGTACATATACTGTAAAGCTATGCAATAAAGGCAAAATATCCCAAAAATGTGTCCATGTGTGTCTTACAAGGAAACTCTCAAAATCAGGTTGCGACAGAATCAAAACATTGTGTTTTTGTCCTTCATGGTGAAATCTTTATTTCATTTCTCTCCACAACCCAGCACAGGTTATAAAGTCATGTCCATGTTCACCTCTCACGAGTATTTCACACTCAGGAAAACTAAGCAGAGCATGTATAGTCATGTATTTCTCATAAATCATCTAGAAGGGGTTATTAAGAGTTTAGCCTGAGGTGGCATGCTGCTGTTGTAATTTCGGTGCTCTGTGATCATTTGAGAGGGTCTTTATATTGAAATGCTCTCAGCAGCGCACACTACTGCAACTACACATTACTGCGGTGCGTGTGGGCATATACGTACGTACGTGTGAGTGAGTGAGTGTGCATGTATGAATCCGCTCGTGTGTTCATGTGTTAACCTGGGTACACGGCAAGTAGCAGAATCATGCAGCTACTTTTAAAATTTAAGACTCTTCAGGGAAAAGTCTGCAGTGTTGCTGCCATGTTTTTTTTTCTTTAGTTTTTTTTTTCTTTTTGTACAAACTGAAGCAATGTCTCCCTCCACAGTTTAAAAGGAAATAGCCTCTTGAAGGCTAAAAGCTGCACTAAAACGATGCAAAAGTGACATTGCTGCCCTGTCTCCTTCCATGGAAGACTGTGGATTTAAGATTAATAGATTAATGATATTCATAAGCCCTCTGGTCAATTCAGTCATGGCCATAATGTCACAGAGCACTTTTGACTCCAATCGAGAACAACAGTTTTGAACAGTTTTCACATGTCATTTCCAACTGGACTTCTTTCCCAAGAGTCATCCAACAGTGAAGCACACGTCGTCCGTTTAAGGTCGCCCAATTCAGGCGTGACGACTGCATCTTAAAATATTGGAAATATTTTTTGTTTAAGGTGGAAAGAAATCACCGCTACCGACCGTCTTGCAACTTGGCTTGAGAATTATTTTATATTTACTCTGCAACACGACAGTTGTTAGATTCTTAATTCCCCCATAAAACAGATCATGCTCGCGGGGGTCTCTTTATTTGTAAAGGGAATGGAAAGAGAGAGGTGAGGTCACTAGAAGAAGTATAAGAGTACAGCCAGACGAAGAGAGGGCTTCATGAAAGATTTATCGTAGAGGGGGAGTAAGGTAGTCTCTTTCAGAAAGGACAACATAGAAAAAAAAACAGACTGAACTAGTCAGCTAACATGCTCTCAGTCACTTCTGTTTTAGATTCACTGATGGATGCTATCCTGTCTGCTTTTACAATTCCCCCCCCCTCCAATTTCTTATTCTCATGCTATCTCATACACACACTCTCACACACACGCTCTCGTGTTTTTCATTTGCTCTCTCTAAACCCGCGTCTTTCCTTAGAGGCTGGAGCTAGAAGGCAACTGGTGGGAGGGCCTGTCTTACAAGCAGGAGGTGGCCTTGGACAACGATTTTCAGGTCAATCCGGTGACACGTCAACCGACGGATTATTTCCATAAAACCTGACTAATCTTCAACCAAGTACAAAACCTGCACTGGAGGACCTCATACACCGTCTATTTCAAAGACTGGGAAAACTGTCCCGTCGTCTCCTCCTGCTTCCCCTCCTGGTTTCTCTCTTCCCTCCTGCTCCTCTCCCTCTCCTCCTCCACCCTCTCGTCTTTCTTCCAGTTCTGAGGCACACAGGTAGTCTTGGGACTGGGACTGCGATTGTCCCAGAGACTCCACCGACAAGCTTCGGCTAGACAGGATGCTACTTAGGCTGGACTGACGGGCGCCTCTGGGATGGGTCTCAATTTCCACACGGACCTCGATATTGGTTCCTTCCCTGTGGTGACATAGTAACATATAAAGAGGTTAATGACTTGACTTGAGATGCTTAAATGAAGGTATTACATTTAATAAAAGTTCCCAAAAAAACAATGATAGAACAAGACTGAGAGTCTACAATCACAGTGTTAGCATGCCATTTGCACTAATAAGCATTAAACACAAACTACAGCAGAGGCTCATGAATGACATTAGATTTACGTGTGTTTTGGCCCTAAATCAACTGGACATACACTGGACAACTATATTTTTGATGAAAAGTTTAATGATCACCAGAACCAAAAATCAACTCTCAACTATTTCACAGCGATCCATCCGATACTAGCAGGAGACGGAGGCGACATTTACCTCAAAGGAAGCGCTTCTTTGTCATCAGCGTTGCTGTCAGGCACAATAGCCACCTCGCAGTTTGATTGGCTGTCATGCTGGGTGTATCCGTGGTGTTTTGTGGCTTCATCCAATTCCTCATAGATATCTAGCTCTGGGGGCGTAGTGCTTGTACTGGGGAGTACGCCCACTTCCTGTATACTGACTCTGACTTCCTGGACGCTGGTGTCGCTGGGCGTTGAGTTGTTCTGACCCGTCCAGTGGTCACTGACTACATGAGAGAATAGAAGATCTATAAGAGAAGTTGAAACTTCATCAGATCAGGGCGCACTTTGGAGCAGAAATTAGAAGTTCTTATGTAGATCTAAGATACATATATACACTTATATACACTTATTTGCATTCGTTTATTGTTTATTATATGAAGTTAGAGCCAGGAGATGATTAGCTTAGCCCAGCATATTGACTGAAAGAGGGGAAACAGTTGGTCTCTCTCACTGCCTAACAGCACCTCAGATATCTTGTTTGTTTGAACCAGCACAAACAGTAACAGTTACTTTCTGTTACTGAGTTTTGTTGCCACTGCCAAGCAACCAGTGGAGACTACAAGAAGTCTGGCTGATGCGCAGTTCCAGCATTTAACTCCCCGCAAAACCACAGCTTGTCAGTTTTATCTTGCTGTTTGTGCACGGATTATACAGAGATCCAGTTACAACATTTTAATTACTGAGCTTTAGTGGTGCTGTTAGAGGCAGATTTTTTTTTGAACCCTCTGCTTCCAGTCTTCATGCTAAGATGAGCTAATTGCCTCCAGCTCCTAAAATGTCCATATGTCCTAAAATGTCAGAATGTGTGTACTCACAGCTGGCTAAGTCCTCCAGTTGGATTTTGTGTGTTTCAGGGGGCTCACTCTGCGCTCGACACCAACCGTTCCTACAGAGTGACATGGGGACGACCCCATAGACGTATGTCAGCATTAGCGGCACACCCACACCTGCAAGAAAACAGAGTATAAGGAGACTTATCCAGAATATATTTCTCAAAATCATTTGTTTAGAGTTAGAGCCAAAATATATTTTACTTACAAATGGTTATTGAAAGGGTATTCTATGAGATTTAATACTGCATTTCAATAAAGTTTGCTTGAAAGCAGCAGAGGCCAAAGTACCTTGGATTTGAATCCCTAAAATGGGTCAGGCACTAAAGACACTGGATTCTAGACTTCCCATAATCCACCAAAACTCAAACTCAAGTTTTATTTATTTATATAGCAGCATTTATGCAGATATGCAGCTCAAAGTGCTTCACAGAGGAAAATAAAAACAGAAATGTACAACAATGAATAGAGTCCTGCAAAATAGATACAATGAAAATAAAATTAGGCCATACAATTATAAAATGTTATAATAAATAAAAGCCAGTAAGAACAACAAAAAGTTAAAGAAGAACAATTGCATAAAAATGAAAAACCAAATCAACAAACATAAAAACTACAACAATCAGTTAATCAAGGATAAAAAGTCAGAGAGGATGATGAAGCTCAGCAGTGAATGGCGAGGCACCTTAAATAAAAGCCACGCTAAAAAGATCTGTCTTACGTTTTTAGAAGACAATCATTTGGTGGCCCCTCCATCATCATCCCATCTTTCAAACTCCACAGAACACGGTACACAGCTCATGTCACAGGAGGATTACTCAACGTCACTAGCAACTTTTATGTTTTCAGTTTTAAGACATGTTAAATTGTTGGAGAGTTAAATATCATCACACTGTCACTACTATACCTGAAACAAACACAAGAGGGAGCCGCCCCGTCTCTCTGTGGACTGCACACGACAAAGTTTGTGGAAGCACACTGATCTACAAAGCTATTATCAGTTATGACATCTTAATCTCCATAATTAATCTCCAATTTTGTTGATCCAAATATTGCTGAGAACTATTCCTTATATCCCAGGATTCATTGCAAATTTTTAAATCCATTCTCTTTTAAAAGGAGGCAAGGCGATCAAGCATTATTCATCCATTTTGTTTTTATATTTTAGGAATAAAAATCTACAGCATATCTGTTTGTTTTTTAGTTACTTCATTATGGCTTGTTTTATCGTTTTGATCTTATGTGATCTGTGATATACTTTTTGTTTTGAAGCCACTATGCTTTATGTCCCATCTCTGCTACGTTGTCCAGAACACTCCTGTAAAAGACATTTTTATTTTTTTATTATGGCAAAACAATAAAATAACAATAATGATGTTTCACTTTGCTGGATCACCTGTCTTTAATCGAAATGAGGAAGAGAGCAGTGTATAACTACTCCAGCAAGGCTAATTTTATTTCATATGTTTGATTTATCCCTTCTCCCCTTCATAACCTTCACAAAAGTGCTTCCAACAAGCCCCCCGACTCCCAGTGCTGTGATCACACAGCACTGGGAGGCTCTGTGTGATTATGCAACCTGTGATTGAGATAGGAATTTGGCACCACAAAGCATGGTGCCAACCAAACAAAGGGACATCATTAACACAGCGGGAACACTGGGTCGCCATTGACTCGGCGGCAGGGTAAAACCGGGGCAAGAGGATGAGCCTGCCAGCCAAACAGTTGACAGAAAGAGAGGAGTGAACGCGAGATGCCGTGTGAGTCAAAGAGAGAGAAACGAAAAGACAGGGAGCTGTGACTGAAACACGAGAAACAAAACATCAACTGTAGTGGCAGTGAGAGCACGACAACAGAGGACATGTGAGAAAACATACGGCAGAGAGAAAGTGGAAGTGAAAACAGAGTGGAAAAATATTGATGCAAGTGCAGGGGGGGTGTACACAGGGGTAGGAGGTGAGAGTAAAGAGTGTACAGTACAGCTGAATGTGTTTGAGTGTGTGCAAAGGGAGGGCCCGTCATTGTGCGGTACAGTGACGGTTGTGACACTGCAGAGGGAAGCTGAGAGGCTGCAGAAGCTTTAAGGATTTCTGTGACAGCCGCGAATAGTTAGCTTCAGCAGTCATCAGAACGCCACTTTGCACTCTATGTGTGTGGTAATGAAATCAACTGCCACGTTTGGATGCATTACATATTTGTGATTTGATTAAAGGAATAGTTTGATATTTTAGGAAATATGCTCATGTGTTTTCTTATGGTGAATATGGAGCTCCTGCCAGCAGCTTAGCTAGCTTAGCATAGCACAAAGACTAGAGACGGGGAAACAGGTAGATTAACTCAGTCGAAAAAGTAACAGCATCCATCTACTGGGACAAGAACAGCGTAAAAACATCATGTTGTGCTTTTACAGACAATTTTTGTACATCTTGTGTACAGCTTTAGTGGTGGTGATAGGCCAGTCAGTCTTTGTGCTAAGCTAAGTTAGCTGGCTGTTTGCGGTAGCATCATATTTAGCGTACTTCCCACATTTAGCATGAAGCAACATGGGGCTCCCTCTCTACTTCTTATTCACTTCTTTCCTCACTCCTACTCAGTGTCAAAAACTGCAGTTCCTTTATTGGCCACTTGAGGTTGGTTACAGAAGGAGTCAATCTCCATAAGGCCCAACTTCACAGCAGAGACAAACATGTTTGCACCCTGGTATAAATAAAGCTTTTGGTTTTTAGCTAATTTACCCGTTTGTGACAGTACTACAACCCTAATACAGAATTTTTCACCAGTTCAAGTTATAGTTTTGCTTAATTAAAAGTGTGGCCGTTTGTGGTTTGTTTGAGTAACCTTTGCCCATTTTTATATTAACTTGGATCCTGACGGACGAAGGAATGCTACACAACAGCTCATCAGAAAGCTGTGGGTAATGTCACGGATATTACGTCCATGTTTTATACAGTCTATGGTCCGGAGTTAATATTATGGATGGAGTGATCTGGGACAATACATGGCGAGCAGCCAATGTGCCGGTCAAACCCACATGGATTATCTTTATCTTTAATAACTTTTTGATTTACATAAATATTATCCTCAAATATTTAAAACATTTGAAATTTCATCTATGTTCTTCTAAAAAAAAATGTATTTTTACTCTCTGATTACTCTTCTCAGTGACAGAGACAGAAGGTGGTCATGTTGTTGTTTGTTCCTTACCCACAGTGACAGCTGCTATGACTGGCGACACAAACACTGACATCATCACCCCACTTGCCACGGTTAAGTAGTGCTTACTTCCTGAGATATTGTTTTTCTTACAGCGACCATGGACCTGGAAGGCATAAATAAAACATAAATTAGATAATGGAAATTTCATTTGTTCCTTGTTGTTGTTGTTTTCATTCCCTGCAACCACTTATTCCTGTCACTTATATATGCATCCCAGCATGCATCAGGGGAAAGCATAACGCCCTGTGAGACCTGTGGGATATTCTAGACACAAAATGATGGAAGATATTGGTTGATTCAGAGTAATTTATTCTGTTTATTTCTTCATGTTATACATTCTCGAGAGCTGTATGGGAGCAGTTTGAATATTTTGAACTGTCTGCCGTCTTTGCTGACACTTGCACAAACTCAACCAGTCACGCAGAAAATAAGTACACCCACTCCAAACCAGTGGGTCGACGTGACATGAGATAAACTGACTGTTTCGTACCTTGCGGCCCATGTAGATTGGTATGCCCACAATGATGACTGGGATGGCGATGCCCGCTATGAGGGAGATGACCACTGGTGCTCCCAGCAACATGCCCACCTGCCACAGAACCTTGCGGGTTTGAGACCATGGCTTCTTCCCCCAGAATGTACATCCTGAGGGACTGAGACACACAGACAGGAGTCCAAAATATTATTATGCACAGAGTTCAGAAAATAAATGGTTCATATGATAATTTTTACCATTTATGGTAACACATAACCGAACTATGTGCAAACCATGCAATCCAACTGAAAGACTGTTACTGCCACTTTACCAGCCCGGATACTTCTTTGTGCAATGCTTTTAAAACACCTTTGTCACTTTATTTTTACAATCAATATTTTATTATTTATATAGTATAATCTTGTGCCTTGTGCAATGTTTAGATAAGATTTAAACATATTTTCTATATTCTATTTTAGTATATTTTGTATTTTACTTTTATTGCTGAGCTGTCTGGTTCCTCTTTGTATTGTTGACCCTGTATATGATAAATAAACCTGAAACGGAAACATATAGCATTTTTAGCCACGTGAGTGTCGTCGCTCTATGGGTGGCAGTCACCTTCTGTCTGTCAGTTCCTCCACTACTTCAGAACTACTCCAGAATTAAATATTATCATGAAGTTTTGAACACACAGTCACAAACACCTGAGGATTAATCCTACAGACTTTGGTCATCTCCAGACTTCTCTTCTAGCGCCACCATGAGGTTAACATTTTTGGATTGCTGTAATTTGCCTCAGATATTCAAGACCCCAAAATGATGATTTCTTATGACCTTTGTGCTTACGTGACTTTTTCATCTAGTACCATCATCAGGTCAAAGATATAATTTGCCAAATACTTTGATTTCAGACTAAAAACTAATACAATTCCCATCAGCCTTGTATTTTTACTGCTAAATAAGAAATATCTAAACTAAGATGGTGAACCTGTTAAATATGTACTAAAGAACGTTAGCATTTAGCTCAAAGCACTGGCACACTCACAGAACCACTAGCATGGCTGTAAAGCCTTTTTATCACCTCATTTGCGACGATAATTATTATTATTGTCATCACACAAACAGGATATGTACGCAAAGACATGCTCATAATCATCCCCTTCATCCCTGTGATCATCATGATCATGCAGGACATGACATTTCATGCACCCTCATACAAGATTTTGATTTTGATTTTTTTTTTTTTTTAAGAAACAAGTAAACAAATAACAAGCGCTGACATGACAACATAACAACATTAACTGCCTGTCTCATTGCTGTCATTACCCAAACTGAATGAAATCATTTGCATTTCAGCTTTGCTTCGCTCCCTCGGTTACAATCATTTACAGCTACCATTCACACGCTCATTTATCTGACATACTGCTGTTAGATAAATGGAAGAGCTGTAATTTAAGTCTGTTTATGAGGAGTCAATCCTCTGTTTCTTGATACGATGTTAGGTACAATAAGTGTTGCCTTAAAGTACTTCCTTAATCTACTATCAGCCTTTGGTGCTGTGGTGTGATTCAAACTGCCAAGCAAAGCAGCGCAGCTCTGACTAATGCTGTTTGGTCTTAATGAAGCAGCAGTTAAGTCGTAGAAGCGTCAGCGACGATAGAAGTAACACAAATAGCACCTTAGGGCTATGCTATTTCTCAAACTACGCCATTGTATCACAGCTGCAAATGTCACTTTGGGGTTCTAAAAGCCGGGGGGAATTATGGTGAGATATTAACGTTGTGCTCTGTTGCTCTGAACTGGCAGATTTGCAGTGAGATGCTAAAAGCTTTGCCCTTGTGTAAGGACGTTCACTGTAATTTGAAGTGCAAAAGACAGACAGGGCTGAGGAGAGAGAAAAGGAGGGAGAGGAAACCAAAAGACAATGCAGATGTTTCTCATCTGACGCATCAACGCGTGCGTCAGGCAACGGAACCCAAGACGTGAAAATGATCAATAATGATGTGTGGTGAGCGGTGTGGCGCATAATGGCTGCCAGGATTCACCCGGACGGGAGCTACACATTGGTGGTTGAGGTCATTTTACCCCCTTCTGTCTCAGAGCATCGCTTTGAGTATCAATGATAAAGCACCACGTAAATATAATCCATTATTATTATTACATGAAAAATTCATACACGTCTACACCTTTATACGCCGTAGTTATAAACCCTGACCTAGCTGGTGTTGTAGCTTGAGTTACATATTTTGCCGCATGGAAATATGGAGGATGGAGCTGATTAAGTGATGACAAGTCAGCAGTGACTCCCTTCCAGGAGCGGAAAAATCAATGGAAAGCCAGACAAGTGCAGCCTCTAAACAATGACACGCAGTCCGTGCCTTCCTGATGACTCAAAACGGGTACCGCTTTGAAAAGTACAGATGGAAGAGTGTGAACACCGGTGTAATCATTTTAAATGAAACTAGTTATCAAGTTTTTGTCCTTTAGGAAGAGTTGAAAGTGTTTTCAGTATCTTATGTTTGCCATAGTTGGACTTGTGCCACCGAGCATTTTCTGCTGCTGTGGGACTAGGATCAAATTCTGCTGCTCTTTCTCTTGTCTTGTTGTGCAGGACTTTCACCGTATACAGTATGTATATGGACTTTCATCGTAGGGTTGCAACTATTACAATAAATTATAATCAATTATCCTGTCTCTTATTGTAGTTTGGTCTGTGAAGTATCAGAGAATAGTGAAAAATGTCCTTGATTTCCTTCAGCCCAAGGTGACACCTTGAAAAAAAACAACCAGAAGTCCCCAAACAAAATATATTCATATGACTTTTAGATAAAAACAGAAGATTTGCACATTTAAGAAGATGAAAGAAAATGTGTGTATATAGTTTGCGTTGTTTTTTTTCTTTTGATCACACACGTGATTTTGTAGGTAACTTTTACTTCTGGTAATTGGCACAGGGGGTGTGGTTGCTGTTGCACCTTATTTTTACCTGTGCACTCGGTGGCGGGAGTTTTGGACAAAGAGGGTGACTCAGTATTTTCTGTTGACCGTGTCACTATTTATTATCACGTTTCACTTCTAATTATCGTCTTAGCACAATCTAATTTCATATCGTAGAGTTCAGTTCGTCGTTGTGCCAATCTAAGTTTGTTGTTACTATTTTGGTTAAGAAACATCATAAAACTTACAACAAAAACTTATTTAAGTATTGTTATATATTTATCTTACTGTCTGTTCTCCAGGTAAATCATATTATATGATTTAGTTAGATGTGGGCAGATGTGGGTTAACTGAATACCTGAGGTAGTGCACGTCGGTGATCTCCTGCATACACAGCCAGCAGAACTGACAGGCACACACAGTGCAGTTCATACGGTTACAGCTGCCGTCATTGGTCTTCATAATGTAGGCACCACAGCGAGGGCAGGCTTTGATCTCCTCTGCATCTTCAGCAACAGAGTCAATGTGTTAGGGGTGACCACACGTGCTGCAATGTTTATTTAGCACTCATGACAGGGATCCGAGGAACCACAGGCTGAAACGTTTCTGTCGCAGGAAGGTTCAGAATGAAGACAAAAAAGAAAGTCTCACCTCCTCCTGGTTCTTCATTGAAGACGTACAGCGTGGAGGCATCGTTGCCGCCTGAGGTGTGGCGGGCTCGCTGGCGCCGGGCCTGGTCACACGTCTGGTTGGGGTGCCACAGCTGCCGACAGTGGTAGCAGAACTCCGTGTCACATCCCTCACGGCCGCAGCTCAGCTTGGGACACTCTGCGCAGCCGTAAGCTATCACTGCATAGCTGAGAAGAGAGACAGACTGCAGATAAAAAATGACAGAATGGACATCATTAATATGTTAATTGATCCCTAAAGGGGAAATCTTTGTTGTTAGGACACCTCAGCAGGAATCACAGAGGTTTAAAGTCGGGTCAAATCACCCTGTTGCCCCTACGTGTTCAGCTGAGGCTAGTTTAAATGTCACAGCTTTGGCTGGCTGGCTGGAAAAGCTGCAGAAAGTGTCTCATCAGTTGCTCGGTCTCCTTTTGTTATTATTCATCTGTTCAGCCTGGTGGAGCGCACTGAATTGTTCATTGTCGTCTGCTCACAAACAGTACATCTGTAGACTGTGTGCTCCAATGAATCACAATCCAAAGAGAGAGATACAACGAAGTGTGAGACTGGTCAACACCTGAACCAGAGATTATTCCACCCGTAGATCTTGAGCAAGCGTTATGTTGATAACGAGCTTGACGCCTGTGGATGTAATCTCACTCCTCAGAGGTTAATTACCATAAATTTAAATATTAAAAGATCGTGAAAGTAATCACAAGTAATCCATAAGGACTTTAGATTCTGCCGTGAAGTATTCGAAACAGCCAGTATCTCAGTATCTACAGCCATTATGTTGTTTTTTAGCCTTGTGAGAAAGGCAGATGAATCAGACAGGCTGAAGGCCACACACACACACACACACACAGGAGGATAATTAGTCTGCTGCCTGGGTCCTACTTTGGTGTCAGACTGGATTTAAAGTGACTGTGTCTGCTTCTCCAGTCACATACTTTTGGCTGAACAACAAAGCGAGTGTGGACCTGCTCATGAATAAAAACATTTCCAGGTATCAGTGGATATCTCTATCGAAGAATAACCAACAATAACTGGATTATCTAAATCTGAAACACCCTTCCACAATCCGTCGTACGGGGACGTTTAAAAAGGTTCTGACCAGACACGAAGTGACAGCAGCAACGCCACAGGCTGCTAACATTCATATCAAATGGATTTTACTTGACAGGCAGTGCTGCACTTTTATTTATTGCCCATGCAGTAGATCATAGACAGATGGAAGTCTTTTGGAAAAACAAAAAAGTTTATACGGCACAATCAACTCCTTCTCCCACACTGAAAAATCCTGAATCTATTTCATTTAAAAAATTTAACTCCCGGACACATCATGTTCTCACTGCAGCTTTCAAGCTTTCCACATCACACTCCTATAACTTACATACTGAACCATGACCGGCTTCTTGCTTGCAAAAACACGTCTTCAACTTTAATTTAAAGCGAGCGCAGATGAACTTTCCCCCGGTTGCAGATGAACGTGAAAACAGCCTTTCAGTGTCAAAATTCATTTTGCACAGTCAAGATCAAACGTCCAAGGGAAGTGCTATAAGCAAAATATTTTTTAAGTGCAGGGGGGTTATACACACACACACACACACACACACACACACACACACACACACACACACACTTGAACACTAGTGGCACTTTGGACAGATGTTTTCATGAGAAGGACCCTGTTCTGTTTGCATCCTGTGCATTGACCTGTTGCTTGAATTGGTGGCAGTAACGTGCCAAGAAATACAGCAGTGTGACAGGAAGAGGAAGGGAGGAAGAGATTTTAGCAAATGTAAATAAAGTCTGAAATGCATTTAGTACATTTAACTTAAATAACTTGACTTAAACGATGCAAAGAAGACTCTTTGGTGGGAAATACTGAATGTAAACATAACTCTGCAAGGTACCTTTAACAGGACATTCCAAACTACTGCGGAATCACATATGCAGCAGCAGCAAGACAAAACGCGCACACAGAGATAGACAAGTGTGTGGACGTACACAGAGCCGACGTAATCTCCAGCTAAGCTTCTGCCGCTAAGACGTCAAGGAATGTGTATATGTTGGGAACATGGAGGATATGCAAACCATAACTGTGTATGATCACTTTACATAACAGGTTAAGACTTCAAATGCTCTGTTAGTCGTTTAAAAACTCATAACACGCCTGGCTTCTGCTCGTAAACATTTTATGGATATGTGAAACTCAAAATTCTGCAAATTTGTTGTGTCTTTTGTTTCTCTGGATTATATTTGATTCACCACAGCATCAGACAGATTGGCATATTGATTTTTTTTTTTTTTTTTGCTCCATTCATTCATCATGACCAGACTGTGAGCACTGACAGTCGGGGAGACAGACAGTCTACCACTGAGTCCTGAACTCCCGGTGCATACGTGCTTTTGACCACAAATGTTGACCCGTACACATGACATGCACGCACACATTATGATTTCCCATCAGCGGCCCTATCCTGTTACCCATCCGTGAACATGAGGGTGATACAGCAACGTATCAAGTGTCCGTACACGCTGTGAAGAAAAGATGACGGTTAACTCAGAACATGTCTTGTGGTTACATTGCATTGTGGTCTACTGAGCCTGCTGTCAGTGGAGTCTTGCACTGACTTTCTCCCTGTATGATTTATCATTATAGCTCAGGTCGATCTTGCAATGAAAACGCAGCAGCTGTATCTATGCGACATGACGTAATCCACATTTAAGTGAGTTAAAAAAAACAAGACAAAATGGCAGCGGAAAGAGGCTTGCTTCATCGTTCACATCTAGTCTGTTCAATTTTAGCGTCTGCAAAAATATTTTGTTTGCATCAAAATGGAGGACGCGTACCAAACTATGCTGTCGGTTCATCTTTTCAAATCGAAGTCAATCATTCTGACACTGGAAAAAAAAAAAACTGCTCCAGTCTTGTGTTTTACCACAAAAAGCTCACGGTGGGATGACAGAGGTTTGACAAGAGCTGCCATCTTGTAACGTTGAATTATGGCCCTCATTTTTTTTAAGGTAATTACAGTGAATTGCTACTGTGTGGCACAAAATGACAATAAAAAAAGCAAGTTGAGGCAATCTAGAGAGCTCTTTTTCCTCTCTCGTATTAAAGTATCTTCACTTAAAGCTGTTAGTAAATCATAACCCTGGTTTTATTTCATCATTTAGAAATAAAATGGCATATTTTCTAGTGTGAATGTGAATAAAATTGCTCTTATGATGGTGGTCTGATTCTCACCTGCAGTCAGGCGCAGGGCACCAGCGTGTATCTGGATCAGCAGCCAGGAAACGTCTCAACTGGTACTCCTCAAACCGCTCCAGCAGTGCCCGGTCATCCAGGATGGCACGGACATCCAGCGGCGCCAGCGTCTCAGGGCACTGCGGGCACGCGATGCCCACCCGGCTCTCTGAGATCTCAATGCGAAGGTACTGGCGGAGGCAGTCAGAGCACGTTCGGTGGGAACAGGAGGTGAGTCGTGGGAAGTGGCAACGCGGTTGACTGAGCAGGCACAGTGGGCACTCCTCCAGGTGTTCATCCAAAAGCTGCTCCTGGCTGGAGGAGGAGAGGGACAGGACACCAGTGGAGCCACTGCTGACTCCACCCACGCACTCAGCTGCGGCACCGCCCTCGCCTACCTCAGCTGCTGCTGGCCGACCTCCTCCTTCTCCTCTTTCTCCTCCAGAAACCCTTGAGTCTCCAGCCTCTTCTGCTGTGATGTTGAGGTCCTGTGGGAGGTTAGAGCGCTGCTGATTTAGCAAATCCAATTGTGGTTTCATTTTTGTTTTTCATTTTAAATTGAAACAAATGGAACATCCTCACATTTCTAGTCAAAATCAGTGTTTTCAGGTGAGCGTGCATGTAGGTGGATGCTTCTTGTGTTTGGTCGACTCGGTTTCTTAGCAACATCATTTCTCGAAATTACCAATTAATTAAATAAACACTCTAATGGATTTGGGCAGACACTCCAAACAGAACGGGAGAGGGAGGAAGCAGAAGCTAATACATCCAAAGTTAATGATCTACAGCCTCTCTTCAGCTTCTTCTGTCTTACACAACAAAACACCAAAATTAGACGTCTATGTCTCGTATTATCTCGAACATGAACAAAAAACATGTTCTGTTTTCATCTTCTGACAACACATATGGAGGGATGTTGAACTAGTTTTGAGCATATACATTATTATGTCCTACATTTTAAAAGTAAAAGAAAAAAAGAAAAAATTGTAGTATAGTGAGAAAGAATAATGAAAAACGTATATAAATACTCATCACAATCAGTGCATCTTTTGGACTTTATAAAACTAGCAAAAATTAGAAAACTGCTGAACTAAAACTCACCAAGTGAAGCCAAAACAAGCCCCTAACAATATGAAATTACTTCCTCACTTTCACTCAATCAGACGCCTCAGTCTCACCTGCTCTGGACGCTCGCTCGGGGTCAGAGTGATGGCCACCTCCTCCTTGGGCCAGGCTTCCACGGGCTTTTCGGGCCTCGGCTCCGATTTTGGCTTCCTGCTGAAGAAGTTGAGGAAGCTCAGCGGCCCTGTCTGCTGCTTGGGCCTCTTCATGGTCTAGGACTAAAGTGGGAGCAGCAGCTGAGGATGACAGGCCAACGACCATGAGCAGGATGCGAAAGCTTGTGAGTGGCTTGTGAGTGTGTGTGCGTATGTGTGTGAGAGAGAGAGAGTTTGTGTGTGTGCGTGTGTGTGTGGGTGGAGGAGCACAGCGAGCTCTCACGGCTCCGAGTCTTGGAGTTGGGCGGCTGCTCTGCTGTACGTGGGAGGACGAGCGGGAGAGATGGAGAGGTAGACGACGGGGAGGAGGTAATCCCTGCCCGAGGGGAGCATCACTGATTTGGAGCCTTTCCAAGGCCTGATCATGTGATTCGCTTTGTCTTGCTTCAGTCCTCTTTTCCTCGTCCTCTCCCTCCTCCACCTCCACTGCAGTCTCCTCGGTATGAGCTAGTCCTGGATTGGCCGACTGTCCTTCATCCTTTTAGGCCTCTTCACAGGCAGCAGTCCTTCACCCTGAAAACAAACATGATTAAATTACAGTGTCTGTCACTTTTAGGCAGAAATTATTTTGTTATAGTCCCAACATGAAAAGCTACAATAATTCAGTCTAATTAAATGTAACTGTGACTGACAGCATGGTGATTTGTTTATGTGTTGCAGTTTCACACATTTATGTTTTCCAAATGACTGCAAGAAAAATGTCAAAGTGAAATTTAAAATTTTTACTGTAGTTTTTGGTTTAAAGATACGACACTCAACTGTTGATTTTTATGATTTTACTCAAATCTTTGCTCTTTCTTTGAGACTTCATGAGTGATTTTACTTATTTAAATTATCCTGCAGCTGACGAAGCGTTGCAACAAGACAGGTCTTTGTTTTACTAATGATCCAAATCGTATTGTCCCTACATCAATGCCATATCCATAATCTGATAGCAATCATCCAAAAGTAGCTAAGTAACAACATTTGAAAATAAATATAATAAAATATTAAACAAGATTACCCTTTTGAACATCTTTGATGCAGAATAACCTCTGGCTGAACCCCGTGTACATGAATATAAATGTTATCTATGAACTTTTTCCCTCCAGCTGCAGTCCTATTATACAGAATAACAACTACAGGACTTCTACACAAAAATAGCTCAGTCTGCAATATGATATATGTTTCATATGTTTCATATGTTTCAAAAATAGCAATTTCAAAAACAAGCTGTGCCATTTCACTCCTGATTCTCTATTTAAAATCCCCCTGAGAGTCGTTCATGTGACATAAAACTGAACTGAAAACTGAAATCACACTGAGGGATCTCTGCGACCTGGCCCTGCCCGTCATACGGCCTCAGACACGAGCAATAAGGTCACAGCCGTGAGACACAAAGAGCAGATGGATGAGAGAGTTGTGACTGGTTTGACAGAAAGGATTGGGGGAGATGGAGGGTGAGGCAGAGGAGAGGCAGTGATAGACAGCACAGACAACTCATTCTGTCTCCATTAGGCAGGAGCGAGCTTTCATAATCAGGCCCAGAGAGCAACGAGAGCATGAGGTGATTCATGCAACCCCAGACCAATTAAAATATGTCTCCAGATTGGCGTTACATCAAATCACGAGCGCGGATGCGTCACGAAATATGATATAGACCATCATCTATTTAAAGAACTGTTTCTGATCTATAATTCTGTCATTCAGAAAAAGTCAAATCTATGATTTTGCCATAGCCAGAGACAGGCTATGGCTACAGGAGCTATACGCTTCATCTTTCTTTTAACAGGGATGCACAAAAAGTCTTTATTTATGTAACACTGCAGTGCCCAGCCTGTCTTCTTCTAGACACTAAGAGTCGCAGCTGTATTTATATTCCAGTCTTGTGGATATGTTAAAATCGACATGAATAGCAGGCTCCTCTTACAGCGGCATTCATTACATATGATAATTTAAGAGTAAAGAAAAGACATTCTTGCTTTTTGAAAAGTTGGCACCATAAACTGATGATTAGTGTCGATATTTTAGATGCAAGCTATTTTTTTCCACTGTAGCTCCGCTGGAAATATTGTATTTCTGTATTTTTGCTGTACGTATGTTGGCCAATACGCCATAAAATAACAAAAGGCGAGGAAAACGGCTGTTTTTGGTCGAGCGTCGATGTGCTTTACGCTGGAATCATCTGTTAAAACAGACTGGACATTTGTGCAAACATTAGAATAATACGGCGGTGATTTGCAAACCTATTAGTTGAACGTTGGCAAAGCCTCACAAAAGATGTGATAAAAACTGGTCCTGGTCTTGAACTGGCAAGATGAGAGAGGTGTTTGTGAGGCTTTCTGTTTCACGCCAACACGGAGGATACAATGACAAAGACACAGCTACAGTATCCATACATACATACTCTGAGAAATTCACCTCAACAACTGAAATTTCAGGTGTTTAAAACTGTTAAATAATACTGTTTTTAATCTCTTTCAACAAAAGTTAAGATCTATAACCTTATCACCAGTTACAAGCATTTTCCCAGAATTGATTAAACGCTGCTCTCTACTAGTGACTCTAAGTTTAGGCTTGATTCTCTCGTGGAAATTTTTGTTTGCGGACTAAAAAAATCAAGAAACGAAGCGGCGAAGCAGTGGAAACATTCTGTGTTGAGTAAAGCCAACCCCAATAATAATAATAAGAGTCCTCCCTCTGCATATTTTTACATATTTATTTATTTTTCTGCTTTATTTTCAGCATCTTTTCGCCGCTCCATTCCCAGTAACTGTGTTGTGAATTTCCCTCCTCTCCATATTCCACAGGGACTGACCTCCGTGATGAAAACATCACTGTGCCTGTTTATTTATAGATCCAATTCCCACATATGAACACATCAAACGCGCATAACACGTTCAAAACAGCTCGCAGTGAACACGCCGCCTCTGCGCATTCACATGTACGCACTCAGACGCAGACAGGCGCGCTGATACATGTATGATCTTAGCGAATTGAGTGTTTTTAGATCATAGTTCAGTGACAAGATATATCACCGAGTAATTAGACAACACGGTTTACAGCACAACTTAGACAAGTTGTTCAGGATTACAGTTGTATAACTGCTCTTACGCAACAGAGCAAAGATAAAAGATAAGCAAGCTCAGATCAGATCCTATAAAATATTGCATCGACAGGAAATAAAACATCTTCAAACCAAAATGATGAAATAGAAACCACACACACACACACACATATAAACAAGCAAGTACTTTGTACTGAGTTAGTTTAAAGTTTTAAAGTTTCGCAACGAAGCCAGTTTTCACAAATATATGTAGAATTTGAGGATTTAAGGGTTCAGATAATCGGCTCCATTTAACAATACCACTTAGACTAGATACAGCTCTTGGAATTGGCCAAAATACTCTTGGAAGGGAATTTGAGACTGCCAAAATAAGAGCCCTGATGAGCCACTGATGAACTCTTTTGGCTACCTGGGTAGAATTGAGTATATTCTTTTCTTTCTCTCTTCAACATCTGACTGAATCTTCCATTTATCACAAATAACGTTCTTTCCCTCCAACTGTCCAATTCGCGCAGAGCATCCTTGCATTGTTACAGATCACCATCATCATCTTGAATCAAATTACCCGTCCATCTAAAGCTGCAGAGAGGAAAAGACCACTGACAAATGTCATTATGCAGAGAGGCACGTACACATTCGAATTACGTGGAGGCAAAGATAGAAACGGCAGAAGCAGAGGAGCTCCTCGACGATGAGAGGCTGTTTGTCTTCTACGATGCAAACGCAATGGGCGTTACCGCTCAGGCTGAAAGTCAAAGTCAATGAAAACTACGGAGCAGAAACAACCTCCGCCTCACTGACCCGCCAAAAGGTCGGCCATCACAAACATGTTAGTGGACAATAAGTGCCTTGTTTGGTTTGTCAGTGTAGATTGCAAATGGAAGTCTTCATACAGATGTAAAGATTTATTTGGACAGAACGAAGGAGGCAATATGATAGATGTAAATATACTGTAAGGAGAATGTGAAGTGAACATTATGAGAGGCACAAACGAGATGGTGCACTTGTTCGCTCCATCATCAGCTCCATAAGATTCTTACTCCTCAGTATCGGCTCGGATAATAACGCCACAAAACTGACACCCCTTTTGCTAACGTTAGCATCTTAAAACCGTGCTCCTCAATCCATACACTATAGATGGAGACAGAGGTTTGTAAGTTACAGAGGTCCACCGGAGAGAGAGAGAGGCGCGAAGAAGGAGCAGAAGAGGAGAAAACAAAGGACGGAGAGGGCGGCACAGTGGAGCAGTGGTCAGCACCGTCACCTCACACAAAGTGAAGAGCTTGCATGTTCCCGCTGTGTCTGTGTGGGTTTTCTCTGGTATCCTCCCACACTCCGAAGACTTAGGTTAGCAGCTTAGGTTAAACAAGGACTGTAAATTGGCTGAAGCTCTGGTATATGTAACGGATGGACGAATAGATAGATAGATAGACAGACTAGGAACAAGGGAATTTATCTGCCAGCACAGTAAGGTAATTAAGATTTCTTGAAAAAAAGAAAGCACCATATTAAATCAAATCACCTTTCAGTGTTGGCTTTCTTATGTCACTCCCTTAAAACCACTACGAAACAAAATGATCGTTCTTAATTAGAGAGTTGCCATGATTAGCTTCCCTGTTTTAAAACGAGACAAAGCATTTACACAAAATGAAATCCAGCACACAGAATTGACATCAACAATTATTTATTCATTTAATTGCTTTCTGACACATTGCCTTGTAACACACATTAGTTATTAGGCATTAGGCAACATAAAACATAACCTGGAGATAATAATGGCTATGAGGCAAGTGGTGTGGCATTATTCACTGTGTCATCATCATTGAACATTTGTGAAACCAGTGAAACTCCACTTTGTACAGCTGCTTTACAGAACATTTGCGGCACAGAAGACGCTCTGATAGTTGCGAACAGAAAGACACGTACAGACACTATCAAATAAACCAAAAGAGAAGAATTTAAATTTAGATCTTCAATATTTAAGCCTATTTCTGCCAACATGACTCCCTCCCACCCTCATGAGCTAGATGTTACTCAAAGTAGTTACTTACCCGTAGTACCCCTGAACAGCTCTACTGTACTTCCCGATAAAATCTTTCCACGTGGCTCTTTCGTATGAGGCTGCCGTCTCACTCATGGACAGAATTCGGTAAAAAAATTTCTGCCGAGCGTTGCCCACACACTTTGGATATGTAAGATGCAGCGTGTAGTAGTAAGCCAGCAGATGAAGCGGACCTTCAATGAGGTCTTCCTTGGCAAACGTGGCAATGGGAGTGGTTCCAACTGCGACAACACAGTGGGACCCATCAAAGAGCAAAACAGGACTGGGGAGAGCTCTCCTCTGGAGGTAGACGGGGGGATCTTCTGTTGGCTAAAGAAGAAGAAGAAAGAAAAAAAGAGAAATTTATTTCGGGCCAGAGCGGTCCTGCTACTGAGACACCATTATGTGCATGCATATATCTATTATTGAAGCAATACTAGCACGCCTGTGGTATAGGGAAGCTGTCTGCCTTCTGTTTTAAAGACAGGAAACCTGATGCCCTAAAGGAAAAGCCAAAAAAATGTTTGCAAATGAAAACACTATGAAAATAATAACTTGCCTCAGTCACAGGAACTTTAATGAAAAAGCTATGAACGCACTCTGTCTGCATTGTCCATTGTGTTTTGTCATGTGGCCATCCTGGCATGAGGGCTGGTCACCACATGGACACTTAAATAAATAAAATCGAACCAATCAGACAATCAGTACAAAGAAAAACTCCTTGCAGAGATACTAGCGAGCAAACACTGAGAGTTAAATGTGACACAACGTGAGCAAAATCTTACCCGAAGGACATGAAGCAACACTCCACCGGCATGTTCCAGCTTCTTAGGCGGTGCAGTAAGTTGCTGAGGGGAAACTGTGGGGAGTGTCCCGAAGAACGTTGAATTGATACTTTCTAATTTTGAATGTGAATACACACAGTCTGGTGGTACTGTGTAGCACAGTGCATAAAATATATTATCATGTTATTGCATATTATCATATTTCCCTTTATCCCGGAGAGACAGTCTCCAGAGATTGTTTGGCCAAATGCTGCAGTCCTCTCATCTGTCTTGAATTAGACAGTCATCACCATATAAATACCCGCTTATCATCTCAGTAGTTTATCCTCCCCTGATACAGGCCTGAGATGACAGAGACAATAGTGGACGCCCATCGCATCGGATCCCCCTGGAGGCACGTCTCGACTCACGGGCAGCATTTAACTTTTATTACCCAAAGAGGACGGACTGGCTGCTCCTGACCCTTACTTGGTGGTAAGGTGGCGTGGCTCAGTCTGAGTGGAGCCAGGTAGCTGAGGGACCCTACCGCCAATCTGGGCAGACAAGCCGTGACTCATCGATAACTTGGTTTGGTTACTGTGTCATAATCCAATATGAGAAAAAGTCGCATTTGCTAATTGAGCAGCATTCATCATTATCAATGTACACGTGTCTTGTTATTTTGAGTTGCTTAATAAGTTATTTAATCTGCAGTGTATAAGTATGCACTACAACCCACAACGACAGGTGATCTAAGGGAAACACTGAGCTCCCAAACATTGGTATGATGTGTATAAAATGATGTCTATTTCCTGCAAACGCAGGCACATATGATTGAAAGTAAAGCAGCAATAAGTTTGCTTTGGTTTTTAAGAATTTTGCCCAGATTTCGTTCAGTGAAGTTTGAGAACAAGCAGATGAGCGTACTGTATATTTTGTAACTTTATGACCTGTCTCTAAATATATTCAGTGACGGTGCAGTGTAAGAGTGTAAGAGAACGAAGAGTCCTGCTGTCGTTAATGTGAGCCCTCAGAAGGCTCAAGGGACAACACAGTTAACAACCTGAGAGATGGACACAGATGCTGCTCGGAAAGAGAGAGAGACAGAGAGAGACAGACAGAGAGAGAGAGAGAACAGAGTACATCATCAGTTTACAGCTTAATGGTTTTCTTTTCTCTTGAATGAGTGTGTGTGTGTGTGTGTTTGTGTGTGTGTGAAGAGTATACCATAAAATTCTCCTGAGGCCAAAGACACACTTAAAAGATTTGACCTCCACTCTTCACACTACACTACAGGACGCTGCCGCTCTTTTGATGTTTTCCCTCACTTTCAAGAGAACTCTTGGCCACAAGAGAACAAACAATCCGCTAACACACACTGTACAAGACTTCAAATTCTTCAGGCCTCTCGGGGGGATTACGGAGAATTAAAGGACAAACACAAAATCTGTCCTAGAACTTTTTACTATTCTGCGCCAGAGCACAAAGAGCTTAATCTCCAATTCTACATGTTTTTATTTTTTCACCCTGGAATATTTAACTTAAATATCAGATTTAATGATGTTGAATAACTGTTATGAAACTGTGAGTATTCATCAGTTTATCGATGTGTCATACTTTTAGTACGTGCGTACAGTGGTGTATGAGTAAAATCATAACCTGCTGCAACGTTTGGCAAACACGTAGCACTTTTGAGAGTTAAGTAGCCACCGGAGAGTGTAAAAATCATGTTGAATCGAGTGAAATGGGAAAAAATAACTCTGCAGTTATATTAGCGGATAACAGACTAACGTGTCATAAAACATACTCATTCAGCCCGTTTCCTCTTAACGTGCACACTGAATTTATAAGATCATAATAATGTATGCATAATGTTATGGACCACGAATCATTATCAAACCTATAATTCACAATGTAATAAGGAAAGGAACTATAAATCGTCAGGGCAGCAGAGCTGGGTAGTAACTGTAATCAGAATAATCAGATTACAAAAGTCCCAGATTATATTTTTAAAAATGTGTCATGGTAACAATGAATAAATTGAGATCAGAGCTGCCACACACATGCAGCATCTGAGTGGTTAACAGACTCAACCCAAGGCATCATGGCACTGAAAACAATGTTTTTCATCAATGAAAAACAGACTTTGGTGTTATTTGATTTGACCAGTAACACAAACAGTAACACAACAATTGCATCTGCACTGAAAATGCTCTTTTTTTTATAATCCACTGGACTGTGTTACTAATTACATAAGCTGCCATGTAATTAGCATTCACTAAAAGGCTCCATATCAAAGTAATCTGACCCCAAACTGGAGGGCAGTCAGGAGAAGTGGATGTTCACCATCGAGGTCAGGAAGACGTCAACAAGATGGCTGATCTCGTGACCTGCTTAAGCACCTTACGACTGAATGACACCAACTCCATGTAGCTACACCGGCACACAAAAACAAAAGCTCTGGCCACACGTCCCAGTCTTGATTCACAGCAGCAAACCCTCATTTTTAATTCATTTCCTACAGCCAAAAGAAAGCCGATCCCTTGGCAAACACCAGCAGCGGACATCATTACATAGTGTACAAGGGTTTTGGCTGGAGTCTTGTTTTCTTACGTACTTACATGATTCAGCATGATTCACACCAGTTTATATCTGACAACAAAAGCAGCACAAATCCACGCACAATTTCCACACGAAAGTTTGTGCCCCAAAGGGGTATTCCACCACGTTTCACTTTTCTCTTCTTCAGGTCAGGTCAATGTGTGCTACAAACCGGAGGAAAGAGTTTAATCCACATTCTGCATTTATACATTACCTCGTGTATATTTCTGCACAAACTTCTCAGCTCTTTTCTTTTCAGAACATATATATATATATTCATATTGTTTAGATTTTGTAATACTTTTTATCTTTCTTATACTTTTACTTAATGTTTGTTTTGCACCTATAAAACCAAGTCAAATTCCTGCCATGTGCAATAAACCTGATTCTGAAAAGATCAGACAGGAAAGGTCAAATGAAATTGTGCCATTGGTTGCATTATGGGAAATGTAGGACCCAGTGATTTTGCAGCTTGACTCAGACAAGGGACAAAAAGTCAGGATATCTCAGACGCTGCAGCTCCAAATTTGACTCTTGTCCCTTGTGAGTCCTCTTACTTCACAGAAGTGAGTTACTTAATCACTTTTGGATACCCATGAGGGATATCTATAGGTGAACATACACTAAGTATAAACTATAATGAAACACTTTAAGGAAGTGATGACCTTTTTCTGTGACATTTGTGACTTTTATGGGGCCTTTTTTCTCAAGAGAATATCAGATTAAATCAAACTTAACCTGACCTCTTCACATTCAAAACAAATGGCAGCTTGTGACTTCAATCTTCTCAAATCAAATCTTTGACCGCATTCCTCAAATCTGGACAAAATGTACAGTAAGTAATCCCATGCATGTGCAAGTGATTCTGGATTGTATATCCTTCGGGATTTCACATGACTGCCTATAGGTCAGAGCGTATAGTGAGGCACTCTGCCTCTTGATGACAGATAAAAAATGACAATGACAGATGGGATTATTACACAACCAGCATCTGCCCTGAAGCACCCATGCCTCAACCTCTCCCACTGAAACGCCAAAAAAAGGGGAAGGAACGGGACACCTTCTGTTTTTTGTGTGTGTGTGTGTGTGTGTCCTTCGAATGAACCATGTTATCACAATCATGTTATCTCCTCACTTTGCAGCGTTTTTCGAGGACACTTGTTAACAAGCTGTTGCTATGCAATCAGTGAACAGAGGTCAGCTTTCAGTCAGTCTGATGTGGAGTTCTGCCTTTAGCCGGAGAGGAGGGGGGGGGGGGACCTGATGATACACCCTATTAAATATCTGTTCACTGGACACAAGCCCACATCAGCAATGCGGGTTTCAGAGGCATGAGAGTGACCTCAGCCTGCCCACACACACACAGGCACACAGGCACACACACACACAGGCACACAGGCACACACACACACAGGCATCCCTGACTAAAATCCTCTGTTTCTGCACCATGTGGCGCTCAGCACTGAGTCTCAGTGACCTCCAGCAACCAGCAGGCTACTTTATGTTACTGACTAACCACAATATAAGGGATTATATTTAACATTGTATGATATTAAAGCAGCTTATGTTTGTGTTGGATGTCATAGCAGTGCTGTTATATCTTCCCCGTGTGTTATAACTAAGTGTTTTAACACTTTTACAAATTAAACAGACAAGAGTTATTTAACCAAATATCCAAATAAACCATAAGAGCAGGCCTGTGCGCTGAATATCGGGGATGCATTTGCAAGTTAAACGTGTTAAGAAAGCGGGATAAGCAAAAACAGCCTTGCATTAACCTCCATATTTAGTGAAAGATGATCATTTTCATACTTCCATATATTTTTTTTATGTTTTAAAGAGAGGTCTGTCCAGGGCATCAGTATGCTATTGCAGGGAGTGGCATGTTTAATAGGCTACGTATTCGCATTCACCTCCACCTCCAGCTCCAGATAGCCCTCATGGACACAGGGTGATAGCGGAAAATATAGTGTCAAATGCGCGTTTGAAAGTCTGCAGATAAAACACACAATAATTTCTATTACGTAAACGGTCTCTTACCTCTGTGCACGGCGCCTTGTCTTTGCAGCGTAGAATCAACAACTGGCTCCTCCTCCTCGAGGACCAAACAGTAGCACAGAAAGCACCCCACCTCCTCCGCCTCCCCCGTCCCCTCCTCTTTACTGCCGCACAGAAAACATATCGGAGCGTCAAAAGCTCGTGTGTGATGGAAAGGCCCTTAGAGGAGAGGAGATCCGCGATGGCTGAGGGAGGAGATGCCTTCCCTCCCCTCCTCCGTGGTTACAGCAGCAGCAGCAGCAGCAGCAGGACTGATGGCTGTGCTGTGCGGCGGCCTGAGGGGAGGCACACTGCGGTGACATGAACCAATGAGATGACGCAGAATCCCAGGATCTCCTATTCATAAATGTCCCATCCTATAATAAAAATGTACACACACACACACACACACACACAGGCTATGACTTTTTATTTTGACTTTTTTTGTCAATGTCAACCAAATATTTGACAGCAGAATTATTACTTTTAGAAATCCAGTGTTCATAAGAGTGAAACGTGGGAACTGATAAGTAAACCTTATAAGTAAAAATATATATAGCACACTCGTACAACACATATTGCACGTGTGACATCTTTATAAATATCCTGTGGAACTTTTTAGCAGGATAACCCATATATCTTTAGCCTAGTTTTAAGTCCCAGTTAACTCTATAGACCCATTGATGCACCCTGTCAGAGTCAGTTACTGAATAGTAAATGTAAAGGGAGTTTATAATGCTTTATGTTGTCTCTATAATGTACTCAGATAAAGTCTTTGGGACTTTATCCAGTACAATTGTACAGTCTTTGCCTCAGTATAGATTTAGGATATAATTTACAAGCAATGCATATTAAAATTTATGGGACTGCTGTGGATTCATTAATTCAGTAGATTCACAATTGACTGACAGAATACGACTTGTTTGAAGTAATATTGGGACAGAGGAAAAACATCTTCCTCATTATAATTTAGGATTGTTTGTAAAAATGCAGATAATGAACTAATCAAGATAGCCAACGTGATGCAGCATTTACATCTTTGCAAATATTCTTCCATGTAGAGTGACAATTTTGCTACATTGCTCTATGTTACACTGCGCTACTTGTATCTTCATCACATTTGATTCTCTATACAACTTCTATACAACTTATGGTTTTAAAGGACATGGAAGTGGATGGTTTTGTATGTTATGGAAGGAGGTCAGTCCACTTTCCATTAGATTAGTGAATTGTATTATTCCGTTCAAAAGAGAGAAACAGAGGCCCAGAACTGTCAAAGAATTCAGTCAAGATCTTCATAATATGAATGTCAACTGATACATACATTAAAAACTACAACTACCGGGATTCAGTGCGGTCTAGAAACCGGAAATTATTTTCGGAAACGGAAACACGTCACTAAACGGAAGAGAGATGGATACAATGGAATCAAGATGCATCCCGCCAGCAACAATAAGACATCCGGTGTATGCCTCAGGCCTTCAGAATAAAACTCAAAAAAATGTAACTTTTTTTTTTTTTTTTAATTGGTCTCAAAATACTGTAATTTTGTAACTAATGGTAATACCGATTTTTAAAAAATGGGATTACGGAGACGGGTAGATAACTTTAAAAAAGAAATTACGAGTATGGGTATTGAGGTACTGGGGGTACCACTACTAGAAATGAAATAGCCTATTCAAATATTTTAAATCTAAATAATCTGCCTGAGCAGTATGTTTATAATATATGAAATTTTACCAAACTGTCACAAAAAGTATATTAAATTGAGCATTAAAGTGAGCAGAAATAAAAAGCAGAAATCTTCAACCAGTAACTGCTCAACTGTACAGTTGCTTTGCCACTGTACCTTGTATCTTTGCAGTACATTATGTATATGTTTGATAATTGGTATATGTTATGCATCCAGTTATTTTGGACCACTGAGACACTCTTTAAAGGTCCAGGGTCCAAGACTTAGGAGTCTTTCTTTAAAGGAATGGAATACAATATTCATGTATGTTTTCAAGTATGTTTTCACTAGTGCATAATAACCTGTGTATAAAAAAATGGTGTTTTTGTTACCTTAAAATTAGCCCTTTATAACACCAGTGAGAGTGGAACCATTTCTTCTCAAGGAGAGTGGCAGAGTATTCAAGCAATATGCAACTTCACTGCTAGGTGCCACTAAATCCTGAACATTGAACCTTTAACAGCACTAAACATTAAAAATATGCAAACAAGGTAATCCTACAATCACCTCATACTACAGTACAAGGCTGAATTCAATATTTTTTTTTATCTTACACAATAATAGTTTAACGGACAGTGTAATATTAAAGAAACATCTGGCTGGTAATGTGCTAAATTTAAATTGTTACCATGAAGGCTGAAGACGCTTTTATTCTGAAGGACTCAGACCGGAAGTCGCGTTGTTGTTGATGCCGTTGGATCACAGGCGAATCAGAAAATCAATTAAGTTATGAAAAATACCATTAATTGCCTTTCTTTGTCACCGCAGCTCATGAAGAAATGGCGGATCTCCAGACGTTGTACATTTGAGGGAAAACACTTGACCTCTGATGGCGTGTGTACCGACGATACGAACCACCTCAGCCCGCGGCAGTATTTACGTTTTCTAGGTAAGTTAGCTCGGTAGCTACGCGGCTAATTTAGCCGTACGTTAACATGTTTAGCCACGGCTAACATTCACTGAAGATGGCACTTGTCAGTCATTACTACGCGCTGATGAGTACGCGTTTCGTTTAGCCTCTCACACGGTCACGTACCACTGGTTTTCACCAAATATTTGCTGACATTTCTTGTCGCACACTGACTACATTAGCTGTGTGTGTGTGTGTGCTGTGTGCTATGTGAGGAGATAGTTTAAATTTGCGAGCTCACTCGCTTGATTGCTCTCTGCAGCAGAGCTAATGAGTTAGCCATTTTGCTAAAGTAGCCACATGGCTAGCTATTTAACAGTTGTTGTTTTGTTGTTGTTTGCTTACAGTATAAATACACAAAGCCGGCGTCCAGATGACACACTGAAATGACAAATGTGCCCTGTTGTGTTGTGTTACTGTGCTCATGTCTGTGAATAAAGCGCTAGTTTATGAACTGCAATGTATAAAATCCTCCAGCTGACTTCATTAGGATGTCAGAGGCGTGCTGAAAATGACAGACAGAGATGTGAAGCAGCCAGAAAACCTGCATGTGTTACAGTAAAATGACTAAGATAGGGTGTGTGCACTGTGTAAGAGCAGTGTTAGTGTTGTTTGGTTTGATGACACCATTACTGGTCAGCTTGACTCAGACTGACTTCATCCAATTCAGCTACAAGTAAGCTATTGATAATGGTAACTGAAATGTGTGAGGTTTTATTTCTAGGATGTGCCTGTATGTCACCTTGTGGTTTTCTGAATTTTTCTTACAACTGTTAATTGCCGAAATGATTGCACACTAATTGATTTCAATTGTTTCTGCCCTGCATTTCTGTAGAAATACTGAATAACGTCTTCCAGACAGATAAGAATGAGCTGATGGTTGTGGAAGTCTGCAAGAAGACGCTACAAAAAAGAGTGAGGCTGACTGGAAGATGCCAAGAAAAAAACAGCAGAATCCACAGCCAGTCAAGTGTAGGTATTCAGAGGTCTTTGTAACGTTGTTACGAGGCCGAGCTGTGTGCCAGATACGATTTCTCGCATCTTTATTTCAACATCGTACAGTGAATGTGGTTTGACAGTTTTAAAAGCAAACCTGGGGAGGATTTGGCCTGGTCGTTTACTAGGTGTGTCCTGTTTCTCTGCTCACATCTGGCCACCAGGCGTTGCTGTTAGAGTGCTTGAAACATTTTTACATCAGTCTTACCTATCTGCATGTCTCCTCCTGTGTTAATGTGTTGTATATAAATAACGAGATGATGATATGATTTACTTTATGTTTTAGTCTAAGTTCAGTGCTGCTTCACGCTATCCAAACATAGCCTTAATACATTTCTCAAACCATCTCAGTATAGCCGGATTTTAATGTTGCCAGTTACCATGGTAATTGTTTAACCAGCTTCATCATCTCTCTACACGCACGCCAAAATGATGTCATGTAATAGTCGTGCAACAATAATACAACAAATGGTTTGTTTTATTATGTCGTTTGCTGTCCAAAATTTCCGTTCACTTGACCAGCGTATCGTAGCATGATTTAATATCCATCTATTAATCTAATTTGAGCTGGGGCTCTGTGAAACAGACAAACGTGCCACACAGTCTTGCTCTAAAAAACGGCCAGTAGATGGTAGCATGACGCCGTTTCTGAGTGATGTGCTGCCGAGCATGATCCGCATGAATTGGCCTGATGGTAGTTTTCTGAACAGTGACAGCTGTGTGATAGTTGTTTGGATGCCATCAAGCTTGAGAGACCAAGTTAGAACTTCAGGCGTCATTAGCTGTAACAGGCAGTAAAAGAGCTCCATCTGTCACATGGCACTTCATTTTTCTGTTCAGAAAATGCTGCTTGTACATTACAGGGTGATAAATTACATTTTTGTTTTTTAGATTTTGATTTAAAAAAACAACATTTTCACCAACAGAAATGCAGACCACTTACTGATGACCTGGCCAATATTATTTCCATACATCCCATGTTTGTATGTTTGACTAACCTCAATTAATTCATGTTATATCTGTGCAGAAACCCTTAAAACAAACATGTGTACTGAAAAGTAATATCTATCATTTACTGGCATGTCATTATGTGGCTGACTTTGATTGACTGTGATTATTTAGAAGCAATAAACTCGATTTTCCGATGTGTTTCTAGTTGATGTTGTGAAACCCGAATACTTCATGGGGTGTGGAGTTTTTCTGAAAAGTTGCTTTCTGCTGTACGCGTGCGCCAAAAAACAGTGAAACCTCCATGAAAACTGATTAAAACTGAACCCTTCGGTGATATTCATCATCAAGTGTTGTCGTTGTTTGCAGTGGATTCTGAAGATGGTGTAGCCATTGAAGCTCCAGGAAACCTCACTTTAGACACGGACTTCCTTCTAGGACAAGACCTTGAGTTTGGTGATCCTGATCATGACAGCAAGATTCTAGGCCTGGAAAAGTTCTCAGGTTTGTCTTTTTTTTTTTTTTTTTTTTTTTTTTAAGTTTTAAAGTGTTGAAGTTTTAAACTTTTAAGATTTCTGTCCTGGTGAAACAAACTGCTTTCACTCAGAAATCCTGAATATGCACACATGTACATACAGTGTGTATAAAACTACCAACCTCTTTAACACACTTAATACACAGAGCTGACTTCTATGTTGAGGCATCTGAAGGTGATGCAGCAAATTGAATTGCAATTCGGTTGCTCTATTACATATGGATATGTTATTAGCATACTCTCATATACTTGTCTCTGTAGCTTCATGTATCACCACCCCAAGGTCACCCCAAGCATCAGATTTGCATCGTTTACTGGACTTGTAAAGGGATTCATAGATTCATCTTACCATAGACCTTTTGCTGCATGCTTTGTAAAGTAATTGCTCAGTTTGGTGAAAGAATGCATTTACAGCCAGTTTGATTTGTTTAGGAACCCAAACAAATTTTGCATTTTAACCTCAGTTGATCAAAGGACATCATTCAGCCCCCCCCCCAACCCCCCTCAAAAAATGCACACTATTTAACAAATAATGTGGGGTACATTATTTGTTAAATAGTGTGCATATTTTGCCAGTTGAACACTTTAATATAAAACAGCAGCTGTAGGAAATGTTTCATTTGGATTAGCAGGAAATGAAAGAGGCTTCTGCTTTTTCTGCTCAAAGTTAGATTGTATGTGTGTGCTTGGCTTTGAAAGTTTGGGTCAGCTTAATTTTGTTGTTTCATTTTTTAAAAACATTTGCTGGGTTCTAGCTGACCTTGCGGGTGTAGTAGTGTACCCTTTAATACAGCTAATGGACTCTCAGGAGAGCGAGCAGTAAACAGGGAAGCCGATATCAGTTAGATAAAAATCAAAACAGTAGTGCCAAATTACATGCATCATTGTTTACTTGAAGCCCTTGTGTGTAGGTAAGCTATCTAAATCTTGTGTGGGAATGGTGGACTTGCAGAATGTAAATGCATTGAATGGCTATTGCTGAAAAAATGCTGACCATGTACAGTATCAAAAATGGAGTTTAAAATGAATTAAAATCTTAATACCTTTAAAATCGATGTAAAGGCAATTCTGCGAGTTCTTTTAAAATACATTAAATATGGACTTTAGATATGGACAGGATTTTGTGGGCGGTCCTAAAGGGTGGCTCGACGACATGCTGAGGCCACCCCTGAGCATACCCCAGCACCCCTAGCAGAGAGATAGAGATTAATTCATCTCACTCAGTGTTTCAAAGTTAGTCATGTCAGTTTCTGAACACATCTGACACGTTTTAGTCACTTTTAAATTGCTGCTTGACTGTTCCCACAAGTGGGCGTGGCTTCAGCACATTCAGTGGACACACCCCCCACAGTCCTGGAGCTGAGCTGCTCATTTTTACCTGATTTTGACACCTAATTTCATAAAGTTGTCTATTTTTAATTATTCAAATTTGGCTGAGTGGTTAATAACACTTTCTTCTTTGGTTTGACAAACTGAACACACATTTATTCTGACTTTACACAGTCAGGCAACAGGTGAAATGGAGGAAGCAGCTAATTTTGGTTCTCTGCAGTATCCGTATTTATGTTTATTTGGATATCATGCCAGTCCATGCTATATACTCAGCTGTAAAGCATTAACAGTACAAGGTAACACCAGAAACAGGATGCATTACTTTGCGGTACCTATCTTGTACTTGGCTATCTAACTTCTAATCTAGCTACCTAAATGTCTAGGTAAACTTTAAAAGCCGAATGTGCTGTTGATGTCTACCTGTCAGCTGTCTGTCTTTGTACTGTGTCTGTCCATTCACTTGTAAGTGGGACAAGTCTCAATCCACCAGGGTTTCTCTCTTATTGTAGCACCGTTGTCACATGTTGCATGTTCTCCTTCATGTCTGTGTTCTGGATCTCTATACCCTTATAGCCTGGTCCTTATTGTATGTTTCAGTTTACTCTATAGTCTGAACAGCATCTGCTTGATGAAAGGACAGCAGTGTTGTGTTTTTGTATAAGCACTCATTTTTGTTAGCATGATGGAAATTCCTGTTCTGGTTTTACTGCTAAAGGAAAAGTAGCGGTGGCTTCACTACAAAGAGGAGTTGTGGGTTGTTTTTTTTTTTTTTTACAGTTTGTTTCTCAGCGATGAAGTGTTGCCCCTCTGTGCGACAGTGAGAGAAATGGAACAACCAGCTCATATTTCCCAGCATGGCTCTTTGTCAGAGAGAGTGATCTGAAAAATGGAAAAGTAGAGAAAGGAGCTGAGACACCATTATTATATAATGGTCATAAAGATAGGGCCATTACCATCAAGGACACCATTATAAGAGGGCATTTATTTATCATCATCATCATCATCATCATCATCATCATCATCATCTGACTCTGCTCCCACTACCCCTCGACCATTATCGTTTCCCCCTCATCATCATCATCATCATCTACCCCTCATCATCATCATCATCATCTACCCTCATCATCATCATCATCATCATCTACCCTCATCATCATCATCATCATCATCTACCCTCATCATCATTATCATCATCATCAGCAGCAGCAGCAGCAGCTTCACCATTATAGTCATCATCATCATCATCATTATCATTAGGCACGGTAATCATCCACGAGGGGGTTCCATGGGGCAGGATAAAAAGGGCAGCCTCCTCTCTCCCCTTCCTCACATCCTGCCTCGGCGTCTGTGGAGGAAGGTGGATTTCTTCTCCGTCTTTCTGAAGCACACACGTTGAAGACGGAAGAGTGCTGTGTCGAAGTGTCGTAGCTTTTTTTTTTTCTCCTTCTTCTTCTGGGAAAAGTGTTTTTTTTTTTCATATGGCATAAAAAAAAAAGAAGTAAAACACTATTGACCTCGCTGGTAGAACTGTGAGTATCAAATGTTTCTTTGAAATTCACTTTCCTGCCGAGAAGAGATTTGATGAAAGGTCTCGCTGGTTGTTTTTCACAGTTTTCAGTCACTCGGTGTTAGTTGTTGTCACTCTTTGTTAGTTGAACTGAACATGTGTCTTTGGGTGTCTCACTTTTAATTCAGTATAATACAGTCTGACTGAGTGTTTCAGTGTTTTTTTGTGTCATCGTAGCTTGTTATTTCAGCTGTTATCATTTCAGGATTCCCTTTTTTGTTCTTCTTTTTTTTTTTTTTCCCATCTCACCGTGGCGTCTTCTTTTATTTCATGTTATTTTTCAGTGGCGTTTGTTGTCACCGGTCTCCGCCCACATGCCTCCCAGCCAGTCACATGTCTCCAGCCTGTATAGTATGATAATAAGAGTAATTGTAGTGAGGTTAGTATTGAAAGTTTTCACAATGTATTGGTTCACTTTGATTCAGTAATACAAATAGTAATAGAGCATATGTCTGTGATTGTCTCTATGATTGAGTTTTTGTGTAACTGTTTATATTTCTTTATTTCTTTAACGTTTATATAAACGGTACGATACAGAAAGTCATTCAAGATAAAGAGACGGCGAAAGGACAGTTGCAAACCGGCGTGTAGTGTTAGATTTGTGCTCTGAGTTTGTCTGTAATGATTGTTTCTCTCCGTTTGTCTTCCCTCTTCAGAAGTAGCTGCTGAGATCGGTTTCTCTGTGTATCCTCTGGGTGATGAGGAGAGCCCTACCTACAGCCACCTCAGCATGGAAAGTGAAACAGACAACTCGCACGGCACCACTGACAACGGTAGGGAAGACGAGGGCAGAGCGGCCCAATCTGAGCCCAGTTTTCCTCCCTACCTGTCATGCAGGGGCTGCGGACAGCTCCGCGATGAACCTCTGGGACCTGGCATAGACCTAGTCGGCCCATACTGCCTTAGGTGCTGCAAAGCCTCCAGGGAAGCCAAAAGCACAGACTTCTGTTCGGCTTTCGGAGGCATCAGCGGGATTCGCTCAGGCTCCCATTTGCAGCTCGACGGCGAGGGGTTGGGAAACGGGATGGTTGACAAAGCACTGACTGCCGAGGACAAATTGCCCAAACTGCACTCGTGTCACCTCTGCGGCTTCTCCTCCCGTTACGCCAACCACGTGAAGCGTCACATGAAGACGCACAACGGGGAGAAGCCCTTTAACTGCCCCTTGTGCACTTACGCCTCAGCCCAGCTGGTGAACCTGCAGAGACACCTGCGCATCCACACCGGGGAAAAACCTTACAAATGCGACAGCTGCTCCTTTGCCTGCAGTTCTCTCGGCAACCTCAAGAGGCACCAGCGCATGCACGTGCCCTCTGCAGGGGCGGCACAGGAGGCCCCGCCACGACCTGCCAGTGGTCAGATCGGCCTGAAGAGGCATGTGACCGGGCAAAGACCCAACGAGGAAGTGTCTGGTGCTCCAGCCAAGGGTATGTATCACTTCCTTTATTAATTATTTCGTCATCTCCAATTCTTTTTTTATACTTACCATTTCCCTCTCTCTCCGATCTTCTTGTGAAGTTTCAGAAGTTGCGAGGCCGACTTCAAACCTGAATTTGGGAGCACAGAACAATGACTACCTATCAGCCTTCAATGGCTTAAAGGGGGCATCTCCACCACCCATACCAGCCTCTAACCCAGCTCCTGGCCACCAGCCTCCTCCCCTGCTGGAGACCACAGGTGGTGGTGGTGGTGGTGGTGGTGGCAGCAGCAGCAGGGCAACCAGAGGTGGCGTAGGAGACGGTCCCGCCCTCCCCCCTTCACTTTTCCCTTACACTTGCCGGTTGTGTGGCATCGTCCTGGAGGACGAGGATGGCTCCTCGGCCCAGATTTGTGCCAAGTGTACCCTTGAAATGCTGACTAAAGACTCTTCGTCGTCTCCCAACAGCCCCGGCGAGCGCAGCGACAAGGTGTACACCTGCGCCGCCTGCCCTTTCCTCACACACTACCCCAACCACTTGGCGCGCCACATGAAAACTCACAGCGGCGAGAAGCCGTACAAGTGCCCACAGTGCGACTACGCGTCGGCGCACTTCGACAACCTCAAGCGTCACCACAGGGTGCACACGGGCGAGAAACCTTACAAGTGCCATTTGTGCGATTACGCCTGCGGGAACCTGGCCAACCTGAAGCGCCACCAGCGGGTGCACTCGGGCGCCAAGCCCTTCCAGTGCGCCGTGTGCAGCTACAGCTGCAACCAGAGCATGAACCTGAAGCGGCACATGCTTCGGCACACCGGGGAGAAGCCGTACAAGTGTCAGGAGTGCGGCTACACCACCGGCCACTGGGACAATTACAAGAGGCACCAGAAGAAACACGGCCTGGCCACGGACGGCTGGGTCAAAGTTCCGATGACGGGCAACGACGAGGAGGAGGAAGCGAGGAAAGGGATGGGAGTTGGCGGTCAAAGTCACAGAAAAGAAACGGGGGTCGATATGCAGTATATGTCCAGGGAGGGAGGTCAGACAATACACTCATGCTACAAACTTGAGATTGTATAAAATATAACTCAGCAAAACTAAGCTACCAGCAACTTTTTTTTTTTCCTTTTTTTGTCGTCGTCGTTGTTTTTCACAGAGCCTTTATATGGTTTTAGTGTGTATCTGTCTTTTAGTGTTTCGTCAGATGTCTTCAGAGGCTGCTAATTGTTTATTTGTAGAATCTGCACAATTATGAAAAACAGTTGTTGGGAATATTTTGGATTAGGTGAAGTGAAGAAGTCCGTTCAGAGTTTATCTTCCGCTCTGTGTCTGTGTCAAGACGAAAAGGACTCAACCTGTATGTTAAACCACGCTGATCCGAACAGCTCCCTCTTCATATCATAACACATATCTGGTTCTTCATTGTAGGACAGAGAACACTACCAAATACTCCTCAAATCACATGGAACTCGTGCACATTTTTGCCTGAACTGTGCTGCACTGTGTAGTTTGTATACAGTTCTTTTAAATAAGAGACGACCGCTATATTTATCAACGTTGTTCGCGTCACAGGTTTTTTCTTTTCATACCAAAAATCTCATGAAATAACTTGAATGTTACTGATTTTTTTTTTTTTCCCCCCCTCCTATCTTCCTATCACGTTCACTATCACATGACTTGCCTTCATGAGGTTATTTTAAGGAGGAATCAGATTTGAAATACGTGTTTGTACTTACTAGACTACACAGTGCAGCTTTAAGTAAAGATGGGTCCTTGTTAGGGCCAGTATTGTGTTTGCATTGCATTTGGGTGCCAGCTCTGGTAACAGCATGCCTTCAGATTAATTTAGTAATGTATGTACTACTAGCAAAGTGCTATTTAATAGTGCTGGACTTGTTTTACCCTTGATCAACTATATCGATTAATTAGGTTGCATAACCTAACTGAATAATCTCCGGTGTCTTGAACTGTATCGTCTTTTTCTTTATTTTCCAAACCCCTCAGGATTCTAAAATGTTATCCGGAAGACCTAAATGTTGGCAACAAATTTATTTCTAGTCCCTTTAAACACTAAACTTGCATGCACAAGGATTTTGAAAGGCCTCCCGGGGTCTCGACTTGGTTGTATGGCTAAAGAAAAAGCACAATTATACACACACGGTTGCATTTGGAAGGTTGTGGAGGGGAGGGGGTGGGGGTGGGGGGAAGCATTGGTTGACGTCTCTCTTTCTGTGATTCAGGAGTAACATAAATCGAGCATGTTGTTCAAAGGATTTCTTCCCCACAAACTCGTACAAGCTACATATCATCTTTAAATGTCTAGAACTTAAATTTGTTCATCTGAGGTCTTTCTTTTTTTTTTTTGATGGAGACTGTTTGATCACCTTCCTTTGGATTACTGTTTACTATTGACTGTGAAATTAGCCCATTCTCGTGTTTTTTTTTTTTTGTTTTTTTGTTTTTTTACTTGGAAAAAAAAAACGTGACACTATTAGTAAGCATGTGAGTGTGTAATGGTAGTTTTATTTTTCTAATGTGGCTGTAACACACTGCTAGAAGTGCATACTTTAATATATAGATTTTTTTTTTTTTTTTAATTTCGAGTGTGTGACGTGTCCTTTAGCTACCATTGGGAAAAATAATAGGGACTGTGATTTGAGTTGACTCTCTTTGAATTACTATTATATGCAAGTGAGATATCTTTTCAGGTTGCCAACTCGCCATGACACAATGGAGCATTGAACCCATTGATTAGTACTGACATCCCTCAAGTGTCCATTCTTTTTGTCTTTATGCAGTGTCTCATAAATGCCTTAAAGTGAGGATTTTGAAATAAACACATGGAATTCATTTCATTGAATGTCACACGGCAGACTGGCTCTCACTCTCTCACATTACAACCTACGAAATCAGAGGTTACTGAGCGTGTTAGCATGCTGGTAGTAGATCCTCACACAGCCTCTGAACTGAACAAGGTATGTAGAGCCTGACTCATAACTAAATCAGCTGATGCCTGCCCGGACAGATGAGTCAATATCTGCATGAAAACTGTTCGTTGGTGAAGAAGAAGCAAGTACTGCAGCAGAGAAATATTATATTTGAGGTCATTTAGGAAACAGTGATGTCATGACATGCTTTGTCCACCAGAGGGTAGTGAAGAGTTTTTAAACTGAAATGTGCTGCGCACTACGTTTCTTGTTCAGGTTTTGTGTTTATGTAATAACTGAATGTTATGTAGTTTATATATCAGATTATGTAATTCAAATTAAATCAGGGATTTAAATAGATGAATTATCAGAGCTCAGGCAGCCCGGTGGTGCAGCAAGAAGGTTCCTTGGTTCTCTCCAGATACTCCGGCTTCCTCCCACAGTCCAAAGACAAACACTTAACAGGTTTATTGGTGACTCTAAATTGGCTCAATGCACCATGTGACTTGTCCAGGTTGTACCCTGCATCTCACCCCAAGTCAAGTGACCCTGATTAGGATAACCAGTTACAGAAAATGGCTGGAAGTATCAGAGCTCTTTCTTCTCAGCTCCAAATAGCTTCGTGAGGTGAGTTCTCTTCTCACCTTGTGGTAGGTGTCTGTCTCCTACAGACAGTTACTTTCAGACTGGTTGTGATGTACTGAATCACTTTCTCTTTAGAGAGTATGATTTTTGTTAAATTACAGAGACGAGAGAGACGCACGGGGTCACCTAATTTCAGAGTTTATTGTAGCATCATGACAGTTGTCACTGACCTTACCACTAAAATCAAAATGAAAGGTGGTGGAATGAATCAAGTCGATACAATCTTCATGACATTTTCTGTAAAAGTGATGCTGATGACGATGATAAATGCACTTTGAAGTGTAATTTGGCACCTACACATATTTATTAACATCCAGGAACATTGCAGCTTTCCATGTACTCGATGTTGACAGTGGCGTCCACGTCCCCCTTACTTTAAAAACGCAACTGAAGACTGAGAAAGAAGCACAGCAGTGAAAGAACAAGACATTTATATTGAGAACATTGTGTTTACAGTTCTGGCTACCAGTGAGAGTAAAGCTGTTGGATAGGTTGGCACTGATTTTACATTTAGAGGCTTTGAAACACGCTGACAGTGATTTTTAAAAATGGAACGACATGTCTTATAAAAACAGCGGGATATGTTCAGTTTTTGTTGCCTGCCCTCCGTGAACTTTGTTCGCTCCAGCAATTGTGATCACATTTAGCCACTTCACCTAAGCACCTTATCAGCTAAATCCTCTGAGATGATTGGCACGATGTACGTACAAATTACAAATTACAATGAACTGAAGCCCAGGAGAACGCCCCCAACCACCCCCCCCCCCCCACTCGCTCGCTCAACAAAGAGAATCAGATGCAAAATTTGTAAACACTTTCCATTTTAACTAATAAAGTCCCCTAAACATTATGTAAACAATGATACATGTTAGTCCATTTAAACTTTTTGTTCTATACAGCTTAGATTACATTTGATCTATTTGATTACAATAAGCTATTGATGATAAAGATATTAGTAAATGTTCAGAATACTTAATTGCATGTACATAATATAAAAAAGTGACATTGTCATAATTTTTATGTTTATTTTGTGCAAAATGCTTTAGTAAACTATAATTTGGCATTTATGAGAAACCTTTTAAAAAAAATTGGTTTAAAATAAAAAAAAAAAAAAGAGATGGATTTACAGAGCCTCTCGGATTTAAAAATCTCCACACCGTGTTAAAAGTCATGCTCAAGCTTCCACTCAAACATTCATCTCCACCTGTAATACTGTGCAAAAGGATGGGTTCAGCAAGTGCAAGCAGCTCGGCCAAATCAACCATCTATCAAGTTCTGCAAGATTCTAGTTAACGCTGGCTGACGCGGACGTCCGTTTTTTTTTTTTTTTGCTGTTCCAACCAATGTCTGGTTAAATGACAAACCACCGAGGCTAAAAAAAAAAAAAAGTAAAAGTTAAGGCATCAGACTATTTCTGAAGGCAGTATGAGTGACTGTGCCTCAAACGTGAGCTCAAAACATCACTGGTATCTTTGCCGAGATGTCCGACGGCTTGGCACATGAGTAGCGCGACACACGGAGGATCACTGACAGTATAAAAACATGACATTTTGGTTCATAGCCAAGCCAAAAATTGATCATCGACGTTAAGCAAGCCGCTGCTCTGGATATTCTACAGTTTTGAGATGGATTTCAACACATTCACCGCGACTCTGGGTCATTTTTCAGAACCACCCAAGTTCAGTTCTTGCTGTATTATCACTAGTGCCAGGTCTAACTAAACATTTGGCTCTCTGGTTAGGGAGGAACGTGCAGCCACCGAGGGAAGAATCCAGGATCTAGCAGTTTTTTTTTTTTCATGTAGTTTATAATATATTAATTTACTTTGTACCTCAACAATTTAACTGCATTGTAGAGCTTCACATTTACTGTGAATGAAACTGAAGCAGGAACAGTAACAGCTTCCCTATTCGAGTACCTGTGGCTTCACCTGCTCTTCACTGTATGTTGCCACACGTTTTTAAAAAAAAAAAAAAAAACTTTCGATTTGAATGATTTTTAAACTAAAACACAAATCAAGATGAGCTTTTAGAGTCTAAAAGAAAAAGGACACCGCCAAAGATTAAATGAGAGCTTAAGGCAGCGATTTCTCCAGGAAGAAGCTACAATCTTGCAGAATCGGACGCCATTGTGTGTGTGGTCCGCTCGGCTCAGCTCAGCTTGTAATCTTTGTCGTCCCAGTCGTTGACAGTGGAATGAAGAAAGGGAGGAGGGCGCTTCGGCGGTTACAGGTCATCGTCCCCGATTCCCTCGAAAGCATAGTTGCCATGGAAATCATTGCCGCTGATGTCGTTTGCCGAGTTGGAGGCGCTGATCCCTCGCAGGGACACGGAGCTCAGCTTGGTCTGAATGGAATAATCAATAGCGTGCTTAAACTCTGGACTGACATTGATTTATTAGAATATGTTTCATGTTCAGGGACATTATGTGACACCATCATTCAGCTGTATTGTCGTGCCTTTAGCTTTCAACTCTCAGATAAAGGTCCCAAAATACAAAAAAGTGAAATTCTACTCACTGAGAGTTTGACGATTTGTTCACGGTTCGGGTCAGGGGAATCCTGCACCCAAAGAAAGAACACGCATGATGAAATGAATCCTGAATTTGACAGAAAGTCCAAATTATATTCAAAGTTAGGCCACACTGTCTCATTTCTCACCAGTAGAGGGGGAGATTTCACAGCTTGCTGACTGTCTGGCCGGTGGATGGAGCCGTTGTGTCGTTTCCTCAGCATCTAGACGGTGAAGGAGGACAGCAGGGAAGAATATAATTCATATTACTGAGGGAATCCTGTAAATTATGAGGTTTGCTTTGCATTTACATTTTACAATCTGAATATCTCCAGTCAAAGTTAAAAACGAATTAGATTTAAATTTGATGAACTCAAACCTTTTTTATGCTGCCGCCTGATTTCTTCACCATTAATTCGTCCACCATGGACTGAAGGCAGATGCTCATCATGATAGCCTGTAATCGCAGACTTAAAGTCAATGAAATGTGGGACACCATGATAGTCACAGCAATTTAATGTTCCGCTTAAGCAGAATGCTCGTCGCCCCCCGCGTTGACCCTGTCGGCGACTCTTTACCTGTTGACTGGTGATGGTGACCCACTGGAGGCGGTCCTTGCTCATTAGATACTCAAAGGCCAGCTCCAGTTTCACCTCGCATTTGGAAGAGCTGCAGGGATTGGTGGTGCCGTTGGCTATTGGGACTTGCTGCAGAGTCGGACAGAAAGATGGAGAGTTAATGATTCAGTCAGAGTTGTTAGAAAATTGTTGTATTATTTATGTTTTCTCTATGGAGCTTTTTCCTCCATCAGCATTCTCAAGTTAAATTGCTCTTCTTGTCTGCTGATTTCCATATTTCTTAAAACATCCAATTGGCATTTTTAAGTCGATAAGCTTGCAATTCTACTTCATGACTGGCGGGTCATGACAGCAGCTAAATCACATTTTCTTTTCATTCTTGAGCTGCTGCTTCACCACTGATACGGAGCCAAATCTTAAGACGACGTGTTAAAAGATTAACACGAACGCAAAGAAAGAAATATGTACAAATTCAGGATTTCAAACGCCCTCTGCTCACACAGCTCCCTGAAGGCGAGCCCTCATTCCTCTATAATGGAGCCTGTACTACTTCCTCTGGGTCAGACACTAGCTGTACCTCTCATGCTAACCACACACACACACACACAAAGATAACAGAGAAGAAAGTCAGACAAAAACAAAAGGTCTGACGCATATACACACACGCCGACTGTTTATACACGGCCTTCCGGACGCAATTTGAGATTCGACTTGCGAGGGGGGGCTCGCAGCGCCGCACCAAATGAGATGTTTGAATAGTTTGCTGGAAAGGAAAGGGCTCATTAAAATGACTTTGACCTCTGAGAATGAGCTCAGGAATTAACCACCGTGCTGGACAGCGCGGGGGTTCAGTCTGTAATCAGACGGAGCCAAGATGCATTTTTAATTTTAGATGTGTTGCCATGTGTCCGGAGCTCTGTGCAAATTAACTTTAGGAGGAATCGTAAAGGCTTCTGTGATACACGTAATGACCGTGCTGCTCCAACACTAATGCACCCCCCCCTCACCCACCCCCCCGACCACCAATCTCAATTTAAATGAGGTCTTGCGTCTGTTAATGTTCATCTTTTCAAAAAACTAGCTGGAATTACGTGGGCAGAGTTGCATGTAATGCTTTTCTCGGCTATTCACACGAGTGAAAATAAGATTGTTGTGCAGATTTATGCAGGTTCTGGGTGACAATTACGGAGATCTCTTTTTGTATTCTTCAGACAAAGAGTTCCTTGCCAGCCACAGTTTCAAATGAACAAAACCAAAGCAGCAATTAGGGAGTTAAACTGAGTGTGTTGATTTGAATTGTCTTGAGTGTGATTTAATATTCTACTTCCATATATAGTATGTGGGGGAGTTTAGAGACAGATATTAGACGAATGACTTGTCCCGACTTTAGTGCTTCAAAACTACATTTCCCATGATGCCTGAATCTTCATTGGACTTCAGACTCCTAAATGCACACTTCTTTCAAACCCCACACAAACAGCTTATGATGCTAACACTGTTAAAAATGTAAAGCTGCAGGCCAAGATCACGTCTTGTGGATTATTTTCTCCTACAGAACCACACAGAACTTTATAAAGCTATATTCACAGAGTGGTTAGTACTCCCCATGATGAGCAAACTGGTCTTTATGTCAGTGTCAGGTGAGTTTTAGTTCACGTTTTTGTTCTCTCGTGTCGTAATTAGTTTTTTTTTTTTTCTCTTTCTTTCTTTTTGTTTTGCTGACTGTGACTGATTGAGTCTTCTGCCTCCAACATTTCCTGGCAAATAACAGTTTTCAAGTGACACAGCAACACAGTCCACTGATTAATCACTGTAAATTGTACCTGGGCCCAATCAATCAACCATCGCCATCTGCTGAGCTGAGTCTGACAAATCCTGACAGCATCTCATGTTTAACTGATCGATTCAGTTACCAGGTGACGGTCCAAACATACACCTTTCTTTGCTTTCCTTTAAAGTCTCTGAGGTTTTATTTTTTAAAAGTCTATTTATTTCTTATATTAGATGCTTCCTCGTACTGTGTGGCATCAGATTCACTTCTGTCCGACAGACAATTATCAGTCCAGAGAAAGGATGCGGCTCTATGTGTGAAGCTGCTGGATCAATACAGCACTACTCTTGTGTGGGCTGCGTGTTTGGGTAATTGGACTGATGAAGACGGATGGCGTGGAGGTCAGCACTTTTAGCAAGCAGTAGGAGTAAAAACTAATGCTTGGCAAGACTAAAGACGTTGTTGTTTGCGGTGCAGTGGTGAAAGGAGGTTTGTAAACAGGCGACTTTGGAAGCACGGGAACCCCTTGTTGCTTTGAGACGGCTTCAAGCCAAAGCTGCTGCATCCCTAACTCTGCCAGCTCTCTGTCTCCTAATAATATGGAGGGATTCCAATTTAATTATTTCAGAGCTTTAGAGATACAGGAGTGCTTGAAGGTGAATTTACTCATCCTCTCTCTCGCACAGTTCCACTTACAGAAGACGTGACTCGCCAACACCTCATGCGTGTGACCTTGAAGCTCCCTTCCTTCATCTGTTCGTTGGGCAGCTTGACGTGGAAGTTGAGCTCATTGTTGCCAGCGCTGACGATGACCTGGCAGCCCTTCTCGGGGAAGTCAGTGATACAAGGGTCAAACTTGATATAGCCGTAATATTTTAGAGTCTGACCTAGATGGATGAACTGGGGGGGGAAAAAAAGGAGAGTAAAACATTTTTTTTAGATGACTAACCTTTCCAAAAAGGTTGTGTCCACTCCCTGGAGAAAATATGTTGAATTCTCTACTGGATTGGTGTGATTTAAAATTCATATCATGGGGGAAAAAAACGAGGCTAATTGCATCACAGAATGCACCGGAGGCACTATCCTCTCTAGTGTACAGATTTATGCTTGGACACAGACGTCTCAGAGTATCAGCTAGATTCGTGTGCGACTCTGTAGGAGCGGAATCACTGAAAAGATGCCCTTGCTTACTTCTTTCTTGGAGCCTTTCTCCTGCAGTGATTTCAGCTGCCTGTGCTGGTCTTTGTTGACGAGTATCCAGCCTCGCTCAATGTCAGACACTGTCTGGTGAAGCAAAAAAAAACAAAACAAGAATACATGTTCACATCTCTGCACAGATTAAACACGTCGTTGTGTTTCCTTCGGTACACGTGGGAGAAATCACACCCTGTGCCTTTTTATAAACAGTGCAGGTCAGCAAATAATTACACAGAAACAAGTACACATGCTCGCAAACACTGTTTAGTTTTCTTTGATTTCCCTTTCTTAAACTCCCCGTGTGCTGCACGGAGGTAACGCTCAGCAGTTCCAGATTTGAATCAAACTTGCAGCCTCAGAAATGCTTAACACAACAGATTGCAGTGGACACCGTAAAGAGAATCTGCTACTAATAGTCTCACACACAACACAAAAGGAGGTAACGGGAGTTCAAGGTGTTTCAAAGCCAAAACACGCTGACACTGCTATCAGTTAATGGAGGGGCCTCGGGGGGGTGGGTGGAATGGACAAAAGCATTTGGAAGCCATGGGAAGACGAGCGGCTTGATTTAGTTTTCTTGAAGCGATGCTGGCACCGGGTGAGCTCAATAAAACACGACAGATGCAAAAACAAACAAACAATCTCGTTTAATTTGGATTTTCTGCCTGGTTCCACATCCACATCACATCATTTTTTTTTTTTTTTTTTTTTTTTTTTAAAACACCGCTGTTGCAGCTGAAAATAAAACAACAGCAGTCTGGTTTAACTAAGTAATGAAACCTCTTACCTGGGCGTATAGCAAATTCAGGCCAACTCGGTTGTCCATGACGTCGGCGTCGTACGCCATGTCCCAGTAACTGCAGAAAGAAAAGACACAGTCAGGCTTTAAACATCATTTTTGGCTATTTGCCACCAAGTATATAATATATAATGTTTTAACCATGACAATGCATGTTTCACAGAGGTTTTTAATGGTTTGACTAATAACTATTAAAATTGTCTCCGCTCATAAATGAACGCTTAAACCTTTAAAAAAGTCAAAATCAGTCATGGTTTCACGCTGATAATCAGGCCCCAAAGCTCGACAGCATGAAACCAAGCCAGTATAACTAACTTGGATGCAATCATGTTAATGACTTGGCACTGAGAGCGAGTTACAGACTAAATTCCTCAACTCAGTGTCGATAAGTTAGCAGGTGTAAGCATTCGTCTCATGGGTTATTTGCAGGTTGAAGGACAGTCTTGTGTGTGTGTGTGTGTGTGTGTGTGTGTGTGTTAGGTGGTACAAAGTTTCTGTGGTTGTGTTAGAGGCTGTTGTTGGCACTCGCGAGCGTGCAGAGATGTGTGGGTGCCTCAGGGCAGCCTGAGGAGCGGAGCGTGACGTTAACAAAATTAATGAATTCAGTCTACAGAGAGGGCTCAGATCTGGGATTACATATTGAAACATGATTACAAAAGATCTTTGAGAACAGTGTTTTTAGATCTTAAACCCCTGGAAGTGAAACGTCTTATATAACTGACGCTTCTTTCATGCCTCGGTTTAGGATATATTATCGGCCTTTTTTTTTTTTCCTCATCGCATTCGTGTCTCACAAAACACTTCACACTACAGGCGTGAAACTGAACATATCGTAATTGCACGACACGTGGAGTGTTGCTTACGCAGATGTGAAGCATGCTGCCTGGCTACATCAGCAATTCAAAGCTGGTAAGAAGAGAGAAGATTAAGAGATGGTGAAAGGAGGAGTGAAGGAAAGGAGAAGGATGTGTGTGTGTGTGAGTGAGATGAGTGCTTTAGTTTCAATTAAAGGTGCACTGAATTTCATGAATGCTTTGAAGAACTCCAATACATACCGATGGAAAAAAGACATGACGTAGACTCAATGTCTTCATCTGGACAGACACAAAATTTCCTCCGTGAACTTTTAGCCGAAATGAGCTCTTTGATTTATTTTGACCTGATCCTTCTCCTGGATCTTATACACTGGGGGTCTGTTTTTCCTCCACCTCCACTTGTTAGTTCTACATTCATTCTTCCCTCACTGCTCTACACTGCACAGAGAAACTAGGTCAGGAGGACTAAGACTTTCCTTGAGGCGGAGAGAGAAAGTAAACATCCTGTGTACCTCAGTCAGCAGGAGGCAGGGTGACGAAAGAACGGGGCACAAGAGGAAGTACAAAAAATGTTATGTTGGAGAAGGCAGCAGTCACTAAGTTCAGGATGGATGGGGGGGATATTTTTCATGCAAAGCATTTGTTTGGGTGGTCCACCCGAGGATTTGTTTTTCATACTTTTTGTGACATGCAGCCCTTGATGACAGATGCTTATTTCCCTGCACAGGCAGCCCAGACCCTGATCAGTTTCATAACAACCAAAGCTACAGTTCAGCAATGGAACAGTAACTTTCAACCGCAACCGAAAAGATAAATGAACCACAAAGGAAATATTGTTTAAATGCACCATGGAAGATTGTTGATGGTTGGAAATTGGTTAGTTTAGTTTAGTCTGTGTAAAGTAAGAATAAATGTGTTCAGAGTTTGTCAGTCTAAAGAAGAAAGTGTTATTAACTGCCCAGCCAAATTTGAATTAATTGATTAAAAATATCGCTGAACACTCTGAAGCTACGCCCATTCACGGGAGCAGTCAAGCAGCCATTTTGAAGTGACTGAAACATGTCAGATGAGTTCAGAAAGTGACATGACTAACTTTAAAACACTCTGTATGAGATTAATTAATCTCTATCTTTCTGCTCAGGGTGGCCTCAGCGTGTCATCGAGCCACCCTTTAGGACCGCCCACAAAATCCTGGACTGAAAACTGGTGAAAAAATGTTTTAACCTCTAACTCCACATTTCACTAATATATTGTTTTAAGTCTAAGACAACTATTTCCCAATATGTTTATGTTATGTATTTTGAAAGAAATCTCAAAATTGCCTTTACACGGACTTTAAATTAGAAGATTAACCAGATTAACTAGTCAACAGAGTTTTGTTTCATGTAGTTGGGGTGTTAAAACAAGGGAGGAAAGCCAACCACCCTCCTCCTCCTCCCTCCATTGCCAACCACCTTCAAATGAATTCTCAACCTGTGAGGAAACACTGAGCATCCACACAATCCAACACAACAATCTCTGTTTCTCTTCGGACTCTCAAGTTACGTCTACATCTTCTAACAGAACGTCATATTGAGAAAAATGTAAACAGTTAATCTCTCAATGATCACTGAATAGATGCTATAATGTACAAAACAATACAAAACAGTAAGTAGAGCTGAAAGATATGACCTAATCTTGCACGGTAAATGATTGTATTTACGTATTTCCTTTATCATCATTCTGTCTGGTTCCTGTTTGTCTTGTTGTTGTTTTAAACAGGCCATCAGCTTATTGGTTGGTTAAACATCTGGTTGTTGAATTTATTGTGTCCTTATGATAATAATTGAAAATTACAATACAAATCATTTTAGGTTGTGAGGAGATTAATAATATTATATAATTTGATCAATTATCTGTTGCTTTGCTGCTCTGACATCACATTCTTGTCCCCGTCTGATCTCAGACTGACACCACTTCTAGTCTAGTCGTGACAACTATCGTCCTTGGCAAAGTAAATTGTAAAACAAATGACTCAGGTTCCCTTTTCAAATTAACTACCACTTTGTAGAAGATGGCAAAGCCTGATAGGCGGCCTGTGGTTAGGCTAACTGCTGCTCCGATGCAATAATAACAAGTGCTTCACTGCAGATAAGGAATAAAAGGAGCAACACCCAGAATACCAAAAAAAAAAAAACATAAGAGCAGATGCCGTTTATGTACTGCTTACCAAAACACAAATATCTGACCTGCTTCTTTACAGGATTAGATAAATAACACGTGAATACTCCGGCCAATGAATCATAGCTATAATTACATGTGGGGGAGAGCACTTTGGGAGGGACGTGATGAAACTCAAAGTCATGGTGTGAGCAGGTGGTGGGTACCTTTTCCGTAGGAGTATGTGAAATTCAGAGCTCCGCAAGCTGGTAATGGATACATAAGGCAGCTCAAACTCCTGCAGCTTCCTCACAACTGAGAGAGAGACACAGAAAAGCAGAGAGAGAGAGGGAGAGAGAGAGCACAGCTCCAGTTAAGTCCCAAGGACATTTGGATAATGATGGCGACAACAAACAACGAGGGATGGGAGAACTTCATCTGTGTGTGTGTGTGTGTGTGTGTGTATTAAAATATGAAAAAAAGATAATGTGCTCTACGTGTGTGTGTGTGTGTGTGTGTGTGTGTGTGTGTGTGTGTGTGTGTGTGTGTGTGTGTGTGTGTGTGTGTGTGCGTGCGTGTGTGTGTGTGTGTGTGTTTGTCCCTAATCTGCAGCTGTTTCACTATGGCCCGTTCCCTAAGGAGAGTGAAGGAGATCTCAGGTGCTTGCTGATGATGCCGCTGGGTTTCTAGGCGCTAATAAACATGCACAACAGTACAAATTCGATGACTGTACAGCGCTTTCGTTCGCCATTAGCTTTGTTAAAAGTGTGTTTACTCCTTTATGGGCAGAGATGCTGAGTAGCGGAAACAGAAACACATGCTTTCTACTTTGATGTTGAAAATCTCTGCAGGAATAAAGAAATAAAAAGAACAAATATAAACTGAATGCTTAAAATGTTTTGGAACATTTTTTGGAACATCAGGTGAGGGAAATCGTCGGGGGGGGGGGGATGAAATAAATAAACATAAAATGAGAATGAGAAGACCGAAACTGCTATTTCAAACTGCATACTGGTTCTTCTTGACGCGTCTTTGAATATTTTGCAGCGTATATTGATTTACACGCAGACTTCTGGGAAACTTGATGCCTGTCAGAGTGGGATTGAATTCTTCTAGCCATCCTGTTATATCAATACTCACTCCCACCAGTTTTGTTTGATCCGAGGCCTGCTGCGCCGGATTTACTCTAGTAGCCGAGTCATATTTAAACACATGGCCCTTCTTTCATACCGCTCAGAATTTCAGATTTGAACTGTGCCAAGAATATATAACATGCCTGCAATATTTAAAGATTCCTCCTAGTTCACCTGGCACCGTTTTCAGCCTGGAATGGATTTGGCGCGAGGAGTGGGGGAGCGTTTGGCAGGTGGAAGACGAGAGAGACTGGAGAAGAGAACCTTTGGAATTGAGGGGGATTTGACCTGACAGGGCTGTGATGAAGTGGGAAAAAAAAAAATTTGGAAAACTGAAACATCTTGATGTGGAAAGCTCCACGCCTGTGCCGCTGTGGCATTCCTTGCGACAACAAATATTCGACTGTGATTTGCATTCACGCCATTACTTGTGAGCAAAAACAAATACGGCGGCACCTTCTGAGTGCTTCCTCTGTGCTGTTACCGCTGCTGCACTTAAATAAACAAAGAAACAGCTACCAGAGCTTGAAAGATGGCAGATACTCTGTGCTTAAGTATAAAAACATTATATTTGTGATGCATGTGCAGGGACAGAGAGGACTGAAACTGATTTTTGTTCAGATTCAGGTTGTTCATTGTCCGTTTTGTAGAATGTGACAGACTGATACAGTGAAAGAAAGGGAACAACATGGGCCGCTGTTGTCTACATGTTATCGACATGTTACTGTGCCGTGGTTCCACTGGTCTGGCCCACTTGAGATCAAATTTGGTTGTATGTGGCCCATGAAGTGAAAGAGGTTTGACACCCCTGCTGTACATTATACTGAATATAGAATGTGTAATATCCACACAGAAGATGAGGAAAACTAATATAAAAAGGTATTTGTGTAGCTCATACAAATACATTTGCCTGTAAAAAAAAAATGTTTTTGTAGAAATCTGGATAGTCTGGCTGACTCTTCTTGCAGCCTTTCTGGAAGAATGACTTCACTAATCAGAAGTTGGCCTGTGAATGCCATTTTGCAGCCGACACAGGTGTCAGATTTTAGTGCTGCAACAAATACATTCTCAACACGCTGCGCACAGCCCAATGTGTGAGCTCACGCCACTCGAAACACTGCATGAACCAGCCAATACACACAAATACACACACACACGGAGTCTGGCTCTCGCTGAGCTTCTGAGCACCTAATAAATTAATTATGCGTTTTTGCCAGAAATACAGATTCAGATGCAAGTTCTAACTCTCCGAGGCGATGCAGTTCTTTTTAATTAAACTGTGGTACCAAACAGTGAGACAGATTAACCGGGCTGGTGAACTGTTGCCAGAGCCGACGCTGTGCGCTTCACTGTCAGGAATTCAGAGTAAAAAGAAAAACTAAAATCAAAAGCATGACATTGCACTTCATAATTCTCTTTGGTTACCCGGAGAGTTATTCGTCAGTGGAACAAACATTCCAGCTTTTAATTCTTTTGCTTCTCTGTTTTGTAAGAATCTTTGTCCTTGGCTGACCTGATAAAGGAGTTTAGATTTACATTATTTTATCAAAGCGCTAAGTGTGCTGAACATTTGGTTTGCCTTGACGAACAATACTGGTTAATCTGATGGTTTCCAACTGCAGTGTTTCGAAAAACAAAAACAGGAGCCCTTCAGATGGAGCCCTTCAGAAAATACATTCCAGCGTGACTCTAAATAATCAGCACGAATGAATCATGAATTTCCTTCTCTCTCCCATTTTATTAACCAATGATTAATCACATGAATGGGACATTATACAGAATACTTTCCGTTTGTAATGACAGGGCGATAGATGTTTTCACCTCTCGTGTTTCTCTGATTCTTTAGGAAATGTGTGTTCAGACTTACATGTTAAACCTCCGTCCACACCCTCGCGGACGAGGAAGAGGCTGAAGTAACCGACAAGGTCGTCTGGAAGGTCGAGCTTTGTTGCAACAGCCTGCACAGAGACGAGAAAATTTGAGATTTTTTCAACAGTCGTATTCAATAAACTGATCCCTTTATCTGATTTTTTTTTCAGTAAGTTAAGAAGAAAGATAAAAATGTTTGAAGAACATTTGAAAAAAACAGCTCAGTATGAAATGTTAAGATTGTGACATCCAGTAGATCAAAAACTAGGATAGAACCACAACCATCCTTTAACATCTCTATTATACAACCATCTCTAAAGTGATATGTGTTGTCAACAGCATCAATTTTAAGTTTAAAAATATTGTTTTGCTTCATTAAAAGTCCTTTAATCATTTTATTTGTTTGCCAAATATAACCAAGTATAACATTTTAGAATAATGAAACATAAATCTGACTGTCTGCTTTTTAGTTGATTTACTTTCTATTTGTATTCATTATGAATGAAATTCATGCAAGCGGTTACACTGATAAAAGCGTTTTGGTACAGGAAAACTTTTTATCAGGGGGATAATAAAAATAAAATTCTTTTTCCAAGATCTGCACAAAGCTTATTGTTAGTCTCACACAGGACAATGGATTTCTCCGTGATGAAAATAGAGTGCTTGTATGCGTTCAGCACTTTCTTTTCTTTTAATTCAACTCCAAACAAACACAAATGCTACAAATATGTGTGCGACTGTTGGCAAACAAACACGCACACACAGTGTGAAAGTGAGATATACTCTGCTCCGAGACCTGCTGCGAAAAGAGGTTAACTGTGGTTAAACTTTCATAAGAGCGCTTTAACAAGGCTGACTTATTGCCAGGAGCAACAAGGAACATCAGGACATAATGATAAAACGTCAGCATGTTTACTGTGACGGGTTATTTTAGAGTGTGTGTGAGCAGAGGTGAAGCGGCTGCACTGAAAGGTTCGGCCGCTGTAAATGTGTGTTTGCTTTGATATCTCAGCGAGTTATTTCGTGGTTTCCCTCTGGGTGTCCGAGGTACACTTGACGAGCAATTGCGGCGCGCTATTTAATGTCTTGTGCTCGGTTTTATTTCATGTCATCTGATTCTGTTTTGTGATTTTCATGAGTTAGAGCCACTTCACAAAGTCTTTTGATCGCTGCTTTGGCGAAGGAGGTCTGTATGAATAAATGCAACTTGATTTGATTTATGATAGTGTCTGTGAAACATCAGAGCTTACAGGAGAAAAAAAACAGGATGTGTGTCAGCTGTTATGAACAGTAGAGATCAAAAGTCTACTTAAACATACATAAAGGCAGCGGAGGCTGATAACAAACCATAAAAGTAATCATAACATTCAGTGATATCAAGCCCTCTGATTACTTGCAGAGCTAATCGCTCTAAATCATATAATTGCTAACTATAACATAATCATACTACCTCTACACACATTTTTTATTACATCTACCATGAATCACCGGATTGAAACACTCAGCTGTGCTGTACTTTTGGGCGTATGGATCTTGTTTTCTTGACTTTTTTTTTTATTAGCAAACTGAATTACAAATTTCTGCATGGTATATACTAAGTGAAGTGCTGGATGAAAAAATGTGTTTACGCGGCCTGCCACTTACATCAAGGACATCCTCCGTTTGATCCGAGGTCAGAATGTTGACTGTGACCTTCTGACCGTTGGAGAGGCAGATGTCTAGAGCGACTTCTTCTGTGGGAATCTGCTGCGTCTCCTGTGGGAAGGACACACAACATAACAGGCTTTCAATCAGCTCCTGTCGGGTACGCTACGTGTTTTCATTCCTGGCGGACAACAACAGAAGCATGTGGGGAGAAGTAAGAGCAAATAACATTGAATGGTCGCGATTGGAATCAGCGGCACAGAGTGTGAAACAAGAAATATTAAAAACAATAAATCCTTATCAAGACGTTCAGATGGAGGGAGGAGACACAAAAACTAATTTCTCCTCGATGGATCATTTTTGTGCCACAAATAAAAAGTCTGACGGTTTGTTGGCGCAGACAGATTTATGGCTGAACTAAATCATGAGCATGTCAAAACATACTGCACACTAACAAAAGTAGCAGCCAGATTAATGTTTATTCATCTGCAGACGCAACTTATATACTCACTAACTTGTAATGTATGTCTGTTATTCTCCAAATGAATTAATTTATTGTCTATCCCAGAAGTCCAAAGCGACGTCTTGTTTTGTTAGCAGTCCAAAACCCAAAGATATTCCCTTTACAATCATCAGGAAAAGGAGACAAAATGATTACTAGAAAAAGTGTTGCGCATTAATTAGTCACTCAACTAATTCAGTAATTGACTAATTGTTGCAGCTCTAGTAGCTCCATCCATTCATTCCCCTGCTCTGAGCTCACACAGACAGACAGGAAGGAAAGTGTATTCATTAGTGCTGCTGTGTTTGTGCTTCTGTTCATTCCTTTACTGAACAAGGCAGACAATGGAACAAAACCCCCCCCCAAAAAAAAAAAAAAAAAATCAATGAATTGCAAGTAAGGGAAATAAACCCAACTGCCAAAACCTATAAATATTTCAAAAGTCTAAATAATAGCTGAGCTGATATTAAGGAGTGAGGAATCTTAAAGTGGATAACCCCAGCTTCTCCTGTCCTCAGGCAATCTCTTGCCACTTCTGCTATATCATCTCTTATCTTCCCTGTTCCCTCAGCGGGGAGGGGGCCACCAGCGGGGAGTATATCTCTACCACTAAAGATGCAGATGAAATGACAACGCTGGGCGGTAACTCATCTCTTATTCTGCACCTGCTGTCTTCACGATGCATGGAGGTGCTGTGGGAAGGGAGGGGGGGGGCAAACACAGACTCTAATGAGAGAGGAAGACAGAGGAGGGTGCGACGTGGCTGCAGACAGATGAATCTGTCCATGAAGGTTATTGGATTTACAGCTCCTCCTGGCAACGCAGGTCACAGCTTGAAAGATGACAAATCAAACCTGGCTACCTGCTCTGAATAAGACTGGCACGCCATCCTTTTCTGTCAAACGCACGCAGAGTCCGTGCTCTAACAGCATCGTCCACATTAGCCAATATTTGTTTGGATTTTTGTACTGCAGAAAGAGTTTTTTGGCAAATCTGCCGGGATGAATCAGTAGTTTTTTAAATAACATAATAGTTTAGAAGGATCCAGCTCCCACACACGATGCAACTATGTAATTCCTGATGTCGTCATTTCACGTGTTTCTGCATGTGAGCCAAACCCAATCTGACACATCGAATCAACCGCTGTACGAGCAGAGACGACACACGCCTGGATGAGAGCGCACGTCGCCACAAACTGACACAAGCGCTAAGAATACAGCTACCTCACTCGGCCACACTGCCATAAGCAATTACTATCCGAGAAATTATTGCATCAGCCTTTTGGTTGGAGGAGCACGCCCTGCCTCCACGCAGGCCTGTTGACCGTGTTGACACAACATAAAAGGGCCTTTTGCTACCTGCATTAGAGTGTTTGCAGTAGATTAAAGAAAAAAATAACACTACCAACCTGCTGTGCTTTCCTTAAGAAGCTGTTGAACATCTCACTGGCTCCGAGCAAGGGATCCTGACGCACTGTAAAAAAAAAAAAAAAAAAGTAAACATGAGAGAAGAGAAACTAAAATAGCAACATGAGTATAGAATTAGTCATCACTCACAGGACAAACAACAAGTCAGCAACGAACATGTTTGGTTTGGAAGTCAGCAATTAGTCAGGGGTCTTTACTTACTTTCTTATCTTAGCTAAACACAAACCTCCTCGGGTGCAGCCACTTCCCATTTGTTCTTAATTTTTCTCTAATCGCACGGTTTAATCTGGAAATGGGTGTGACCTTTCAAAACATTTGTCACAATCATTTAGGTTAAAACGCAAAAAACGGAACTTTATGTAGAAAGGTCAGTAAAAAAAAAAAGAAAAAGAGAAGAAGAAAAAAAGAATTAACTTGTTTTCTGGCTTCGGTTCAATCAACTGTAAATTATTACAAACCGGTTTCATCATGTGATTAGCCCAAGATTTGGTAAATAAAAGACAAGATGAAAAAACTCTGTTTGGCAAATTTGCTTTCTACTGAGGCAGTTTTAAGTTGCAGAGAAGCGCATTTAATTATCTGCATGATAACCCTGTATGAACAACAGGAGTGTGTGTGTGTGTGTGTGTGTGTGTGTGTGTCAGCCTGTAAAGCTATTAAGCTATAAATTAGTCTAACCCTTTGACAAAATGTCAAAATTCTGATCCATCTGCGTCAGAACACAGATTGTGTTTGTGGCGGTTCATTTTCCATAACTATGCAGAAAGCCATGATGTAACCAAGTGAACTTGTAGCCAAGAACACCCTGTGTGCGTATGCTCCCAGACTATGAGCAAATACACACTCGAACAACGCTTCCTTGTTCTGCTGTAACTGCCAGTGCTTGAGAGGATTAAAACAAACCCTCTGCGCTGCTGCCAGTTCCACTTATCCATGTGTGTGTGCAGAAAAGTTCACCCTCGACCTGTTTACGAAATTTTGGGCAATATGCTGAAAACCTTCCTGTATTGGGACATGAAACTCCAACCGGGCTCTTGAACATGCAAAAGAAAGCTATCAAAACTGCCATGAGGCGTGTTTACTGAAAAAATAACCAGTGTCTCTCTCCTGGTGTAAACACCGGAAAAATGAATTATTCTTCAGAGCATTCCGTTTTTAAGCCAGAGAAAAGCTAAGTATGCGTCCCGAGAGGTGACACATCATCGCTCAAGGATCCAGACCCATAAAACTTTTTAAAAACCCTGAAATCCTGACTAAGGCTTTATTTTTTCATCAGGTGTGTCAGCACAACTCTGTGGGAGGCTTTAACTCTGTGACACAGCTCCACTCTGTGCTCAGATCATCAATTCTTTTGAGTAAAAACACTTTTTATGTGGCATAAAGAAGAAAAAGTGGATGACTTGGACTTCCCACAGACACAAAAGCCAACTCATTCTTGCGATTGTTGTGGGGAAGCAAACATTTCAAGGAAATTTGTGCTCTTGTTCTGTTTCTCTTTTCCTCTTTCACAACATAAAAAAAAACAAAATCTTCCCCCCACTGTACTCAAACGGGGAAAATAAATTGTCAGGGATCCGTGTACTGCAATTCACAAAAGAATAGTATCTAATTTAAAATCTGACAAAAACAACCATGCCGGAGCTGGAATTTAAATTCAGACAGAAACGAGGTGAAATGCAACACAAGCCATCTGTATAAAGTCCATCCAGCATGAATAACTTACCAGCCTGCATGTATTTCTCCAGCTGTTCTCGTCTCTGTTCGACCTCAGCGGGAGTCAGTGTGAAGATCTTCTTTGGAGGAAATGCAGGCACCACGTTGCTGCCATATTCTTTCTTTATCTGTTTGGACAAGACGCAAGTTGTGGAGGTGAAGCTGCGGACTAACAGCCTGCATTTCTCTTTCTTTTGACAGTCAAGAAGAAATAGATAGCTCAGTTGATTTTTTTTTTTTTTAGTCACATTTGGAACATCTGTGAAACCAGATACACAAGTTCATATGACTAAAACCAATTACTTTCAGCGCAGAGAAGCAGCATCTTAAATTAAAGCGCTGTGGATTCATTTTTCTATGAGGTACGTTCATGCTGTTGAAGCTGAGATGAATCACAGGTTTATTTTAAGCCCCGTTTCAACGACTAGCTAGTGGAGTTTCCGTGCATAACACACACAGAGACACATCTGGAACCTTGAATGTCTAGTCATTCCAAGTTTACTTTGTCTTCCAGCTTCTTGACTCATTTCTTCCCATTTTCTATCATCTGAGGGCTGGGAGCTTTGAACCGTGGAAGTCTTAAAAAATAAGCCCTTGAAATCGCACATCAAATTTGCTCTCATTTTAACCTGCATGTTTGCTCCAAAAAAGAAAACTGTACGTCATATTCACCATTAGGAATTCACTTCTTTTTTTTTTTCCCCTCATTAGAAAACACTCAGGGCCTGCACATATGGCATGATGAAGGTTGGCCCCAGTGGGCACTAGAGGAAGAGAGGTGATTTTCACCTCAACACACTGCCCTTTGGTATTTTCACTACGTCAGAAGCAGCATCGGTTACACATACAAATCAGCTATGTGCGGGTTTACAGACGCATCAGAGTCGGTATGAGCTCGTGGGGCTTCTTTTTAAGCAAAGCTCGCCCTGTTTTTGCTGTCGGCTTTAATGGTGCTCTGGATCTCGAAGGGACGTGACCTTACTGCGCGTCTTTGTGCGGGCGAAAAACAAGAGAAACAATTAACAATCAAGTTTTCACGATCACTGGCTAGAGTGTGCGTGCCGCCGCAATCACTGCTTTTTGGGGTCATGCGTACGCCACAGGAAGGTCCCCTGTGGGGTTGGTTCTTAAAGACTCGAGTGTGTCTACCCCACACCCTGTTGCCAGGCAACGGAAACTGTCAGACTGGATAACACAGACTTGAGGATGGAGATAGCAAAGTTTGGCCCTTGCTTGCTTATTTATTAATGGGTGAAAACAGGAGACTGGGCACTTCTATAAGACTGTGTAATATGCAGTGGTGTCTTTTTTTTCCCATAGAACAAAGGCAGAAATATTCAGCAAATAAATCCATCTCTTACAGACAATGCAGCTACCTCTGCACCCATTTGTTTGCAAAAAATGTATGTTAAGCACTTTTACAAGTAAGTTCATTTTCAACCACAGCACTTACAGAAAAACAAGTAGGTGCTGAATACACTAATTGCCTAATAACAGCTCTAACAAATAGCTGTGGCACTGTGTAAAGCTTCACCGAGGCAGAGACCAAAAAAATGCTTAAGACCAGGCAACTCAACACTTTCCAACAACATTTCTTTTTCAGATTAAGTTCCTTTTCCCAGCAGGTGAAGTGAAAGAAAGGCCAAGAACATTCCTTCCATGTCGCGCACCCCCTCCAACCTTCTCCAACAATACTGCCTATTTACATGCAATAAATCGAACTCCGAGAGGAATAACAACGCGAGGCTTCGGGCCAGCCGTGCCCGTGATTGAAGGCGATGCGAGGCTGGCTTATCGACCATAGGACACAAAGACGAGCAAAAGGTCACACCGGGTGGATGTGGTGGCATTTAAACAGCTTTCAGCGCACGCAGACCCGTCGATTCTGGTCCAAAGCACGCTGACAGCAATGGGCAGCTTGTGATGGCTGAAGGCTTACCTGTTCATGGAGGCCGAGAAGTTGACTGTAGCGTACCCGACAGTGCAGCACGCCATTGACGTGGATGTTGTAGGCCTGAGGGAGAGAGTGGGTACAAATTAAAATGTAGGGAGAAAGATGGTGTAAAGGTCTGTCTGAAAAGCTGAAAATGTCTTAATAAAAAGGAGTTAATGTGGACATATAGATAAATATATTAAAAAAAAATCATCTTGAAACTAATGCATTAGTCCAAATCTATATTTCAAAGATGTCAGTTTATGAGTGCGAAAATAAACCCACTGCTGGAGGAAGGTGTTGAAACAATAACGGCATCCTGCACCTTCACTACTGATTTCCCTCAAAACAACCAACATCTCCGTCCATTTCATCTTATCTCAGCACCGAGTGTTTCCTCGCTCTTTGTTTTCATTCGGGCGAACAAACAAATGAAGTGTGAATAGGATGCAGTCAAACCCTGCTGACTTGCAACGGGGGGGGGGGAACAGAACCTGCCGCACATTTTCCGATCAAAACAGATTCTGCTCGCATTACTCAGATGATACCAAATACAGAGATATGCAGGTCGCACGGGGGAATCTTTAATTCTTTCTCAGAGACGTTCTTGTTTGTTTCGACAGACATATCACTGGATACTCATCTGCAAAACCAATATTTGGATTCAGCAAACCCAGTATCTGTTTGCCATTAACTGTGGAGCCAATCTCAGAAATAAAATCCATTTTTCATGTCAGACGGCTCATTAAGTGTCAGGAATCATACTAAACCATAAAAATAACAAAGTGATACTTCAGTGATGCCTTCAGGAAAGGGAAAAAAAATGTTTTTAAGTTTTCTCATGCAGGCTCGCTCACAGAACGGCATCCTTGAACTTTCCTAAAAATGTGTTTTTCCCAAGGTACTACAAGACCACTTGAACCACCAATCAACCCTGCCACTCTAGATACTAAAAACTGGCCTTGTTCTTTGGAGAAAATTGCTCAAAAACATGAAACCACCGCAGCGCCACCAAATCTATTGACAACAACACATGGTCAAGAACTGGTAAAGGACTGGCAAATATTGGGTGAGTTGCAGCTGCTACTTCCTAAAAATAAAAAATCATTACATGACAGGTCAACTTTCCTCACGCTTGCTAGTCCCTTTTAGCTAAATTTAAGATTTTTGGAATTACTTTTTAAGAAAAACAATCTGACTGACTTATTCTGATTGTGGCATTTTCGTTACACAGTATAACTTGATCTTTCACTTGCTATGAAACATCAGCTTCCACTAAGCTGTATGCGGCTCTGGCTGCAGATGAGAGGAAGTGGGTTCTGTATACTCGTTGAAGAGATTTCCCATTTGGGTGTCAAAGCACAAACTGTCCATGCTTTAATCTCCTTCCTCTTCTGTCTCAATGATTATTTATAGTCAACATGGTGGGTCATCTGTCAAAACACACACACACACAAAAAGTTTTGAAGACTCCTCACCACACTGTTTGCAGCATGCTGTTGGACATGCCACCGCTGACCTAGAATACACTATCAATAAGAAAACAAAGTACAAACCAAAACTTCTGGAGGGAAAGAGGAAGGCCAAAGAATTTGGAGGATGGCCAACGAATGAACTGAGAGATGTGCGTATGTAGGCAGAATCCAGGCAGGAAGGAAGAATGAGTATGCAGAATGTCTTGGCTCTGTTTGATAACACACAAAAATGACCCTCAAGTTTTTTTGGGGTTTTTTTTTTTCGTGAATTGTAAGCAGTTCAAGTCGGGGACAGTCCAACAGGGCGGACTGCCATGAATATAACAGCTATGATCTGCTGCTCTTTTCTGCATTCTTAAAAACGGAGTAAGAATTTTAATCTTGGACGGTCTTCGGCAGATCGTAAACATTTTGACTTGACGAAGACCTCACTAAGATACTACTGGAAACAAAACATTGTCTATTTAAATACATCTGCGCAGCTGTGCCATGTGATTCACATCATGTGACGAATGTGTAGGAGTCTAAGATATTCTTCTGAGTTCATACTGTTTATACTCACTGTTACGCAGGCTATTAAAGGCATGCTGCTGAGTATGACTTCCACTGTTTGCAAAACTATAAACAGAAACAGGTGAACTTGCTCATATCTAAGCCCTCAGGGTCGTCATCTTAAGTAAATGAGTCACCATCGCCTACAGTAGCACCGATATATACACACACCTGAAACACTGAACCAGAGGGAAAGACAGAAGACTACTAGAAAAGAGGAAGTGTGAGCACTCAAAAAAATAAAGCTTTGTCTGTGCTTGCATGGGAATCGCGCCACATTTATAAAAAAAAAAAAAAAAAAAACTGCAGCTCTTGTTATTCTGAAAGCCTTGTGCAAACTCTGCAGATTCTGTGGCCTACTGGTTCCAAGGTACACGGGCCATCTCTCAGCATTATAATCAAGCAAAGTCCCTTCCTGTGGGGCTGGTAACAGGAAGGTCACAATGACAGTCACAGGACTGCCAGCTGAGAGGTGAAAAACCCGTCGCTTTAAAATTCTCACTGCAGTACGGGCTAAAAATGTGCTCAGCCAGGTGGAAAGGAGCCAGAGATGGTGGCACCTGAAATGCTCAGTTTTAGATACATATTGACTTTAAACGGCAAGAGTAGGTGTTTGCAGAACAATGCAGAACGGCAAATAAACTACATTAGATTAAAAAATCAAATATCTGCACAGCGTGTCCTCTACTTCTACAGCCAGTATACAGATGCAGATGCATTCCTATCTGTATCTAAAGCTCACTGCGTACTTCTTGAGGGAGCGGGGACACTGAACACACTGACATGTTCAAATATTAATGAGCTTATTCCAGGGTTTTTTTTCCCCCTCCCTCCCTCTCTCTCTCTCTGGAGCACATGGAGTCAAGATGGAGAATAGTTATTCGCAGGTGTGTGACACTGAGAAGAGCCAGCGTGATGTCACGTGGAAATCAGATGTCACAGATGTTGTTTCAAAACATCTGGCGAATAAAAGAGTAGCTGCGTTCTTCTCTGAAACATCTCATACTAGCCTAAATCTTTTGGCTGTAGGATTTTGTGTGTTTGTTCACATCATATCCATAAGTGACAGGATATAAACTTGAAACAGTTCCCTAGCAACGTAATTACTTCATGAATTGTTCTGGTTTACAGGCATGTTAACAGACACGTTCACACCAGCGATGACGTCTAAAATCAGTGAGAAACCACAGAAAAGGAGAAAATCTTTGGAGCTGCCAATAATTCTAAACAATACCGCCTCTGCCACACATTAGCATGACGTGTCCTGGTGTTGATGAGGAAAAGAACAGCATGAAACATACACAAAAGCGTAAAATGGTTTAGATTTTATACTTCTTAACCAGCCTCCATGGATTGCCCTCTGTGAGCACTTGCAGAGCACGTCTGCCCGTGTGTCAAGGCAACACGAGGCGTAGCACCTTCCCAAACACAATGGCAATCCAGAAACAGAGGTGAGGCAAAGAAAATAAGCACACAGTTAGGATAAGGGAGCCTGCTGTGCAACAACCAAACAGGATGATGAAGCCACAAATTATTGCTGCTCCTTGACGTGCCGTCAAACCTGCTTTATTTTAAAACTATAACTGTTTAGCCGAGGGACTTGATAATTAACCTAAAGCAACGTCGGCTTGTATTTTTCCTATAAATAACAAGGAGTGTTGTGATATCACGGCGGCAACTCTCAGAAAGCCTTGAAGTGCTGAGTCAAACCTTTAAAACAAAAGGGACTCTGTTGTGCCTGAGGTGAGGAATCAGAGATCGGGCCACACTTCAAGTCTCCTCAGGTGGCTTTGACAGCAAATGACAACTGGTAACAACTTCAGACGCACCACCAACACCACCTCTGTGCAATATTTTGCATCCACATGACAACACCTACCAAATAAAGACAAATGTTGAATCATGATTAAGACCGGGGGGGGGGGTCACACCCCTACTGATTCAGCTGATGTAGACAAGATGTACACTTTTGACTCAACTTCCTCACGTTTTCTCTAACCTTTGTTGGCTGCATCCATATGAAACCCAGTGACTGAATATGATATGAAAATTAGCATTTTGTGGGTGATCACTACTGATCATCTATAACAGTAAACACACATTGACATTAAGGCTTATTGAAAGCGGGTTAAAACAAAAACATGCATTGATCATACTCACCACATATGTTGATCCATTTTCTCCCGAACGAACCTCCGTTTCGGGTATGGAAAAATGCATTTTTTTAATTTATTTTTTTAGCCTGCTACCGCCGACGACAAAGTCCTCAAACGCCACCACAGAGCTTACGATGGAGAAGAAGACACCACAGTTTGCCCACAAAGTCCACTGCAGTGACTGTCGGCGGTGACTACAGAGGAGGAGGGGGCTCTCTCACGGTTCATCCACTGGTTTGTAAGTCCGGGGAAAGCAGTGCCAGGCTGGAGGAGAGTCCCGACGACTTTAATATGTGGCCAACAACTCATGTACCAACTAGCATTCGCATAAAACTTCTCCCACGTCAGTGTCAAACTTTTCCCACTGCCGTTCCCGCAGCAGCCATGTTGAAGTGTTAAGTAATTACACCTTCACTATTGGCGTTAAAATAACAACCTTTTCAGCCACTTCCGGCAAATTTCTGAGAACTTAAAAGCACTTACTGTAAATATTTGAGTTTCAACGTACACAGGTAACTCTGTTCATTAGCGTAACCAAGGTGAAGTTTCCGGATAAAAGGTGCAGTTGGTTCCTGCAAACAAACACAGCGTCGCAGAGCCGTTGGTAAAAAAAAAAAAAAAAAAAAAAAAAAACCTTTCGGTATATTTGTGGAGACAGTTGCACTTGTTGTGGTTTTGCTTGTTTTTTTCCCCCCTCTCCTACGTTTGCTGATGAAAAATCTGTACGGCGACGGAGGTAACTCATAGATAAAATGTGATAGAAACGGCAGAGAAAGCGGCAGATGTACCCGGGGCCGTCAAGCCATCCTGTGTTCAGTGTATCTACTGCTCCATCAAGGGGCATTGCAACAATCCTTCTGGGCTGAACCAACTCATTTTTCAACCGGGGGGGTGATCCAGTCTTCGCGGGTGAAGCAAAAAACAACAAACATTAGCATGATTAGCATCATATGTTGATTTTTGACGACGTAACGGCGACTTATACTTTAATAAATATATCAGAAACATTATTTAATCTATATTTTGTATGTGGTAAAAATGGCCACATTTGAAGTCCCCGCTTTATTTGGCGCAACCCAAAGTGACAGTGAAAGCGCAGTCAAAATTCATTAGAGTCAGTAAAAAAAAATGCGCCTAGCTTTTGTCAACAATGTTGGAAATGTGATGAAATGATACTCTTTATTTTTGCACGTTTGTTGCAAAAAATATATATATATTAAATTTGCAAATAATTTCTAGAATGTTTTGAAGGTTTTACATAATTCATTCCTTGCAGTGAGATATTAAATTAACCCAAATGCTTTTGATTAGCTTAAAAAAATAATATTTGGACATATTGTGTTTTTCTTTCTGTACAAATAAACAAGCGTGGCGCTCACTGTATGTATTTAGGTGCTGTTGTTTATTCTCTTCACTACATAAGCAGATAATATTACATTAAATCCCTTCAAAATTGAGTGTATGCGTAATTACGGCGCAAAATTAAGTTTAGAGTTTCTGAATAAAAATGTTGGCCCAGCTTCCTGTCACATGACCGCTACAGTAGGATCATATGACTCCAGTCGATGAAAATGAAAGCTGGGTGCAGCCAGCTGAAACCTGTACTGCTCGTTTTGATCTTTAATTTGTGTTTTTACGCGAGTTATGAACTGACTGAGCTGCAGGTAAGACTTGAAACTGGCGATGTAACATGTGTAGTCTTTATGTCACATGGTGTCCACATAGCACTGAAAAACAGCTTATTTTGGTGACTGTACGAGCAGCTGCTGAGCAGCTGGTGCCAGCGAGGATGACGGGAAATGTTGTTGTTTATAACCTTTTTTTCTCTCTCTCTCTCTCTGTAATGGTTTGTAATCACAGCTATGTGAGCTCTGCAGCGGTACCGTCCTAAATGGCTCCATGGTGGACCGGTTTTGCTTTTCGTCCGCTGGTCGGATAGAAAGGCGCTGCTGCTGGAGAAATGACAGCACAAGTGACCGTGAACACATCATCGGGTAAGGCTTTAATGTTTACTTCAGGGTCTATTGGAAGTATAGTTATTAATATACCTTTACCTGAGGATAAAGTGAAAGGTAACTTTGGACAGAACAAAAAAATTACATAAACGAATTGTGTAAAAAAAAAAATGAATAAAACAAAATATAGAGAAAGACACTTATTATTTCTGTATGTATTTGTTAGTAATTATTTATTTCAGTATTTACTTTTTTCTGTTTTTCATTGTTATAATCTCTTATCGTCCTTCTGGTACTTTATTTCCTGTACTTACTTCCTGTTTATGTTTGCTTATCTTTGTCATGATAAACAGGAGATCAATATCAGAGCACAGACACAAAATTGTAACTTCAGTTGGCAGCCGAAGGAAGGTTCATTAGAACTGTGTCAGTACTCTTTTGAAACACTGTCATATTACTGTAACCATACCTGTATACCTGCCTACCTACCTTTTTATAGAAGCTTAGGAGCAGCCTTGAAAGTATATATAAACAGACCTACTGTGTATTCCAGGCAACCAGTGCTAATAAAGTATTAATTATCAGTGTTTAATACCAATTAAACATGTTGTTAAGTTTGTTATGTTAATATTTCAACATGGTTGCTTTGTTTGTGTCAGGTTGGATCTGTCCAACTGTTCACTAACTCACATGGAGGATCTTCAGGGAGCATCAACAGCACTGATGATGTACGTACAGTAAATAGTTTCATTCCTTTTTACAAAGCACACAGCATAGTGTAAACACAATAACAACAGATCATGCATTAGTGACGCTTGAAGTTATTTTTAAGGAAGTGAAGAATGTATGTGCACTGCTGCACTCTGGGAAATGTGAGTGGGTGATTTCTCAGAATGATCCTAGCGTAAGCTCATTCTTAGATAACAGGAAGCTTTTTATCTCTCTTACTGACAAAGACCAAGTAAACAACTCAACATAATTCCACATAAGTATATAATTAGAGCACCTGCAAAATAAGGAAATGTCTGAACATGTCTTATTCATTTTTTTTATATATGAAACAACTTGTCTTTGCACTTCTAAATGTTTTTTACTTTATAAACTTTTGCTTTGCAGAGACCTCTCACTCAATCCTCTCGTCAACATTAGTAACTCAACATTTCAAGGATTTATAGAGTTAAATTGCGTGTAAGTATTCCGCTCAAAAACTGACCCAACATAGCTGTTCACAATTCTAAAGTTTTATTTCTTTACGACTCTATATTTATGTGTTTATAGGATTTTGCCTCAAGACATAGTTTGCCCAGGAGGAAACTCTTCTTGGGAAAAGGTGGAGGTCAGAGAGCCAAATCGTATATGTCAGGGCCAGAAAGATATGTGCAACCAGACTGGACAGCTGTGTAAGTCTGTTGTAACGTCCACAGTGACGCATAAAATCTAAAACTGGAGCAGCCTTCTGTTAATACATGACATCTGTTCATCTCATAATTATTGACAATCCTCAGCCATTAACTGCCCGGAGAACTCCCTCTGCGCCCCCTATGGCCCCGGCTTCTTTGAGTGCAGCTGTGCTGACAACCATCATGGATACAAGTGTCTTCGCGAGGTTAGTTGTGCAGGCAGCATAATCTGAATCATTATTTATTTCTGTGCTAAGTTTGGTACACTTATTCTTTTTAGATTTTTTTTAAAGTTATGCATTTATTTCAATTGTCAATAGGGGGAGTTCCCAGCTCTTCAGGTGTTTGGGCCTCTTGGAGCATGTACGTTTGTGATCTCTCTTCTGCTGTGGGTCACTCAGAGACGTAAGGCCAAGTCACTCTAAAGGCTGAACTGCAACGACTTAGCGGAAACTGACTTCTGAAGGGAAAATGCTGACTAAGTCTGAGGCAAACTCAGACTTCTTTTAAACATTGTTTTATTTAATTTTACTTCTTGGGGCAGCTACATTTTAACTAGCAGTCACTTTTTTTACTGCATCTTTGGTGCAATTTGAGAGAGAAAGTTAATTTGAACACTTGTTGCTCCAAGTTTAAAATTTTTAACAATACCACTGTTTAACACTTTTAAAATGTACTCGACTGACACAAGATATTGCTGAAGTGGTTGTGGATGAGGACTTTGTGTGTGCCAAACATACACACACTGAAGGCGTAGCTACATGTCCTGAAGCACATAGGAGGAGATTTGTAACATTTGGGAAGCTGTTTACTGCATGTTGAACATGTACTTTACTCAGAGCAAAAACCAAGTTCACTTTACGAATCATGATGTGAATCATTAAAATTTAACCGAGCTTTGTGCTTTCATTACGTTTGTCTTTATTAAAGTGATCAGCTACCCCCGTACGTCACCTGCTGTTGACACATCTTGCATGTTGTGTGTCTGCTTGGTTACACTTGAGCATCTGCTCAAATGTGTCCTTGTCTCCGTGTTGATGGACGAGTGATTTTGATGCTTTTTCTCAGCGAGATTCAGGGCTCCAAATAAAATATGAAAAAACAATACTTACATTGCTTTTTGAGTTCCCATGAAATTGCACGCATGCAAGAATTGTATGCGCAAGAGTCATAAGCAGTCCTGATACATTACACTTTAAAACTAAAGCATTAACTCATAAATAATAGTGTAGAGGGAAAGAGGGCAGCTTTGCATAAAATTATTCCACATTTTCTTTTCCCTGGGTGTTAAAAGACTGAAAGTTCAGCCAGCATGAAATTCAAACACATGAGAATCATGTTGACTTTGGACAGAGTCGGTGTTCCTTTGCCAAAAGATTCTTTTACTACCTAGTTTGTGTCTAAATCTTCAGATTCCTGCTGAATTGATTAGGCCATTAAAAAACTAGTCTTAAGAATTTATGCGAGCCATTAAATTCCTTGAGATACTGCAGCTCCAACTGTAATTAGGGAACCATTTCTGCCTAGTTTAAAATTGCATGCTGTGGTTGACTATGGGAGTGTGCTGTGAACCACAGTGGAATTGTTCTGCTCTGAATACTGGCAATTAAATGTTCTGTTGTTAAGAAACACTTCATAACATGGATCTATTAAAACATCTAGTCTATACCCAATATTAAAAAAAAAAAAAAAAACAGAACTACCCTCAAATCTTTGTAATTATCCAATCCTACCATAAAAACACACATGGACTCTTTTTGAAAAAGCGTATGCCATTTCAGATATATATTTATTGCATGCTAAAAGCACGATATTTTGTACTGTGTGCAAGCATTTAAGCACACAAACTCCCCCCATCAAGACGCAGAGAAACAGCCTCTGGGCTCAGAGGGTTTTTGTTTTTTTTTCACTGGTCCACGTTTTTGACTCGCAGCACCACAGGGACCGAAGTGCACGGGATCATTCCCAGATCTGTGATGACTAGGTCCACGAAATCAGGCGGCGTCACGTCATACACCAGGTTAAGCAGGCCAAGTGAGGTCACGTCCTGCCAGTGCTCTAGCTGGGTCTTCCCTTTCCGGGTCACGATGAGGTCATCGGGGTCATCTGGGAAGGACACATGAAGATAAATTCTGATATCTTTACCCTTGACGTTTGAGGATTTAAATGAAAACAAACACCACAAATCCACCAAGCTGCCACCAGCCATATTTTTCCTCATACCTAGTTCATTGGACACAAAGGAATCCGTCTGCACCCTCTCACAAAACTTGTAGGTCTCACAACACACCAGCACAGGCACGTTGAAGGCTTTGGCCACCAGAGCTATCTGCGATGTCCCCACACGAGACATGACGTAACCGTTGGCCAGCAGAGCATGAGCACCAAGAAACACCTTCGATACCTGTGAGGTCCAAGTTTGAGGCGTTATTATCCACACAAAATCTTGAGTAAAAGGCATTAAACATGCTATCAAGGCTCTTATTTGTGAATGTTTTGTAATTACCTCTGGAAGGATGTAGGAGACAGCTGAGATAAGGACATAAGTGCAGCTGATGCCTCTCTGGACCAGGCGCCTCAGGGCCTCCCGGCCCTCCAGTCGAGGCCTGCTGTCCACCACGATGACACGGAACTTCCTGTTCTTCTCGAAGGCCTCGCACAGAATGTGGTTGACCAGGGATGAGCTGAAAATGCGGGGGCGGTGATGTTAGAAGAGAATGTGGAAGGACGGTGGAAATTTTAGGGCGAGACGAGAAGTGAAAGTGCATAAAAAAAGATTTTATGCTGAGACACAGAAATGTTGCATTATGTTGTTTCATATTAAGCAATGTTTGGTAACAAGAAATTGCAGAATATGCAGCTGAATCTTTCTTTCCTTGCGTGTCAGCTTAAGATGGCTTACCATCCATAAACTAGGATGACGTCTCCGTCACTGATCTTTTCTATGGAGGACTTAGCGATAGCTTTAGCAGCGAGGATGATCTTCTCATTAATGTAGCATTCGATACAGGTCAGCAGTTTGCTCTTTGCCTAAACAGAGAAAGAGAGAATGCACGAGGGGGGAAAATCAGTCAGTCTGTCTATTGTACCAACATGTTAGCATCAACATGATAAGTTTATGACGTGGCTGAATTATGAGAAAACCATGCGACATTCACCTCTTCTTCTTTGCATTGACTAGGAATATTGGAGATCTCTTTCTTGATGTATTTGATTGCATTACCCATGCTGGCTGACAGAGGGCGACATTGATTCAAAAAACTGCAAGAAAAAGAAGACGTATTTAAATACAAAATGTAACAGTTAATTATTAAACGTGTGAAGTGACAAATTAGGAGAACAGTTAGAATTAAATTGAAACTGACACTGGTGACAATTTTTACCTGATATAAGGTTTCAGCTTGTTGACCAAGTCTCTAGATAGCTCCTCATTTGGAGGTGTAGTATAGTCTCTTATTACCTGAGGGGGGAAACATTTTTTTAAATCTGTCCACAATACAAAAATACTGTCGACATCACGCTGGAGAAAACAACTTCTGATTGGTCAGAACGACAGGGTTTGTTTTGTTTTTTTCAAAACAGTAACATGATGCAAGACTGTGCCAATATCTATTGACATCTTGCACTTCCATTGTACTTGATTACAAAGCCAGACTACTGTAGTGCTGCGTACCTGTTTAAAGGCATGCAGCAGGGCGACAGAGCGAGCGTTGGATCCTGCCACAATGCCCTGTGAATACTGGAGACCCAGTCGAACAATAGCGGGATGAATCACCGTGGAGGGAATGCTGCGACGGATAAAACGGTGAATGACAATCAGTGAGATGATCTTAAGACATTAAGACAAATTAAACCACCTGCTGTACTATATGCCACATTGTCAGTTTACCTGAGTTGCTGTGTTAGAGGGGCTTTGCGACTGTACTGGTGGAGGTGAGAAAACAGGCTGACTTTGTAGCCGTAGTCTGACCGGAGTGGGATCTGAAATAGAGCAGATTATTGTCCACTGCCATCAATCCCCAGTGATTCAGAGATCATATGCACATTGAGATCACAAGGTTAACACACAGCCACAGCACAACCTAGACAAAATTCTACATCTGTAAGTAAAAATCAACGAACGGCAGAGAAAAACACTACAAAGAGAAAATGTCTATATTAGTAAGGAAAGGCTACAGTCAGAATTCACAAAGACATGTTTAACTGCAAAACGTTTATCACTCTCCAGACACCTGCACAGCAAACAGCTCAGCACTGTAGATAACACAAAGAAATGATAAACAAGTTACCAACTTCTCAAACAAACACATCCCACCGACGCTCGTTCAATGAACCAAACTAATTTACATCCCAAACTTTTAATTTCATGAGCAGGCGTTGGAGTACACGTAACAGCTACAGGTCGGCGGACAAAACAAAATTAGACAAATGTCAGTGGCACGCATTTACGGAGTCAGACCTTGACCTTTGTAGCAGCATTGTATTCTGGTGTCTGAAAAAAAATTGTTAGGTACAGTCACATGCGATTATGACTCAGTCATGTGTGGTTGCAGTTAATGACAACATAAATGTAGATACCTGAACGTTAGACAATGAGTAATGACTAAGTTGCATGTTATTTATGTTATTTCCAGACAGATCAGAGTGATAAGAGTGAGTCAACGTGCCTCCATTCATTTTATCTGTTCCTTACTTATATTAATTTATATTTATTAAACAAAAATGCTAACAAACCTTTTACTGGCAGTGTATGCTCATTATGCCAAAGAAGAAGAATCAGTCAAAGCATTAGGTTTAAATTAAAGTAGCTAACCTGTTGTCTTTCCAATTTCTTTGCCAGTTTCTTTAAAACCTCTGGATTGTCCACCTGGATATGTTCCGGGAGCCTCTTCACCACTGAAAACATATATATATATAAAAAAAGCATGACTTTCTCTATAGTACATTATTTATAATTTCAGATTTTCAAGACTTGAGCTGACCTCCAGGTTATCACAGTACCTGGCTGCAACTCGCTAGGCGGTGCTTTAGGTTTTCCCGTGGCGGCCTGCTGCCCCACCTCTCCCTTCTTGCCCTGTTTGGAGGCCCTCTCAGCCTCCTGTCGAGCTCTCCTCTCGGCTTTCAGTTCTGCTTTACTCTTGGCCAGCTTGTCTCCCGGCGGAGGCGTTTCTGAGGGAGGCACGGGAACCGGAGCAGGCACTGCTGAAGGAGCTGAGGGAGACACAAGAGACTGATTACAGTCATGGATCGCAGGTGGAGATGACAGATGTAATACACTGTCACCTGCAGTAACAGTCATTCTATGCACCTTTCTGTGTTGGGGGTTGTGTTGGGGGCTGGGGAGCCGGAGAAGCTGAACTGACAGGCTTCTTTTGTTTCTCGCCGTCCTGTGAAGCCTTGTCATCTTTTTTCTCTTTGCTCTTCTTCTGCTGCTTCTTCTCTTTCCTCAGCCGCTGCTTCTCCTCTTTGGTCAGCTCTCTGCCTTCAATCTGTTCGACGAACACGTCAAGAAGATGAAGAGGAGGAGGAGGAGGAGGAGAGAGAGAAACATTACAATACAAGCCTTACACGAGACTGTGACAAAACTCAGCAACACACCAACCTTTGCACGTTCAATGACATCTTTGTTGCCAGGTCCTTCTGTAAAAGAGCCAACATATATTTATACGATTAATTCAAGATATCACACACTTGCTTCTTTCTTGGATAACATGCAATAACATCAAATCCAGCCTTTAATTACCCATGAGTCCCTCAGTTTATGGCGATGCTGTTAGCTGGCTGTATGTCACTTGGCTTGCATCATGCTAATGGTTTCAGTTCAGCTGCCAACATTAGCACAGTCACAGCTTCACATAGACATTTTTATTTGTTCTGATCTTTTTTTATTTATTTATTTATTTTATTTTATTTTTAAAACTACCCGAAAAGATGATGCAATAACATCGCGAGGTCTGCCGTTAAACTCCTCAATGGGACCGCTCACTTGATGCAATGCTAACGTTAGCGGCGCTAGCATTAGGAAACAAACTTTTAGCCACAAGCTGAACACAAAGACCGCGAAACACGAGTCACGAGCGCGGGAGGTCTGTGTCGCCGCGGCCGCGGTAAATGAATTAAAATCCCCGTGAACGGTGATAAAGTCCAGCTGTTACAACACTGCCCAACTCACCTGTCTCTCCACTGTCAGCCATGTTTACGCCGCCGCTTCACTTCCTCTGCTGCTGCCACAAACTACCGCCGCTGGAAATGTACACCGCCCCCTGGTGGAAGACGAAGAAGAGATACTTTCTATTTTTCACTCAGTTATTTACATGCATTTCAACCCCGAAATACAACCACACACGTAAAGAGTGGAGTAATGGGCAGCCACCCAGAGCAGCGCCCTGCAAGCAGTCAGTGCCTTGCTCAAGAGGTGACAGGCCCAGGAGGTGGCTCCCCTCCAGCTACCAGTCCACCTGGACTTGAACCAGCCACCCTCCGGTTCCCAAGCCCAAGTCTCTATAGACTGAGCCACTGCCGCCCACCCTGGAAGGATGCATTGTTCCTATACCACATGATATGACCCTTTTTCACAGCAGCCATTTTGACATGTAATAGCAGGTAAACAGGTGTTACCAATGATACTAATTAAGGTCTCGTTCCATTCAGGTCAAACAGAGTCTGGGTGCTGCTGTGCTGCATGCTGGCTCACTGGAAAGCCTCGGGTGCAATAAAGGGAACTGAACCTTAATTAGTATCATTGGAAACACCTGCTTTGACCATACTTGTACCATACTTATACTGTCAAAATGTTTTTTTATAATCTGATGTTAGTTATAAAGCTTTTATTGTGCGTTATACATATCTCGGCCTAGGATCAGCACTGGAATGGCATTATTCTATCTCACCAAAGCCAGGTCAGTATTTATTTCCTTTTTTTTTGCTGTAAGGATTCATGCAAGTTTTCCACACAGCTTACATTCATCTATCAGAAAATGACTTTTTGTGTAGAAGTTACTTTTATGAAATCATCCACGGTATGTTCATAATTTTAGAACAGATTTCTGCTGAATGCCTTCAACCCTGATTGCTGACCCAGTCTTTATGAATTACAAACACCGCTTAAGCTATACATTTTAATTTCATTTTTTGTGATGTCAGAGGGCATTAATTCTCTGTTATGATCACCACATAGTACACATTACACAACATGTATTTTATTATACACATGGAAGCTGAACTAATTTCAAAGACTCCCTTTCTTCTCTGTTTTAATGGGATAGTTATTTTAAATGGGGACCTCAAGACTTTCTGGTTGGGCTTCAGAAATTCCTGCGGTACATTATCACCAAAATCACAAATGAACATAATTGTTATTACTGTACTTAAATCCTCAGTGCTGTCAGATGATGAGATGGAGATGGACCCTGATGTAAATAATATACAATCAACAATCAAGCAAATAAATAAAAGCAGACAAAGCATTTGTTCTAGGAGATTCAAGATTTTGCGTGTCATCTGTACATGCATAGAAATAATGATAGCCAAAGTAATTAACATTTTTGTATTTTGCTACTACGTGCGTATTCTTCTGCAGTCTTCAAGTCTTCATAACCTGCTGTAGATGGCTACCAAAGTAGTTTGTTCTTATTAGACATTTCTTTTTTCTCAAATTCAGCAAATGTTCAGTTGTGCACTGAGCAATTCCACTTTCAGCAGAGAGAAAGGACAAAGGCTTCAGACTACACCACTTACAGGTTGACAAAAGTAATCATAACATAATTATTATTACAATTACTGAGTCTTGTGGACTCTCATCTCTCCTTAAAAAGGTCAAGTCAGACTTGGAGCGGAGTGTTGGAGTGTTTTTAGCTGAGCCTATTTAATTGAGCTTTTGTCAGTGCAATGAAAAATGCTGTCATACTTTAAATGTCAATAACTACTACTCATACTACCTTGATGCAAAGTATAATTCGGCCACACGATTCATCAGAAATAAAAAACCCAGTTTGTATTAATTTGAGACTTTTATAAGAAATTTGAATTCACCACTGCATGTTGTCAGTAATCTTTTATTAACATTCATTGCCATACAGGAAACAACAAACATCAAACCACTAAAGAGAAAAGAAATGACATTATCGACAGACGACCACCTCTAAAGCACGCAGCATTCACCGCAACGCCACTGTGTCTTTGATTCCACGCCGGTGTCTGCTGACTGAATTCACGACGCAGTAGCTGGTTGAAGGGGACCAAACCTCACAGAAACACCTGACTTGGTTCCGTTTGACCAGCCACAGCAAGGTGTGTTGCTTCAGCTGCAAGAGGCAGAGCGAGAGAGAGAAAGAAAGAAAGAGAGAGAGAGAGAGAGAGAGAGAGAGAGCAGGAGAGGGCATGCAGTGGAGGAGGTTACAGGGGGTAGAGGACATAGAAAAAGAAGGAAATGACAGATGAGAACGAGCGGAAATAGAAGGTGGACATCATCTGCTAGCAGTCAGGCCGTCACGTCCTCTTCGGTCTTACCTGATGACACACAGAGAGAAAAAGATCATCACTACTCACACATCCTGCATAGTTACAACACAGAAATCTTCATGTTACCAAGCAGATAGTTCCTATTTAGAGGTTTGGGAACCCTGACAGCCAGTGACATCGCCCTATTTCCTTCCAAATCCAGCCTACAGGAGTGAACCTTCACCCTCAGTGACAGCTCCACATCTCTGCTCTCCCTCCCTCCCCTCTTCCTGTGGTTGCTATAATGGGTGACAGCTGTGGTCTGTCAATCCTCCTTGACTGTCAGCCGTTGGGGCAGGGCAGGAATTTTTCAAGAAGTCCCTGAGACCCGATCAGCGGATCCCTGGGAGTAATGCTAACTGCACACGTGCCTGAGCTGAAGGAGAGGGAACAGGCCTTTCACCTGTTGTCCTGCCACGCACACACGCACACACACACACACACACACACACACACACACACACACACACTAAAACACACATGCTCATGAACCCTGACATCCCCCTCCCTTGTCATAAAACAAAGGCACACTCAGACAATTGTACTGAACGAGAGCTCCATCTTTTATAAACTGTTAAATAAAGAATAAACTCAGAGATGTCTTCCCAGTGCGGTCGGCGCTCATGTCCCCTTGAAACCACACACTTCCTTACATTCCATAAGTGGTGTATTAATATGGGGATATAAGGAAGCATGTCCTCACAAGGGGCAACAACTGGATTCAACGCTCCTCGGACACAAAGCACCCTTTCATAGTCACAGTTGCAGAGTAGCAGGAGCAAGCCGGCTTAACAATGGTTAACTGTGACAGAGCGAGCGAAGGAGGACACGTGACGGCGGCTTCGATCATCTGCGCCACAGTTGGGTTGATAGAGGAGGAAATTTCAAGTTTAATTTTTGATTTAAAGTTTTTTTCTTCTAAGTTTTCCTGCCTTCTAATATGAGAAAAAAGTAGGACCTTCCATAAAAATATTAACTACACTTGTTTGTCCCTGACAAAAAGCGTGGGTAATGCCAATGTGATGATGCTAAACTCTCTTGTGTTTAAATAACTCTGGATGGCGAGGCGAATTCTTTCAAAGGTCAAAACTTTGCTCTTTCCTAAACATTATGCCATGCTAAGTCATTTTAATCCCAACAACTGTGTAAATATTCCAGTTTTAAGAACAGAAACGATAAGAAATGTATGTTAAAAGGGCACGTTTGAAACAAAACTGAGCTTGAATGCGTTGAAAATGTTTTTGTTTTTTTTTAACTTACCTTTAATGAATTCTGCTGCATCTCCTCTTGTGGTGGTTTTCTTGCGGTGAGCAGCTGGAGTTGAGCTCGAGGCCACACGTTACGTTCAGCTATACTTTCTCGTGGCGACTTCCTCGATCAATCTAACCACTGCTGTCAACCAGCTCCGAAACCAAATGGTCATTAGAAAGCCTTGCCCTTCTTCCTTTGAGAGACACATGTCAAGTCACCAAATTTCCTGATTCTTTCCTGTATCACACCTCAGCTACCACCCCCCTCACCTGACAGAGGTGTCAGGCTCTGCCACGGTGTCTATCATAAACTTACAGAAAACATTAAACAAATGGTTTGACACCTGAGTTTACTCACATGGTGCTGCGAATGAAGGAAACTGAAAGTGCTAAATATCTGCAACTTCTAAATCTGGAAGACCTCAACAGAAAAGCTTGTCAGTTAAAAGCTCATTTGTTGATGTTAAATATCAACCATTTATATTAACCAACAAAAAAGAAAAGCTACCTACAAAAAGAAGATATCTAAATCTCAAGGACTAAAAACACTTGGTCAGAGAAGACCTAACTCTCAGACTTACTCTTGCCCCTGAAGCTTCAACCCATTAAAAAGCCAAAACTCATCCCAGACTACCCCTCAGCCTCCTGAGAACCATTCCCCAACTCCATCCTGCCTCTCTCCTCTCTTCGCCTCAGCTATCCTGCGATCAACCATCCTCCTCCGTATCTGGCCCGGTGGATTGTGCCCACAACAGGCCTTGCAGATCGGCCTTTTCTATCCCGCCAGGAGCGCCCCCCTCCAAAGCGGCCTCCCACCTGTTGGTGTCCTTTAGAAGCCCGGGCCTCTCCTGCGCCTCCTGTCCGGCCCAATCAGGGCCCTGACAGGGGGGAGCCAGCCTGTGAAATCACACCTCTCAGCTGTTCACACTGGGCTCGAGACACCCTACACCCCTGCCGTTCCTCTGTTCAGCCCCCACCCCACCCTGCCTCTATTTTACACCGAATGTCAATGGCTCCTTTTTGGAGGAAAAAAAAAGAAAAAGGGAGAAAGAGAGGGATACAGAGAAACAAGGAAGCAACTGCACGATGGGCGTGTTTTATTAGGTTTGGGGGTACAGTCAGAACAGCAGTTACAGCAGGCCACGAGTCACAGCTGAAGCCAAGGTTGAGTTTCATCCCAGTTTGGTTTCTCCACTTCACTTTGGTTTCATTGTATGATTTACAGTATAGGAAAAAGTGACGTTCACTGTTGTCACAGCCGTTTTTATGCGATGACACAATGCCTTGAGGTGATTATCACAAAAAAAACACGGTCGACCAAATGTGGTAAATGCTTAGATGAATCGTAATGTAAAAACCTCTGTTGATGAAGCACAGTCAATGACATGTGAGGAGTGTGAATGAGTTATATGGGTCTTCTTGTGGCACCATAAAAACTAAGCAATAAATTCTCCAGTGGCTACAAGGTGACCATCCTGCCACCATGACACTTACAAAGCAACGCCGAATGTAACATAAGCTACATTTGTGGGAAGGAAAAAAAAAATAAAGATTGTTGTTGGAAAATGTCAGAAAATCTATCAGGTAAACCAGAAAGTGACCAAATCAACTTCTCACCAGCCATCATCAACCATTTAACCAGATTTCTTTCATCATACTTGCTCTCATTATCTTCCACGTAATCATATAGAATCTGTAGATCCATATATGACTGCTTTGAAGCATCTGTGTGACCACAGTGACCAATACTGTAGAGGCAAACAGGCTCGAGCTCGGGGGTTCATTTTCCTCTGCTGCAAGCACAAGCCGCTCCACTAAGGTCAACACCTGTGTTCTAAAATCAGCGCCGGGGTTGGGTGTGATAGGAACCCGGGCCTCATTCACAGAAAGCTCGAGCTCAGAGAGGGGGGCTTATATTGAAACCTAATAGTCTCGCTATTTTCGAGGCACTCGCCGTCCACAAATAGCCACCCCATCGCATCTTTGTAGCTCCCGTTTTTCTCCGCCACAGGATGTTGTCTAAATTCGACAGTTGTTCAATATTTCCCATGGCCCCAGGCCAGGGTGTATCACAAATGCAACATTTCCACTAATGTCAGCTATGCGCCAAGGCCTTGCCAGATATATCTGGGCGCTAGGAATATCAGATAACTTTTGTTGTTGAGTGGATTCTTGGTCGCTCACACCGGACACAATGGTTAAGACACAAATCATAATCCTGCTGTTCCTCTTAACGGGACAGCTGATCACTGTCACATACTGGCTCGCCGGGAGAGGATTTGCCAACAAACAGATGCTCATCTAATCATCTGCTTCTCTTTCATCATGCATCATGCAAAAGATCTCATCTTACTCTGTGATTTTTCTTTCATCTGTCAACCCCTCTTCTGTCTTATTTATTTGAGTTTCAATCATCAGTCAGGTGATTATTCATAGACGTAATGAAGCCCATAACAAGTTTTCACAAAATATTCTTGTCATCGATGTATGAGTGAGTTTCAGTGTGAGATTTCACTCCTTTACGAGCTCATCGAGTCATTTTTTTTAAAAGAACAATTAAGCCTAAATGAGAAGAAGACAGCGCAGGAGCTCAGCGGTTGTGTTGCATGTTATCTACAAATTGGGTCAGTGAGGTTATTTTTAACCCGTGTTCACATACCGGGGCCCCCGTTTGCTAATCACTTTGTTCCCCTCTGTCATACCCATCTACCCTGTTGCCAATGTCCCACTGCTTCTGGGGAGGTCACAACACACTTTTCTTGGCAGGAGGAAATAATTTCCCCCGGGACAGCAGGTAGGAGTTAGGCTGACTAACCCCAGAGCAGTTTCTTCAAAAGTGGATAGCATGGATTTCTATTGGTATAAATAAACTGCCAGCTGACACCAGACCAGGTCCTCCGCATGCACGGGACGGGACAACCTCACAGATTAACCCTGTGTTCCTGAGGGGAAACTCTCTGCAGGAGGCGGAGAGTTAATCTTACATTTATCCAACTTGAAGTGTAACTTTGTAACTCATCTTTTAGAAAATATCTCCCGTCTGATTCAGTGTTATTTCTAGAATATCCTGTAAAGGTATGACTGAAATTTAAGTTTTTAAATATTGGAGAGCCAGGTTACATTCACAAATAACATCTCAAAGTATTTGCAATGAATTAAAATGAAAAAAGTGTGAGATATACTGTAAGATATTATGTGTATTTCTTACAGCTCTTAGAAACTAATGGAAATAATACAAAAACTGACAATATGAGGAAGTAAAATCCAAGATCTTAATAAAATAAAAAAAGATAACAATACTTCAAACTAACAAGATAAGATGTTGCCATGTTGCTGACTCATTACGTGGCCTGACATTAATGCCACTCTCTGTCCTTCCCTGGGCACGCCAGTTGCCAGGGCTGAGGTTGACACAGCTGTTGCAGGGAGTCTGGTCCCGTGTGGTGGAGCAACGGAGCAGAAAAGTCAAAGGTCAGCGGCATTTAGGCTAAAAGAAAGAACAGGTGATGGAGAGGTGAAGACAACTCACTCCCGTGATTCACGCAGGGGACAGAAGGATTTAGACGGATGCTTTGAGGTCAGTGAGAATGAAGGACTACAAAAACTACTTATTCTAATGACACAGCTCTGGTCAGGTTTGATGTGAAAACTCCAAACTCAAAAAAACTGTTACGATATAGTTAAATAAATTGTTATTTTGACCGCATTGGTAGCATCAGGATATTAATAACCTTCATCATAGATAGATGGATTTCTTAAAATATGGCACCCTAATTTGGCTCCGCTTTCTTACTGATGTCCCAAAAGGTGTCATGACAGGAAACACATCACCGACTTTTCTCACCAATCAAACAATTAGGACATAAAAGGCTTCTGGGTGTTACACTGGGGCCTGACCCCCCCCCCCCCCCCCCCCCCTTTAAATGGCCCTGTTGTAATAGTGAGGCGGCCTTTAAGTGACCCGGTGACAGGTGAGCTGCAATGTGGGAGATCAGTGTACACCGGAGTAAATGGGTCAAACCAGAGTATGAAGTATGAAGTTAGGTATATACATCTGTTTAAAATGTGTGGTGTGAGCAGTGTCATAGTGATAACGCAATAACATTCTCATAAATTTACAGTTATAACATCATTTTAATGCAACACTGATAGGTGGTCATTAATACCTTGCACCACGGGAATTATCTAGTCATTCATAATATGGACAAGTAGTAGTAGTAGTAGTTTGACTTCATCATCACAGTATTAACATGATGCACAAGTCATGATAAGTGACTAGTTCGGGCACAAACAAAGGCAGAAAGGGCAGAATGTAATTCATACAAGCAATACAAATAATTGTATGAAGAGATGATGCAGAAAAATAGTGTGGTAAACTGTGTAAGAATATATTGTATCGCTTAATGTTACAGGTCTGTAATTTCCAAGAAAGTTTCTTGTGAATAGTTATTTATTTATATTCAGTCATTATTTAATTAAATGAAACATTAAAACCCAAAACAACCTAAAAAAATTGCCGATGTTCATTCATTACTGAAAACTTTATTTTTCATATTGATTTTCTGTGGTGTCGCTTACAATGAACAAATTACATGGAAGAGTGCCAGTTGAATAAGACTTTTCTCTACAATTAGGACCAAAAAGTTATTTCAAAGAACATTTGTTCTTTGTTTGGAAGTTTTAGGAAACTGTGGTAGAAGTTAAATCAAGTTTTACCAAATACACCGTAAGTCTGAATGTAGTAAACCAACACAGGGTGGTTATATTTCTATAATTTCAGACCTCCTCTTATTATCAGCACACATTTTTGTTACAGTTTTATATCACATAACTCTTCTCCAAGCCTCAGTTTGCTATCACTGGAAAATGCCGTCATATGTAGCACATTTTTACATGATCCTTTGCTGTGGCTCCTGGCGGATGAATGAATGTAGAACGGACTATGAACACCCAAAGTGCCTGTGGGGGTCGTCAGTCAGCTGCCCGACTCCCCACCAAAAGGGGAACGACAACTGCAGGAGAGGGCGGCAGCAGCAACAGCAGCAGCAGCAGCAGCAGTCAGCAGCAGCAGCAGTGACGCCGAGATGTAACAGAGATGGGGTTTATGGCGGGCAGAGAGCGAGCGGGATCAGCTGAATCAGCCGCCCAGCTGAGGATGTTTAAAGCAAGAGTCAGCAGTGATCAACGGTGGTCTCTGTTCTGTCCAACGTTGTCTGCTGTCCATCCTGAAACCTGTTCCTCCTGTAAAAACAATGCAGCATTTTATTAGCTCCAAATATACTCAAATGCATTGTTTCCCATCCTTTATCTACATTTAAACATACATATAACTTATATATAACTACAGTGTGATCCACAGAGCTCACTATGAAAAGTTTTTATTGGCATTACTTTTATTTTCTCCAATTTTGGGAAACCCAAACAAACAATCAAAAACATGAGTAGTCTTGTAGTGGCCGAGTGATCATCATGAACTGCAGCGCTCCCGGTTTAAGTCTGGTTGGGAACCTTTGCCGCTTGTTCTTCCCCACCGCTCTCTCCTCATTACTTGGCATCTCTGTACTGTTAACTCTGTAATAAAGACTTAAATTTCCCCAAAAATAAATAATAATAATAATTATAACAATAATGAAAAAAACAACATTCTTGGATGGGTGGTGGTTTAAGGTGCTGACCACATGGTCCCAACATCTGTCAGCTCTCTACAATATTCTGATTGAGGCAAAACAAAAAACAAAAAAACAACTTGATACTTGATGTCTTTAGCTCTGACGATGATACATGATGTAATCTTGGCAGGATCATATCTTGTCATTCAACGTTCTTGTCATCCTGCCTGTCCTCTCTTGGACTCAGGGAAGACAATGGGGTTCTGTCTGAAGCAGTCAGTGACTAACTGTAGTCATCATCAACCATTTGTTGACCCCTGTCAATCATGAACACCACAAAAGCTACATTAGAGAGCTACAACATTGACTTTCTTTTTACGTTTCTACAGAACTTTCACACTAGATTTAATCCCAATTATTATAATGAAATCATGCAAAACCATATATAATAAATATCATACTGTATGTGGGTATTTCAACTTTATGCTGCTATACTCTACAACAGTTCAGAGGGACATGTTGTACTTTTTTGGTCCGTTACATTTATCTGACAGCTGTTCTTACAGTTCATTGTGACCACTTACAAAAAGCTAGCTCAAATCTAGCTTGAGCTCCTTGTCGTGTTTCAGACGTGTGACTTGACAGCAGCTCCACCAAGCTTTGAAATAAACTGGAGAAAAGTCCAAAAGATTTGTGTATCTTCTTTCCTCTGCTATTAATCATCTCATGTCTCCGCAGATTCATCTTGTGACCCTTTAGAGGGAACCAAAACCTAGGCTGGGAACCAATGAAGTCATTGAAACTAACCCTGCATGATGCAACAATATTAATATGTAATTTATTATAAAATGTACAGAGGTTTATTTTCTACAAAACCTCCAATATTTCAAGTATATTTAGCTGAAGTTGGATTTTGACCGCAGGACTTCAGTAAATCTGAGTCCAGTCTTCCACCATCAATAGTGACTGTGTAGTAAATAATACAAGACTTAGTACAAGGTTTGTATATACTGTAAGTACATTGGTTTTCATGCTATATCCTCAGAAATCTGCTCCATTCAACCCCTCACCCATCCAACACCTCCTCTCGTCCTCTCCATCCCCCTCATGGGTGGTAACAGCTGTGGTGTCACCCCAAATCACATGACATGGGCAGGTGGGAGAAACCTATGTGGGACATCCATCCCCCCTTTCTTCCCTCCTATTCTCTCTCTGTGAATGTCAAAACCCACACACATGGACACACACACACACACACACGCACATGCACGTACGCACGCACACACACACACACAACCTCCTGTTTCCAAGGGTGTGGCCATTTTGCATTGCTGGAATGTGCTCCGTGTTTGTAACTCATACTGGATGTCTGATCTCCCACATTGATGAAATACCATGGGTACAAAAATCTCCCTCGCTCCAGTCCCTGCTCGTAGCGGTGTCAGCTACTAGAAAGCGTCTATCCAACAACGAACCACTCATAGTGTAAACCTTACAGTTTGAAACATGTCATAAACTGTCATTTAGATAAAGCAGCATGTTTGCTTTGAAGAGAACAGCTCTGCAGCTTAACCTCAAAGTCCTGATGGGACAGTCTGAGAACATGCATTTGATATTTATAGATGATATAAGTAAAGAACAATTCAATTCATGTTTCTTCATAGTTGCATAGTCATTGAACCGGACACAGTTATTAATGAAAGCATAAACCAATATGATATCACATAGCAAAAGAAGGCTGATACTCAATTACTTTACTACTGTGTCTCTAGTTTAGAAAAAAACAAACAGTGTATTATGTGATTAAGATTCGTCATGGCATCTAGTCTTTATTTTATTTCTGTCCCAAAGTTACATTAAACTCTAAAATGGTTGAGGAACAAACACATGGAGGCCTGGTCATGAATTGAGTAATGCACACAAATTTATTCATTTATTCTAATTTATTGAACAGTCACATCGCAGAGGTCAGCAGGTCAGTGCAGTGAAGTAGGACACTGTCGTTTAACTTGAAGATTGAAATTCAAATATTCACATGGAGGAAATCGACTTGTCAGCAGTGTCACTGCGCAAAGCACTGAATCCCAGTCGACAGCATAAAGAATGGACAGCGTATGCATCACCCGAAGGTTTCTGAAGAGCCATTGTGACACTCAGTGTCAGTGTCAGAGTGTGGTGGCTCTGGCCACCGCCATGTCGGCAGTCTTGCCCCCTTCTAAAAAACACCAAAGACGTAGATCATTGGCGGACCTGAGATAGGCCGAATGACACCTTGGTGCTCAGACAAGCCATTTGTAACGGCACCTACCTGTCAGTCAAAGCAGCCATGCTGAAAAAGTTCACCCTCAGTACAGTCATGAACAGGGAAATTAGCTATAGAGACCGGGGCGGCTGTGGCTCGGAGGTAGAGCGGGTCGTCCACTAATCAGAAGATCGGTGGTTCGATCCCCGGTTCGATCCCCTCCAGTCTGCATGTCAAAGTGTCCTTGGGCAAGATACTGAACCCCAAATTGCTCCCGAAGGCTGCGCCATCGGTGTGTGTGAATGTGAATGAATGGTTAGCTCCTCAAACTGATGAGCACTTGGCACCTTGCATGGCAGCCAATGCCATCAGTGTATGAATGTGTGTGAGAATGGGTGAATGAGATATGTCCTGTAAAAGCGCTTTGAGTGGTCGGAAGACTAGAAAGGCGCTACATAAGTACAGTCCATTTACCATTTTTTACCATTTACCAAAACAGTTTTTTGTACCAGTCTGCAAACATGTTTATTTCTGCTGTGAAGTTGGACATTTTAACATAGCTACTATAGCATATTTTAGCCAGCCTCAAGTGGTCATTTGAGGAACTGCAGTCCTGAAGGGTTTGAAGCTGGACCAAACACTTTTATTAAACTTTTGAGTTTATTAGCAGCCTAAAGTTTATAATGTATAGTTATATGGTATAGTAAACAAAATATAAATATAAAACTGCATGTACAACATGAACAGGGTTAGGGATTTTCAATCGAAGGTCAAGAGATGCACTTTCTCCTGGTTGTCACGTGGTCAAGTCTTCTAACTATGTGTTTGACTTTAAGAAATATTTTTAAATAGTTTTAACCTTACCTGTAAATATCACCTGAGCTGGGCCGGGCGTCACTGTCGCAGTGGGAACATGATATGCTGGTTCAGTTTCTAGGGGGACGGTATTTAGAGCCGGACTGACCGGTGCGAGGAGTCATTCAGAGAATATCAGCCTATTAACATTTTAAATCACGTTAATTACAATATAAACTTACATAAATCAGATTAAAATTGCTGCTACTTGCAGACACACAATAGAGACTTCATGTTAAAGTAACGGGGTTTATATTTGACACAACATGGCGGCACACAGAGCCGCTTTGCTCTCCTCTTCAAGCTGAGCAGTCACAGCAGAGGTTTGTGTCTTCATCATCTTTATTACTGATGCTGCCGGACACGTTTATGAGCTCAGCCAGCTTAGATACCTCAGTGCTGAAGGTCGCATCTTTTCTGCTTGTATCGTGTGAATGTCTGCTGTTGTCTTTGTAGCTTCGTGCCCGTGTGTCAACATTTCCGCAGCTCACTGTCTGCGGTGATTTGTGTCTTTTCCACAGACCATGTTGCTCACAGCTCGCAGCCTGTCCAAAGTGCTGCAGCTCACCCTGGCGGTCATCAAACCTGATGCTGTGGCTCATCCTCTGATGTTAGAGGTGAGGGCTAACGCCACCTCAACTCTTACTGTCTGTTACTGTCAGCATAAAAACCCTGATTCATATATTATATAAGGATATTATAAGGAGGAATTGCTGAAGTGTTCAGGAGCCTCTGATGTCTTATGCTGTGTTATTTATCGACGCTTGACCAAGAAGAATTGGAGACACTCTGCAACAGAAGTGCCTGAGTCGGTCTCACTATCTGCCGCAGATAACACCACAGATACTGCACGCCCAGAATTGATCTATTTTCCTGTGTTAGTGCACATTATAGTCTGGAGACACTGCTGTGTCTTTACATTAATTGGAACATCAACGGCGAGGTATCTATTATGTCTAGGAAGGCAACCTTCCTTCGAGCCGGGTCACCACAGTGTTGAGATAGACTGGCACCTGCTGTGCTCAAACAAAGCCAAACAACGACTACAGCCGAGGACCTCAAGGCCCACACGTGACCCCGTGTAACCTAAAGGTAGAAAATTCCATAACAGATGTCTCCAGACGTATTCAGGTGCTCTACTTTAAATCCTGTATTTCTACTTTAAAGGGACTGCTTGTGCTGCAGCTGCTGTCATGTCATTGTCATCAGGCAGTATGGATTTATTTTGACCTTTCTGTATAACAGGATTAACTTTGTTTATATCGGCTTTCCCCTTCTCAAACACAAATAGAAGAGCTGCCTGACCTCTGTAACAACCTAGCACACCCAAAAACAGCAAAATATTTACACACAACACAACCAACAGCCCGCTGAATATGAATATTACACATACGGCGGCACAGTGGTGCAGTGGCCAGGAAGCTTCTTGCTGTGAGGCACAAGAAGGTTGCTGGCCACTGCACCACCGTTTGAACCTCGGCTGGGGCCTTTCATGTTCTCCCCCTGTGTGCGTGGGCTCTCCTCCCACAGTCCAAAGGCATGCACAGGTTGCAGGTTAAATTCTCTAAATTGCCTGTAAGTGTGAATTTTAATGTGAGTGTTTGTTTGTCTGTATACATACAAATACACACAATGTCAAAAATATATAAGCAATGTTAAGGAGGGTCATACGGTGCTCATATCTCAAGTTGCTTCTTATTCAGTTACATATTATAGCCTGTTCATTGACGTGGCCTAAGCCTGCTAAAGTCTCTTTAAATCAAACAGGAAAGAAGAAGCTCCATTTGCTGTCCTGATAAATTTACAAACCCGAAGGTCTCAAAGTCATGAAAGCTGCATCAATCATGAAATATTCCATTAGTGAAAGGTCCTGGTTTCACAGACACATAAATTCAATCAGTTTATGTCTGTTGTCATCTTAATAAAAAGGAGAGAGTGACCTTTTGTATCAGAATATTGGCTGTGAGTATCATCTCTCTGGCCAGTGTCACACCGGTAGACTATATAAATAAATAAAAGTTTATTGAAATGCTTACTCTTTCCCTTCTGGTTTTGAAACATGTGATTTTAATCCAAAGATGTTTCGACATAGTTGATTAATGATCGTCGGTGATGTTCTTTTTCTTTCTTTCAGGCTCTTCACCAGAGAATCCTGGACAACAACTTTGTGATTGTTAGATGCAAAGACCTCGTGTGGACGAGAGAGGACTCACAGAGGTTTTACTCCGAACATTCAGGTGTGGGCACAACTCATCTGCGTTCAGTGTTCAACTGTTGAGACCAAACAAAAGTGTTTAAAACAGTGAATGAAGGATTTTAGAGTTTAAAAAATGTTTAAACTCTTTGCTTTTTTTGTGCAACTTAGGTCGATTCTTCTACCAAAGACTGGTTGAATTCATGTCAAGGTAAACCTCCTCCACACTGACACTCACAGATACCATGATGAATGACTGACTGATGCTTTGATGCATTTGGATACTTGCTTGTTTTCTGTCTGATGTATTTAAAATGCTAAATTTCCGCACCACATAGCCCCTCTGGCTGACACAGAAAAAGCACACCACGGCCGATGGTTGCTCCTGTTTCGTGAATCATTTCCTAAAATGTCACGACGGGAGTTTCAATTATCAGCGGACTGCCGTGTTTAGCACAGCACCCCCGGAGCAATTGTCTGAAACATCTAGGCTGCTCACAATAGCTCCGCATGCCCCCGCTGGATAGCAAAAGATTCTGGTAATCACATTTTTGTCCTCACAGCAGTGTATCTCTAGTTGCCACAGCAACCTTTCACTGGATGCTGTCAGAGTTAGAAGGTCTCCGATGTTTGAAATGAAACAGCCCGCACAGAGCAGAATATGATTGAACTTCTCGCAGTGGTCCAATGCGAGCGTACATTTTAGCCAGAGAGGACGCCATACGTCACTGGAGAGAACTGATGGGGCCGACCAAAGTGTTCAGAGCCCGATACACCTCGCCCGCATCGATCAGGGGCCAGTTTGGACTCACAGACACACGAAACACGACTCATGGCTCAGGTAGGAAGCATGTACGTTGAGTGCCATGTGTTTATATATGTCGGTTTGGAACATGTCCTGCAGTCAGGCATTATTACATGGGCTGTCAAATCACATATGCAGAGGCAATTATCAGTTTTAACTTTGCCATACAATCACTATAACAGTGGAATTATAGGGAAGAAATAGTAATACACTTAAACTTCAGGGCAGGATGTGACATATTTGAATAATAGAATCATAGTGCATTGTAACACTTGTCTTACACTTGATCCACTTAGTTTACTTAGTTTTTTATAATTTATTTCATAGAAGTATATTAAGATGACATTCGAGTGGAACTAACAAAGTGCCATGTCCATTGGCCTGTACACTGCATCCTACAAACAACCACACAATTCAATGTGCTGCTTTTATTAGATAGACAAAAATTAATTGTGTGACTACATGCCTGTGAATGGTGACGCAAAATGATGATTCATACGTGTCTGAAATTTCGATTTACTGCCCTGCACAGTAACCTTCAGGGTGCCGTAAAGAGTGACCAAGGGCGTGACACCGAACGGAGCTGTTAATTTAGAAACACTGTACTTCAACTGACTGTTTCACGCCGAGTTTTATGCTCAGTGCGCCGATGAGTGAGTAAATTGTCATATTTTTAATCTCCGTTCTCTGCAGATTCTGCTGAGTCGGCACAAAGAGAAATCGATTTCTTCTTCCCAGACTTCTGCGCAGAGGAGTGGATGAAGAAGGAAGAGCCGTCGTTCAGATCAGGACCAATACATTACGACCATCGAAACCAGATCCACACACTCTCGACGCAAAGCTGACCCCCGAACTGCTGCTATAACCGCTGACTGCTGAGGATGACTCAGAAACTGTGCAGTCGTTCATCGATTGCTCAAAAATGCAAGCTGCCAAGGAAAATGCCACAATTCTACGTGCTATGTATGATGCGTGACGATCCCAGAAAAGTGCATGTGTCATGTTTTTTCATGTCACCTCAGTCCCTCAAAGTGCCCCATTAAAACGTTGTCCTTTATCTAAGATATACGGCTTTTATGAATGATTTAAAAACAAAGACAGTGAATGTTTTTCTTTCATTTATTCTCAATAGAAAACACGACTACGACTAGATAAGAAAATGTAACACTGTATTGTACAAAACAACACGATGTAGTTAGATGGTTTACAGTGTCATCACAAACTCCTGGCTTCACTATAAATAGTGCAATCATCATAATATCAGTGTCCTGAGCCATACAGATTGTAGCACAGCAGCAACTACATTAATGTCAAATAACAAAACTATATAATACTTCTAATTTGTGAATATTCATGTTCATTAATGTGAAATAAACAGCTTTACATTTCTCTTTAAAAGAATCTTAAAATATTTTTAGATGCCAGTTCGCTTGAAAAATCTGAATGATGTGCCAAAATCTGTCTGCTGTGATATACTATGAATTCATCTCTTTTTGGTCTGATGCTGCAAAATGTTTTGTATTCCTGTCCAACCCAATGTCAGAGTCTTCAGTGTGTATTATTATTGTAACAGGCACCATAAAATACATCTGACAGTGTTAAATACAAGCAATACACAGCCTAGTTAAACTTTTTTGTTATGTAAAAAAAAAAGAAAAAACTATCCATGTTTTCAACATGACAGTTCAAAAGTCACGTGAGTCCATCTGGCATCAAACCTTAAAGATATATATTTTTTTTCGATCACTTCACTCATTTCACAGTTATCCTCATTTCTCTTTGGCTTCTTCCTGCGCTCAAGTGTTTTGTGTGGCCACCTGTTTGAGGGTTTCCACAGGCTTCATGACCTCGTAGGTAGTGAGGGACTTCTTCACCTTCCCGTTCTTGTCCACCTGATGGATGCTCTGCGTCACCGTGATGGTGACCTGTTTGGTCGACATCCGATTGTCCTGCCACTTTGTCTGAAAAATGATTAGTAACGTGATTAATGAATGATCAAAATAGTTACTGTTGGCTTCTCCGATGACCTCTGAATGCAACATCAGCAGAATATATATGGTCAAAAATGAGCTCCTCCCCAGTTCATTACTTTACTAAATAAAAATATATATAATATAACAGTAAAAACAGTTACAATATTCTAAATTGGGACTTTAAAAATGTCTGAAGGAGAGACTCTTACAATCTCTTCAGTGTGCAGAACACTTCTGCGCTGCACTGTGGTGCCAGATGATGGCAAGGATGCCTCCTTGGGTGGAGAGCCCAGTATGGCAGGGGGGCTGCTGGGCTTCACGTCGTTCAGACTGGCTTCTGACACGGCCGAACAGACTTTCAGGTAAGCCTGAGCAGGGAGAGGGAGGCCGTCCTCAAAGAAATCTGGAACTGGAACAGAACAAAACTTCAGCTTTGTCCCACAGAGCGTCTAAACCACGTCTTAAAGCTTTCTTTATAATCCTGGACGCACTTTCAGTTTGTATAGGGCCATGTGAGGATGAAAGACATGAATGCAGAGGGTCAAATATAACTTCATGATGGACATGGGGGAAAAAAAGGAAGGAATAAAAAAAAGGAAGGGATAAAAGAAAGAAACAGATAATAGAAGGGAGCTTAAGATATTCACCCATAATACTAATTCATATTAGATGAACTGTTTCTGAGATCAGATTCAGGGTCACAGTGGGGCTGGAGCCCATCCCAGGCTGGGGTATACCCTGGACAAGTTGCCAGCTCATCACAGGATGCATAGAGCCAAACAACCATTCATGCTCAAATTCACGGAGTCACCAATTAACCTGTTCAGTGCATGTCTTTGCACTATGGGAGGAAGTCGGAGTACCCGTGAGAGAATATGCAAACTCCACAGTGCTAACCACTTGTGGACATGCAGTAAATAATAAACGCTGATAATAGCTAAATAGTCACCGGATCTCGAGAGCAAACGCCTCAAAATATTAATGCTTTCTTACTCTTGCACTTACTTACATCATTTGTAATGTTCTCTTTCAGCTTTCAACTTACTGCGACTTCTTTAAGTCATTTTCTTTCTCAAAATAACACATAAATCATGTATTCCAGCCCTGCCATTATCACTATTATCAAAATATTCATGATTTGTGTAGCACAGACGTGGGTAATTTGTCATTTTTCATACAGCATTAGTCACAGACGGGGCAAACAGATAGCTTACAGGTGCATTACTGTCACTACTGAACTAATGTGACTGCAGTGTGGAGCAGTAAAGTGTGATTAATAATGGAAAACACTGTGAATACCACTCTGAAGCCGTGCAGCATACAATCATCCAGTGCACTTAACCCGTCAAGTTGTGGGTTAAGTGCACTAGATGATGGTATTGATGTTGAACACATACTGTGTGTATACACACACATAAAGGCTTTTCAAAGGAAACCGCACACTAGCGTTAGAAAACATGACCGTATCTTACGTTACGTTACATGTTACACTTGCATCTCTCCAGAGCGGAGCTTCACTGGGTTTGTCTTTGCGATTACATCAAGGCTCCTCGGCCTGCGTTTCACTAACAGCTGTATCTGTTGCCATGAGAGCAAAGTCCTGTTTGAGCACAGTGGCTTTTGATGCAGCCTATTATGCCCATTTACTGATTCATCCCCCTCCTGGCTTCAAAGAACACGCAAACACCACTCAGTGAAACCGAATTAACGAAGAACAACACAATTATGATCAGATTTACTGTTTTGGGGCTGTGTGCGGTGACTAACGAGAAGAACAAAGGTTCCTAGAGGCTCCTTGTGTTGTTCCTGATCCTTCACTGCAGCACGAGGGCACCTGCTCCGTTTTCTTCATCTTCATTTCAATTTTTCTTGTGCTTCTCCTTTGAATTGGACATGTAAAATGGGTTATACTTACAGGATTTTTTTTTTTCCCCTGCAGGGAGAAGCAGTTCGAATAAAACATATTGTATGGATGTCGCGCTTCACTTTGATGTTAGAGGTGTAAAGAAAGGGCCACTCAATGCTAAATCAGTCAAGTTACTTCCAGCATATGGCTTAAAGCCTGAACTCTCATACCCTGGTTGCATAAAAGCAATTATTAGACTTCTTTAAAACAGTCTGACTGAAAAAATAGACATTCACCGAATGTATTTTGCGATAAAAGACATCTATGACCAGCAATAGGAGATGAAAGTGAACATATGATGGTATAGAAACTAAGATTGGAATTGCAAATATACTGTCTTCAGCGGTGGGAATATAATTAAGCACTAATTTATACAACCACCAATGTATTATTCATTTCTTCAGCAGTTTAATGACTGCCTGTTCCTATTAAGAGATCAATTAAGTATTCGTTCATCCATCCACTCAGCCATATTTCATTGTTCCAACCTGGGCTTATGGTTTTCTCAGACGTGAAGCCGGCCTCAGAGCTCTCAGAGGGGATGCTCTGGATGGACGACAGGGGGATGTCGGTGTCTGTGCTGGTCAGCCACGTCGATTCCGTCTCCTTGGTCCAGCTCTCCAGGTAACGGGGCTCCAGAGCGTCAGTCCTGCTCCCCCCACAGCCCATAGCTCTCCCTCCGGAGGGGGTCACCTTCACCTCTCAGCTGGATGTCTCTTCTGAATGGCAAAAGAAAAACAGATTTTTATTTTACCGTCACATCCACTACTAAAACAGTAAAACTAAATCAATTAAATGTTGCATCTATAAAAAAAAAAAAAGTTGTTGAGATCAGACTCCTAATTACTTGTATCCTTCAAAAAGTAGGTTGAGTGGTGCCGTCTGTGTTGACTTGCTCTCCACAAGCATCTGAAGGCAGCATCTCCTGATGATGGTTAATCAGGTCAAGAAGACCATCTTACACAGGAGCTGGTCGATCCTGAGTCACCTATGAGACATGAAGGGAGGGAGAAGGGATGAAAATATGTCTTATTATTAACATTTTTCTTATTTATCTGACAGTCTCTACATTATAAATGAAGCTTAGTTTGACCTGATACACAAAAAGCTTAGTGATTAATTAACCATTATCTATCTATCTATCTATCTATCTATCTATCTATCTATCTATCTATCTATCTATCTATCTATCTATCTATCTATCTATCTATCTATCATATTAGCAGTGCAAATCAATACATCTTGTAAAACAATTACAGACCCAGATCTATACCCTCATCACGGTTCAGTCACTGATCGCTATGTGTTATCGAACCTATTTGATGCGCTGACACTGAATAAGATGCTCACACGATATTTAGCTGCATTATTATTAAAAAAAAAAAAAAAGAGCGTCAGTAAAGAGCCATCATCTACGCCGTGAGGGTAAAAACGATGGTGCAGTAAACGCACCACTGTCATCGCCACGGGCCAAAACGACGGTACAGCGTGAAATAAACGCGCTCATAAAAAGATGCAGATACAGAAACGCGAATGAACTCCGCAGAGACAGAAAACATCACGATGATAAAGGCTTACTGGTGATGGAAACTCCTGGTTTTTGTCTCGCCCCGGCGCTCCTCCGTGTCGTCTGGCAGACGGACCTGTAACATGTTGTCAATACAAAAAAAAAAAAAAAAAAAACTCCTCCTGTGGTTAAGAGGCTGCGCGTCTGTCCGCTCCTTCATGCATCCTCTTTTATTAGAGCAAAGGTGGACTCACGAAGACACAGTTAATGTCTAACCCTTCATCCTGTTGTCGTGGGGATGAGGAGGTATCTGTGTCTGGATGTATAAGGAGCTTACCTCAGCTGTTACCAGGTAAATTTTAATATTAATAATTGCTTAATTGTCACATGATTTTTGGTTGAAAAGCATTCATCAAACTGCATGCTGGCCCATGAGCGTGTATAAAAAGCTACATGATGTATATTAAAACTTTATTAGGTTAAACATATGGAAATATTGGAGTTATATTCTTTGTTTTAAATACAAAAACTTTAATTACTGCCCCCAGAAATAATAATTTCATGTTTTTCGGTTTGTAGTTAATCTGTTTCAGTCTCTCCAGACCGTCCAGAGAGACATTAAGTCTTTACTGTCTTGCTCAAAAGCACTGTGGCACAACGTCAGGAACCTGTGACCTCCTAAAACACCAACAGGATGTTCACTGCTCTGCCCACAAGGGGACAGTCACAGCCCAGTCCTGGACTTACTACAGGACTGGGCTGGTTAAATGCCAGTTTCATATTCTTCATTATAAAGTTTAATAAATGTTAAATAAATGATGCTTTTGTTTGGTGAAATAAAAAAAACTACCACACTCTGTCACAAGTCAAGAAGATGCCGGATGCACACGTATAATAAATGAAAAGAAGTATAGATATGCATGCTTGTCTCTCTCTTTGTCACAGAGAATATTGTCTAAGCATCAGAGCTGATATATTTATAAAATTCAAATAGGGCAGGGAATGCACTCTTAAAGCCATGATCACTGATGTGTGGGGTGAAAAAAGAGACACCCCACAGTAGTAGTAGTACTTCAATATTAGTGGTAATACTTCAGTCCCAAGATCATGGTCCTAAGTTTTTCTCTCTCATCTCAAACATTAGAATACACAAAAACAAAGATCACCTGCACCCGTTACACACAAAACTTTTCAAACGTGTAAAACAAAACCTTAAATATCTGTACTGCGTGTCTGTGCTGACATGCAGAAACAGTAAACAGTCAAAACATGCGAGACGCATACACATCCTGAAGGAGGGGGTCATTCTCGTGCAAATGAAGGTCATTTACTTCTGATGTATCCGCTGCCAATAAAGCACATTACAGAAACACAGAAGAAAAATGGAGCTTCAACTGTAAGATCAATTCACTAATGGGTAAGATTGCCACTTGTTCCTGTCACACAGCAGCCTGAGAGAAACACTCAATGGGCAACAGTATGCAGAATATGGCCAGGTCAATTAGTGATGGTACAGTATGCCACGTTTTCTCCAGTCTTTCAATTTGCCGAGACTTGGTGTGCAGAAAACACACGCAAAAATCTGATTTACACATTTACAAAGGTCTACTGATGCTTTGAGTGTTATCAGCTCTGCACTCTAGCACATTTGTCTTCACTACTGGGCAGTAACGCAGAGCGACAAGACAGAAGAGCCCGCTGATTCTGAGACGTCAACAGGTCAACACTCTTGACACTTTCATCACTTATCGTGCACCCCTGGTCTGCTGCACCACTGAACATCCACCCCTGAACTATGCAGACACCTCATCCATGTGGAAGTCTGGTTCACCGTGGGGGTTTATTAAAAAGGACAATGTTTTAATTGGAGTCCTGCCCTTTAAGTACATATCCCACCATAATTTCGTGCATGTCTGCTTGTGAGCTAAATAAAAATCCCTGTGACTTCCGGGCGCTCAGCCCTCAGCTCCTTCCCCCGGCTAATGAATCTCGCTTCCTGTGGACAGTCAGGTCAATATGAGGCTGGACAGCTTTGATTTGTATGTCCTGCCCCTCTGTCCTGTTCGACTACTGGTCAATAGGCCTGTCTTCCCATTAGCCCGGCGATTAATGTGGCACGCTGCCAAACGCTACACTGGAGTGAATCATGGGCGAGCTCTCAGCGATTTCAGCTGCAAACAAGGACGCATGACACTGAATTATACTGAACATTTGCTTAACATCAGGTTTAATGCGGCGCTCGTTTCAGTGTGAGCAAGTCTGTGATACACTTAAGAGCTGATTTTTAAGGCTTTTGGTGCAAGTCCAACTCAGGGTAGGTCAAGATACAAGTATTACATGTCTCTGAATAAATACCATTAAATGACACAGCATTTAAACCTTTTACTCTTAAAGAATAAAAACAGAGTGGAAGATTTAGGGAGCTCTATTTATTTAGAATATGGAAGAAATGGGATACAATACACATAACTGTTAGCATGTTGTTACCTGAAAATAAGAATCATTATGTTTTTGTTACCTTTATATGAGCCTTTTAACGCTGTGTGACCTCTTCCAAGTAGTCCACCGTGTTTCCACTGTAGTCCAGAACAGACAAATTAATGGCTCTGACTTTTCATGGTCAGCATAGTTTCTTCTTCATGCTACAGTAGAAAGGAGAAGGTGAAACAAGAGGGTTGCATATAGCAACTACATTGCTAAATTCTACACATTGAACTTATAAATAGTTCATCATTTTGGGAAATACACTAATTGTGCATTAGGTATAGAAGGAAATTCATGCCACTCTCATAAACACTGAAGCAGCAGCTATTTAGCTTAGCTTAGCAAAAAGAAAGGACAGAAGAGGAAACAGCTGTCCAACTGTAGCAAAATCTGCCTACCAGCACCGCTAAACTTAGATAGGAACATGTTATTTTTTGTTTGCTCAATCCACACAAAAGCCAAATGTCAACTTGTATTTTTATGAAGGGTTGTGTATGAGATCTCTGCTAATTCTTGGCAAGAAAGTAAATAAGCTTTTTCCAGAATGTCGAATTGTTCCTTTATGTCTGTGAAGGCAAGATCAAGTCAAGCTTCAAGTCTTTTACCAGGTCAGGTATGAAGTCAACGCGTCTTTTCGTACTGAAGCCTCACAATAGATAGTTGTAAGTAAGGTCCCAGATCCTCGTTTTTCTGACTTACATCTAAGTCTAACTTAAAAGTCCATGTCTCAAGTCTACAGATCTGACACTGTTAATAAATCAGAGACAAATTTAGTCAGTAGCTGTTTTTACAGATGGCATCATTCTGTCCCTTTCACTATGTAGAGCAGAACAAGATTTGACCTTCCTGTTTCTTAAACAGAAGCTTGTTCATTCGTGCTGATGATAAGAAGCATGTTTTTATGTTGTGTGTGTGTGTTTATGTGTGTTAAACCAATCTCTGTTTTCCAGTTTGTGTTTGTTCAACCAGTTTGGTTGGCTTCAGCATTCACTGCTTCATTTTTAACAGCTGGTCAAGTTTGATAGTGGATAATATGCACCCCCCCTTGGTGATTTGCCAAGTTTTGCAGGAGAGAAAACTCTTTTCTGGCAAATTCTGTCCAAGAGGGGGAGTGAATGAATGAGCCAACGTGCAGCAGCGCAAATCCAAACTTTCACTGGGATTTTCATTGGGACAGCCAGTAAGATACAGCACTGGAAAGCTAATTAGGGTGCTTTGGGCTTAGAAAGGGGGAAAGTTGCCTCCAATCACAACAGATTACTGGCTTTGCTGTCAATTTCTGAATTGTTATGTAGTATGGTTGTTTGTGTTATACCATAGTGTCCCAGGTCCTTAACCAAAACTGTAATTTTCTACACAGTCATGCACCTTGGAAAAAAACAAAACACTGCAATATGATACTAAGATATTATCATGTTCACTTGCGCAGATGCCATCAGCAAATTGTTGATATTGGAGCTTCCACCGGGACAACAAGCGGCTTATCCAGATTGAGCTTTGCCTGGAGGTTGTGGTTCAGCGGCATCAATCATATCTCTGGGGCCTTTTTCTGGCAGAGACGCGTTTCGTCTCCTCGGACTGGCAGAAAACTCCCCCCATGCGGAGCGGTGCCAGAGATCTCTCAAGAGGTTGTAGTCTTTCAATCCATCATGGTCGGAGCTAACATGACACCTTTTCATTAGTGCAAAGTGCTCCAGAGGAGCAACTCTACTGCCACACAAAGTAAGCAAGCAGGGGGCTAACACAATAGTATTTACTAGGCAAAAGGGGTAATAGGATGAGGATCATTATTACTCTCTTGTCCTGGTCTCTTGCAGATAGCTGACTTAAATAAACATGCTGAAAGAAGTATATTGGTGCAATACATAGAAATTATTAACAAGTCTGCTTGCAGCTATATATTTTGTTAAAAAGTGGGATGTCTTCTGGCCTAATGGAAGCTGGAATAAGAAACTGCGTAGCACAGCATCATTTACTATATATATAAATATATATTTAGAACATATACATTAATATATTTCATCATATCTTGATGAAACAGCTTTTTATCCCCTTAAATTACATTAGGGGGCTGCAAAGAAAAAGTCAGACTTTGAGTGCCAAGTATCTGTTAAAAGCACAAATTCATGTTTGACCTAAAAATGAATAATATTGCCACCATAACAAAGTCATTATCCATGACTGATTTATGTAATTTCCTTTACTGTCATTTACATTATCAGGGGAAGTGCTAAAATCGATCTTCACCCACTCCTCCAGCCTCAATTGATATTTCCGCCTTTTAAATTCTGGTGAGGGCTGGACCATAAATGCAGCCTTTGCACTTTATGTGCTTCATTCGTTTTATCCTGCTAAACACACAACTCTAATCCTATCAAAAGCAAGGAATATTCCAGGAAGGGCATTAGTGGGGGGGCTTACGAGGCGAGAGCAGAGCATTAGTATTCATGGAATTTCTTGGGATGGACTTGTGGTTTTATAGAAATTATCTTGGGAAACTCTGATGGAGCTCAAAAAAAAAACATCAAACTATGAGCTACCATTCATGAATCACACTGGAAGCTGGGGATGAAGCCAACATTTGGACTTGGAGGTGACTTCACAGTGAAATTTGGAGGGTCAACAAGCTGTTTGTTGAAGTATTATTTCCCTGTATGACTTCAAACGTCTCTCTCTGGTGTCACATAAGCCTTTGGATGTTCTATTAGAATTATGGAAAACAATAATTTAACTAAGTACTGGCTCTGGCTGCCACCATCTTGGGATTTCTACCTCTTCCACCTCCCGGCTTTGGCAAAGATTGGCAAAGCCGTGGATCATCAGTGGACCCGAGGTGGACTGAATGATTCCTAGTTGCTCAAACAAGCCATCTGTAACAGCACCCATCTGTTAATTATGCATACCTTTAACCTTAATATCATTTGAACAGGTGAGTTAAATAGAAATTCAGACTCAGTACAATTGTCATGAACAGGAAATTGGCTATAGAGATCCAAACTGTTTTTTGTACCAGGCTGTAAACATGTTTATTTCTGCTGTGAAGTTGGACATTTTAACATGGGTGCCTATAGATATGATGACTTTTCTGTAGCCAGCCTCAAGTGGCCATTTGAGGAAATGCAGTATTTGACACTTCACAGGTAGGGAAGCTGCCTCTTTGTACTAAAGAGAGTAGTTGTTTGTAGTATTGACACATAGCTGATGCAGAATTGCATAAAAGGTTTCTGAGAAGAGGTGTCGTTCAGGTAGCTACAGTCCAGATATGATTCTTAAATTCATTACATTTAAGAGATTCTGTCCATATTTTAAAATTTCTTGCAATCACTGGAGGAACAACCCAGAAACTGAAACTCCCATTGAAATGCTGTGCATAGTAAATAAATGCTCTGATTATAGTTTTGTGTGTGAAGATAAAATATAAGATTTTGTTGCCTTCTTGATATGCCTGACCTAAAAAGTGCATCAAATATTGTATTACGTGTATTTTGTTTCACAAGAATATCTTACTGTAGACAGTGTGATAAATGCCTCAGAGTCTTTTCACGGAACAAGTCACATAACGGTCTGTGGGGAGCAATAATATGCTCAACAAATGTCATGGCAATAACCCTGTTATATTATGCAATATCTGTGTAAAGGAACCACAGGAACAGCAGAATCAATAGGTATGATCTTGCCTTTACTTATATGTGCCTTAGAGGCCGGAGTGTGGCACTAAAACACAATGGCTAAGTGGGAAACAAGTCCTTTGGGCAGCATAAAATTGTTAATAAAACACACTTATCCTCATTTCACTTTTCAGGTCTGTACAGTATAAGTGGAAATTTGAGCCTAAGGGTGGCAGGAGAAAAAAAGGTCAATGGTTCACCACAATCAGTACGGTGGACAATAAATACGTGCTATAAAGTTCTACTAGATATCAAATAATGCACACGATGAGGCCTGAGAGTAGATCTGCAGGGAAGCTGATGGATTGTCCTAAATCAAACAGAAATGTGCTGAGTAAATTTCCTATCAAATTCCCCACAAGGGAAAGTTTTTCACTACACTAGTGGCATGGCTCTATCGCTCTAAACTTCTAACAGTTAGGCATAAAACTCTGTATGTACCCTGATAGTTATCTCACTTTTCTTCTAGCGCCACCAACAGGGCAACATTTTGGTGAGTGAAGTATGTCAACAATTACTGGATGGACTGTTGATCCCTTGACTTTTCCTTGAGCTCCGTCATCAGGTCAGGTTTAAATTTGTCCAAATACTTACGGCTTAATAGCTGCAAAACTGATGGCATTCCCATCAGCCTCAACTGTACTTTGTGTTCGGTGCTTATTAGCAAATATTAACATGTTTTGCATGCTGATGTTAGCATTTAGCTCAACGCAGCACTCTGCGGCTTCACAGAGGTGCTAATGACTGTAGTCCCTTGTTTCCTGACACAACAGAAATATTAGAGAATATTAGAAATTAAATCTTCTCTGGGCCACGGCAATGTAGCCCTTTAATTTTGAGATATTACTTTTACAAATTGCTTTTGTAATCATGGCAACCAACTGAGAAAACTCCACTGGTGCACTGGTTTCAAAAGATATATAGTCATCAATATTTGAATGCTTCATTAACATATGATGTAATAATCTATAATCTATGTTGCTTTTGTTTCTTATTGTGTTTAATAGCAATATTAAGCAGAATACTTGCTAGTTAGTGGTCGTATAATGTCGACATAATGTGAAACAAATGATGCTACACGCATGCCGTATGCACTGAATGAGCTTTAATTTCATTTTCTAAGTCTGATTAGTTGCACAATTATTTCACAGCACGAGTGACATTTTGACAGCATCATTTCTACGACTGGTGGCGAGTGCCTTAGCAGTGTCAACTGCCATCAGAACCTAATGAGCCAATGAGATAATGTGGGTAATTAGTCACTCTGTACTCTTTGAGGGATATTAATGTTCCCTCGGGGGAGAAGTGAGACTTTACAAAGTCGATATGATCAATCAAAGAGCTAATTTAGATTTATTTTTTGATATTTGTATCAGAAAGGCGTAAAATTAGCAGCGGGAGTGAATAAAATTTGAATGAATTTGTTTAAAATGCTCGTTAAATATATAATCACTAAAAAAAAAAAAAACATGTGGCAGTGGTCCCACACAAAATATTATATCATGTGAAGTGGATGTTCAATTATTTCCCCATGAGAAAATATGATTGAAAAGTCAAAAATAATGAAATCGCAGCTGAACTAAACCCTGCTTATATCTGTGCCTTCGATAAAACATTTATTTTCATGAAACTACACAGACACAACAACACAGCCATGAGTGTACACAAGGAGATTACCATCTGACTCCAGGCTGTTCACTTTCTAGTCACTCTAATTAAACTATGAGTGGTGTTGCTATGTTACAGTGATGATTTCTCGCTGAACCAGAGGACCATCCAGCAACACTTGAGTGCGTCAAGTCATCTCAAAATATTTTTTTTCTTACTCTAATCCAAGCGCAGGCAACGCTGATTTGGAGATAATATTTCTTATTAGTGTGATTTTCGAGCGAGAATGCCGTCTGCTTTCTCTCCGGAGACGCAACTGCCAAACAACAGCTTCCCTTCGCTTCTCATACCGAATCAATACATACCAAAATGAATCCACATTACAGGGGCACAAGTGTGTGTAATAATAAAAAGGAGCAGGCGGTGCGGCAGATGGGGTTGTTTCATACACTGCTGATTCACTGGATTGGTAAAAGGGAACATTCATAGCTTATAGGCTGATGTATGCTTCCCACAACTCAAGCCGACAGGATGGGTACGGGCTACAAATGAAACCGAACTCTGAAAATAAGCCAGATCATTAGTACAACCTCTTATGGTAAAAAAATGTTCCAGTTTATTATCCTACAAGCACAGTTTAACCTGTTTACACACAAAAAAAGCCTTAACTGCAAATTTGGGTGCATGAAATGTTTTCCAACATGTTGTGGACGAAAAGTCACGAAACAAAACCTAAACAGGAAATGAAACATGTGAAGTAAATGCATAGGAACGCATTAAAAAATAAGGTGAAATGAGGTTATGAGGAGGGAGGCCGGGGACACGTTTGTCAGCAAAGTATGTGCCTGAGCTGATGTCCCCTCTAATCATGAAACTGTCAGAGATGATTTAAGTGCAGGCAGACGAACCGGTCCGTTGCTCTTATGTCTCAGACTGTACGGTATATCACCGCCGCTGAGGTGAACTGTAAAGGTGTTTAAGAAGTTCCACTTTACCGTGTTGCTGAGTGTGTAAGTGTGCATTTTTCGGTGAAAGGGGACATTGCTGCTGCACATGTGTGTGTGTGCATGAGCGAACAGAGGTGGTATCTGCAAGACAAGGCATGACATGTATGATGCATGTATTAGTGTGTATTGAATTGGAGAGACTATTGATTGAGAATAATTGCCTCACATAGCGAAGGCATCATGCATCGTGACATATTTGAACTGTGCCTGATTTAGAAGGCTCTCCATTAACCACAATCTCCATCCGTGTTAATGGAAACGTGGAAACAAAATAATATTTCCCGATGCCAAAGAGTGATACCACCCCCTCTTGATTGAGTCCATCTTCTCCATGGTTGTTCACACTCACCATTTATCTGACGTGACATAAGTGTCAACCTTCAGCAGCTATCACCGTGTTATTGAGTGACTTTGTCAGTCATTTTGGCAGCCACTACTGCTGATTCATGTCTCACTCTGCAGAGCGGTTTGCACCTGCTGACAAAATCAAGTTTCGCACATCGGTTCAATGTCAACTACCACTGCCTTGAGTCTTAATTTTAATGATGATCCAAACTGCGGGTGATGATGATAATGAACCTGACGCTGACACACTTAGTCAGCTGTGATGAAAGGCACCCCCAAGGGGATAATGACATTATTAATTTGTTGGGGAATTATCATTTTTGATCAGAGTTCTAATTAATAATTCAAGAGTGAATAGAAACCGTGCTCGGAGGATAGCACCTCCCATACTAACAACCTCGCCGTCAATTTAGAGACGTTGACGGTGAAAGACTAGCAACACCAACATAAAACCGGCCTGAAGCCATGCTAGCAGCTTTCTTAGGCTCTGTTTGCTTTGAGTCATCATGCTAACATGCTCACAGTGACAATGCTAACATCCAGACGGTGTTAGAGTTTAAAAATGTATATGCTGACAATCATTGTTTAGGGTGTTAATGTGCTGAAATTGGCTAATTAGGATTAAACATAATTTAAAGGTCAGGCTGATGGGAATGTTAGTAAGTCTTAAAAGTCTTTAAAGTTTGACCCGATGATGGTGTGTGAGTTAAGGGATCTTAAAAGTTATTAGAAATGATCTTACATTCAATCCTCACTAATGGTCTTGTTTATTTATGCAAATAATATCAATATAAATCAATAGATTGTGCTATAATCAGTTAAAAACTCCATCAACACATGTCAGGGAATCATCAGAGTTAATATGATTCAACCTTATGGCGCTATTACCTGTGCCAAATTTCATGGCGATCTGTTGGCTAGCATAGATGTTTCAGTCTGAACCAAAGACAGACTTACTGTCACTGTCATCCTTAAAATACCGACTTCCAACCATAATTGTCTTTATTTTTAAACTCTTAATTCTTTCAACAAATCAAGCACATTTAGAAGTTTAAGATGTGAATCCTTATTCCAGATCAGGATCAGAACAATCTGTACTTGGCAAATTACCAGGGGCCAAATACAGTTATGTGCCTCCTTTAAAATTTGTGAGATAAAACTTGGGAACGACAGACACACACGGATTACTCACGGTGATAATATTTAGCGGGATCTGAAAATAAGTGACATACTTTTTTTTGAATGTGACTCCATGGACCACTATCCTCAGCCACACAGCTGTCCTTCAGGTCGGCCAAGACTTAACATCTTTTTTTCTTCTTCTTCTTCTTCTTCTTCTTTTTTTTTTTTTTTTACTGCAGGCAGACATCAGACATCACAATGTGGGCCTAGCACAAACGAGGGAACATTGCGAGGACACACCGACAAAGATGATTTGAGGATACCGCGCAGAAGAGGGACTTTGAAATCTGGATGAGTTATTAGCAGAGTCAGTTAGCAGATGTTGAATTTGACCCAGGAGTCTGTTGCTTCTGATTAGAGAGGCACGTTTGCATTGCTGTGCAAGTTTTAATTACAGTCAGTCACAAACTGTTAGAAGCATTTACCATCTTTAAATAAGGACAAGTTTTTTCCTTAGTGGGTTCAGCTGTTTGGGAGTAGGTTTTGTAACTCTATCCTAACTTTAAATTTGTTATTTCCTGTGTGTGGTGAAGATTTCAAATGACTGACCTTATCTGGCGCCAATTTAATAATAATAACAACATGATAATATGGCAGAATAATTGCATACACAGACTTGTTGCAGCTCTGCTTTTTGGTTCAGCTGATAAGAGTCTAGTCCACGCTGCAGGAAATGATTCCCGAAGCTCACGTGTTGCTCAGAAACAGGCACGAGTTCACCGGCTAATTACCAGAGATGCATGACGTAGTTTCCATTTGTCTGGTGAGGTTGCAACCTCTTCTCAAAACGGAGGAGGACGACGACGAGTGAATACAGCGAGGGACAAGAAAGATTGATGGTCTGTCAAGGCTGAGGACGTGATTAGTGTGAGCGTGGAACATGGGGGGGAGGGAACAGTGAGGACAACCTTCAGACCTTCAGACCTCACCCCTCGAACTCAGCTGTCCATCACACTTGCACAACCATGGAAACGCTTCAGTGAGGGGTCATCGGGTGGCTCAAGGCTCCTTGCTGTTCATCTGCTTTGAGGAAACCGCATGCGTGCCACATTCAGGCTTCTTGAATGATAGAACTGAAACAATAAGTCGACGGACAGAAAAAGTAAACATTCAAGTCATTTAAAGGAATGTGTCAAGCATAAATGCCAAAACAGTGTACTGCGGGGGAAACCTTGGCAAGAAATGGTGTGTTTATATACAGCGTGTTGTAGGACACGATCACTCATAGTAAGAAGATGATTGGGGAAATGTTTCAAGGGGATTTAAATTGAATTTCATTCACCCGCTATACTGTGCGGCAAAGCTTTGTAAGCAGATGGTAGGAGTGCATCAAGTGAGAGCTATAAATCTGATCGCACTGCCATAGGCTGAGCGCTGCTGACTTCTGATGAACGAGCTTTGTTTTACTTGAGCATAATGTTAGATCTCTCCTGCCCTGGCAGGATGCAGCATAGACAGGGATTTACACAGATAAAAAAAAAAAGAAAAGAAAGTCTGACCTTGTGTTTACTTGAAGCCCAGGATTATAAAACCTGTTCTGATTTTTTTTTTGTGTCACCATATCTGACACATCGGGAAAACACTGTTCTTGCATTTCATCATTCAGTTCTTGAAAATGTCACCAACAGGAAATTTCACCTGACAGCCCGTTCGCTCTCGTCCGCAGATCTTGAGCACTACTTTTTCACTCCACTTGAGGGCAACAGTGTCTCATCCTGTTAAGGCTGAATTTAATACTGGTGAAATTGAATCGAAGCAACCCAGTAAGACAAGACGGTGTTTCCTGCCAAACAGAATGCATCACCTCTGGTGTTAGCACTGAATGTGACTGAAACCTTAGAGCCACACAGCACCAGGAACCTTTGCATATCAGCAGTTCAAGTAAAGACTGTATTACAGCGTCATAATAAATCACGCGACATGCATGCACGAGCGGGGCCATGCTAAGAGTGCAGTACCACAGAAATGTAAGAGTTAAGTTGGAGGGATTTTTAAGTTTTCCACTACTCTGGCAAGCTTAGGTTGTGCGGTTTGGTCAGACGCTCTCCCTCTCCTCTTTTTCTGTGGTCTGACTGTAACTACTGAAACTGAAACTGACTGAAAGTCATAAGCTGAAAGAAATCATTATTATTGTATGTGGTGATTGGTCATATTTTGGAACATTTTCCCGTTTCAGTTTCCCGTGCTGGTTTTAAAGCCAGCTTGCCCTCGCAAATAAATTCCCTGGCCTTGAAACTACTTTCTACAACATGTTTCTTCGCTTTGTTGCTTTTCCTCCCGCTGCAGCGAGTGGAATATTGATTTTTGAATGTTTTCAGGAAGATCTGTGAATTGATGTTTTTTTGGGGGGGTTTGATAATTATGTTGAAGTTCAAGAGTTGCTCTGAAACTAGACAAGTCAGCACAAAAGAATAGAGAGAAAAACTGTCACAGGCTAAACACTTACTGGAGCTTTTTTTTTTTTTTTTTTTAAACTAAGGGCTCGTGAAAAGGACACAAAACCACAAAATATAACTTGAGGCTGGAGAGACTTGCTTTGCCACAGAAAACAAAGAAATGTCTGACAAATCATCTTCCAAAAGGGGATATGAACAAATTTTACGGTCTTTTCTTTAACCCTGCAGTTTACACTGAGACAAGCGAGAGTGAAGTGAGTAATGAACAGTCTGTGGATGCAAACAACTCAGTTATTTCCTGTTTCAATTAATGCAAACTTCACCTGCTTTAACACTGTTTTCATTTTTCATTTCGTCAAATCAAATCAAATGTCAGTGTCTGTAAAGTGTGACAACCAGATTCTGCACAGAGACACAGTCTTTAGTGTTAAGTGCCCTTTTTTACTTCCACTTCTTTTCTGTCCATGAGTTGCTTTAATTTTGTCCACTTCTCTTCCGCCTCCGGTTGATCCTCCACTTCTTTTGTGGTCAGACATTTCGATTTCCAATTATGCTGCTTTGTCGAAATCCTCCAGAGACACAGTTGAAACACTGAAACACAGTTTGGGGTTTAAACAAGTGAAGCATGAGGACGTGCGACGTGTGTGTCAGATCAGTCTCTTTGTTCTTGTCAGTACCCATTCCCAACTTGAAGCTAATTAAGTGAAGATACAGTACACTGTATATAAACGGAGCTGAAAGAGTTCACAGTTAATTATCTTGTACAACATCTGGGTGGATAAACAGTTTGATAAAATCAGTATATTTCCCAAAGTCATTCTTTAAAGTACACTCATCACAGATGGGGCTCTAACAATATCAAATCATTTATTGGTTATGAAAACATCAGCACATTATTCACTCCATACATTCCCAAGCTTATAATTAGAATGGAGCTATTTTTCAGTAGCGTTTTGATTTCGGTACAAGAGCATATTAGAGTAAGTAGAGGGGGAGGATGTGGGAGTGGATGTGATAAAGGAGAGGCTGACACGAGGTAATTCATAAAACTTATTAAACAACATCCGGATCTATTGCAATCAGCTCACTTGGCTTCAGTCTCAGCCACCTCATATCTATAAAGTATCTATTGATAATTCCTTGGCATTTATAAGCATATGCAGGAATATCACTGCACGCTACAGTACTTTGCTCAAGCTTGAGATAGAGCAGTATATCTGCTCTGCACTGGTTTTTCATGCTATCAGTATGGCCCGGTGTGAAAAGTGAGATAGAGAAAAGAGCAGCTCACAAAAGACCTTGATACTCGTTAAAGTTCACTGGTCTCACGAGAGATTATAACTTTTTAAAAGTTGTGTGTGTGTGTGAATCAAAACTTGCAAGGGGAAATGCCTCTTGTTTATTCAAACACTGTTGCGGGAGATTCTCTTAAACAGTCTGCTCTATTGATTATGACTTGAATCAGGCAGCGGACACGTCCGGGTCATTTCGAACGGGCTGGCAAAGGTGGAGCTCAGACTCAAGCGAGGATAGCAATGCAGAGTCACGATACAGAAGCTGCTGGCAGTGGTGAAAGAAGTATTCAGATCCTTTACTCAAGTAAAGGTACCAATAAATGAATGACAAAGTACTACTACAGAGCAAGTCCTACACCTCAAAATCCTAAAAGTATCCTCCTCAAGGTCAAAACTGATTTGCTTTTATCAACTACACACCAGTATCTGGTGATGACATAACATTTCGTGTCATCATTTAGGTATTTTCAGGTATTCCTAATGGCATTTTAGTGTTTGTCATTTCCTTATAAACATAAAAAGTTGCTAATGACTCATCCTGCATTCAGGGTGTATACTAATTTTGCATCCAATAAACCACTCAATCGCTTATGATACCTCTGGCGAGGAATAATTCCTTTTTTATACAGTTTTATAACTCCATTTTCAGTGAGTTTGGTGAAAATGAGTCAGATTATACAAAATATATTTGCTGGTTTCCTTTCTGATGTTCTTCAGCTACTGAGCTCCGACTCTCTGTGATTTACAGAGCTCCCTGACAGACGAAGAATAAAGACTTGCTAAAGTATCTAACCGCTAACTAATTGTTGCTAATATATCTGAGAGGCAACAAACCAGGCTCAGCAGCTGGACTGATTCGTGTTCAAGCACAGCCTCTTAGACCAACAGGGAATAACATTACACTACTGAAGTGATTCGCAGACTTTTCTGATGGAAATATTGCTAAGCAATGAGCCGCTAACTAGCTTGAACAGCTGTGAAGCCAACAGACTTGGGCATGCCTGGAGCCAAACATGGCAAGAAAACCATCAACCACCTCGGTACGCTACTGTATTCTCTGCCAAACTAAACAGTTTTGGTCTCTATAGCCATCTTCAATATTCATGACAACTGTACTGAAGGTGAATTTTTATAGAACTCACCTGTTCAAATGATATTAAGGCTTACTTTAGTCCCATTGCTCTCAACATAGACGCTCTCACAAAGGGTTGCAGGATAAGGAGAGAGAGAGAGAGAGAAGATAAAACAAAGTACTGATACACAAATTTATATGAACTTTTTTGACCAGCTGTTCATCAGTTACAGGCCAGAATGACTGTTTATTACCTTCAGCGAGGTATTGTAGTTCATAAGCTTATGGCATTTAGTGGTGAAATGTAAATTTGAAAAGTAACTAGTAAGCTGCTAGCTGTTGAGCAAATGTAATGCAGTAAAAAGTACAATGTTTCCCTCTGAAATGTCTTAAAAGTTGTAAAAGTACAAAGTAGCATAAATTAAAGAACAAATACTGCAAAACTGTACTCAAATACAGTACTTATTAGTAAATATTAATCAGATAATCACAGAGATCAGTCTACAGAAGTCATATTTAAATTGTCATCAGTTGTGTGCCATGTTTGTCCTAGAGAATTACAGTTCACTCACTTTTTTGTTATTTGATATAATATTAGCAAAAGAGTTTACCAGTTCTGCACGATTCAACACTGCATGAACACTAACAAATACACTCTATAATATAACACAGTGAAAGTAGTACTGATACAAAGTGCACTCTTGGGCTTTTATGATACGATTGCATTTCATCGCCAAGAGTTTTTCATACACAACCTACCTAATTTGCATCGACTTGAGACGGAAGCTGCAATCGACAAACATCTTCTTGTCATATTGGCAAATAATAACTTACAGCTAATTATACAGAATTATATAACAAGGCAGAAATACTGCTAACTAAGAGAACAGACAGATTTGAGACATGTTGGGAGGAATTTTAAAGCATGCAAATTTCTCCAGTGTAATAAATGTTTTATTCCACGGTTAAGATCAGCAGATACTGTCTGATGTCAGAGACATGTTCCTCTCACGGTTTAATGAGGCCGCTTTAGATGACGGTGAGGATAATTCACTTTAACACTTTGCTGCTATTGATTCTAATAGGGTTGGATCATGCCCCGGACTTGTTGCACCGTTTCTTTGCCATGAATGTCAGCAGAACAAAACAACGTGTGTGTGTGTGTGTGTTGCGCTGGCCTTTCCAGCGCAACACACACACACACACACACACACACACTGGAATAGTGGAACAGCAGTGTTCATCTTCTGACACTACTGTGACCAAAGTCATTCACGTCATATCTACTCTGTCGGCCAACAAAGGACGTTATTACTCACTTCAAAGACCAATTAGTGGAGAAAATGTCACTTTGTGTTTTAGCGTGCAGTTTGATTTAAAGCATTTGTATCCTGTTGAAATGTGTATGAACACGATTATGAGATTTGGGCAAAACAGAACAGAAAATGTTTTTAATCTTAAAATGGCAGCTTAACGCGCTTTACCTGTATATCACACGTAAGAGGTTGGTCAGAATTGGTGTGCTTTTTAATTTTGCCATTTTGCTGTTATTTCTGACAAACAGCATTGAACTCTGAACTCTGTAAACGTGGGAAGTAAATCCCTCGACGTCTGTCTCTGCACTTGGGATGTATCAGAGCTCAAACATCCTAGACCTAGACAGTCACAGCTGTCTGCCCTTCCTGAGGACAAAGCCCTAAAATGTAACAAAATCTTTTTAATTTCGGGCATAATTACAAATCCAGTGCATCAATAGGACTGCATAGAAAGGAGTTCTTTCAGAAAATTAAGAATTGAATCATAGAAATACCTCCATCAGCTGGACTCCACTCTGTCACATTTTACTTTTCTGAGCCCTTTTGAAACTTCCAGTGCACCGCTCGCCCCGCTGAACGTATTATCTTTAAATAGCCATGAAAAAAAACAAATTAGTCATACCGCAGACAGAGGATGTTCACCTTCGCCGTGTGTTATAGATTTCATACTCCAAATGGCTCTGCTTTGAATTTAGGGCAGGTTAATGCTGCGGATTTAGGACAAAAGCAAAGAGCAAATAGAGACATTTGGTTTATTGAATTTTCTTAGACAAGGGAAATAAAATGTGGATGGTTATTCCTGTGGAGCCATTGTTGTCAATTAATTGCAATGATTCAACTGAAATGTTATCTTTTTTTTCACATATTGCATATCCCTGTGATTATTACTTAAAGAACGCACTGTCACACACTGATGAGTGCTTCATAACTGCTGTGTCATAAACAACATCTTGGACGTTAGAAAAACGCGTGCCGATGTTTGTGTTATTTCCCCTCATTAATTCGCTGCATTTGTTCTTTTTATGATTATATGTGACAAATAATAAATTGAATTCAGTGATTAATTACATGTAATATAAGTGAATAAGTCATAAGTCAAGCAAAAAGATGGTCCACTTAATCAACTGAAATGTTATTTTTAATGTTCAGTGCGTAATGCTAAACCATGTGGTGAATGACTATTGACTAAACTGTCACTGGCCATATGTACTTAAGGCAAAATCTTCAACGGAGTAGTATCCTCCTTCAGTATGAGGGAATAAATAAATGTATGTGTCATGGGCCTGTAATACTAATTTATGAAGTTTATCCAGCTGTTCCTGCTCGTAGATTATGGCTACAGCTCATGTCAAGACACATTTTTCTTTGTCAGCGTTATAATATATAATTTTAAATATCCGTGGGCATGTGCTCACCTACCTTCAGCTGTGAATTATTAAATGAGTCGAATGTTCAGTAACTCACCCAAGCTGCCATGGTACAGTAGGATGTGATTCATATGGTGAAACACACATCCTGCAGAATCGGGAATATCGCCCGTCCCCTGCTACAGTTTGCACATCGTGTGTCCATGTGTCTAGGGCAAAATGCAAAAACAGCTACAGCAGAGGCAGGTAGAGGGGACATTTTGATAAAAACGTTCCTATCAGTATCTTACCATCAAACTCATCTGAGTTGATGTGAGTATGTCGGATAGAGAGGCGTCTGTAGCCAGTTAGCTGGTATAAACCCTTCCTCTGAAATTACAATATCTATTGAAGCAGTGCAGTATCTGCTCCAAATCTTGTTATCTCCACTGCAATGTATTCCGATAACCATTGTGATGGAGCCAACTTGTCATTCTTCTTAAGGAAGATAAAATAAATGTTGAGGAAAGTATACACGCTACTCTGCTCACAGATATGTCACTGACCTTTTCCAAGGATTACAGACTTTACTACAGTCCAATTTCCCTTTGGGGAAAAATACAGATTGCAGAAAGGTCACTGGGGTATTTAACTTTAGGGCCGAGCACTTCAAACATTCAAGATAAAGGTCTCTTTGATTATCCTTCAGTTTTCTCTGAGTTTTAGAGTGTACAGACGAAAACAGAAACTTTATACCAGAGGACAGTTTCCTCTGTTACTTGAATTTTAAAGAAAAAGTGAAAACTTGCTCATTGTGGCAGAAGAAACATTTGTTTTGTGTTTATCGTTTCCTAAACGCAGAAGACAGCAGATGAGCAAAAGCGGCTCCCTGACGGGTTCAATGATGTTCGTTTGTTGAACCAAACACGCAATCCTCACTTGGAAAGAGCAGCTTTCAGACCAGAAGACTACCGTTGCAACGTCATACTCTGCTGAGAGAGTGGCCTAAAATGAACCTCAGAACAGTAAAATGATGTTTGAATATGTATGTAAGACTCCTAGATTCAGTAAAACAGCTCATTAATTCAGCTCATTAGATATTTAAAGTGACTTAGAGCAAAAGGAGACGATTTAACAATGCACACATGCCCGAGACTTTAAAAAAAAAAGTTTCTTTTTCATTTTATATATAACTCAGGTGTTCATGCATGAGTGTGCAGGAAGGAGAGGTTGAGAAGGAGGCGAAGAGCTCCCTGTCCCTGTAGAGATGGGTCTTCATGCTATAACATGGAATTACAAATGACTGCAGTTGGAAGGTCGTCCCATCTCCAGTGAGCTGGAAGCAAGAAAAGCCCAGTTTGAGCGTAACGGTGGCCAGTCTGCTTGGCCATTAGCAGAAGTACTCTAGAGACGGGACACAGGCTATGATGTAGGCTTAAATCTTGTCTTACAGCTGCCTTGTAGGTGTGGGTAGTCTTGTCTGCAAGCAGCAAGGTGTTGAAATAGATATGAGCAGCCACAGAAATCTTTAGGGAAGCATTTTGGGTGAGTTTAAGGGATGAGGGGATTAAAATATATGAACACGTCCTCCAGTTTGTAATTGCCCTCCAGAATGACACATAAGAGTTTTCTAATCTGAACGCCCCTCATTGGCAGGCTGAGATGATGAAATACTATATTGTGAATATGCAAAATTTTGACAAATCAGCACTGCAATCATCGGACACCACTATGGTTAAGATTTGGTCAGGTTTAGACACAAATGCAGAGAAGACCATGGTCATGGCTTAAGGAACAATTTCTTTCAATGACAGACAGGACTACAGGAAAAGAGGGAACACATCTTCTCTACCAAGAAAAGCCTTACATGTTTTGTTTTTTTTCTTTTTTAAAGATTTTTTTTTGGCTTTTTCAAGCTTTTTATTTGACAGAGACAGCTGAAGAGTCACAGGAATGTGGGGAGAGAGAGAGATGGGGAATGACATGCAGCAAAGGGCCACAGGTCAGATTTGAACCCTGGGCTGCGGCAAGGACTGAGCCTTTGTACATGGGGGCAGATGCTCTACCAACTGAGCTAACCAACGCTAAAATCCTTCCATGTTGTTGTTTGCTCTTTTGCTTCTACACTAACTTCTTTGGCAGGTTACTATGTTAGACCACACATCATGCTGTAGCTGCTAACAGCTCCTCATCGGACTCTTAAAGCTTGGCAAGTCGGATTCTCGTGTGATTTTTGCGATCTTAAGAGTCCAGCTGCCTTGCAAGGTTAAAGCAACTGCTCATTGGCAAGAGAACAGCCCAGCTAACCAGCTGTTGACTGTACCCTGGTTATATATTGGACTGCTATGAGTCAGTCTACAGCATCATCATACAACTTCTCCTTTGTCCCCAAAGGACAAGAGCCATAATTCCTCTGGTCTCTAGAGGTTATATTTTGTGCATTTGTTGAAGCACTTGAGGCTGTTTTTCTTAAGAGAGTCTCAAACATATCTTCTATTACTGACAAGCACCTTTTAGAGGCCTTACTGATCTTCACTGCTTGACCGTCAGAAGATAAAGCAGAGAGAAATGAGTGTCTCATTGTACTCTTGGTCAATACACCTGACAAGAGCATTATCTGTTATCCACAAGATATTCCCGCTGTCTTTATACTGTAGACCTTTTTTTTTGGTAATGGATACCTAAAGCACTGAGCAGGAAGAAAAGGCCACACTCGGTCTTTAAAGCTGGAATGAAAGCACTTGAGTGTGCATAAATAAATTCAGCTCTCCTGGCCGGCGGCTCGGTGCGGTACAAAAGCCAAGAGCGGCCGTTCTCAGTAATGAACAAAGGTGCAGCAGAAACGAGCTCCCTCCTGTGCCAAGATGTGTCTGCACATTTGTTGCTGTTCTAATGGCACTAAAACTAAATGCAGAGTCATTTCAGACGGCTGACTGTAATAATAGCTCGCGGAGGCGTCCATAAGAGAGAAAATGCTTAACTTTGCAGTAACTCAAAATAATTCCTAAAACATCCCATTCAGTATCCTAGATTTGATTCAGATTCGAATAAGACACGGGTGCGCCAATGTTATCAATAGACTTTCTTATTACTTAAAGTCCGACAGGCGTGCTGTTAAAGAAGAAAATGAAAATGACCTTTAAGTAGCCATAAAAGATAGCGGACAGGCACAAATGCCAGTGCACAGGAAGCTTAATGACTCACACCCATCAAGTGTGGAGAATGTTTAGAGGAAAAAAAAAAGAGTGGGGCTAACAAAGAGACAAAGAATGGATTTTGATGAACAGACAATGAACAGTAATGTACGACAGTTTCTTTATGTATTAAGTATAATGATGGTTTCTATAGATCTTTTTCAGCTCTGATGTGTCAAGAGGACAGATACTCAGCCTCTAATCATACCCTCCTGTCCTCTATTTACTGTAATAGCTCTAAAAATTCCTTCTCTTACATTTCATTTTGTCACTTTTCTTTTCAATCCTTCTCTTTGATCATTGTGTGGTCGTAACATGAAGGCGTTAGCCCTTTTTTTAAATAAATGTTTGCTTATAGGTAAAATTTGAAGTCTGGTAATTCAAACTTATTCTGTCTTATTTTGAAAGACAGGGCAATGTAAATATGTAAAATGTTTTATTTATTTTACTTTAATTTATAATTTCCTGTATGAATTATTAGCACTATTACTGTCTAACAACCACTTGAGCTTTTCTTCAAAACACTTCATCTCTGTTTTGATTCATTGCTGAATGATTTCTCAGTACTTCCTGCGGTGTGGCATTTGATAAACTTTGCACAAATCATTATCGTGAAAACACGCTGTAGCTGTTTTACTCAGCGCTCACCCTCCCATCCATCACAAACAGTTTTCCCAGGAGCTGAATAAATCACTTCCTTCAGTTTTAAAATGCCACGTGTCACAGTTTCCTCACTGCAATCTGAGTATGAGGTGATAGTTGAATGAGACCCCCCCCTCCTCCCCTTTCCATGAGCAGCTTTATGTAAGCTGTAGGGTCATGCTGATTTTGCAGGGCATGTAGTCCGTGTGTTTAATGGTCCCTTGTGGAATTTAAATGACGCTCTCATCTCATCCCCATTATAGACCGATAAGTGGTTTGATTGCTTGTAATGTTTCTACAACAGAGAAAAAAAGCTGTTGAAACGTCATCTTACATATGGGACTATAAAAGATCCGGTCAATAGTTGCTGTACATTTACTTTAAATGTTATGTTTTATAAAAATGTTAGAGAATATAATGTTTAGTTCTTACTGAGCTGTTCTCTGCCTCCACCTCAATGGCTTGAAAAAGCTGCATGTGATCAATCCATCTCCACTGAGGTGTTTTACAGAAAATATGTCTGAATATTAATTGAACCCGCTCCCTAGAACCCCGTGGGAGCGCTTAATAAATGCAAATGACTGGATGAGTGAGAGGCTAAAGATTGTCACTTCACTGGTTAACTATCCCACAATTACAAGGCTCTATAAAAAACACGGTTCACCCACCTGTGACATGAATGCTCTTATAAAGTTGCCATGTGACCGTGAAATACGACCCATTTACGTGCAGATCTGAGAAGAGCCACCGTTCAATTAACCTACGCAGGGTGGGAAACGGGCCAATGGAGATGTGCGCGGGGCACAATGAGGTGGAGTGCAATTAACCAGACATGTCTGCGTAGGAGAAGTGCAGTTGCCTTGGTATCCACGTAATCCATCACATCAACGGTGATCTGTTGTTACCTTCAAAAGGATAACGTGTTATTGTGCAACAATGGACCCCAACGCTTCAAAATGTAATCAGTGTTTCTTTTCTTAAGTTTTGCCTTTATTTGGAAAAGTCAAGATTACATAATATACAGAACCTCTTGATATATGTGTACAGAAACATATTAACGGCAGTAGATTTTGAGCCGTAACTCAGTCTTCAGGAAAACTCTGCTCAGCCCATCGCCTTCAAACTTCCAGGCGCGTGGCCACTTTATTAGGTACACTTACTGTCTACAATCCAATGTGATCCGATACAACAACTCTGCCATAACACTGTCAGAGAGTATTGAATATACTTTATTGATTGAGGTCTTAGTGTGTGCTGTTGTTGTACAGGAGTTCATTATATTGAAAGGTGTTTCTAATATTATGGCCCTCTGTATGTAAATAAGCCAAAATATTACAAACAACTCTCAGTACAATGCAGTCCACTTTAACACTACTACAAACTGCAACCTCAATAGCAAACCTACTAGTTACGTTAACACCTGTCTGACGTATTGGTGTATTGGATCACATTGGATTGTACAAACGTACCTAATGAAGTTAGGCTTAACATATCTGCCAGTATGTTTTTGTCTTCAGCTTTCTCACACACATACATACACCTCACATTCTATTAAAAAGTATCTATATACACTCAAACAAAGGGCGCTTCTATCATTCTCATCAGGAACATGAAACATCAGGATCCCCAAACAACAAGTCAATTTTTCAAAAATTTAGCCACTTTCTAGTGTACGATTGTTTACTTGCCACTAAAAGGGCCTGCAGCAGCTTTGTATCAAAAACAAAACTTGTCCCAAAAAAAGAGCCTCCAAAGTTCAGTGGTATTTGACTGTTGAATACTTCGCTCAAGGCTTTTTGAATGTCATTCCAATATGATGTCAGTCTGCGGCAGTCACAGAATATGAGGAAATGATATGCCTCAACTGAACCACATTGTCTCCAAACCATCAAACTCCTGCATTTATTCCTGTATTTTTCCTGTTATGGGGTCTTAAAAATATAATATTTTCCAGCAGTGTTCTCTGTATTCCATGGAGTTAGTTCAGGACCAATGAAGAAATCTCCATTCCTGCTTCTTTCCCACTTTTCTTTAATATACAAAGTGTTTTCATTTTAGCATGTAAAAGCATGCTGTACTGTCTAGAGATGGATTTATTTAGTACTGCCGTACAGATTTGAGAATTTAATAAAAGTCAGATTCCACTGTTGATGAATCTGCAGGTCTGTACCTCTGATTAAAATAATATTTGAAGGTATCTGAAAAATTCATTCTGTTCTAGGCCATGTTTGTCACACAAAGATTGAACCCTATGTACAGATCTTTTTGCATTTTAAATTGCATTTATTTGCATTTTGAATGCACGATGACATTTAAAGGGTCATTTATAAATTGGTACCGTGGGTTACTGATTTTCACTGATTTCACATCAGCAGGTAAGATTAGAGAAAAATACAGCTCATCCCAAAATGTCAGCTTCGGGTACTTCACATCTGACACCACTGTATAATGTTACGTGGAGCGGCAAAATGTAACCGGCACGTCCAGATTAAAGTCACTGATCGGAGGATGAGACATGACTTGTAGGAGAAAATCACTCATCATTCACATTACTTATCCTTCTGTCCTACCTGGTATGTATACCTATTCCGTACACCTTTACTACTTTAAAAGTGACAGAGAGGAAAGAGAGGAGCTCTTTAAAATATGTTGTCATTGTTTACTAACTCATATATTTGTAACAATTACCTAATTTAAAATCCTATGCCTGGTGTAACCTTTCATTTTGCATGACAAAGTATTGGATTTCGGGTCATCTTTTTCTCTCTGACTCTCTCTCTCTCTCTGCAGCCATGTATGTCGTGTATCGTGGCAAGTAGATATGCAATTCCCAGGAAGGACGAGGATGCAGTGTGCTGGATCAGCCTGGTCTGCTTGTCTCTGCCAGTATTGTCAGAGCAGTGGTGATGTGTTTATGGACACACACAATCATCATTTTAACTAAAGAAACTACAAAATGTCAAAGAAAACTGTGAACTATACTGTACACCACTGGTGTTGTTTTACACTAACCAACCATAGTAGAGACGTGACCATTTGCATTCACAGTAATACAGGCGCCAAAACCAATTGCTGGCTACTTGAAAGTTAAGAGTCTCTTTAGTTGACTACAAAATTACTTTGGGCCTAACTACACTAATAACAGAGTGTCTGTGCACTACTGAGCAATCAGCGTGGTGCAATCAGAAGGAAAATCAACGGTATTCAAGCTCATCATGTCTCGCCCCTAAAACTGAAATTACAGAGAGGTCTGTGTGTGAAGATCGGGGTCATTCTTTTTCTATGATAGCTCATAATAACACCTTTTTGGGGGGATGAATTTTGGGGTATCTATACTGTAGGCAACTGTGATCAGACCATGTGATGCAATATGTATCTTTTAAACTGTTAAAGAGCTTTGTCATCACAGCGACAGTAATGAATACATGGTTAGGGTTAAAGAACAATCATGGTCGAGGGGTCACGTTAATAGAAGGTCATCTACTGTAACATGCAGCGCTGTCAATTACCACATGTAGACCACCTGCAGTAGACATCCCAGTTCAGTTGGTGGCTAATGTGCATATTTATTGTCTAGTAGTCTTGTCTTTGACCTTACCGGCACAACCTCTAGCTGGCTTTATCCATCACACTTGTAGGCGTTATTGCTACATAGCCTAGCTATCTCCAAATGTCACGACAGCTGAGTGTCCGAAGTTTCTTTATAAACTAGAAAGACCAGTAATTGTGATGTAGATGATAAATGAGGTGAACAAAAACAAACATTAACGTGAAGAAAAAGAAACTAACACTGATAACGTTTATCAGCCAGTAGCAGCTAATGTTACGGAGGAAGGAAGCAGCAGCGAGGCGGTAAAAGTCATTCATTTGTGTGGAGCTGACATGAAAAGTGACTCAACTGTGCCCTTATAAATGACGGACAACGAGAGAGTCTAATGCAACCCGTCGTGGTCATGCTTTTCAAAAGAGAAAATGTTGTCTGGCTGTCTGCCGGAAACAACGTCAAACAAAATGAATTTGAGTCTCCCCTGAAAGCACCTCGAACTTTAAAAACCTCTGATCTATACAAACATGCAGGAATGCTGGTCAGAGGTCAAGGTCTCAGAAAGTCTCCATTACTGTAGAGGAGGTCCTGCAGGCCAGTGTTATCTGCTACAGCCACAAATGTCACAGAAGAATTGGATCATTAACTTTCATCATCTGAACTGTCAGCTTCATGAACTCGTACATAGACTCTGCATGAAAAAACAATGCTTAGTCTGTATCCACAACTGACCCCAATAAAATATGAGAACATTAAGAATGAATAGCATTTTTGCCCTTGGTAAAAAAAACAAAACATTATATATCTTGCCTGAAAACATGCATACCAAACTTTCATCTAGAAATGTTGACTCTGGTTTCTATGATTTGACACAGTGATTACTTGACACTGAAATCTTTTTTTTAAATGTCAAACACAAAACATCAGCACCAGCAAAATTCAAGCTTCGCTTCACATATTATTTTCCAAATACAAATCTTTAGAAATGAATAGAAAGAAAACTGAAGCATGGAATAAAACAGGTCAAGCAAGGCCACTTAGACAAGTTAAAGGTGGAGGAAATTTACTTTTAAATTGAATCTGCCCCTTGTATTTGTTGGCAAACAACTTGAATGAATGAAAAAAATGAACGCAGACACTTTGAGGACCAAACTTTATATTTTTCAACAAACAATTGTTTGAGTGGAACAGGTAAAAAATATATATATAATATAGTTTTACAACACGCATTCCATATAATGAAATTTAATTTAAAGATTCATAAAATTTTAAGGGTTGTCTAATAGATATTTTTTATTTTCTACAGATAAGATGAAGCAATACAAATAATACAGCGTAGCAGCAGTATGCCTGGGGCTTTGCTTAACTGTCTGAAGATGATTACCTTTCTGTTGGCCTTTGTCTCGTCACTGAAATTATTCTGTGTATTCAGTTAAAATATAAATTACTCAGCTGAATTATCCTAACAAATATGATCTGGTCTGTCAGATAATTAATCAAGCGATGATTACAAGTCTTCCAAGGTAAGAGTTGGTGGAATATATGTTGCATCTTTCAGCTTCATATTGATATATTACAGAGTCTGTTGTATATATATATATTGCGTCCACCCCCACAGCATCAACAACAATATATGTTATTGCAGCTTTATCACACCATAATCCCATTGTGGAGATGGGGGACTACTGCTGATTTTACTGTTTACCCACAACGCTTTAACTCTCAGAAACAGGCGGGTTTTATTTCTGAGAAAGAGAATGACATCCAATTCGCCTCCATTGCCCAGCGGGGGCAAACTAAAGCTGCTTTGAAAGGGCGCTGATCTAAAGAGGCTCTCTGATAAACACGCTCGGGCTTATTTTCTGGTTTTGATCTATCTATTGGTGGCCAGTGGGTCCTTGTGAGGGATTTTGTACATTGTTTGAGTTGACTGGCCAAACACTCGGTCCTCAAGGTATTGTAGCATGCTGTGCCGGAGATGGAAAGCCGTTCTCTCCCCTGACTTCTTGAATTAGAGCTATGGAGATGTACATAATCATACACTTATGTCAGGTCTAACAAATAATGTTTTAGCATGTCTCCGTTAAACATCACATTTATTTCAGAACTGCAGATTTGCAATTGAGACTTAATCACATCAATAGCAGGTAGTCAAAGGCGTAAAACCGAAAACGTCACTTTTCCAAGATTCGATAGATTTCCTTCCTGATTAGCTTACTAGCTAAAATTTCTAATTAATAATGAGTACAGTACTATGTGATGTATGCCCACGTACCCACTCATTCTACAACTTCAAAGTGAGATATCCTGAGAGAATAATTTCAGTGGCAAGTTTGCAGCAGTCTTCTGCAGTCAGTTCTCACTTTGACTCCCCCAGTCAGATCATAAGTTGTGGGCAGCGTCAGCCAAAAATCAAAGGAATTTTAATATTTATTGTTGAAGTTGTAGTCAGAAGTGCTTCAGAGAGAAAATTGCACATACTTTGGAAAGAATATTGCACAACACATGAGGAGTAAGACTAGATTTCTGGTTGAGTTTCACTTAAAATCTTGTGACAATCTGCTCCCATGCACAGTGGAAGAAGTTTGAACTGTAGCCTGATAACAGCTAACATCTGAAATCTTATTTTTGAAATCCTTGTTTTTAATTTATTTATAGTTTATTGCTTTTTGCTTAGACAGACTGGCCACTAAATATTAGTCTTCTCTCTCGTCATGATCCATTCCACTGATGATACATTCCCACTGAAAATGTCTGAAGCAAATTTGTACTCAAATAAGTGACATAGAAATGAAGCACGAGTGTGTGCATACATGTATAGATGTTCCAGGCACATCTTATTTTTTTTCTACTAATATAATACTCTAATATCATTTTCCTACACATCCCTAATTCTGACCAGAAAAACAAACAAAAATGAGTTGCATGGCAGACCAAATATACAAAATATGTGATGAAGATACAGATTGCTAGTTGTAGGAATTGCATTTTTCAGTCAATGTCGGTGTTTGGACTGTACACTTTTGCTTGAGCCAGTGTGCTTGCAAACACAAAACAATCTCGTCTGTCTGGGTTTTCTAAAGAAAAGAGGGCACTGAATCTGACAATCTGGCAATCAGACAAAAGGATGAGGACAGTTTTTATGTGCCGACCTGGCTATTTTCAAAGGTTTTCACAAATCCTCAAACATTTCTGAAGAGGTTACGTGACAGCAAGGATACTGTATGCTTTTGTCAGACCAGCTCCTAGGCTGATGTGTCACAAACTGCATAAAGTAAAACAATATACAGAATAGAACTAGTATTTTCTGTATTTATTATTGTATGTATGTGTTATTATTATTATTATTAGAAGGTAATTATTACATACCCCTGTCCAATAAAAAATCTGGATTTTTACAGAAGCGAAAGAAAAGAAAGAAATGTGTCTTTGATAAACGACTGAACAAACAAAGCACTAATTTATTAAATAAATTTCAGACATTTTTTATTCACAAGCTTCTTCCTCTGCTTTGAAGCCAATAGATGCATTTTACCACGGGGCCTTGCTTTTTATTACAAAAGATAAATTTTGCACTCAACGTCGTGATTTATGTCAAAACACTGGCTGATTTTCAAGAGCAACAAAGGAAATTAATTGCATTATAGTTTACAGCTGTACTGGAGGTGATTGTGTACTGTACTCCTGCATTACATTTTAAAAGCACTAACTATCGCACCAAAATGCTGTTTATTACTTCATTATATGTGTGTATATTACTACTTTATCACTACAGAATGTAGTATGCCACTTTTGAGATTTATTGAAGGACTTCTTGGACTTTTTAAGCAATGATGTCTTTCCCTGCATGCATGCATACTTTACACAGTAAATATATGACTGAACTGTATAATTTTTGTTGTTGTTCCTTTCTCTTAAAAAGGGATTTTAACCTTTACGCCGTGTTTAATCAAATGAACTCTGGCAGTCTGGCATTTTGACCATTTTATCCACTTATTATATGAGACAGACCAGAAGTTTTTCTTCTTCCTGCCTCTCTGGTGTCCTTCCTAGCATTAATGGGAAGGAAGAAAGACCTGAGATCTAGAAGCTCAGCGGTTAATCAGGTTAATGGTTAATATTCACTACTTCGCATCAGCTGCAGCTGGCTAAGGATGCGTTTATACAGATTACAGATTAAATAAATATGGTTTCTTCCTATGGCCAGAAGTGGGCAGATGTATCCAGCTGACAGCAGGGTAATGTGAGATGGAGCCTCATCAGCTTCAGAGATACAATCCACAATCAACCATCATTGACTTCCCTTCACCCAGAATTCCAAACCACACTATAAATCACCGTGACTACGAGCGGTGTCTGACCTATTCTGTTTTTTGACAATGATTATGATCACTCATAAGGCACTCATGATAGAAGATAAAACCACAGATGAGGTTGGTTATTTGATTTCTTTTAGAAATGCGGAGCCGCTGTGGCTGCAGCACATGATCAAAGAACCGAGCCTATCAAAGACCAATTAGAGCGTCCGGTGCAAACACTGAGCTCAGATCAAAGACAGGCCTGCCTTACATGACAGCCACTACAATACAAAGTAACTGGATCCCATTATTAGTGTGAGCACATCCACTAATGGGGCTTTGCATATAGCCCACCATCATTATTGCAAAGATGGTGCTATTGTCTGTTGAGGTGTCCTGGCCAGTCTCTCAGATCAGTGAAGCAGGTAGTAGGTTTTTATTTTTAACAATACTCTGTATTATGATTCTTCATCATGATTGGCACATTGTATTAAAATGTGTGAATTGGTGACACAAGGCGGAGTTGAGGAGCACTCTACGTTATGATCACCGCCACTACATTGAAAGGCATGCCGCAGGACGGCTTTTGCAGTGACATCACATGACGCAAAACTTTGTATGCAAGAGAATGATGTAAGACGCACAAGAAGAGCATATAGGCAAACACTGATTGTGTGTTCCTGTTTAATGCCACGTTGTCTTCCTTGTTTCCTCAGAATCAGCTGTGCAGGTGAGTCTACGAAGGAGTTAAGATGTAATGTAACCGTGCACAACATTATTCTAAATTCAGTGTCACTCCATTGGCATGACAATACGGTGGATCTAACATCTATATTTCCATTCTCCCCAAACCATTTGTTTAAACTGGATGGCAACTTTTGATATTGACCAATCTGGTTTGCTATGGCAACGGCGTATGGATTATTCCAAACAAAAAAAAAACAAAACACAAAACAAACAAAAAAAAAATCAACATGCTGGTATGATCCTCAACAGATGGTAATTACCACTGTAGCGGCTGCTCTGTGATACAACTCACTGCCACTTTCAAATTAACATCTGGCTCCATCATTAAGTTGTATACTCGAGTGACAGAGAGGACCAAAAATAACGCTAACGCCAACTCGTGTTTTACCTCGAAAGGTCTGTGTGTTGAACACGTCAAAGGCAAAGTGTCTTCCTAATTAACCGCTTGACCAACGCGTCAGCGCGACAATGACTCACCTCTAAAAAAAAAAAAAAAAAAAAAAAAAAAAAACTCATTCATTGTGTCTGCCATGTCAGGTGTTGTAGTCGCTGCTGGAGAACTCAAATGCAGATGACACACAGGTCAGTCAATCAGGGCAAACAGCTGCACATCTGTATTCTGGACCAGTTTAAGTTTGAAAGTCACCCTGCAGAGCTTTAATTGTAAACACATTTTCTTTTTACATCGATCATTCCTCACGAGAATGTGTCGTGTGTTTCCTGTATCTCGCCTCCAACTGACAAGTCGATCTGCTACCTGCAGGATTAAAGCGCGGTTCACAGTGTAGGTGATTAAAATGGTTTGGTTCGGGTTAGGGAGCCATATTCTTCATAGTTAAAAGAAACCAGTGTTGTTGGACGGGATGCCAGCAGCAGTCTCCAGTGTATTTCACACTACCTCTGCCCTTTTCTAACAGTCGTTCACGGTAAAACTGGACTGTACTCGTACGCCGCCTTTCTAGCCTTCCGACCACTCAAGGCGCTTTTACATCACACACCACATACACACATTCACACACTGACGACATTGGCTGCCACGCAAAGCTCCAACTTTTCATAACAAGGGAGCTAATCATATTCACACACCGATGGCACAGCTCAGGAGTGAGCCGGGGGTTCAGTATCTTGCCCAGGGACACTTCGACATGCAGACTGGATCGAACTACAGATCTTTTGATTAGTGGACAAACTGTTCTGCCTCCTGAGCCGCAGCTGCCCCACGTTCATGTGGGCCCAAAAGTTTGCTTGTAGAGAAACAAAAACTATGAGCAAGCCTGATGTTTCATGCGTGTGAATTGGTCTATAACTCTATTAATGGTTAAAAACTGGTACCTTCTTATAAATTGCAATGGAATTTTTTATCTGTAGATCACGTCTGTTTTTACGGGCCAGACTCAAATGAATGAAAGTGAGGAAAATTCCATTACCATGAGGACTTGGTAGCTACGCTTTTCAGACGAACCCTTCTAATCCCTTTAAATGGGTTTAGCTAATATCTGCACGACCTGCTTCGCATACAGCGAGGTATAATTAGATTTTCTGTCTAAAAAAAGATCATGCTCATTTACTAGTGAGCCAGTGATATGAGATCGCTTTCTATTAAAGCTAATTAATTGAGTTTATATTAACAAATGCGCTGGTGGACTGCGCAGAAACTGTACTAACTTACAATAAACATGCTTTTTGATGTTGTGTACTGTATGTCAAAGATCATGGTTTCTCAGACGGCGCTTGTTTATTTCTTAAACTTTGGTTCAACACAATCTAAACTCACTACGTGTGTGTCTATGAATGTTGCCTCTGTAGGTGTGAGCGCGAGACAGCTATGAATAATGCCTCTTCGATGCGTCGACACAGGTAAGGAGCTCTGTCAGTGCCGGCGGCAAGTGCCTACTCTGAGCAAATCAGCTGGCATGAAACACGCTGGCCACACTTGACGTCCCGCGGCCGCCATCAGGCAGCCGCCAATCAGTCTGCGAGGTCACGGGAATCCATGAAATCTGAACCCTTCCAAGTTTCCCAGACAGACGATAATTAATAATTAGATCCCAGAGGAAGTGGGTCCTTCAATCAACCTTCATTATTGTGCTGGGTTTGTGAGGATTTGGCCATCAAGGCACTGTGAACGATCATGCAAGGAGAATAATTACCCTCAGGGGAAAAACAACTGCTTGTTTTGTTTTGTCCACCTCCTAACCCCCAAGACATTTGTCACACGTAGAAGTGTCAGCTTATTTCCCGTGTCTCATCAAATCTTATCTCATCTTATTACAGATAGTGAAATAAAAAAAAAAGTGGGCTAGGCTATCACACTGCATCGGCATAATTTAGAAAAAGCAGCTTGGTTTAAATAAGTGCCGAACATATACAGGCTCATCTTGGCAATATGTGTATCAGCAAGGTTTTTATGTTGACATTACTGCTAGTTAAATTTCAATACTTGTATTACAGTAGAAAATATTAAATAGTCAGTTTGAAAGATCAAGGGTTTGGGAGCTACAACAGCACAACAAGACCAGGATCAAGGTTTAATACAGGTGTGTACAAGCAGGATTTTGTGACATCACAACTGGTTTAGAAGCCAATCGTGGCCCAGTATCTAACGTTACTAACAAATATGATGATGTGTCAGTGAAGCAGAGGACTTCTTGTCAACTTTTCAATTCAACTTTAAACTCAAACATTTTGAATTTATTGAATTCTTTTGTGTTTTAAATATAAAAATAATTTCACAAGCCACAAACAGCTGATAACAACACTTCAGCCACCGAGGGAACAACACGTAAAGCAACAGGTCCATCAACCCTGTTCCGTAAAAAATAGCTGCAAAATGGGAATAAGAGTGAATTTCGACTGTAGCCAATCCTTTTGGCACACCGTGATAACCGTGGAGGATGGATGGCTCAGCTGCGCAATAAAAGTGCTGAATTTATTTAATCTCTTCTCATTGTGCTTGTATCAAGCGACGTCTGAGGCAATCACCTCTCATAGACACGCCGTCCATCAAGAGGTGAAAGGATAAGTCGTGTTTAACCATGCAGAGTCTCTCTTGTCATTTTATAAAAAATATCGTTATGCTCCTATTTCATTTCGAAAGGATGGGTTATTATGGGGCTGGACACACGGATCAGGATCAAACTAATTAAAAAAAACAAATCAAATTATAATCCTATAATCAATAATATGTTTCACATTGTCATGAATCCCAGAGTTTCCAAACTTGGTAAGGAAGAGGGAAGTTTCTGGAAGAAAAGTTGATAAGAGAGACAAATATAAGAATATATTACAGTGAAGCCTGCAAATAACATCATTCCTCATCAGCTCTAATTAGTACATGTATAGAAAACTGTATATTTTACATGACTCAGTGAAATATTGCTTGAAACCGGGTCAAATTAATTACTTTAATACTGCAGTAGCAGGGTATTTTATGAGCGTGCACTCCAGCTCAGCATGCTTTGCTTTAGCTTTGCCGAACAATTTCCATTCAACAACAGTATAAGCTATATCATCCACCGGGTAGCAACCTAACAATCTAGCAATCTAGCAATGCAGGTAATTTAATACAAATGGCATTATTACCTAATGCAAGGGAAGGATGATAAGGTGTAATTTGTTTGGGAAATTGGCACCCGCTACCTGATTAACACCTCAGCGGCTTTGACGTGTGAATAGTAATATTTTCTTTTGAGGCTGTCAACAAATAATAAAGACAGAACTGGGAGCTTACACTTCAGGAAACAATCTTTTTGTCCCCGTGGCCTCCCAGGAAATTAATTTTTGTGTTCAGGGACACTGTCATGAGTCATTTTTGCAAATATGTGATTCCACGTTGTATTTTTACTTCTTCTAAAAAAATCATTTTGTATGAAGGGGAATTATTCGGAATCACTGTGCGTGTACATGTCAAATTAAAAACTCATAAAAAGTAGTGAAACCTTTTCCAAAGACTACTAAAAAGCTTTCACGCGTACTTGTAAAACGTGCTTATATACACAAAGCAGGCCTGCCCTCGTATATAAAACTGTGAAATATAACAGTCCAGTAGTGAATATGAGCATTACCAGTTTTATTTTTTGTGGTGAGAGGCAATAAAGAGGATGTTGTGTTGCGTTTTTCTTAACTCGTGCTCTGCAAAGCAAAGAGTCCAACAGTTTCAATCACAAGAGGCTGTGTAGAGTGCTTGATTTCTTGCCGTGTGATCACCATCACACGGGCGTATTTCAGTTATAGTACGTGAATGAGTTTAGTTATTAATCTCACTTAATGCCCTCTCATTCTCAGAGAGATCGCCTAATCCTTGTTACACTTATTTCCCTTGTTGAGATAACCTACGGTACATGAAACCTCAGTCGGTGACTCATACAGCACAGAAACAGCAATAACGTGATCAACCTCGTCCCAGTTTTAACAAATGAATCAGCGGATGAATGAAACATTGTAAAGTCTGCACCATTAAGGAGGAGTCATTCAGTTGAATGTCATTATTGACCTTCAACACCCATGTATAGGCTTACAACATTCATCAAGTAGCACAGAGATCAATAGATAGATTACCTTTAGAAACACTAACCTGAGTGACACATGCCAAGGTCAAGCTATTTTTACTAGTATGTTGTAGAGGGCGTTCGGGATAGCGCAAAATGGATGTGAACGACACGTTATATTATAAAACTGAAGAGAGGACAAACAGAGGAGAGGAGTGTTGTGCTGCGAGGTATCATGCTGGGAAGTTAAGAAACAGCTTCCGAGAGGGAAAATAAATAAATAAGGTTTAGTTGCAATCTGCCATCCAATCAGGGACCTCCGTTATTTGAGCGCCAGTCTCATTTACCAGTCGGCAATTCAATCCAAGCGTAGCCGCCGCATTCAGAGAATGGCAAACAGGTTGTCACTTTGAAAATGTTTATTTATTCTCATTTCAGGAAGTCTGCCGGAACATGGAGACAGCTGGTTCAAATTGATTCTCCTGTACAAATAAGTTTGGAAACAGAAAGGGAATGAAGCGTCAAGTGTGGTCTGCTGCTCCTCACAACATACCTGGTATGCAAAATAATTCAAATTTGTGAAGGGTTTTGTTCCTGCGTTCTGTACATACATACATTTACATATACACATACATTTTGGACAAACAGAGACATTATAGCCCGACCAATACAGCTGACTGATACTGATTATTGACAATATGTTGTGTCAACATGTGTTTAGACGCGTCCGATCCAGAGCAGTCTGAATTCAGTCGTGTATTTGTGCACATGCGGCGAAGAGCAAATTCTCTCACTTTTTGTTGGACAAGTTGCCTCAACAATCTTTGGCATTTCTCTCCTGACATTTCTTGTTACTTATCAGCCGCCATACGCCGATAATGTCTGCAATAAGTTCATATTCACCAGCCAATTTATTCCTAAGTAGTTTGGTCTGGAAACCCCAAAAATTACTGATAAGACATAAGCATATTTTTAGAAGACCGTAAATAATTCCACTCCTGTATCTTATCACTGAAAACAAGCGTGTATGTTCACATTCATACCAAATGCATTTAGTGAATTGGAAAATGGGGCGCCACCACTTAAAAATATTTTGGAATTGCAGTATTTTAAGTCAATGAAGCGAGCAAGCAATTCACTCAAAACAAGTCATTTTTTTATGAAGGGCCGTTAGGGACATTACTCGGAATTTTCCTCACACATACACTTATCGAAACAAATGCATTCACATACTATGAGAGGTTTTCAGTATAGTATGTGAATGTGTATGTGAGAGGAATATTCTGAATAATGTCCCTAACGGCCCCTCATACATTTTGAGTGCACGGTGCACCGACTGCATGGTATGCACACAGAGTATGAGCAACTGCAACTTCAGTTTGAGCATTTGTTTCATTTCTATTATCAGATACACGACTGTTGTTGTTACTGGAGCATGCGGTGTAGCAGACACGGCATTCTGCATGTTTATTTTGTTAAAGAATCAGATGGGGGTGATTCCTGTGAGGCTGTAATGCTCAAGGATTCCCTTGATGACATTTCATGTGTAAAAATAAGCCTCTCAGTATGTGGCAGCGTACTGTAGGCTGACAACTGAAATCTTTCACGACCACAACCATATTGACACTGTCCATTAATAACACTGATGCTTTATCATCTCGTCTCTGCTGTGGATGTCGGTATTGAACAGCTGTCAGCACAGATAAATGAGAGGTGGTTCCCCCTTTGATCTCATGAGTCTCTTAGATCTCATGAGTGAAGCCCTGAGTAGAATAAATAATGTATATACTTTTATAAATAAGATAAATAATTCTCTGTCTGCCTCACGCACATTGATTATTGTCCTTAGTTTATTTCTTTTCAGTGATGTGAAGAACATCTTTTAATTTTTCACAAGGAGAGAAAGTTTTTTTAATAAAAATTTCAAAATGTATTATTATTTATAATTCATGACTGAGAAGTACACATTTATTATGCCCAGAGTGCCACGAAAATAAACAATGACCATGGCAGCAGATGATGAATATCATATCGTCTAGCTATAATGTATTTACTAAATGTTGCTGCTTCAGTCCTAGTTTCATCTAGCTGGCTGGTGAAAGTTTTAAGTTATTGTAAGAATGTTTTTTTTTAATAGACTCTTAGGTTACTATAAATCAAGGACCATTACATTTCTTAATTCAAACGGAGGATATAGAATATTATGGCATACTTTTTGTAATTTAGTATTTAGTTAATTGCTTAGCGAGCATGTTTGTTTCATCTGAAAATTTTGAAAACATTGAATGCACCTTCACTTTCTACAATAATGTGAAGTGAAAAACAAATAGACTGTCTAGTAACAAGCAAATGTAAGTGTGAAACTGAATTATTAATGTTGAGATCACAATAATTTATTAAAATTCATTGATTTTAGGTACATTTGTATTTGACTTTAACATTTGCATCAAAGTAAGACTCCTCCTTAATCACAGTGTAACTCATAGAAGCAAAATAATTGTACCAAAACCTATTACCTGAAATGAAATCAATAGATGATGGTAATGTGCTGCACAGCGTCGCTGTTATGGGTGATGCTGGACAAGGACAGCTATTCAGTGAGGTAATGTTAGTGACGTTATTCTTCTTTCATTCATTGCACTCCAGTTTGTGATGTTTTTTTTCAGGTACAGTAGCTGAACAAGTTAGTTGTGTTGAATTGTAACAAATCTTGTGCACTTTTTGTACATGATTTGTTCTTGTTTATATCACTCATCCTAAATACTATAGGCACTGGATTCTTGTTTTGCCCGTCTGCTACCTGTTGCATATTACTCCCTGTCACCCTGGACTGCAGCTCCAACATCCAGGAAGTTTTTGCTTGGCCTGTAGTTGCAGGGCACATGTACAATGGCTTGACAGCTGCCCAAAAGTAAAGCCAAGTCACCCCTGGTGGCTGGTTAGTTAAGGAAGTGCTTGAATTGATATGCAGTGGAGTTTTCTATGAGTGGAGCATGCATTTTAAACATCAATATGGCAGTCGATCATGTTGATTTAATGGTGGAAAGGCAAAATGGTGATCGCGATTAATATTCAATTAATTGTGCAGCTGTGATGAGAGGAACATGAGGAACTACTTCTTCCACTATTTGACATTGTCAACTTGGCAGTCCTAATAGACTTCAGGAAAGATTGCCATGTCAAATGACTCAGCATGGTGGCTCCTGCTTAAGTGTGTGTGTGTGTGTGTAGGTGTGTGTGTGTGTGTTTGAGGGGGGCCTATTATAGTGGAGAGAAAGGGCGCCCAAAAAGAGAAAGGAAAAACAATAAATCAATAGCAGCCATTGATGCAGAGCCTTGACAAAAGCCTTCCATTTTTATTCAGATGCGCTGAGTTTGTTAAGCACCCCATCTAGCTGGAGGCAAATATTGATCCCACTCAGTAATCAGTGATTGGAAATGACAAATTAGAGTCTGACAATAACATCAGACAACAGAGAGAAACCTCAAATGTGACTTTGGTATAGTGAGAGACAGACATTGCTTTTACAGCCTTCATTCATTCATTTTCCATAATAGCTTATCTGAGTTGCGAGGGTATGGACACAATCATAGCTGACATTGGGCGAGAAATGGGGTACATGTCCCCAGTTTACCAGTCCATCTGGGCGCGGATTTATAGAGAACCATTCACACACTCTCGCAATTTATAGTCACCATTTAACCTGCGAGAGGAAGCCAGGAAGATGGACAGAGAACATGGGGGGGGGGGGATCGTGCAAACTCTGAGTTTGAACCCAGAACTTTCTTGCTGAGAGTGAGGTGAGCACCGAACAACAAACTAAGTTAGTTCGTAGAACATGTTGAGCCATTAGTGACTAGAGCCAGATATTTCTTTGAGGAGTTGGTAGGGACCAAAACTGAGCTAAAATGAAAGTGGATATCGGAATTTCAGTCATCAGGTGGAGACAAACACAACCCCAAATAAGTCAGGCGGATAAGCTAACAAGTTCACCCTATCAAATTGAAATGGAAATTCTAGCTAGTTTCTGCTGTAGCCACAGAAAGATCAGCGTTGCTGAAGAATAATATTGGCATAAAAGACAAAAAACTGAGCTTGTAACACAGGTGTCCATCACTGTCATCATACATTATCTGTAGATACAACATGACAGGCTACCACTTCATTTCCTCCAGTGCTAGCCTGTAATCCATGCAACATATTGTATATGCAACTGTTTTTTGACTGCAAAATCAATCATTGATCATTTTTGCCATATTTCTTACTCATCTGATTACAGTTTAGTTTTGTCAGGGAGGACTTATTTATGCCAGTGATTATTTTCAGTGGACTATTAATGTTTCCAAACCACAGCCCTTTAAAAAACCTGGCTGATACTCAGAAGGACTTTGAGTTAAATATTTCATGTGAGCCACAATTGTACAGAGGAGGAAGCTTAACAGATGATGACTGGCTGCTGTCAGGGTGACAAGGTTGCTAATTTATCTTCGTAGGCATCCTCAGACATGCAGGTCACAGGACCGATCACCGTTCTTAGAAAAGCTCGGGTAGCCATGCACACAAAAGCAAGACCGTGCAGGCATGCATGCACACTCACACACAAGCCATCTTCATCATTATCACAGGTCAGGTCGACACTAAGACAACCACAGATACTCTGACATTTTCAAATGATTATCTCTGTTTTTATTCTAGGGACCTTTGCCCTCTCCCTTTTTTAAGTCTACAAACACTGGGTCAGCATCTAGTGTGGTCATAACTATTCCTCGCACTTTTCTGAATTGACACTTTGGTCTTAAATCATGGCCTTTGGCTGAAGAATTGAAGTGGGGAGTCCTCACAGGTGACTCAAGGCTGAGGCCTGACCTTGGGGCTAAGCAGGACTCTTGTGTACATGTCACCCACGCATTACTAATGCGATGGGTTGTTTGTGAATTGTGCGACGTGTGATGTGTGAAACAGGTCGTGACACCTATTTTTCAATCTGGAATGCTTTGCCCTGTTCGAGCCATATACTGTCTTTGTGTTTTTCTATACTATACTAGCCACATACATCTAAAAAAATAATAATATATGAGATCACAACAATCTAAAAAAAATGGCAATCTTTTAAGTGGTTAAGTGTTCAAGTTAATGGGATTGCTTATCTGTTTGTATTCTTACACACTCATTTGCCCATTTCATGTGATTGCATTTGACAGGCTTTAGGAAACTTCCTGTCAGAGTTGATGACATATTTCTATCCCTTTGGCAAGGTTATAGGTGCTCCAGTGTCTCTGTATTAAATTACATATTGGGTGACACTCCTGAAAAGGCAGTTGGAAATACAGATGACTTCTCTCTCCCTCTGTCAAGCTGGGCTTGTGATTAATACTGACCGTATCCGTGCCTGGGTATTGAGAATATTGGTCTGGGCACCGTTTCATCTGTTAAGTGAATGACAGATTAGGAGCTGTCTGGGCCTTGAGAGTCATACATACCAAAAACCTGTTTCCAAAGAGAAGAAATGGAAAAAAAAAATCATGTGACCAAAGGTAAGCGACGTGGATAACTTGATCTACCGTCGATGTCATTAAAGTCACAGCGGTTTGCACGTGTCTGAATCTAACTCTAATCTCTACAACATTCATCTGTGCTAGTGATACTGAATCAGGGCACAAACTCATTGATTGTCCTGTAATATATGACTCCTCTGGTTAAGCCATTGATTACTGTCTCAGCAGAAACGTGGGTCCTGGGATAAAATATGCCATCATCAACATATTAATAATACTTCAACCCAAATGGCCCTCCTCCTATTCAAGCAGTAAGTCATAGCACAGCCACAGGACATTACACAATGTCACACTGGTGATCAATAACAGAAAACAGCTGCTTCAGGGGTGATATATATCGAGCTAAATAAGTGTGATGAGGGGAAATTTTGTTGCGCTTGTGAAGAAACGTCGCGCCGCAGTAAGCAACTGTTTTGATCGCAATACACAGCAAGTGACATCGTCTTCTACTCCTTACAACAGCTCTTTATTAGAAGTGACATTTTATCAGAAGTGCCCAGAATCCGTGGCCCCTAAATAGCACTGACAGCACGGCTTAAACTTATGTCGTAATTGCATCACAGACGAATAAACGTCATGAGTTTTGTTTGGCAAGGTTGAGCGGGTGAAGTATTAAGTCACTAAATTTCCCCTTGGTGAATTACATTCCCCTCGTCAGCATTGCAAACAAAATGACAGCTAAGCATCTCACATACCTACAGCAAACTGCAAACAGCAGCAAATTTTCTGAAGCAGCCTTCAGACAGGGGCAGTTTTTGATGTGGTGTGTTGCTATGACACTAGTCACCTCGCTGACTGGCTGTGATATCGTTCTGATGAAACAAACGCCCGCCGGTCAATATTGACAGCCTGCCGTGTTCATTTTAAAAAGATGCAATTACCTCTAATTGTAGTCACAAGCTGTCTGCGTGTCAGAGGGAGGCAGGAGAAGAAGAAGAAGAAGAAGAAGAAGAAGAAGAAGAAGAAGAAAAAAAAAGAGCGGCTAGCAACTCAAGGTTTTCCAATTTACCCGCTGCTCGACCCTCAAAGTTAAAGTGACGAAGATTACAAACAGGTTGGATGAATTATTCAGATCGAGAGTAATCCTGGCCCCAGGTGATGAGGAACGGTGAATTGTACATCAATCATCTGTCAGCCCGGTGATGAGAAATGTGTTTAAGCTTAGATTCACGATGTCAGAGATAGCTGTTGGTCGGTGGTGTTTATGGCAAGTAGCCACATACAAAATGGGTGGAAGTGGGAGGGAGGAATAATTGACATGTCACCCATGAGATAGTACCTCATCCTCCTTCTCCCCTCTGAAGTTAAAAGATTTATGACACGGTGATTCACAGACATTTACAGGGCTGCCATCATACACTTATTTTGCAGGGGCCTGTCTCTCAAGGCTTTGCAGTCCAGAGAGGATAAAAAATTTGGCATTGCTCTGCACATGTGACTCTGCTGTCTCCGACAGGATGTCATGCACTCACAGATGGTGCAACGTGCTGGAGAAGGAGTTGACCTCCTCATGGCCATTATTATTTTCTCACACTGTCATTTTAGGTCATCTAATTAGACAAATTTCGAGCTGATAGCAAACAGTGTCCTCTCTGTCACCAGCAATGCTCACCATATGAGCCTAAAAAGTGTCCTCTGTGATCACAACAGTACAGTCATTTTAATTTAGAGGGTGTTTTTTTGACAAATAAATGTGTGCAGGCATTCTGTCCTTGTTTGAGATGCAAAATAAATCAGTTATTGATTAACAATACAAGCCGTATGTGTGCAGGTTAGCATCCCGTGCACTGTTTAAAGCGAGAAGTCCATTTGAGAAAGGCTATTGTAACCTTCATGCCTGTCAAATATGGCCTTCAGAATAATGGCTAAACTCTTCAGTGTTGACTGCAGCCATAAAAATCAATTGAGAAATGTCATTTGGCCATATGACTGGAAAATATGGCTTTTTTAATAGCGCTGAGCATTACAAGGGACAGAGAACAGACATCATAAGTTTAAATTGTTTCTACCTCAAAAAAATGACTTTGATAATTAATAGCAGATTTGCATTAAAACCTCATTTAAGAGAAAGTCAGATTAGGCGCTGGCCATTTGTACTTCTCAAATAAAGGTGGACGATACCGTCATCACAACCATAGTTCTCATCCAGACACATGATTTGAGGGTAAATGTCAACCTTGATTTTGTTTTTAGTCTAAGAATATATTAAACAGAAGAAGAAGACTGTGTATTAGAGGTTGCTTTTTAAAATGAAGAGCATGTTTGTTTTTTCTTTTGCTTCCAGTAAAGGTTAAAGACGCCAGTTGGCCTTTAAAGGTATCAGGTATAATGTTTACCATGCTCACCATCTTAGTTTAGGATGTTAATCAGCAGGACAAACACAAGGTGCAGTTTTGCAGGTATTTGGTCAAATATTAGGTAATCAAATGATTACAGTTCATCCTCTGGGGAACATGCATGTGTGTAGCAAATTTCATAGGAATCCATCGAATAGTTGTTGAGACATTTCACTGAAGATCACAGATGTTAACCTCATGGTGGTGCCAGAGGGAAAGTCAATATGATACACTCTCTCGGAACCAGGAATGTTTGATAATTCCAATCCATCCGGTCACTGTTGAGATATTACTGATATTACTATGAGCTAGTACTGCGTAATACATTGTACAGTCATGACCTACTATTACAGTAAAGAATAAACAAACAAAAACATGTAAAACCTGGTTGCTTGATTCATCCTTTGTTGAACCTCAGAACATCCAGTTACTTAAACCGTTATTTACCCATTGCTTGTCTTTATGTGATGGTTCTCATTGAACAGCCAAGAACTAATGACCTTGGAGGAAGAAGGGACATATAGGCTGAAGAGATGATGTCCACTAATGGAAGGTTTATAAAAGGCTTCAAATGTCTTCATAAAATATAATATTGGAGTATTAAGTATCGCCGTCTTTGCAAATCCCTGTTTAGCAGACTCTTGTGCGCCATGTACTGTGAAGAAACATTTGACTCAGGTATTAAAGTTACTATAAGAAGGTGAACTCGCTCAGGAATTATATACATACATTGACGTTTGTCCTTGGACAAGTCATTTGGTCTGCTTTTATGTCAGAAAAATGACCGAATAATGATACAAATAAGGTGCTGTTCATGAGACTGTTGCCAGTCACCATCGTATTTCATTTCTGAGGTTCACTGGCAAACAGAGATATGATACAGAGAAGACACATTTCTATTTCAGCTTCTGATTGTTATTAGTTTTTATTTTATTAATGTTTTCCTCCACAGTGTACCTTATTTAAATATCCACTGACCGTGGAAAAGACACCTTGCTAATGAGAAACCATGCTTGCCATTCTCCATCTCTGCTGCTTCAGGCCAAGTTTAAATTGGCATTTTATTAATAGAAACATACATTCTTTCCAATTTTATTTTTTCACCACATCATTACTTCCCTATCACTGACTTGTGTCATATTCTTTTCTGGGCCTTTTAGTTCACTATTTGCTTGCTAAAATAATGCATTGTCATTTTAACACATAACACCGACTTACCAGTATATTGGCTGGTCTTGGCTAACTTTGCCACCTCGTGCATATCACAGATTGGTTGTTTCAGTGTTTCATAAGCATCATTGTTTTGCATCTATGGCTCAGATTTCTACATCAGCTGCAGTCCATAACACATTTACATTTATCGCTCAAGCACTGCACTGCAGTGCAAAGACTTTGATGTTTGTCTAAAAGAGAATATAAATAATGTATTTTATCTGAAATGAAATTGGATTCCCATTCATGGCGACCAGTGGGAGCTGGGACATACTGTCCTCTAATCTATTCCTTGACTCAACAGCGAAGACGGTTGGTGTTGAAGGTGTGTACCTGATTAGTACAATCACTCTGCTGCTCCAGTATAAACAATGTAAAGGAGAACTGTCCAGGACAGCAAAGTGGATTTTAATGGTACCAACCCTGCATCAGCGGGAGAGAGGGCACAGTGTGTGCTTGTGTGTCTTTGAGACTCGGGGTTGACTGAGTGATGGTAAAAGACGGCAAATAAATTCCCTCCTGTGATGATGTGTACACGTGTCCTGTGTGCACCTGAGCTACGATCTGATATGTTGTCATGCCGTTCAGGAAACAGCTTTCGGGACAACTGTGAGAAATATCTATGGCAACATCTGTGTCCAGATTCATTGTGTGCAGAGCCAAATATAGCAAGATCAAAATAGGTGGCTCTGGTGAGGCGGTTCACACATTTGAGGAAGGTTTCTTGTGTTGGAAGCCTGTTAGCCTGCTGAAAACAAATATTCGGAAACTATATGTGTGTATCAGGTGGAACTACATCAATGTATGCACTGCTTCCACCCTAAGCTGACTAGAAACTATTAATTTTAAAAGATATCTTTGTTAGAGGAGGAACAGATTTTAACACCACTACATCCATACATCTGTAAACCCACTAAGCACTGGTAAAGTCTCATTGCTGGCTAATGTGCATGACCTCAGTCATGTGACTCTCAGTTGCGATAAGATCAGTGTGGTTCACATCCCTCCATGTGCCTCTTTAACGCCCGCATTCTCTCTGTGTGAGCTTACAAGAGATTTGATGACGGTTCACCTCACAAGCTTAACAACACAACTATTACTGTTTGTGTCTGTTTTTGCAACCTTGAAAATATTTGACAATAGCTGCTCTGCTATAGGTTATGTAACCCAGTTAGTTTCATACCAAATTCCAATCTGAGTTGCAGTTAGAAAGTAAAGTCAGACTACTCCACTGGACTTTAGAGCTCCTGATCTAATCAACTGGCTATAAAGACTGGCTAGTTTCATATGTACCAGTTGGACGGACCGCGGCAATGTGCTCTTCCACTAGCGAGAGCTAATACAAAGTGGCATCTTCACTCACAGGGCACAGGAGAAATGTGAAATCACCCATACCACCTGCCCATGGTCTTTGCCACGCTTGCTTTCAAGATAATGAATTTCTGCAGGCGGACTCACTGAAGGGAGCGCCCCTTCACCACACTGCACAGCTGCAGCACTTCACCGGCAGAAATATTTCTAAATAGACTCATTTGGCACAGGTACTGTAACGGGAACGACCGTTTTGCCACACTGCAGAAGAGTTTAGAGACATCTTGTCAGAGCCAAACTATATTAGCAGTAAAAAGGTCAAATGTGTCTCCAAGAAAACGTCCTCTTTAATTCCTTAATTCTTACACCCATCCCTATTCAATTACAATTGGTACAGTACATGGCATAGCAACACCAATCATAGCAAGGATAAATATTTCAACCTCTGACATTAATTAGCACACAGTTGGCAGCTCCATCAGCCTGTATGTAGACACAGAGGTGCTTTGAACTAAATGCAAACATCAGCATGTTAACGTGCTCACAATGACAATGCTAACATGCTACTAGTAGCTTAATTAGCATGCTAATAGCAGGTAGTAGCTTTCATTATATGATGTTTAGCATGTTCACCATCATAGTATTAGCATGTTTGCTAATTGGCCAAGATGATGGTGCTACATCAAGTCAACAGATAACCAAAATTGTTACACTTCATCTGTAGGGTAACGGATGTAACAAATTGATGTAAATGGATGTCTGTAACAGATTTAATGGCAATTCATCCCATTAGGTGTCAAGACATTAACCACAGAACTCCAATATCTATGTCATGAAACAACAAAGTTCAAATAAACATTGTTAATTTTGCATTGAAGTTTAAACAATTGCTCATCGCTCGTCTATGATGTGTCTCCACAGAGATCAGATGTAATCATCCTCACATTCATACATGAAACAAACAGAAATGTCATATTTCCATAATATTTTTCACCGTTTGAGGTTCGACTGGTGCTCTTTTAATGAAGTCATCTTGTTGAGCCCTCTTCTTGTTGTCTGACTGGAGGATTGGCACCACCTGCCGCTTACCTTGCTGAACCATCTCCTAAGATTCTCGTAATATTCATTCATCTGCATTTCCTTTTGCAGAATTACTTGAAATTCAGTTTAAGTTCGTCATACATTTGAATGGAAACACAGCTACTGAGGCCTCACAAAGCTGCAATAGAGTGTGCACAAGCGCCTCGGTTTGTCAGCCTGAGAACTGCCTTAGGCCTCCCAGTATAGATGACACTGAGGCTCCAGAAGCTTGCTTATTAAATCTGCGAAACACAAACACAAGCAAGAGACACATAGCGGTTTAGGCATTGTTTCACCCTGTTATGAGGCGCTTTCTGAGTGTAATTCATTCCTCAGCCTTCGTAGAAATAACCTCTCTGGGGTGTTGGGAAACATCTCTGTTGATGACGAACATGAACTGTCAGTCACGAGCGAGACTTAAGGGCTAAAAACATTATTAGTCACGCCCCCTGTTTCTCCTCGCAGTGAAAGTACATCCTTCACTCTGTCACTGCTTTCCATCACCTTAATCTAGACCTAATTAGCACCTAATAGGTCCATTTGTCACACTACAGGAGCATGGAGACTTTTGATAGACTGTGATTAATCTGTTTCAAAATAGCAGTTGTTGGTTCTTTGTGGTCTACATTTCTACTGGAATTTGATAGATCAATTATTCATTCTCCAACAAGCACATTTGTTTCAAAATAGCATTATGTTCTGTGTCATTCATGCATTTGTTTGGTCATTCATTTGTCACTGGATGACAATTTTACAAAGTCAGTTGTTTAGGAGAGTTACGGTACAGAAGGGTCACTCCAGCTGCTGCTAAAACAGTTGTTGGTGATCCTTATCAAGTTAATAAGTGTTCAGAATGAACATGAGGGGAATTTCAGAGGCAGCGTCATTGCATATAGTACATACATATAACCGTACGGCTTGGTGGCGCAAACTGAGGTGAGGATTCCTTCACGTGAGCTAAAGATGCTTCAACTTGAGTGTAAAATCTCCCTTTACTGCAAGGCCATATGTTGGGACTTAATGAATGTATGGAGACATTAAACAGAGGAGAGGAGCTCTGCAGGAAAATGCCAGAACAAAGTTTTGAGATAACGTGACGCCGAGCTGTCGAGACACACTTCAACTGTCGGTACTTGGTCACGGTTGCGCTTTCAGTGTCAACAAACAGCCTGTGATGATAGTATCTGGTGTTTTTGGAGTTTCAGGGACTAAACGTCAAGATAGCTTGACCTCTGCTGTTTCTTCACCTCAATTTCTGAGGTGTCATGTTTGGCAGGCAGTTTGGTAGACGTCAAACAAGCCTCAGCAGCTTTAGGCTTGAGTACTGTACATTTACTTATTAAGTGTCCATGATTTTTTTCTAACTCTAGCTGTCAACAGATGAAATATTAAATGTTTTGCTCCATGATTTAGCGATAGTAACAAACCAGGAGTTTTAAATTTTTATTCACTATGCACAACCCCTGACCGGTCAAGCATGCTTTGCTTTTGTTCAGGACGTAGTGAAACAAGGAGTTGTCTGTAAGTGGAATAATATCTGAAACTTTACCTGGAAGAACAGATTTAATCTGCATACGAGGGCGGCAATTATTTGATCCACATTAGCCAAGCCTCAGTTTGTTTACTCATAGTTAATTTGTCAAATTGATTCAGCGCTTTTTGATCGGATCAAGATGTTTTCTTTGCCAGAGCTAAATGAGATTGATGGTTTGCATTTCATTCAAATATTGAGAAGATATCATAAATCTGTTTTTTATGGTGTCATAAGATTTTTTAAGTGAGGGGTTGAGAGACTGACAACGGCGCAGCATTGCGGGAGCACTTATGATAAAACCTATAGACTTAATTAAAATAAGTTGTAAAATTGGTGTCAGATGGGAAGTAGAAAATGTATTTGTAGCAGACAATAAATCATCGGGGATTCCTTAATTGGCTTTCTCTTTAAGGGACTCAAATGTCCTCTCACTTTCACTTACTGTGATGAGAATGAATTAGGGAATTGCACAGAGCTGCTGAGTGCTTCCTGAAAGTCCTTCATAAAGAGTGACTAAGAACTGCCTATGAGAAGTAGATGATCTTGAAAGGAACCTCCGTGTACTATAGAGTATTTATTTGCAGGAATTAAATATAATATTCATTAGTATGTTTTCATCAGTGTATAATAGCCTGAAAATAAGAATCATTGTATTTTTGTTGTCTTAAAATGAGCCCTTTATGTCTACAATGAGAGCGGGTCCTCTTCCATGGAGTCCGCCATTTTGAACCACTGTTTTTGTACAGTAGCCCAGAACAGACAAACTACAACTGATGTAGATATGGCCTTTGTGAATTGATATGAATCTGGCAGAGTTTTTCCTGCATGCTTGAAAGGAGAGGGTGAGACGTGGGAGAGTATCCAGTTGGTTGTAATCTGCAAGTTCACCGCTAGGTGCCGCTAAATCCTACTGTACACACTGGACCTTTAAAAGAACAGAGCGATATGTGTGCAAGTGTACATTTGAGGTCATTTCATGTGGCTTGTGTGAAATTACTGCCAACCATTTTCAAAAGCATCATAGCTTTTTAGATGGATGAATCATTTCCAATAGCTCAGTATGAAAATTGACAGATTTTAAAATCAAAACTTTCACCACTAAAACTTAAATGATTATTTATCAGGAAATTGGTTGCAGATACATTTTCTATCGATCAACTATGTTTTTGTAGTTTCAATAGTTGTTTAATTCTTTTTAACTTTCTCAGAAAGCCCGCATCACTTTTTATCTCATGCCTCTCCGACAGTATCTGCTGGAAGTGGGGAAAAGCACTGGGAGTGCCAGCACTACGGAGAATTTGGGGAGAGACTCCTCCACCTCTAAATAACCTTTGGCAGTAATATTCCCGCAGAAATCTTATCTTCCCTGCAGTGGGCCACACATCCATATGAATGCATTTTAAACCAGAGTGGAACATGCAGAGAATGAATGAAACCTTTAAAAGGAAGAGACACACTCGTTTATTAAAGACACAGATAAATACATTTCAAACTGAATTAATGTTTTTGTTTGTTTGTATTTAAGATAAGTGCCAAAAAGCTTATAGTCCTCTTACCACCACATTGTCTGTGTGTTTGACAATTTATAAACAAACCCACTTCATACTCCTATTTGCATAACTGGAACATTTTTCTGTGAATCCAACTTACGGCTCAAAGCGATGGAAAAATATTTGTTAGCAGAAATGACACCAAACAAAGTACGGTAACCTTGCCAAGTTTAGCACCAATCAGCTGTGAATTTAAACACCTCCTGCCAAAAGACACTCATCACAGTTCTCCTTTACAGTGGCGCATTCATGCTGTTTGGTTTCTGTGGTCGAATCTGTGCTGTCATCAGATGGAGGCACTTTTGTGGGCCGCATGTGTGTTAATGGAGCTACAGTTTGTACGCATTCACATAAACAATATTTTGTTCCTAAATTGTTGATCCCGTGGCGGTACTTTAAAACTTGGTAGGTAACCTTTGCAGACCTGCATGCAGAAATGAGCACAAGTAACAAAAAAATCAACACCAACGTAGAAAACAGAAGGAAAAATAAAGAGATTTCCAAAGATGTTCACTCAGACACATTACCAATAACATACCCAAAAAGAAATCCATGGATTACCCATATTATTGTACATTTTCCATCAGGTATGTCACAGGGATTTCTCCAGTCTTTTTTCTAGTTAATCACTTTGCCCCTTTGCTTGATGAAAGTAAGGGAAATGTACTTTTAATCCTTTCGAGAAACTAAGCCAACACTAAAGCATTAAAGAATGGCTTTAGACTGTATTGTTGAGTTTGAGAACGTGTTTGGGAATAATATCTAAAGGGATCAAATATAGCAAATCAAATCCGATATGCCATTTACCACACCAACCCCTGCCAGTACCCTCAGTCCCAGTAATCACTCTAATAGAGAAGTGGGTCTCTGGAACAGAGCGTCCAGCCGGAGGCATTAGTGGCTGTAATCTGCCAGTGTGGGGAATGTAAACAGAAAGTCCTGACAGTAACCAAACCACTGCTTATTAACTCTTACCACGCCAGCGAGCACTTCTGCATCACCCAAAAAAGAAATACAGAAGCTCTGACTTGTCCCTTATTTTCCAGTGTCTGTGAAATGTGACCTCAAAAGTCTCGCAGCATCCATCTTTCTGCTATCAGGAGTCAGGTGCACTGACAAATGATGATCACTGACTGTTATGCAGTTTTTGGACCTGTGCCTTATACCGCGCACATGCACTGTCGACCAGCACTGAGCCATACTGAAAGCTAAATCATACTTCTCTGCAGTCGACATGGAATTTGATATAAAGAGATTGACGACAGTGTTTGACCCTGACTAAAGCTATGCCATCAGCTTGTTTTGTAACTAAGCACAGTAATGTGAGAGGAGCAAGACAGCATTGTCCTGAACCGAGCCCTTGACCCAGAACAGTATACACAGACACAGCTGTTGACCATACTGTTTGGAAATGCATTGTATAACTGCCATCAATGGACAAGGGTATAAAGGAGAAACACGGCGCAAGAGCAGTGCAGGGGAGGGTTAGCCTTTGAGACAGATTTGAAGAAAAGTTTATTATGACATTTCTTTGTGCTGAATGACAACTACAAGGAAAACATCGAGAGAATAACTGTAAAATCCTCCAAAGATCAAAAGTGCTCACCCATATTTTTATTAGATATTCACTGATGTATTATAATTTTCATAAAACTAACAGGGACCAACCGTGGCATGACTTCTGCAACACTCGCTGCACACCACGTGGCTTTACAGTGATACAGTATATCATGGGTTCAATTAAGTGTATGGTTGCTGTGCTTCAGCTTAGTAATCACATATACCATAAAAACGTGTGTCCAATCTTTGAAGATGGTTTTTACAGCAGGCCAAAGGGAGGCTGTTAACCTTGACTGCAGAGAGACAGTGATTCAACAAGACTGTTTCACAGCAAACACCGTTTTTTTCTGTGTCCAGCTGAGGCCTCAAATAAAAGCAAAACAGGAACAAGGGAATGTGTTAACGGTATCTCTGCCTCGAGGAGCGGTGTAATGAAATTCATCATCATTCAAAATGTGAATGAGTTACTCATTAAATGAATAACTTATTCACATTTTCTTCTTCACTTTCAGGACTTTGCAGTGGTTTCTTATGGATGGCCCTGATAGTACCAGCTTCCAGTGCCAACTGTTTGCTTCGCTGCAGCATTGACGAACAAATAAACACTTAATATACTCGATGCTGCTGAACCGTCTAAAGTCATGGTCGAGGTGTACAAAGGCTGCACTCCACACAAGAGTCTAGACAGTATAACACAGTTATGCTGAGCATGATAAGGTTCATTCTTCACCATTCTTGTTTGTATTTAACCCAAAACAACAAATTCACAATGTTTAATTCTTCCTAAAGCAAAGTTGAACTGACATCTGGTGACATCAAAGTGGTCCTCGTCGAAGTCTGTCTTTACCACACGACTAAATAAAATGTACTGAGGCAGAAAAGTGTCCACAGTTACTTTTAGCAGAGTCAAAACTATTACCGGCAGTGTCGGCGTCTCATCATCCAATAATGGGCTGCAGAGTGATCACTCAGCAGTTCAGGATACACACACACACACACACAGAAATGTACTTACATCATCAATATAAAGTCTCTCTCTAACTCTCCTCATTTTGTCTGTCCGGCGTTGCCCATAACACACATTTTAGTTGACAGCTTAGAAGTCTCTCTGTCTTTGTTTCATCCTTCGTCTTTTAAACCTGGAAGACAGCAGACCTGATAAATAACTAAATCGCCTCAGCGGGGATTTCTCCCCCAAACAAAGAGCAGGTGGAGGTGTCTGGACACAGCACCACCGGCCCATCTGCTCGTGCATGCAACAACATTTAGGATTCAAGCGGAAAGAAGCAGCACTGGAATCGGCAAGTAAGACATGAAAGATGCATGAGTGACACAGCGCACACTCGAATAAAACAATTCACATAAAAGGCCGCATCAAGAAATTGCGTGTGGATATTTGTTTATTTCAGACAAAAGGTGGGGGGGGGGGACTTTATCAGCGATGTGAATCAGGTAATATCTATGCTGATTCATTTCACATAGAGGAATCCTGGAAAGTCCTTCCTTCCACCTTGAGATGTCATTAAAATGCAACAGATGAATTTCGCGCGGTACAATTTGAGTGATTCTTTAGACGGGAGCTTTGTGGACAGGTAATGTCCGTGCGCTAATGCGATTGCCGAGCGAATTCAGCCGTTGTCAAATTTCATAAAATATTATGTCACTAATGATTGTACAAGATTGTGTGTGTGTGTCTAGTGTGTGTGTGTGTGTGTGTGTATTTGTGCAAAGGCGGGAGGACAGGAAGCGAGAAGGAAATGAGGAGCAAGAAGCCAAAACACCAGAAATTCCAGACCCAGTGTGCTCCCGAATGTTAGTACAAAAAACTGTTTGACTGCAACATATTTACAGTAAGCAGATCTGCTAAAATCATTGTTATGTTTGGACTGTACTAAACCGGCCCAGTGTGTGGCAAATCCAGAGCAGCGGCCCCGTTTAATCCTGTGCTCGGTGTTTGGATCCTCAGTTGGAGAAAAGTATTATTTCCTGGACATAACATGTGCCACAGTCCCTTTTTAAAGTCAATGCAGCGTTGTAAATTCAATTTGGGACTCAAGTGCACCTTTTTTTTCTGGAAATATTATTCTCCTGTATTAGCACCCGCTGGGTTCGTATGTAACGTGTGGAAATCCCATTATTAAAGCAGACTGACGAGAGCCTGAAGGACAGCCTGATTCCCTCGGAGCTATCTTGAGTGCGTTTGGCACCGGTGTGATCTGAATGCCAATGGCGGGCAGCAGAGCAGCGCGCCTGTTTGAAAAAACCAACATCAAGACAGGACGAAGGAAGAGCTGAATTGAGTGCGATTGTTTACTTTATGTCTTCTCTTTCCGATCAAATTTCACTTTTGAGGAGGCAGACCAAATTCTGCTGTGTCGAGAGAGTAAAGAGAAAAGTCCAAACCTTCTTGAACAGCAGAGAAACCTGAAGCCAAATCTTATTAAGCCATAGGAAGGAAATAAAATATATTCATTCAGAGAGGTCGACAACACCCAAAGATCCTCTGCACCCCTGGAATCCCAGTGTTCAATTTAGCACACAAGACTGTCTTGGCATTTGTGACCTTGACCCTCGCTATTCTCGACATCCCTCTTTTGGCTGCCTGGTATTGATTACAAGTCCCTGCTTGGATGAGGACACAGCTGGGGTCTTGATTCTCACTTTCCTCCTGCTGACCTCCCTCTATTACCTACCAGAGGTGCACACAGGGACAGAGGAGGCAGTGGATGAAAGCAGGAATCACCTGAGCTGACCGACTCGCACCATTTCCTGTTATCCTTCTTGTCATGGTTTTAGAAATCATTATAAGTTTTTAGTAGTTCTTCTTCAAACAACATCATCAACATCAAAATTTTTTAAACACGTCAGAAACAGATTGAAAGTTTAATATATACGTACAGCAACTTAAAATATCAATTTTGGTGACGAGCCAACCAAAATTTCTTTGTGACATGGCCTCTTAACTTCTTGTGAGTGATTATGATTGACTTTGATTATGGTGACTTTGCTGAGCCCATTCAAAAAGGGCTTGTTATTGAGTCATTAGACTCAACCACAAACACTATAATGGGGAAGCCTAAGGTGGAGCTCAGGAGACATCACAAAAAACAGCATGACTTCAGCAAGACAGGAAAGACACTCGGAGCAATCTCAAAGCAGCTACAGGTCATCTGCGCCAACAATTGTTTGCACACATTAAGTCCAAGGCAGTTGCAAAGGAAGAAAACGCGAGCTGTCACCTGCTGCTGAGGGGGAAAAAACGCACCAAAAATCAGCTGCTGAAACAGAGGTGTCAGTGTCCACAGTCAAGTGTGTTTTACATCGCTAAGGTCTGAGATGCAGTCGTGCAAGAAAGAAGCTGTTGCTCCAGAAGTGACAATGACAGCAGATATGTTAGGAGGAGAGGATGTGAAACCTTTAACCCCAAGAACATCATAACAACCGTCTGTCATGGTGGTGGAAGTTTAATGCTCTGGGCTTGGTTTGCTGCCGGTAGAACTGGTGCTTTATTGTAGGTAAATGGAATAAGGAAGAAGGAGGATTAACTACAAATTCTTCAGGAGAACTTAAAAACATCAGACAGGCGTGTTGGTCTTGGCAAATTGGGCGCTCCAACAGGACAATGATTCCAAATACGCATCAGAAGTGGTACAGAAATGACTGAATCAGGTTAGAATTAAGGTTTCAGAATAACCTTCAATGTCCTTTACAAGCGTATGTGAACTTTGGACCGTAACAAAAAGGTTGGGAACCACTGCCCTAAAGCAAGCTTGCTCTTCAGCAACAACTGCAACATTTCATGACTTGCATTTTTTTAAAAAATAAATCTTTCAAGCACAGTTAAGGAACGTTCTTCTTGAAATGAAATCAAAGAAATTCAGGCTGTGCTCACTGATACAGTAAGAGTCCTCAAATTCTTTTCATGTACAGTAGATGTATGGAAAAGATCAAACGTAAAAAAAAAAAAAAAAAAAGATGAATGTGTCCAACCTTAATCAAACAACCTCAGCAAGTGAATCTCCAACTGTGACTTACATGGTATAACAGACTTAGTTCTTTACTCGCTATATTGAGTAAATTGTTGCCTAAAGGTCCCTTATCGCTTTTCTGACAATATTCTTAGCTTCATGGATATTTGCAAAGAAAGGGGGGAAAAGATGATAAAACATTAGGGCCAAAAATAGAGACTTCAGGAGACTTAAAAAAGAAAAAAAACAGTAGAAAAGTGAACAAAACTTTAAGGACCGCTTCCCGCTGAGGAGTCTCACTTTTCTATTTGAGATTTGTTAGGCTTGAACCGTAGCGAATGGACACCGAGGGTTTTCAAATGTTGTTTTTTTTCTCTTATACTGCTTTGATTTCTCAGATTTACTTTAAGGACTACAGCAAGCTAAGTGGCCAGAGGCCTGTATTACTGACACTATCACATCAAACAAACAAATGACCCCCGTCATGAGGTCACTCGGCCTCTCCCAGTGGGTGGCCACAATGAAGGTTTTCAGTTCATCTTTCACTGTTAAACTGGTGGATGTCAGTAAAAGCAGGTCAAAACTTCTCACAGCAGCAGAGGCACAATGAAGTTAGTTCAGCTGAAATGTAGCCGACAGACAACACACGTGTTACTTGTTAACATTTTATTGATGATGTATTGTTGTGTGCGAATGTGGTTAATAAAAGTTGTTTGCGTGTTCTGCATGATTTATGCATGCTTTTGTTGCCATTTTGGCAACTTATTTTCATATGTTTTGCATTTCTTACCCAGTCACTTCACCGGTTTTAGAACATCTTGCCAGAATTTGCTGGCTAACTGGCACGTTTACAGAAACGCTGAATAATGTGCATTGTCTCTATAAATAACGAAATGAGTTGAAGTACTGTAGAGGGGCATTCATTTAAAGTAAGAAGATGATATAAGATGGCTTCCGTACAAGAAAAGTTATGACACTGGGTAACAAAACCATCAGGTGCCAGCTTTGAGTACTTTAATTTCCAGGCAAATAAACATTCCATCAGAAAATCCATTTTATTACCACTCCTCTAATCATTGCTGTTTCAGCTCCTTTAAAAATGGCAATGGATGCCAGCTTTTTTATTTACATGCAGAGCTACTGGCTAATTCTAAGTCTGACTAAAGTACCAACAGTGAGCACATAAAGTCATCACCTACTATGCACGAGTTGGACACAGCGTGAACATCTGTATAACCAGAGGCGGTTCAACACAATGCTCTCTTTGTGGGCCGATTCATTTTTTGATGAAATTGTGCTGCTGTTTGTACGATTATATGGTAATTTTCTTCAGGCCGCGCTTTGTGGTGGCGTTGTATCGCACTACATGCATATTGTGTCCAGCTCCCGAGAACACAATGTGATAACATTTGTCATTTTGGTTCATGCGGCTTGCTTCAGGCAACAGTGGCGGTAATGCCATTACCCAACATCAAAACATTAATATTAGCTAACAGGGGCCCCCGTTGCGTGGATTTCTCCCCAGCAGGAGAGTGTGCTGGTGAATATAATCAAAATTCAAAATCCTTCTAGGCTTTCTCTTAGATGAGTGTATTCATATTTTTTTAATCTTTAAAGGGTAACTCTGTAGCGCTCGGTGTTCTTTATGTAAACACATCACTGCTATAGAGCTATGTTTCACTCATAGGAAAATATAAACGTGTACCGTATAGGATGTAAATGCAATATTTTCCATTTAACAGCTTGCTTTCAAGCAACAACAGTAATTAATAAATGAGACAAATATAAAATATATTGTATTGTAAGGCTGTTTCCAACTAAAATGATTTAATAAAGCTGGAATCTGATTAATTAAACTTTAATTCATATTTATTTTTACAAAAACTTTGAACCTTCTGTATTATTCCGATCCAAGACTGCTTCACCTTAGACTGAGAACAGGTAAATAACTTTTACTCGTCACCACACCTACACACACACACACACACACACACACACACACACACACCATAGATAATAGACCTACTTAAGGTTTACTGACATGAAAGACCATTTCTTTTGAAATCAGTAATCTGTAACATCCAACACTCCATTTATTTTACACCTCTCGGTCTTGTGTGATGTGATCAAAGCTTCTCCTTCTTCTTCTGGTGGTGGTTTCTCTCCGGCAGTGTTATTCCCTTCCTGCTGGAACAACACGTCTCTCCTAATCCACATAAATCAATAAAGGAGTCACGGGATAATTGCGAGCAAAGGAGTCAACAGCGCGTTATCTCCCTTCAATTTAATGATCAGTGAGCAACACCGTGGAAGACGTCCAAGCTTTTAATGCTACAGCGTTGCAGTTAAGGGCAGTCAACGGCACTTCAAAAAATGTGCAAAGTTGTCCGGATCGAGAGAAACATTTCCCAATTTCAAGTGTTACGCCCGCTCTGGATATATGTGTGGATGCATGAATTTTAGATAAAAGCATACGGAAACAAACAGATTTAATGTGTATGCTAAGAGCTTCAAGCTTCTTCTTCCAGTGACATTGCACTATGTTACTTCATAATACAATATTTGTATCTCTCATTCAATTTACATGTAATTTAGTTTCATAGCCTCTTTGATAAGTGGTGACTTCCATTATGCAGTCATCTATTCTGTCCTTGTGGTCTCCCGGAAGCGTACAAACTGGCTAATTATGTTTGCCTGATTAAATTTTGGCCTGCCTTCAAACCATTTAACTTATATTTATCCGGGGTTACTTAATTACATTAAACATAAGCTAAAAGAACTGGGATGCAAAAGAACATTTCCTTTGATATGTACAGACACTTATATTTCCATTGGTCCGAATCAGTGTCAGTTTGATTGATCAGTGTTCACAATATCCTCAGGCTGTCTCATTTCCTGCTGCTTGACTTATATAATGAGGTCTGGCTGGAGGTCTGCGTTTTTTCGTTTTTTCTAGGGCGGCATCTGCTGTGAAACACATAACGTAGTCCAGGCAGCATGTGCCGAGCCAAGTGGTCTTTAGCTGCACCGGGGATGCGACTTATAGCCTTTCAGTTTCCACTTAAACACCACTGAGAGGAGCTAGTTTTTGTGAAACAAGACGTGCAGCATTAAGTGTGGTCGAGTGTGCAGTTTGCAGAGGGCATGATGACACTTTTAGTATCTTTGTGACCTGTGGCCCTCGTGTAGATGGGGCGAGATTAGAGGGGTCAGTATCACAGCGGCAGCTTGCATCAATCACAGCCAATCACGGCTTATCTTGTTCCTTTGAGAGCGCTGCGCTTGCTACCCATGACATACTGATAATTTGGTAATGCAGCGTCAGGAGAGTCCTGGCCAGCTTTTCCAACGAGCAACCTCATATTTTTGTTCAGGGTCGTGCGATATAATCATACAGCAGCTCAAATATAAAAATATAATATATATGTTTGTGTTTATGGTTAATCTTGGGGATATCAGCAGCACATCTGACACACGTTGCAGAATCTGAGAATCAGCAAAGTGGTATGCTACTGGCATAATTCACACTGTTGAAGTAAAACTGTATTTTAGTCTATCTGGAGATGTCCACTGGTTAGATAATGTAATCAGAATAAAACAGTTTGCATCTCTCAATCATCTTTGCTGATTGAAACACTTCCAGCAGCTTTAACTTTTAAAGCGCTGCATCAGCATGTCAGCACGTACACGTGTGTAGCCGGCCATCGGCCGCTTTGTGGTGTGTTCAAGTGCAACTTTATTAATGTACATCTGTTGATGCTTGCTCTTCGAGGTCGGTCTGGCGTGTCAAGACCCCGAGAAAGAAAATTTGTCACTGTGACAGAATATCCACTGGCAACAGCACTAAATTTCACAGAACATTTCCAGTGACAGATTTATTAATTGTCGCGCACAATTCGACATGTTATAGATTTAAAAAAGTGAACGTTATCACAAATCCCTGGCTGTTACTCTCAAAGCTCTGCCCGCTCTGTGCTGTGAAAAGGGGGAACATGGATAAAGTGTGCACACTGATTCTGAGCACTAAGAGAAGCCGTGCTGGGCTCCCAGAGTGGATTAGCAGAGTTTATCAGCACCAGCACACTGTGGCACTCATTGCTTGCGTACTGCGGTGGATAAGTGGCTGCAGAGAGCACTGAGTCCTTGGCCTCGGTCAATAACAGCCCTTGGGGTACACAAGGTGCTGGTCAATTAGAAAATGCTGAAACAGTTTCTTGGTCAATATATTCATGGTCACAGTCTAATCTACTCCAGTAGAGCGCTGCGTGAATTCAGATTTTGCTTTCATTTGACATTAAATTCGTATTAGATGATTTTAACATGGGGGCAGCAAACTATGAGCTACAAATACGGATTAATTCTAGTGCTCAAACTGAGCAACACCACTCCAAACAGCACCGAAATGGTACGTATCCGCCCTGTGAATAACTCCGAGGTTTTAATTTAGTTCCAAAAAAATTCCACTCGCGCCTTCAAAAACATCCTGACTGACTTGACTCACTACCTGTTGTGAAATTCAAACAGTTACCTCTAAAAGATTCTTTCAGCGTAATGAGAAACGCCACATTTCATGCAACATTCATTGCACATGTCAAGGATTTTGCAGTCAGTTATGCGACACGGTTTACATCGAGAACGGGGGGAAAAACAGCTCCCATATGGCGCCTTCCTGTGCTTTGAGGCAAAATGGAGCATCTCGGACATGCTACATACATGTCCAAACACAGCTGAGGGCTTTTAACACGGTGATGTTTGACAACAGCCATCTGGCTGCAATATGAGGACACCATGTGAGGCTCAAAGGTGTTGTAAGATTTGAAATGTTAAAGAAATATGCAAATAATACAATAAAAATAAGGTTATAGATCCTGTTTGGTACACCACAACAGTGTTTTTGCCTTTAAATTATGATTGATTTTCAATGAAATGGGTTATGGGTTATGTTGAGAGGGCATAATTGCAGTGTAGTAAACTAAACTTGAACCATTACAAGTGATCACTGTGGTACATTTAGTCTGCTGTGAAATCTGTCAGTCTGCCTCTGGTTTGGACCAAGCAACCAGACCAAGACCACTGAGAAAAAATGGGCCAGAAAACACTTCCTGTTGAACTTCGGTCTAGTTAGTCTGGTGTGGAAGCAAAACAAACCAGCGGAAGATATGTGATTTCAGCATGAGTCAGCAAGCCAAACTACTTTTTAAACTGGTCATGATCTGTCAAGGATGCCATCTATAATATCTAAACTATAAAATAATGAAAAATACACAGATGTATGTTGTTTTTTTGGTATATCTGATTAAAAAAGGGAAATAAAAAATAAGTAGCATCCACATATCAGTAAGGAATAAGAAGTCTCTTTCTACCTGTTATTATTTATAAAAAGTATATAAAATACACACAGTTAAGTGCTACTTAACATGCAGTCTGTTTGATTTCTCCACTGTGCTGATGATGCAGCATGACAAGGGCCAAAACTGTCCAGCATCAGTCCATGTTATATGAATTAAAGTTAACTCCTGTCGGTTCTTTTGCAAAATGTCAATGGTAACTTAAAATAAACCCAACTGAGTGTTCAGAGTGCCAGCCCCAAACCCAATTTTTGCACATCCAGATTGTCGCCACAGATTTTACGAAGTCTGCAACAGAAACGGATAGGATTAATTATAATTATGCTGCTACTCCCAGAGTGGCACGGAGGACAACACAAAGAAGCTGCTTCCATGTTGGAAAGTCACTTCACGAGCATACTACAGTAACCTATGCAGTGCATGTGGCGATGTCTACAGATGTTAAAATGACCTAATTGCAAAGTCAGATTAGGATGCAATGAACAAAATCATGTTCGATCTCATATCTTAATTTAAAGTTGCATTAAAGGGTAATTTATGTAAGGCTTTCTTAAAGGGCAAAGGCATCTTCAAGAGTAAATATATTGTCACAGACATAACAGCACCGATACTGTGATGGCACATTCCTGTATCAGACGTCTGATGATCTGACTCAAAATGTGTTTAATCCTCGTCTTAGATAAGTGTAACTGGGCCAGAGACCTGTCAGTGTTGTGTCTCGGTTGCCGATTAGAATTTGATAGAAATCATAGATCTCTCTCATGCCCTTTAAAATTCAGCCTCTGGTGAAACATTGTTCTGCAGCAGGTATCATGAATCATTCAAATCGTAGCTGATCAGGATTACTGCTTGCCGTCAGCGGTTGTCATGGATTGGCATCTCCAAGATTAAGATTGAATTTATTTATTTATTTTTGCGCTCCTTTTCCTCGTGTCATTTGCTGTCAATTATTCCGCATGGAAGAGACGAGAACATCTATGGGAGGAGGAGGACGCGGAGGAAAAGATCCCAAACCAAACATGACTTGGGCATTAGATAAGAAATTGTGGAAGGATATTCAAGAATAACACCAAAGAAAAAGAGGTAACACCTGCACACTTATTCATGTCACAAATAATAATAATAATAATAATAATTCAAGTGAGGTCTAAACATTAATTAAAAACTATTTGTGGCATATTTCAACTCCCTCACCACAGATGAAGACATGCAACAATGAGTGGTAGGAAAAAAAACGTCAGTAACTTCAGGTAACTACAGTACAACACCTGGTTACAGTTAATAAAAAGGTGCATATTAATTGCAGGTCCCTGACAGGATAAACTTGTGTATGGGGTCTTGCATGAAAGTTTCACACACTACTTCCTACTTTGACACTTGGATGCAAATGGATCACCACAGGATCGTCCAACGTGGGCACGATTCCTATGAATACTGGGTTGATACACGAGACACGTCGGTTGCTTTTTAAGGAAACAATCTGTAATTATTTTGACCTATTATTCCTTCTTATACTTTTTGTTATCAGACTGATTAATTCTGGTTTCATCCAAGTAAAATCTACCTTTAAATTAGCAGGGCAATAATGAATGAACGGATGATGAAAATGATGCCTCTTTCAACACAATGACACACAGAATACACGTTGTATAACTCCATATAAGAGGTTTTTCTTATTATTATTTCATAACGGACATATCAGTTTAGGAACTCAAGTGCAAAACCTTTAAACATTTTTAAAGAATCAGTTTAGTATCATGTATCATTATTTCATTTTACTACGTGGTAAAAACTTAAAACTAGTCAGAGTTAGATATGTGGTGAAAACCTCATCCCAGTCCTCTGTGTTTAGGGAAACATGTGAGCAATTAAACCACACGATCAGAACTTTATCAACCCTGGCTAAAAAAAAACAATAAACTTTACAGTGTGTTATTAATCTTTCACACTGTCTTACTTTGGAAGTCTTAATATCTGCTGGGAAAAAGAAGCTTGGCGTTATTCACATTTAAAATGACCTCAGTGGATACTTCAGACAGATTTTTAACGGGACCATTCCTTAGAATAAATAGGAAATGTATATCCAGCATGCTCATAAAAAAAAACATTTCCCCCCATGCTTCCTCTGTCCCCCACCAGATCCCACAGATGTGAAGTAGATTACGCCCCTTCTTTACCCCTCCTTTTGCCAGCCCCTCTTTCCACTGCAAAGAAAGAAATCATTCAGTTTCAGCCTTTCCCTACAAACATCCCCCTCCCCTACCTTCCCCTCCCAACAGCAGACAGGGGCACACAGACGACCACACTCTCCAGCCAAACCCTAATTGTGTGTGCGTGTGTGTGCATTTTTTTTTTCCCCCCCTGACATGAAGAAGGAAACCAAGTGAGTATTTGTTCTCTGTGCCTGTGAATGGTAGTCCTGAGTCTTTTGTGTCGTTCTGCTTGGCTGAAAAAGTGGAGGAGGTGGCAGGAATTAGCTGTGACAGATTACTGGAGTTTGGTAAGTTTGGTTTATGGATTTATTAAACTTTGGTTATCGAGCGTAATGGGGAAGGTGGGGCTTTCTCACCTGGCACTGCAATGGTAAAAGCAGAAAAAGACCACTTAGAAAAAGCCTGCTTTTGCATTTTTATGGGGTTTATCTGTCGTCTGTAATACTGTTATGTATGTGGATGGTTCATTTAGAGTTTAAAAGTAAGAAATTTAAGCATGAGAAATAGATCTGGGATCTTTTCTTTCTGCGTCTGATGGCATTTCTGTGAAGTACATGTGTGTATATAGGTTTGTGTGTGTAAATACATCTCTACTTATCTAATTATTGCGCTGCCAAGTTTGTTTCCACCTTACGTGATCACCTCTGAGGCCTCTCTATGCTCGACCGGTTTATTGCCAAGGACCTTGTTGTCATAGCAACGTTGAGTGTTGTGACACCTGTGAAACACACCTGTTCAGGCTTTGACAAGTAGGGCCAAAGGGCTGAGCTGCAGCTACGCCACAAATACTCAGATTAGCTCTGACACGCAGCTGTGGACGTTGCCAAGGTTGAGCTTTAAAATTCAAGACGCATTGTCACAACCCGATCGTTTTTAGAGAAACAAGCAGTCAATTAACTGATTAACCGAATGGCAAAAAATGTTTTGGCAACTTTAAGAACTTTAACCCTTTGAGCTTTTTTTGTACTTTTTTCTGAGATTTGTTGGACCGAGCAATGAATCGAGTGATAGTCCTGCTTCATTTATTCAATCAAGGTGTGAGAATTACTCCTGATTTCTTCAGTCACTGCATATTTTAAAGTCACCGCACAGCCTACATTACAGTAGACCGCACTGCTGTCACAGGATCCACTACACAGGGATTTACAGTAGTCTGTGCTTTCCTTTCAAGATTGCAAACAAGAGCTGAAATATCCTAATGGTGTTCTCAGCGTTTTGGCGGCAACCCGTTTTTCTTCTGCAGGCGAGCTTTTGCTGTTTTAAGCCAAAGAGAAAAGTCAGCCTATAAAAGCCACTTCACGGTGACAGATCCTTCACAGCAAAGCCAAAAAAAGGTCACCACAGGGCACAGGGAGTCTAACACAAACACAGTTTCATCTTAACGTCAGTGTGGAAATTGCGGAGACATTTTCCAAAGACAAAGGCAACTGCTCCTGCCAATCTGTGACACAGAGACGAGCACGTGTGCTTCTAGTTAGCGGGCCTTTTAGAGACTGAATTAATGTCACTAAATGTCCTTTGACTCGGGCCTTTTACTGCTGCAGTGGTAATTGAACGCAGAGACAATAAAGTTATATTTTAAGATGGAATACATTTTGGACGTATTCTGTCATTAGGCTGAAATTTTTGTCACTCCATGCCGTATGGTTTTGATTTATTGATCCAAACAAGTGCAGTAAAACTTCAGAGTAATAAAAAGTCTTGAACATGCTGTTCTGCCGCTCTCCAATTAGGGAGTTTTAAATGTGTTTAAAGTTTGGCATTCAAGATTTTTCTGCTCTCACCTTAGTTTCACCAAATGTGTTTTTTTCTGAATCTTGCTAATCCATGTCAAAACCTTTCTACGTCTTTCTAAAGATTTTGCACACGTGACCGAACAAACCATGCACCGTATGACTTGCAGGAAAGCAGCAGATACCTATTCTCATACAAAGGTGTTTGTAAATGAAGAAAATAATATCTGTAATATTCAAACTGTCCAAATAACAAACCCCATTCATCCGTCGTGACAGGCGTCACCTCTCGGAAAACTCATTAAATCTCTTATTCAAGTGGGTGACATCAGCCGGGTCTGTTACAATGCACGCGTCAGTCAAAATAAATGAGCAAACTTATTATTCTGACATCGAAGCAAAGCAAAGCTCTCCGCTTGCAGCCTGGACTGGTCTGAAGGTTTTGTGTTTACAACTCTTCTTACAGCTGCTGCAACATATGTGAGGTCACCGTTTAGTAAGTAAACAGAAACAGTGTGTGTGTGTGTGTGTGTGTGTGTGTGTGTGTGTGAGGGGGGGGGGCGCAGCCAGCAGTCGGATCTTTTATAGGTTTGGTCCACAACTCATCTTAAAATAAATAGACAATTTTACGGTGTCCGTTCTAGCAAGCATGACCGGGCATTCATTCTCAACAAAACATGGCAGTAGGTGCAAGTGAACTAACTCTTTTTTTTTTTTTTTTCACTCCAGCTATGAGAACTTGAAATAGTTTCAAGGCTGCTGTAAAAGTAAACTGCAGAAACCAAATGTACGACAGCAGAAAGAACTCTGCAAAGCCTCTACCTAATAACAAGTCGGGTTCAGGTTTTTAAATATATTTCCAGATGCAGAGGAGAGAGACGGATGAATGGCAGCCTACAGGATGATAGAGAGACACTGTCGCTGTTTGACTGAATACTGTAACACATGAGGAAAGGAGGGGCGAACACTTAGAGAAAACAAACCGCTCCTTTGTAATGAGATCTCACCTGATGTCAGAGATTTTGCAACAGCAGCTTTGTCTCCGTGCTCTGATAACACATCAGAGTGCAGAGACAAAGCTGCTGTGAGGGTTGACGAGGTGAATAGACGCTATGAAAGATCCCCAGACAAAAGCAAGTTACCAAAAACAACAGAAACACTGCTGTAAGTGCAACTTTTACAGTCCTAGCGTGACACGACTCAAGCGTCTGTTACAGTAACCCGACCAGAGCGTGAGGCCCTCTGAAGTATATAAACACAACACGTGCAGCGCACAGCTTTACAGAGAACAGTGGAAAAAAGCATGAAGAGATGCTGTCATGTGGATTTCTATAGAAGCAAGTTATGAGGAACCGATTACTCATGTTGAAATTTAATAACATAACAGAATTTACAGGATTCAAACTTTTTTCAATCAATTCCAAAAAGATGATTTTAACTATTTCAGAGTCCGTTATTCAAAAACAGATATTTAGTCAAATTGGTGAGTCAGTTCAGGCAGCGAAAAATTCAACCTTTAACATCTGAGTTACGGAGGATACTGAGGACAGGACGGAGGTCTGATCCATCTTTGGTAGCTTGAATGTTCAAGTTTAAATTTTTTCATCTTGATTGTTGGTACCTGAATTGACTCAATTTTAGCAAACTTTAGACCTGAAACCACATTTTCAGCTTGAACAGAAACACCTGAAATGGGTGTCGTTTAGCTCAGTTGGTAGAGCATCCGCCCGATGAACAAAGGCTCAGTCCTTGCCGTGGCGGCCCAGGGTTTGAATCCAACCTGTGGCTCTTTCCTGCATGTCATTCCCCATCTCTCTCTCTCTCTCTCTCTCTCTCCACATTTGCTGTCACTCTTCAAGCTGTCTCTGTCAAATAAAGCTCAAAAAGGCCACAAAAAAAAAAAAAAAAAAACACCTGAAATGACCTCCTGGAATTTTCAAAGCGGCAAATTCAAACCACATAAACTCAGATAGAAAATATTTCAGTTCCATAAATTCAGTGGATTAACAATGGGACATTAAGATATAACATTTTTCAAATTGTTTGTAAAATTCAAAGTGTTACATCCCATCTCTGGTAATGCGGGTTTGCATGAAAGAAACACTCCCATATCCTCCAGATATCACTTGATCAAACATATTCAGTTACTGTAGTGCAGCAGCCGCCTTCTTCAGCTGAACACTACATACTCAGTTTCACAATGTTATACAGTCAATCGCGTATTACAGCAGCTGTATGATGTGATCACTGTTAAAATATGCAGCGTGACATTCAGAGTGTCACATGTTTGAGCCCCTACAATATTAAAGATAAAAAATTTATCACTGAATCTATTGACTGAAGGAATAATGATGAAAAACACAACAAATGCCTAAAAGGTCAGGAGACACATTTAAGGCCCATTATGCAGTTTAGTACAGCTAATGTTTGTGTGATTTAAATGAAGCTGTTGAAAAGATGCAGACAGTACCAGGGGAGCGCTTCAGATTAGGCTTTAAGATGTGCTAATGTGCTTATTAAAGGTCTGTGGTTCTTCAGATTCACAGCTGAATCATGTAAAAATGAATGAGTGTTTACGCCCGATGAGGCAACGGAGTGGAGAAGCTTTGATTTAAAAAAGGTGATAGTGGACAAATGAGGGTCCACGCTTAATATTCCCTCTGTGCTCCAAAGGTCTGCAGAGATAATGACATTTTTAATTTTTTTTTTTTTAACATGAATTTATATATTTTTGCATTTTGGCTTAATTACCACTAGAGACACTGAGTGAATGAGTTCATTTTAAACAATTGCGCAAAAGTTTAACTACAGTTCATGCTTGCTAAAGGTAAAGAATGCTGACTTTCTTCAGCACGACTTCATGACTTTCTCTATATATTTCTTACTTGTGAATCATTTATCATCAGACTTGCGTATACGAGCTACTGTGACAAGTACATTTCCCCAGAGTGTCTTATCTTATACACCAAACCAGAACCCTAAAACCCAATTCACTAAGAGCAATAATTTAACTTTTTAGGAAATAACACAAATCCGTTTTTTGCAAAAAGTTGGGTGAGGTTGATACCGCCATTAAAGAGCTGCAGTCAGCAGACAGATAGCTTAGCTCAGTATATCTCTGTCTTGTCTTGGAGCAATAAATGCTGAGTTTTTAAGGTGCCTCTTTACTCATTGATTAAGTTCACAGAAGTTCTCCACGGTCACTCGCCTCTCCTCTTTTCAGGTTAACATGTGGCGCTGTTGGATGCCCTTCATCTTGGCCTGGGTATCCATGGCAACCCCAGCACACTGCCAAAGTGGAGATTGGGGTTCAGGCTTCGACATCTACTCCGAGGTAATGGCCTTCAACGACACATCGCAGGCGTTTGGCGATGAACCCGAGAGGATGAGACACCAGAAAGACTGGGTCACGTCACCGACTTTCTCACCATCATCCCCACCTAAGCTGCAATATGAGACTTCGTCTGACAAGTGCTCGGTCCACTTCAGCACTAACACCGCTTCAGCTCGAAGACTCAAGGCCCAGAAAGAGGAGCTGGCTTATCTGCAGGCCATCCAGCATGGAAACAAAGCGGTGATGGATAACCTGGCTCAGTTTGTGGGGGCAGAGCTGGGAGATCAGAGCTATGAAGACGTGATCAAGGAAAATATAATTGGCATCCAAGAGGACCAGAAGAGTTGCCACGAGGTGGTGGAGAAAGCTGAGGAAGATCTAGAAAAGCAGCTGGAGGGGGAAGCGTCAGGCGCTCTCGCTGGGATGCAGAAGTGAGTTTGATAAATCATTTTTTCAAGAAGAATTGTTTGTGCTGAGCTTCTTAGAGGTAAAGATTGAAATGTAAAGCAGCTAAAAAATAAAACAGCTTGTTTGTTGGTGCACGGAAGACGTAAACAAATTCATGGTGGTAACACAGAAATTGGAGATATTGTGAAATCTGTGTTTAAACAGCAGAGATAGGCTGTTTCATCCGGTCTTTATGGTGTGCACGAAATGAGCCGGTGTATTATCCTAATATCATGATGCAAAGCTCCTGCACTGAGTCTCCATTTAAAGGTACAGTGTGTCAGATTATGAGCACGAATGAAGCCTATAACATAACTATGCCCATGGAGTCCATCATGTTCGACTGCCATGTTTCTACAGTAGCCCAGAGTGGACAAAAACTAAAACACGGGCTCTAGATGGGAATTTTTTAATTTGATGCCAGCAACAAGTTTCAATAGAAGCTGGGATGGTTTCATGTTTACTACTCTACTTCTGTTAACGACCCTCGCGCTGTAAGCGTTTGGGAACCGAGGAGACCAATTGCTGTAATCTTGAAAGAGGAACGTTTCCCCTTCCTTGCTTGATGTAGAATTTTAGTTGCTCAGTAGTTCAGGGTGTCCTTTGTCATATTTGATGTTTCATAATGCGCCCAACCTTTTCAAAGAGTGACAAATCTGGACTACAGGCAGGCCAATTTAGCACCCAGGCTCTTTCACTATCGAGCCATGCAGTTGGAACACGTGCAGAATGTGGTTTGGCTTCGTCTTGCTGAAATAAGCCAGACCGTCCCTGAAAAAAACATCATCTATAAAACCTGTATGTATTGATGAGAGATCAATGGTGCCTTCACAAATGTGCAGGTTACCCATCATGCCAATACAGATGCTGGCTTTTGAATAGTGCGATGACAACAAGCCGGATTTTCTCCTCTTTAGTCCATGATTTCCAAACCGAATTTAAAATTTTGGACACAGGACAGTTTTTCACTTCGCCTCAGTCCATCTTAAATGAGTACAACCCCACAGGAGGAGGCAGGATCTGGTTTATGTACGGCTTCCTCTCTGCATGGTGCAGTTTCAGCTTGCATGTCCACGTCAGAATGTCTCTGATGGCCTGAAGAACACGGCCATCCAAAATTGGTTTTCGGCCCTGTCCCTTGTGTACAGATATTTCATGTGCCTTTTAATCTTTTCTTAAAATGGTGATTGAATCTTTTGATAATGTTTCATGCACTGTAGACAACGTATTCCCCAGATTCTTTACAATGGGAACATTATTTGTATGTTGCAGCAGCATTTGCAGTCAGTCTTTTACACAGTGGTGAACCCCTCCCCATGTTTACTTCACAAAGACTCAGACTTTTTCTTTTTTCTTTTTTATTCCCAATCATATTAGTAACAAGTTGACAGTTAACCTCATTAATTGTGAGTTGTGTGTTTGTGTGGGTTTCTTTATAGCATTTCACAACTTTTCCAGTGTTTTGTTGCCACTGTTTCGACTTTTTTGAAACGTGTTGCTGGCATGAAATTCAAAACGGGAAATCAAACATTTCTCATTTTCAACTTTTGATGCGTGCCAACTTTCTTGGAAATAGGGTTGTAATATATTTAATGTCCTAAGCTCCTCTTTCACTCACTCTGTCTCTCTCCACATCTGCCCCTGTTTCTTCCTTCCGTTCATGGCACCTTGTGACCTGGATTATCCGTCTTCTGGAGCAGAATCAGAGAAGAGTCTTTGGCCTTTGAAGAAATGCTCCGTGCCGCAGCAGACATGGCCAACAGGCTGGAGATCTCATCGCAGGCCCTGCATGCTTCATTCACCAAGCAGCTGAAAGACATTGGCAGAGTTCACCGCTAAAGAAGTGCTGAAACACTTTGCACATTGTGCACGTGTCATACTTCAGCTTGTGATGTTTGGTATCCTGTGTGAAATCCAAAAATAAGGAAAATAAATCCTCCTGCAATTCTATATTTTTTAATTACTTTCTTTACAGCACTAAGCTACAAGGCCAAGGTCAACCCTAAACTGTAGGACTCAACATCATACAGAGATGACAGGAATGCTGGTAATCTCACATCGTATGTACAATAAGGAAACACGGCAAAAAAGAATCATTGGGTGGAAAACACACGTTTTCCTTCACTGAAGTTAAAACCCCGTAAAACATTTTCCATCCAGGCATTATTCAGGGAATTTGGTGAGGTCAGATGTGGCAACAGTATGTGGCGCAGGTTGAAGCCAAGTTGAGTGTTTATGGATCAAACTAGATTGGCCCTCGGAGAGCAAACATAATGGCTCTGTTAGTCTTCTCCAGAGGAAGCTATGCATCGACCATCTGGTTCCAGGGTGAGGATGGAGGCCAGGATAGGATGACTAGTGTGTTCCAGTGGAGATTTTGTTTTTGCAATAAAAAGAAGGGGAAGACTGCAATTGGGACGTCATTGTTAAAAAGCATTGTTATCTGGTGTTTGGTGAAAAAGCTACGCAGGGACATGTGGATGACAGAGGGGCAGGAGACTGACAATTCCTGTGATTAGACAGAAATAAGCAGGAAGCAAACTTGATAGTTTTTCAAACAGAGAAACTCTGAACCTGCAAAAACTTTATACATAACATAAAGTTTAGGATCAGAAACGATTTGTGTGCCTCAGCTGGAAACGTGAGAATCATGCTTTAGTCGTCTGTCTCGCTTCATCGTGCTGCTCTCTCTCTTTCTAAACCTGCTATGACTCATGAGAGAGGATGCTTTCACGCTTGCAATCATGAAATGTTTAATATTATGGATTTGTACAATGTATGATATGATATGATATGTTTTATCCAGTAAACAGCAACAAACAATACATTAGCCTTTTCATTTTTTTAAACATGTTTTAAAGAGTGCATAGGAAAACTAAAACTTCACTAAGCATATTAATTCACCTAGTCTGCCCTCTAGCTGTTCATCACAGAAGAGTCTCATGGTCGTTTGTTCAGCTGCATGTGTCACTTACTTACACACCTTTTAAGGTTGTACAAAATGAATAAACGGAGTCTTAGTTAGTCCGGAGCTAACTGAATCTAACTGGAGACTCACTTTCTATACATGCAAGTTATCACTTTTATGGTGAATGGTGTGTGTGTGTGTGTGTGTGTGTGTGTGTGTGTGTGTGTTAGTGTGTGTGTGTGTGTGTGTGAGAGAGAGAGAGAGAGAGAGAGAGAGAGAGAGAGAGAGGGAGGGATAGGAGGTGGAGGGAGTGTTATAGGTGCCAGATGAAAGATGCGAAGTGCTCAGTTGTGTCCTGTCTCCTCACAGTGGATGATGTGCTGTTTTGCGGATATAATAGACAAGAGTGGCCACAGCCAATGCAATCTAATCATGGGATAATGAGAACTCATTTTAAACGCAAAATGGATTTTAGAGTGTTAGATTAGGTCAGAAAGGACGCGTAATTTTTTTCTTTTTTCTTTTTTGGCACCGTGCGTAAAAACGTGGAATTGTTTGGATAATACACGAAAACAAACAGGACTATTCGTTTTTTTTATTATTATTATTATTTTTTGTTTACTATCGAGTTAATTTCTCAAGGATAGATATCTGTAGGCAGCATTATGAACTGGCACTATAGTGCCGCTCCCTGATTCAGCACCGGGTGATGATGGATAGCTCAGCGACTTAGTGCGCGGGCAGGCTGCTGGAGCGCGGACACGAAAGGTCCAAGAGCAGGGCTCTGAAGTGAGGAGAGGTGAGGTGTCTATCGATGCTGAGCTTTAGTAAACTTATTCAGCCAGTCTATCGTCCTACTCGCAGCCCGCCCACAGCTTTAACAGTAACAGTAGCGGTGAAGTTGTCCTGATATGCCTCCCAGCTGCGAAGATGACAGAGTTGGCTCATACATCACGGTTTCAAGATAACGTTTTGACAGTGGACGGAAACACCTCCGGCTCCGTGCTCTCCGGTGAAGTTGGACTTGTTACAAGCAGAGTACAAAATGGGACGCAACCACCTGTTCTCTGCGAGGACGGCCGTCCTCTGCTCGCTGCTCTTGTGTCAGTCAGGTAAGCACGTTTTTAAATATCTTGTGTGCAGAAGCAGATAGATATGGCAAACATTTGACCTACAACGGTGTCATAATGTCAGTCAACATTTTTGACAAGTAGAAATGATAAACTTGAAAATAATAAAAGGCTAGTGCGCTTAAAAATAGCAAAAACGCACGTTTATCCAACGGTTTACCGGTTAATCTTAACCCTGGTGCGCTTTTTCAACAACTCACATAATGCATTTTTTCATATCTGGAGAAATCATCGCCTGCGCTATGCTAAATGATATAAAATCACTTCACCTGGTGCAGCGGTATGGTTTTGTCCCACATGTTAGCAACGTGATATAAACCCCCTAAATCAACTTCCAACTCCTCCATCTCCATCTTTCACTTCTCCACCAGTCTACTGTATGTTCACTTATTTTTTAGTTTTAATTAAACATATCTCACACACAAAACACACACACACACACAAAACACATCATCATGCACATTTAGATATTGCCAATGAAGAGGCAATGCACTTCACAAAAACTCTGAAGAGAAAATATTTCACACAACATGCTACGACAGCTTAGTCATTGTTACATTTTCAGTGGATGTTAATGGTTACATATTTGACAAAGATTCATATTTACAGCCAGAATTTGGTTAGTTTGTTTCAGGGTTCAAAAGTCAAACTGATATTTTAATTATCCTCACTTTATGTTTTAGTAAACATAAACTATTATTAAGACTTTTTTGTGGACATAAATGTGGAAACAGTGAGATAATGATTAATTCCTATTCGGCTTTACATCCATGAAGTTTGAGCTTGGGGGCAGCTCTATTTGAAAGTCGATTCAGGAGCTTCTGCATGGTTATGTATGAGTTCCCCCTTCACTGAAGACTGTGTACTCACTTGGAGGTCTAAGATAACATGTGTTTCCCTGTGAGCGGGATTTTAAAAACACAGCCTATACTGTGAAATCAAATGTACTGACGCTTCTACGCCCCCTCCCTCCATTTGGAGATGCTACAGTGATCACACGTGCGAGCGCTTGATCTCGTGCCAACACACTTCTCATTATGATACTGACAGGTTTTTTTTGTTGTTTTGTTTTTTGGCTTTGAACTTTTCACTCTAAGTAAGTATTTTAAGCAAGTATTTGACAGCCCAATTTCACAAGAGCACCTCTGGCCTGAGAAGCTGCTGACTCGATCATCCAAACTGGTCAGTGTTTCATACACCTCTCGCCAAGGGGCCTGGCCACAGTCCAACATCCATGGCCCAGTGTGCTGGATGTTGGAGGTGTCATCTCATTTCAAGTCTATCCTGGCAGGAGGGCTTTGATCTATGCTACCCATGAGCCATTTTTCAAACCCCACATCTGGTCTATCCCAGATGCACGGGCAGATGAACGTGCGCCGCCCTGACTGTCAAGAGAACAGATAAGAAATCTCTGGTGCCTGCTTGTTTGCCAAGATGAAATTAGTTCATGACGGCAGGAGAGAAGCCCATGGGTAAATTATCTCTAAATTCATTCAATACTATTTGCCATGTTTAATACCTTCATATTTTTTCTTGTCCTAATAATCACAATAGTCACCACGTCCAACCTTTCGCTGTTAAAAACCCTCAAGCTAAAAAAAAAATAGCATGTGCCATAAATCACTTTAACAGATTTGCATGGATCCCTCAGGTTAGCTCTTTGCAACACGTAATCCCCTCACCTGTTTATCCTCCACTGGACTGTCCTGCAGAAGTAAATACCTGTCAATCAGAACCACAACCTACCGATGGACAGGTAATGATGTGACCTTGGCTAAGTGGCCAAATGCAAAGTGGTCCAAGGTTTTGGTTTTAGGATCCTTGATGGAAGCACACTTCATTGGGTTGCATTATACCCTGACACTGTCAAACAGAGGGAGTTGATGTTAATGGCATGTAAACCCCATCTCAATAGATTTTTTAAAAATATTGATTCTTTATATTGATTGAGGCTTTGGTGTACTTCCACATTTAATTACATAAATCTCTAAAGAGAAGCTGTCGTGAGATTTGTCACGAGTCCTCTTTCTGCACATTAAACAGTGAATATATTTCTGTCAGGACTGTGCAAGAAGATAGAGGAGGAGACGCTTTCTGTTTATTAACCAAAAGTCGAAGAATACAGGATACTGAGGCAGGCAATTGTCAAAACCGGAAGAGCAGTCCAACACAGGCAAACAAAGCCAAAAGAGCAGGCAAAAAAACAAAAAACAAAAATCCAAGCAAACAGAGATAATCCAAAGGGAAACAGTGGGATGTTTCACACATGGTACTGTGCAATGTTGAACTGGCACCGAAACGAAGAAACACAATACACAAGGAGGGCCAGATAACAACAAGATACAGGTAAAATTAATCAGGGTGGAACGGATGATCAAAACTGGCGGGAAACAAAGGCAGGAAGTAAATTTACAGACACAAAGACAGGGGTGAATTACAAAATAAAACAGGAAACACCAAACAAAAAACTCAAAAACATGACAATCTTATGCATTTATCCAAAAATATGATAAATGCAGGTTCACAAATAATGTATACACTAGAGCAGGACAGATAAATTGACAGTAATTAGCTTGATATTGGTGGTATATGTCATATTTATGCCTATAAGTAACAAGAAATTCCAGTACAGGAAAATGAAAGAGATGTTTGAGGCAGATTAGAAACATTGACATCATTACATAGTTTGTACACCATGTTTTTGTCACCAAGTTACACTGATGAGAAGTTTGAGCCAGCAGGTTAGCTTAGCTTGTTTTAGCTTAACTCAACCTTCTCGGGTTGGGATCAGTCTCCAAGCATACTTTTGACACTTTCTGTACACGTCAAACAGATATAACAAGATATAACATGTCAAAGAGCTTTAAAGGATTTTGTTACAGAAGACAAGAGTCTGGTTTCTGGCTGCTTTCAGTCTTTATGCTAAGCTAAGCTAAGCTAAGCTAAGCTCACTGGCTGCCGACTCCAGTTTCATATTGATAGTACATTCATGAGAGGAGTGTCAATCTTCTCATCCAGTTTTTGACAGTGAAGTGAATAAGAGTGTTTCCCAAAACGTGAAACTATTACTTTATTAATACAGGGGAATGACGAAAGTCCTCATATTGTTATCATTTATTATTTAGCCCATAGATAACAAATAATTGCAGTATAATGAAGCCAAAGATATGTTTGGAGGAGATTAGAAACACTGATGCTATCGCACGCAAACACAGACTTTCATCAGCCTCTGCCTCAACTGTCCGTTAATTGTTTTTATGCATCAGTTGCAACACAGAGTGACAGACAGCTCGACAATAAACACCCTTCACTGGTGAGAAATTAGCTCACCTCCACTTAACACAAGCAAGTAATGATGTGTGTAATTGACTCTGACTACACTGATGAAGGTGGGAGTGGTAATCCCCAAGAGGATGGGATTCCTCTCTATTTCCGTTGCTATTCATTCTGCAGAAAAATAATACAGTGACTCAGCCCGGGCTTGTACGCAAATCCGTCTAGACCGCATATTTAAAATCAATTTGATTAAGTCACCTCACCTTGTAAAGCCACACATGTGATATGATAGAGACACTCCAGAGATAAAGAGAGAGGTTACAGCTGAAATGTTGCCGTCAAGGGAGGAGAGACGCTTCCTCAGTCTCACCCTGCTCACCTCAAGAGATTTTAGCAGGCCGTCCACATGTGGAGCTCGGATCAGGAGATCAAAAGATTTGCTAAGATGTGGTAAAGTCAATAAGACTTGAAAAGTCTTGGATGTTTAGAGTAGGCTTCTGTGCTGAAACACGAGATGTTCACTACACTAACCCCTTGTTCCCAAAAGCTTGTTAAATGGGGATTAGGGGAGACACAGAATATGATCCCAGCTTATTCCTCTTCCACCATACTTTGAATGTAACATTCTCTATGTATTATTCAATTAAATATTAACTGATGACCTTGATATGAAAATGTGAAATGGTAATGGTCTAGCAGTGTTATATTAGCTTATTAAAATGTCGAAAAACTCCATATTTAAGAGTGATAGTCAAGAAATATTTTATAGGTCTATTAAGAGAATATTAAAAAAAAGATGAGTGTAAATAAAATTTCATAGAAATTGAATAAAACCTTAAATTTCATTTGTACAGCGTTGAATAAATCTGACCAAGTTCCATTTCTCTCATATTGCATCTGTCCTCTGTAAATGTTGAACCTTTAAAAAGAGGAGGACTTTTCAAATTAAAAGAAATAATGTATCTACAGTTCTTTGTGATGAGAAGACCCACTCACACGCCGAGGATGATCTCTTCAAGACGCTCTTCGCTGGTTACAACAAGTGGTCAAGACCTGTGCCAAACATCTCTGACGTGGTCATTGTCAAGTTCGGACTGTCCATAGCGCAGCTCATTGACGTGGTGAGTCATCACACATGGACTGTTTACAGTTTGTCCAGCTCATGTGCGTCATAAAAACATTAACAATAAAACACGTGACACGGAATAGGGTTGCTCGATTTCTCTCTTTTGAAAAAAGCGGTTTGTAGCCCTTTACTAATATCATGAATTTTTAATATGACGTGAACAAAATGCTTCAAGTTTAAATGTCAGACTGAGAAGAAGACATTTTAGTTTATTTATTATGAGTGCAAAAACTTATTTATACACCATATTCCTACCTATACTTAGCAAAACCTATGACACAGCAACTTTTACCTTTTACCCTGCAGGTTTTACACTATACTCGGCTTTTTCAACAGTATGTTTTGCCATTTCTATATTCAGTAGCAAAAACAAACTTAGGAAAACTAAATTATGCAACCTCTGCCCTGTTGCAGAACATTTCACATCCATGAAGTCACTGAAGTAAAGTTACTGAAAGTTACATTTAGGTCTGCTCCAACAAACCTCCAAATGCCTCACACATACAGTATGTTCTTCTGGCCTGAATGCAGAGTTGACAGCCTTAACTCTGTCTGTCTGTCTGCCTGTCTGTCTGTCTGTCTGCTAGGACGAGAAGAACCAAATGATGACAACGAATGTGTGGCTTAAGCAGGTCAGAAACAGTTGTGTCAGCTTCGATTTTTTTTTTTTTTTCTTGGTGATACACAAAGTTAAGAAAATGACTTCTACAGTTACAAAGTTAAGAAACAACTGAAAGACTTATATGACAATTAAGTAACTGATCATATTTCTCCAAAACGTCTCCCAGGAGTGGAATGATTACAAACTTCGCTGGAGACCGTCTGACTATGACAATGTGACGTCCATAAGGGTGCCATCAGAGCTCATCTGGGTACCAGACATCGTCCTCTACAACAAGTAAGAGTGATACTGTATGAGACATTAAAAACCTTGACATTAGACCTGCAATTACATTTTTGCAAGTTTTTTTTTTACAAATTACAAGTTGTCCTATGGTTTAATCTGTCAGTTATTCTCTTGATTAATTCATTACTCATTTAGTCTGAAACAGACTCGTTTGTACTGCTTGTTTTGTTTCAGCCAACAGTCCAAAAGGTATTCAGTTTACTGTCATAAAGGACAAAGAAAAACATCAAATATTCAAATGTGAGAACCAAAGATTTTATTTGTTGCATTTTTACTTAAAAATAGCTCAAATGATAAACATATCTTTCAGATTGTTACAGCTAACTGATTAACTGACCAATCTATCCAGCTCTATCTAAAACAAGCATGTTATTTAACCTGCTGCAGTGAATGCTTTTAACAGAGTTGCAGACAGCTAAACTCATCACAGTGACAAATACTTCTTTACTGGATGGTATATGGCACCATCTAGTGGACTTTATGAAACATATTCAGCTCAGGTCCAGGTCAAGTCATGATAAAACAAATTTAATGTCTTAAACTGTAACCTATATTAAACATTTATATGAACTTGATTTGTGTTCTGCATCTCTCTCTTCATTTGAAAATGAAAACAACCGCCATCATGTATTGCCTCAGTGTGAATAGAAGAAACCGCTTTTGCTAAATGAATCTCACGGAGATTAAACCGAGAGGGTTGGTGATAGAGTCATGCTCCATCGAGCCGGTACAACCACAGTCTCTAAGCGAAATGAAAAAAAGGTGTGAAACTGATGAAACGATAAAGGCTCATTATTACGTTTGCAGCAGGAGATATTATCGCTATTAAAGGGATGAATGCAGCAGAGAGATTATTATTGGGAAATCAAAACACTTCATTGTGACATTTTGGAATTAGAAGTTCTCACAAGGGAGGATATGATTATTTATCAGCTAAAACTAATCGTGCTGCATGTCCCCATCACTCATATGACGACTTCTGCTTTTTCAGTGCTGACGGTGAGTTTGCTGTGACCCATATGACGAAAGCTCACCTGTTCTACAATGGTAAAGTTCGCTGGGTCCCTCCTGCCATTTACAAGAGCTCCTGCAGCATCGACGTCACCTTCTTCCCCTTCGATCAGCAGAACTGCAAAATGAAATTTGGCTCCTGGACGTATGACAAGGCCAAGATTGACCTGGAGCGGATTGAAAACACTGTGGACCTGAACAACTATTGGGAGAGCGGTGAATGGGCCATCATCAACGCTGTGGGGACGTACAATACAAAGAAATACGACTGCTGCCATGAGATCTACCCAGACATCACCTACTTCTTCATCATTCGAAGGCTTCCCTTGTTTTACACCATCAACCTCATAATCCCCTGTTTGCTCATCTCTTGTCTCACTGTTTTGGTTTTCTATCTCCCCTCAGACTGTGGTGAGAAGATCACCCTGTGCATTTCAGTGCTGCTGTCCCTCACTGTTTTCCTTCTCCTCATCACAGAGATCATACCATCCACATCCCTCGTTATCCCGCTCATCGGTGAGTACCTCCTCTTCACCATGATTTTCGTCACCCTCTCCATCGTCATCACTGTCTTTGTGCTCAACGTGCACCATCGCTCTCCCAGCACTCACAAGATGCCCCGTTGGGTCCACTCCGTGTTCCTGGACCTGATCCCTCGCTGGTTGTTCATGCGACGGCCCGCTCCAGATGGTCTGCGTCGAAGGCTGGTGCTCCTCCAGCAGGAGGCTGTGGCGGAGCAGCAGCAGTGCCGGATAGCCGGGTACAAATCTGGCAACTGCCTCAGCACCTCGGCTAACTGGTTAAGAGATGGCACCATGTCAGAAGATCCTGAGAGGAGCTGTTACGAGGATTTAGAGCTGGGAACTCTGACCTCATATTTCTCCTTCCGTCCTCCTTCACCCAGACCTCCAGGGACGACTCCTCCACCACAACAGAAAAACCAACAGAACAGCCAGAACCGACCGGAGGCAAACAGACAGTTAACAGGGGTCAGGATCAACGCCACTCAGAGGCCAACTAAAGTTGATAATACAGTATCAGACTCAACATTCCTGCTTTCACCAAGTGTTATACGTGCTCTGGAAGGAGTGCACTACATTGCAGACCATCTGAGGGCTGAGGATGCTGACTTCAGTGTGAGTATCAGTGAAGTACCACATCTGCTGTTATCAGACATTATCTGCAAAGGTTCATAATTTACTTCATCCAACTTCCTCATAGTTTATACATTATGTGCCCAAGTAGATGAAGTAATAGCACTCGTCAAGTCATAGTATTCACTCCTGCCTAGTGTTTGTGAAGTCCGGTTGAAGGTTTCTTTGATTATGAACACACTGTGTACTCCCCAACTTACCAGCAACCTCAGAATAAACACCTCTACCTCAATTTAGAGAGACCACAATGAGTCGCTTCTTGGCTGTATTTAAAGGATCAAATCAAATAAACTGAGGATCAAATCAAGAACAAAAGAGCGAGCAGAGTTAGGGTTTACTACAAAGTTCACCAGCTATGAACAACATAAGAATTTAAAGTCCTACGTGTAGCTTCTTGTTTTCACTCTCTCTCTTCATTCTACACAGGTAAAAGAGGACTGGAAGTATGTCGCCATGGTGATTGACCGCATCTTCCTATGGATGTTCATTATAGTGTGCCTGCTTGGGACCATTGGCCTCTTCCTACCCCCATGGCTAGCTGGCATGATCTAGCTCTTGTGAAGAAGTGTGAAGAAAAAAAAAATCCATAATTGTGACTAGTTAGTGAAGTTTGACATTCGAAATGTAGCTGAACTCAAGACTGGGAATGTGACTCAAGTTTGTGCAACACACCATGTTAGCCTCATGAGGCTATAAAGCTATTTACAGACCACCAAACCAAAATTTTGCTATTTCTCCTTATAACTAGTGGGGCAAAAATCAAAAGGGTTTATCCTCTCAACAGTTATATCTCAGATATCTCAGACTAAGCTTGTCAGGCTCAGCTGTTTGGACTTGGCTCAACTTTCACCTGTCTTAAGCTGCACAGCTCAGGTGTACTTTCTCAACCTCACCTGTAATGTTACTTGGTTGTTTTTAGCCTGAATGCTAACATTAGCATGTGAACATGCTCAGAAGTGGCAATTGTTACTTATCTACTGGACATTATCATGCTAATCTTTAGCACAGAAGATTTGGCGTGTTAGCATGCTAATGTTAGCATGTTAACATACTATGTTAAAATATTGTCTCTTTAGCATGTTGGTTAGCGAAACATGCTAGTCAAAAAGCATGGTGCCAGCATCAGTGTTGGGTAAGGTGTTACAGTAATGTGGTTGCTTTTTTCTGTAGTTTGAGGAGTTGTAATTTAAAATTCAAATTATATTATATTTATTTGAAACGGTGGCAACACGAATGGCTATTGGCCATTTCCCAGGAGTCAGAGGATGGGATGATCGACATCAGTGTTTCATCTCTGTGCCTTCAGTGGAGAGACTGGTTCACATGTGCTACGCCAGTTTGTTGAGAGTGATAGGTCAACCGTCTTCCTGTACCTCCAAATTTGTCTTATTTACATGTTATTTTCTCCTTTGCTGTCCAGCTTGGCACTGGCATATCCAGAAAACAGCAAGGTTTTGTTTTGAGTGTGTAAATAAAGTTCACTAAGGAATGTACTCCCAACTTTGTGGTCACTGGAGCTAACTGGACAGCAGCTAAATACCTCCACAAAGTGTGTGAGTGTGGCGGTTTTGGGGTTGAGGCACATACTGAGCTGAGTAATGGAAAGAAATGTAACTAAATACTGCTGATGGGCTGATGGGCATTGTGAGGGGATCACGAAAGTCATTCGGATTTGCTTTCTGGGGACAATTAATGTACCAAATTTCATAGATGTCCATCCAAGTTGTCGCTGTCTTTCAAATGTTGGGACTGACACTGACTGAATCTTCATTCCAGCTAAGATGGGATGGCTTCCACCTTTTAAGTTTCTCAACTTTCTTTGGTTGAGGCCAACAGTGGCATGCTGTATTAGGAATCTATATACTGGACATACAAACTGTGGTCAGTTGTGCTCTTTCAGAAAGATTTTTGTTTTTCTTCCTGGCCATGCTGCCATGATTACACTTATTTTTGAATGATCATACTATGTAATAAATACCCTTTAAAAATCTGTCTACATAGTATTTGTTGAGTGGTGTGAGGCCGGCAAAAGGTTGTGTCATACTATACATGTTCATGCATCTCTATGTTGTCCAGTTTACCTGATATAAGAGACGTTTCATCTCCACGTTAGTCATTGTCATTGTAACATTTAAAAGTAGACTTTTAGAAGAAACAGTGAGTCGTAGGAAAAAGAACAGCAAAGTTTACTTCACTATCTGTTGGTACATGTTGGTTTGTCAAAAACTATTGGCTCAATTTTCATGCACTCTGGAGGAAGAGTGTAAAATTGGCAAAGGAAGAAAGCATTACATTTTGTAGCAGATCCAAATCACGGCTCAGATACACAACGTATTTTGTAGGCAAGTCAATGGCAAAACGAACTGAATTCATCACATCTTTGCAAGCCTGTTGTAATTAAAGTGAACAGTGTGTTATGACTAAACATAAAACTTAAAGATCACTGTAGGAACTGAACATCTTGGGAGAGGGCTGGGCTTTTCTAATGCCCTTCTGGTTAACTGTGTCAGTATGTTTATGCACTATATGTTGAAACTTGAGCAATACTGCTGCAGGGGGAACAAACGGAAACTTCTTGATGAGATGGCATCAGATAGGTGTTGATTCAACTGTAGGGTCATTTCTAAGGCAACAAATAGTTGTGTTGTTACACAGGATTGCATTATATTATACAGGTTACCATTATCACCTATAAAAACCCAAACTGGCCCAAATGAGAACATTATTATCAGTACTTTACATCAACAGTATGTATTAGCATTAAATATGATCACAAATCACAAAAAGATACAAGAGATACATTTTCAATCAACAGGCAATAATGTTCAGTAGTATACATCATGATATTTATTTTTATATCACTTGATGATACTTGATTATGTGCTAGAATTTCATATTTTCTAATAATGACATCAGACATAATACAAAAAAAAACTTTGGCTCTTTCAAGTTGAACCTGACATACATAATTTGATTTGAGATATGTACCGTGTATACAGTATATACTGTATATGTAGGTACTGTGTATATATAAAACATTTCTGAACAGTTGATAGCTGAAAGAATGACCATTTACTTACGTTTTAATTTGCTTTACATTATTTTTTCTTTTACTCTACTCTGTTAAAGCCATTGTACCTGCCATTAGAAACATTTAATATTTACAAGGATAATTCAAAATCTGAGCAAAATATGAAATCAATAACTCAATCACAGATAAGAACATGTGTCAGTGTCTGAAATGACAGCATCCTCAATATGATGCCAATGGACCATCATCACTTTCAGTATACATACTACTGTTATAAGCATACACACACGCACTTTTTTTTCCCTTTGTGGTATAAATTTAAACTGAAAAACACACAACAGATGTGGACTTTAAGTTGGGACTGAAGAAGAGAGTTTTCAGTCCACTAGGGGGCCACTGGTTTGGCTAAGTTGGCCCTGACTCTGGCTTGGTCCACAGCATCCAACATGTTCTTGCTGTCCATAGCCAGAGTGTGTGCTGCGGCCAGCATCTGTTTCTTACACTCGTCCTTCAAAGAGGTGATGGCGTTCTGCTGGGCCAGACGCATTTTGCTGATCAGCTCCGCCATGTCGTTGTTCAGAAGCTTCTGGGTGCCTTCGATCTGCGAGGGAGGAGCGTAACAACATTTTGACACGTCACAGGAGGAAAAGCACGCGTGTAAATAATAACGTTTATGAAAGGTGATGGTGATGCTTCAGTTTCAGGTTCCTGTATTGTTCAGGCTGGGACAGAGCCATCACTGATGTTATGACTTACTGTATATGTTCACATTTTTAAAAGCATTCTGGCTCTTACTTGAACTATATTTATTTATTTGTCTATTTACACATTTTCATCTGTTACATTATTATGACTATTATTTATTTACTTAGTTAGTTAGTCAGTCTATCTATTATCAGCTATCTTGTGTTATCATCATTATTTTTGTCTATTTATACATTTTTAGTTTTTTTATTCTGATTATTATTTTCAATTATTTTATTTTCACTCTTGATCTTTTCGGTGTGTGTGTGATACAGGGTTGTTTTATTGTGTGAAGCTTTGTGCTGCATTGTGTTTGCAAGGAAAATTTTATTTAAAAAAAGCATATATAATATATAAAAGTAATAAAATAATAAATAAATAATATATAAAAGCCTGTGCTTTTCCTACTAAGTAAAAAAAAAGCCTGTAAACACAATTTACAGGCGTATCGTGTAACCTCAATATATAGACACATATATAGACATGGGCACTATCTCTGTATATAAATGTTTTGGTCGGCTCTGCTACAGGGATGTGTTCACAGTGAATCAATAGTTATTTTGTCCATATGGTGCTTTATTTGCATTTTGTTTGCTCTGTGTGCATATCAGCTAAGTAAGCAAGAAATGCATCATATTTAACATGTCTTTGTACCCTATTTAATAAATTGATATAAATCTGTAGAAACTGCTCTAATATGCCAGCTATGGATTTTGGGTGTCCTCAGCCAGAAGGGTAAATATGAAATGGTAATTTCTTCTTTGCTTTTTTTTTGTGTTTGAAGAGGAGTTCAGTCACTTTGTGTTCACGTTTAGCCAGCTTGGCTGGATAATCGATAAAGAAAGAGAGTAAGGAGATAAAAAAAAACAAAAAAAACACAGCAAACAAGCTGCAGACGATATACTGTACCTCAGTCCTGACAGACTCGTGTAAGTTGGGCAGTATGTTATCCACGTTCTGGATCAGATCTCGTAAAGACATCCCAACAGACTGCGGGCAGAGATCAATGCAGAGAATGAATCAACAGCATAACTCAAGAGGTCTGTCCTCAATTACAATTCACACGCCTTCAATTTAAAGTAAAAAACAGATTTGGCTTAGTCTACCTGGACAAGCGTGATGTATTTTTCAGGTGGCAGCGCGACGATGTCATTCTTGAGCTGGACCACGACTTTGACCAAGTTCATGACGGAGTGATACACTTTGTCATCAGAGCGGTCCAGCTCAGCTGTGGGAGCAGGCTAAGGAAGAGGGAATAATGTGTTTTAATAATAATAAAAAAAAAAAACACAAAGGATCATCACTGAAATCTATTATAAAAGCACAGTGCCATTTCAACGAAAGGCCAATACACACAGAGCTAATGCAATATTGTCTTTTGAGTTACCTAAAAAAAAGATATTACAACACAAAAATGACATGATATAGTTACCTGCGCCGTGAGCCGTGGCGGCTTGTCTGGTGCTGCTGCTTGCAGGGCAGAAATATGAACAGTATGAAAGAGAGAGAAAAGAAAGACAGCAGTGAGAGAGATGAATAATAACATCCAGAATGAAATGTGGATTTGTGGATTTTTTTTAAGCACTTACCACCCTCACTGTTGGCTTCAGGAGCCTGGAAAGAATAAAAGATAAATCTCATGAGGACAAGAAAATACAAACAGCCCGTCTGTATGGTCACTGCCGTGAACAGCTCTATAGGCATTAATGCACAAATGTAATTCTAGTAAACCAGCAGAATATGATTCAGAGTCATCCTAAAAGAAAGTACACAGAAACAGAAGAACAATTCACTTCAGATGGTGGCTTCCTACATTTCCCAGAATGCCTTTTGATAACCCCATTGTGCTGATTCATGGTGACATCAGTTAATGTATTTATGATCACTGGTGAAGGATGGAACATGTTTATTTTTATGTGTCCTTGTCTGATGTTATTTTATTATTAAAATGCAGTGAAAATTACTCCATTATTAATATTTATAAATAGTATATGTCTTAATTAAATAATGTAAGAAATATGAGTTGTCTAACATAGATCATTTTTTTGTTCAACGGTGATCACAAACTGCACTTTCACTAATTTCCTATTTAAATAATCTTCCTTTTTTTGATCTTTTAACTTTTATAAGAACATGCTGGGCTACATTGCCAAAAGCGGTCCGTTTAACATGTTTTAGAGTTGATTCCTTCTTTCATTTGAAATCACATTTTGCAAATGCGGACACCTACCACTGGGCTGGTGGGATCCTCTGGTCCCATGGGGTCCTGCAAAAGAACAGGCACGTTCATTTTATAAAATACGGACATGGACCCCCTCTTTGGAACTGTTATCAGAGGAACATTCAAGTTAAGACTAGCAGGGCGTCGAGAGCGGACGCGTGGGTTGATATTTTTTAAGGACGCCTCGTTCAGCGTAGCCTCCAGGGCCACGTTGAAATCGGGGGCGGGGGGACACAGAGATACAGAGAAGGGTCTGACAAGAGTTAATGATGCTCTGTTCCCCACCAGGAGTCTCTCCTCCTTCTCCAGCCACTTTTTATCTGCCATCATCTGCTCTTTCTGGTGGCGGAGGGTGTCCTGCATGTGCTGCCTCTCCCTCTGCCACAGCCGCTGGGCGTCCTCCCTGCTGTTCGCTTCAGCTCGGAAAAACTCGCCCTCCTAGAAGCGTGACGGGTTGACAGCAGAGAAAACCCCTTAATGCCTTCAATTTCATCTCACGTGCAATGCTTTAGTATTACAGGTTTACTGATATTTGAGTCTTTCTTACCCCCACGCTTCGGCGCCGAGGGGACTTGACGGGCAACGCAAGAGTGTTCATGGAGTCCACAGGGGACTGGTATTCACATGGGCTGGCCAGGTCAGGTGAGCTGGCACACAAGGCCTCGTTCAGCTGCACAGATAAACACACACACATAGATCACTTAGATAAAAAATCTTTTTGAAGTGAAGCGTGTCATTTATCGAATATTTAGAGGTACCTGAATGTGTAGACCAATACTGAGGGTGTTCCCAAACCGCCCTGGTTTCATTCTTGAAGGCTACAACATTTAAGAGATGTATTAAAACATGCACACGTGCATTAAATCTGAATAATGCGCTGTCTTATAATAACAGGTAACAGCGTAAAGAGATTCACACCTTAGGAGGAGGCTCGTGAAAGCTGAACTTGGGGTCGAAAAATTTGGTGGCGCGTGCTCTGTCCCTCTCTCTCTCCAGTTCCTGCTCCTTCTCCATCTTGTGGACGTCACTGACAGAGTTTAGACAAAAGTTTATGTCACGTCTTAGTGAGAGATGTACAAAAACACGACACACTGCATCAAATTACTTCAAACAGATTGAATCTGATTTCATAAAAGTTACTCTGAGAAGGTAGAAAGACGATTTTTGCATGTTTGCAAAGGCGACAATAAAACAGTGATTGCGAGGCCTTACCATAAAAAACAATCAACATTTATTAATAACTATGAACTCTAGTGCATTATTTTGTCATACATCAACGCTGAGTAGAAAATCATTACGGCTCTTAATAAAGAAATACCTGATCTTGACCACCAGCTCAGTGAAGTTGGGCCTCTCTCTGGGGTCGTAGGACCAGCAGCGGGTCATGAGTGAATAGAGTGCAGGAGGGCAGTTGTCTGGCTTGGGCAGCCTGATTCCTTGCTCCAACTGGTTGATTACATCTCTGTTCTCAAGCCAGAAAAACGGCTGCTGCCCAAAACTCATTATCTCCCACATGCATACAGCTACAAAAGGGACAAAAGGGAAATAAATACTTCATTAATTTGCCCTTTAGCCTCGATCAAAGTGTACAATACTGAATTAAATATAGACTTCTCACTGTATGCTTCCTGGTTCAAACACAATAAATGTATCGCCTTGAACATAAACCTTAGTAGAAATCCAAACAGTCAGTTGTCACATTGTATTTCCTGCACACAGGCCAGAATTATCGATGTCAGGCATTGTTTTCCCTCTCGAGGATGTCTAAACAAATAATCCATCATCAAAGGTCTGAATAAGTTTCGATTTTTCGGGGCTGACAACTGAGAAAAGTAGAAGTACACACACAGACACGAGGAGCTGGAACAAAGATGTTTATTGTGAACTATTTCATTGTGATAAGTCTATTGGTGTGAAACGTATGTGAGAAGAACAGCGAAGAGTGAAGACGTGTGATAACAGATGATACTGTAACTTGACTGTACATGCCCTATACAAATATATATGAAGTGGTTTCCAACCCATCATCCCTGTTTGCCCTGAAGGAAGACATAAAATATTTGGAAATACCGTTTTATCATTTTGTAAAAATCAGGCAGCGCTTGTTTGGGTTGAAGATTTAAGCAGCAACCTGCCTGTCTGAATGACGTCCTAAATGTCTGGTACATTATATTAACGTATCATAAACTCACCAAACATCCAGACGTCACTGGCTGCGGTGAAACGCCTGAAGTTGATGGATTCCGGGGCCATCCACTTGATCGGCAACCGAGTAACAGACGCTGCGAATAAATGGGAGATCTGTGTTCAAAGCTGACTTTTAAACAGGAACATAAAGACGCAACTGTGTTATTTCATGTCCCCTCTGTGTCTATTATGACAAGGATTTATGTACAACATTTATCTTTTTTTATTCTGATAAGAAAGAGAGAAAAAAAAGACAGAAATCATCTTTTATTTTCTGCATCTCTTACCTTTGTAGTATTCTTCATCCTCGATGTACCTCGACAGGCCGAAGTCTCCAAGCTTCACACAGTCTGGACTGGCAACTAAGACGTTCCGCACAGCAATGTCTCTGAAAAAGACATACCGGTTTATGAAATGCAAATACAAGACAATACAAGCAGAACTTGTAGTGTAGAGAGATTTTAATGGCCTTAAGCCCTCGCTGATTGACCTGAATTCTCTATCCTCTCCATTAACACAGTGCTGCCATGAATGCAGCAGAAAATAACACAAAAGGAATGTTTGCATTTTCCACACAGGCAAAAACTAATTTCCTTTGTCTGTGTTTTTTCTTCACGGGAGGTTGAATCCACGAGTTGCCGCTGCCTGAAAACTGTTGATAACATTCTGCAGAAACAACCGAGTGAAATGTGTTTTTTTGTCATTTCGCATCAACTTTCTGAAATGTTTTGTCTTTGGACATTTCTAAGTTGAAATAAAAAAGTTTGCTACTGTCACTACCTTGTAAGACTTTTTATATTTAGATGGTGTTTCGGCCTTTTGTTTTGTTGTTTTTATTTCTTTCCAGCTGCATCCATCAATAGGATTGTCCTTTTTCCTCACTATTCATGTGAATTACCACCGCGCAGGAAATCCCAAGAAATTATTTCCAGAACACACTGTACTCTTAGTGTGATCGGCCCAGAACATTACAGGCTGAGCCTCTTTTCTTCTGACAATATCAAAGGACCTAATTTGTTATATAAAAGACTCAGATAATCAGCATGGTCACGGTGACTTTTCTACATAATGTTTCACCCACTAGCTGAGTTTACTGCAGTGTTGCGGCTAAGTTTTTAAAAATGTGGGATCAGTTCATCATTAGCTCCATCAAATTGGTCAGTCGATTGGACAAATTCATCGTAGAGTCGCGACTATTACATGATGTGTGTTAGCAATCTTCCTCGTGTTCATCAGCACAGAAGTGCCAAAAACTGCAGTTCCTCGAACGTCTACTTGAGGCTGGCTACAGAACAAGTCAGTCTCCATAAGCCCCCATGTTAAAATGTCCAACTTCACAGCAGAAATAAACATGTTTACAGCCTGGTACAAAAAACAGTTTTGGTCTCTATAGGTCATTTCCCCGTTCATGACAACTGTACTGAGGGTGAATTTATTTTTAACTCACCTGTTCAAATTATATCAAGGCTTAAAGTTATGCAGAATTAATAGCATGTGTTCTTTGAATGACAGGTAGGTGCTGTTACAGATGGTTTGTTTTAGCACCCAGGCGTCATTCAGCCCGCCCCAGGTCCACCAATGATCCACATCTTTGCCAATTTTTATATTAGCCGAGAGAGACTACCAACATAGCTAGAGCCATGACGCTCTGAGCTTCATAAACCAATCAGAGACGTCACACAGACGCTGATAACAACACAAAAGAATCAAAAGAGTCTTTCACCTGTGCACCACGTTGACCCCTGCGAGGTAGACGAGAGCTTTGCAGATCTGCAGGCTGAACAGCACCAGGGTTATATTTGTCAGCTTGTTCTGGTTCTGAGTTAAGTAGTTCCCGAGCTGCAACACATTTGAACGAGACAGGCATTCACTTACAGTCTCTGTCATGCAAGAATCCAGCCGCAACACGATCGGACATGACTCATGTCAGAACGGCGCACGAACCTCTCCGTACTGATAAAGCTCCATGACAATCGACACCGGATCATCCTCTATGATTCCAATCAGTTTGACGATGTGCTGATGATCGAGCTTCTTCATGATTACTGAGAATTCACAAAGTTCACAATGTTATTTTCGTAGTTATTGTCATGACAGTTGCTTTATTATTCTCTACACATTTTTCCTCCTTACCTGCTTCGCTCATGAACTTCTCCATCACATCGGGTGAAGTGTCCTTGCAGGTCTTCACTGCCACATTAACCCTTTCACCGTCCTGTTCAATCAACAGCCGACAAAGACACAGGTGACGCATTGTGAGTGCAGTGGAGCTTTTTGTGATTTCTGTACACGCTCAAATTTGTTTGCAAAATGAATATGCTTAGTCGATTAACTGATTTGTCAAACAACAGAAAATGAATCAGCAACTATTTTAATAATCAATTCATCATTCAGGAAATTTTTCAAGCAAAAACATCAAACACTGTTGCACTGTTGGTCAGACAAAACAAGCAACCTGAAGACTTTAACTCAGGGTTTGGATAATTATGAAAGACAGTTTAACCAGTTAGACATTTAATCGATGATAAAATAATTGTAAGTTGCAGCCCTACACTATGCTGCACATAATAATGTGTTAATTAAAGTTTTATGATGTGTAACTACATAGTTACATAGTTTACATAGTTTAAACAGAAACTGCATCGATACTTCATATACTTTAACTATAAAGATAGACTTACAGGTTTTTTGTAAACTCCATCAAAGACCTCTCCGAAAAACCCCTCACCGAGGATTCGCCCAAGCTCGATGTCCTTTCGGTCGATCCCGTACTTAACAACTTAAAAAAGCAAGATTTTAATTTATGAAATTCAAGTCAAAAACCCAAGGTCATTATTTTGTTCAAAAGACGTGAACACAAACTTTCAACAAACCTGAATTCGGCCTTTCGTCGAGAATCTCACAATAGATATCCGAACCTAAAAAATATAAAAACATAAGAAGGAACATCATTTTGACCTCGGTGCTTGTTTTTGTGAGATAATGACACAAAGTTGTGAATGGAGATGTTTTGTACTACACATGGAGGATTGTGTAAAAACTATGAAAAGTGTCAGCTCACCCATACTGTGTCTGATCGAGCTGCTTTCTCTTTTGCTGCAGAGAAAAGGCAAATGAGAGGAAACCCCGGTCATAAATTTTCAAATTATGGCTCCTCTGAGCTCTGACAGAATGATTCAGTAAACCAGCCCTTCACATCGAAACCTCTAACTTTTCATTTCATATTATAACCAAAGAGCTGATGAGTACAGCTTGGACTCTGCAGCTACCCTGAGACCACAAATCACCCAAAGTTGTCAGACAGACAAAATCCACTCACTCTGTAGGGATCTCAGGTAGGGAACTCCTTGTACTGGCATCTAGGACATAAATTAGTTATAAATATTTCAGTTACATTTAAGCATTCAACTACGCTTTAACCACAGTGATGTTAAAAAAAAAAGCAGAGGAGGAAATAGCCGAGTCATACGCACCTTTATCTGGTCTGGAGATGACAGTATCGTCTGTGTTATTTTCCAAGCGACAGTACCCGTCAATAAGGTCCATCATGTTCTCCGCCATAGGCATTGTGGCCACGTTGATTGACAAGCACTGTCAGAAAAGGCGTGACAAGGCGTGTAAGCTCAGAAACTTCCTGTGTGAGTGCTCTCTATTGTAAATGAACTTCATCTCAGCTATTTATATTAGTGCTGCTGTGGCGCTTACTTGTCTGGCCCCCTCTATGCTGAGGTTCATGAGAGCCTTGCCGTCACTCTTAGGTAAGCATTGTATTTTCTTGATCTGTTTGAAGTCGGCTAGAAAAACAGGCTGAGGCACAAAATGGAGAAATGCAATGAGTTCAGATACGATGGGACTGATTCCAGCTGACACGCTGCGGTAGATGCAGCATTCATTCCAGCAGGAGTGAATTTAAGAAATTAAACTTTCACAATAAAACAATGGTGTATTAAGAAATGGTAGGACATATGTTTGACATTTTGAGAAATATGCTTATTTGCTTTCTGGTCGAGGGTTACATGAGAAGATTGATGTCACTCTCAGGTCTGTATGATAAATATGAAGCAGCCATCTCTAAGTAAAGAAGCGAGTAAGCATATTTCTCAAAATGTCAAACTATTTCTTTAACTAAAATCCTTGAACTTGGCTATAACACAACCCTGTAAAATAATCTTCAGCATGCTTACCGCTGAATTCTTCTGCGTTCGTTGGCGAATCCCCCTCCCGCCGATGACCAGCTCCACTGACAGACTCCAACCTTGCTGTTGAAGTGAGAGCGGTTAGACGTTTGCAGGCCGAGGAGAAAAGCTGTCGCTGAATGAGCTTCATGTTGTATGTTGTATGTACTCACCACGAGTTCACAGGGGAAAACCTCTTCATCATAATTGGCGAAATCTTTGAAGGTCTCAAAAAACTTGACCATGCAGTCGTCCTCCTTGAGTGTTGCGTACTGTTGAAACGTTTGCTGGATCAACTTCCGTAGCTGCCTCGCCTGGATCGCAAATAGAGAAACGTAAAAATTTGCGTACAGTCTGCTCACGGTCTGAGTAATAAATATAATTAAGCATTGAACTCGTAGTTTGGATAGTTTACCTTCATGCTGTTGATCAGCTGTGGAGGGAAGAAAAGGTCCAGGCCCACTTCTTTTCTTTATTTGTCAAAGAAAATTCAGGAAAAAGATTAAAATCATGCCAGATTAAAACATCATATATTCTACATGTCATCACCTATTATAGGATAAAATTCAAACGAGGTATTTCTAACATTATCCAGCGAGGCTTTAAAGAGGATTGATTAACTCAAGGTTAAATATCGACTCATAGAGAGTAAAGTCGTCATCCGAGAGATAATATGTCACCAGGATTACAGTTAAAAGATTTAAGGGAAAGTAAAAACTTACTCTAGCAGCTCAAAGTTGGACTTTTTCTCCAGACCCTTTGCATTCATGTCTTTATAGAACCTCCTGTAAAAAGAAAACACCTCAGCAACTAATATATAACCAAATCATCTTCATCACAAACATGAATTCAAGGCCTGCACTCACTGAAGCAAATTAAATGTAAAGTAAAGAGCAGAAGAACGAGAGGAATGCAGTGACTCACCTGATCTCCAAACAGCCGAGCTGCAGTGCCATCCCATCGCTGACCTTACTGGCATGATACTGCATGTAATCACTACGCACCTAACAGAGAAATCACATATGCCAAAATACAGTATACTGCAGTAATAATTTTACAGACTGTTTGTACATTGACTGTCCAACGCCACAAATTCATGTACTGCTAAAAGCTACTATAGTTACAAATTGGTATATTTGTGTTAGACATATCACAGCCTGCAAGGAATTCAAGGTAATTACTGCATGAATAAACTGTAATAACGGATAAATTTGTATAATTATTATTCCAATTTTCTGCACAATGGTTTCCAGTGGGCCAATAACCCCTCTAAGGTTCTTGGCCCGAGGGCTGATAACCTTGAAAAGTGCTGAAACAAACAAACAAAAGCAATGCCTCCTGCAGAAACTCAATTTTTATTTTTATCAAAACCAGTCAAGAAAAAGAACAAAAAAATAAAACACACTGTAGCTCGTTACCTGTTGGTAAAAATATAGCAGCGTAGATCTGTCATCTTTGAATTTTTCCAGGAAATTGACAGGAACGTATCTGATACGAAGGTCGTACCTGCATTCAAAAAAAAAAAAAAAAAAAACAGACAAGCAGCATGCAAGCCGATCAAACACTTTCAGATCAAACACCGTGGATGACGTTCAAACACTCGCTCGACAGAGATAAAATCATCAGCATCCGAGTAATCGATCTCTACCTCCACTCAGCTTCCACGTGGTGGCTCTCGTAGCGTTGCTCCACCTCCCCGACAGTCAGATCCGGATGCAGCCAGTGAAGTTCTTCTGACTTCAGGTGCTTCAGCAGGAGACCGTAACATCCAGAGTGTTCGATGTTTGGCCCCAATCGACCGCTGACCAGAATCGAACGAATAATGTCCTGAAATAGAGAGGGTGAGCAATTTTCAAAATTGCAGTCATCCTACCATTTATTGCACTTTGTGGATTATGCATGCTTCTTCTCTACCACTGGAGATAATATTTTAAAGTTGGGTTTTTGCCTGTTGCTGCGCACTGAAAGAGAGAAGAACATTTTTCTACACTGAAAGAGAATTTCCTATAATTCCTGCATGTTAAGGAGGACAAATAAAACCCTTTTCACCATCTGCTGACACATAATAACCTCACCTTAATTTGCCAGGAGCTGTCACATTTAACCAGCTTGAAGTTCTTGCCCAGGTTGTTGTTGGTGCAGAAGCACACTTTGAGGATCTTGACGGGTCCTCCGTCCCCAGTGAAGTGAGATTCAGGGCTGGACTCTGAGGCACTTTGTCTTGGACTGGGCACCTTCCAAGCCAAGGTGTCACCGGACATCACCTCATACATGGTCACGGTTGGGTTGGCACCATCATATCCACATCTTTCTTTTGACAGACAGACAGAAAGAAGAAAAAGATTTTAATTAAGGCTTGAAATGAGGAGTGAAGACCGAAGAGGATGACCTGTTCTATGTAATGAAGTGCTGGATTTAAACACTGGGGTTCAGGAAAAGGAAAAATCTAACTGCATATATTGACTGAAAGTCTGTGACAACCAACAGTGTGTCGTAACACAAAGGTACACACTGTTCCATGACTTGACTCATCATAGTACTATAGTCATGCTATGCTTCACATTGATACTGTGATCTAGTGCCATGTGGTGTCTATGATTCACATCATCTGACTCTCAGATCCGCTGATTGCATTCCTTCCTAACCATGATTTCAAGTGCGGGCCTGCGTGATTCATTAAACAAAAATTGTGACAGTGTGTAGACTTGTATCATCTATATCAACAAGGAAAAAACGCCTGAAATTCCAACTTGTCCCTGAATACAAACATAACTTCATTACGCGTGTTGGAAACGCAACGTGAAAGAGGAAACCGCCTGTCAACAGAGTGACAGGGGACGCATAATAAGTTGTAAACCACCCAACAACACCCATATCTGTCTGAAAGCAAACAGAGTGACGATGACTAACCGACTCATGTAGTAGCTTCTTAGCGCTGAGCTGTTATGCAACTTGTGTTTATCCTACATGTAAGAACCTGAGGTGAAGGAACTCCAAATGTGGCAGTGAAGCAGCTCCTCTGTCCTCTAAAGCAATAGTTGAATTTTTAGGAAATACTCTTAATGTGAAGATTCACAAGAGAAGATTAATACCACACTGTCCATTAAAAATTAAGCTAGAGGAAGGAGATAGTTAGCTTAGCTTAGCATAAGGACCGTAAACATTGGGGAACAGCTATCCTGGCTTTTCACAAAGGTAATAAATCTGCCCACCAGCACAGCTAAAGCTCACTTATTGACCTGTAATATCTAATTTGCTGTACAAAAATAAAGTGTAAAAACAACAACTTGTAATTTTACAGTGAGTTATGTATAAGACTATTTCTCTGCTGACTGCAGTGACTTTCTGGAGCTGTAGTGAGGTTGATTTCACACCTTGGCTTCAATGTGGATACAGTTTGTGAGCTAGAAAGAGTCAGGCTAGCTGTTTCCCCCTGTTCGCAGTCTTTATGCTAAGCTAAGCTAACCATCTCCTGGCTCCAGCTTTAGCACACAGACGTGAGAATGCACCAATCTTCTCCGTAACTCTCGGAAAGCGAATACTTGTATTTCACAAAATGTTGAGCAATTCCTTTAAGACATAAATTCCTCAGATGACACAGATCCCAGCAACAGGAGATTCGGCTCCATCCACTTAGCTTTAAGCAAACATGGTGACGGTCAGTGGAGATCGTAAAAGCTTACAACCGTACAACCTAGCGTACAACCTCAACCACGGCCACAAGTACACAATTTTGAATGAACTTTTGATTAGATCTGACAGTCAAACTGAAGTCAGCAGCTCCAAACATAAGATCTCCTCTCCTCTACCCTTCAAATTAATATTCTGCCCTGTCAATCAAATATCTGAGGGCATAGTTGACTCAACAAACAGAGAAAGAGTGCGTTAAATACTTAAAAACAACCTTGACAACACATCTATATACAAGATAGAGATTCTGCCGGTCACCCACCTCACAACAGTGTCCGTCAGTAAAGTGTCTTTTGGCTGTCACAACGTTTTCTCATAAATAAAGCTCCATGCTGTTACTCTGCTGTGCGGGAGCTGAGTCGTGTTAGTTTCTCTCAGGGCTATCCGCCGCTTGTTGGAGGGGGTTGTGTTTTGTTAGCCTGAGGCCATGAATTCCCCAACAGGGCTGTCTGTGTGGGTGTGTGTGTGTGTGTGTGTGTGTAGTGAGAAAGAGAGAAAGGGGAATGAGCAAAGAGAAGATGAGTGTGCAGCCCGGTCGACATGTTGCACCATCACCTGGGTGTGGGAGGCCTGACAAGAGGGGATTGAAGAGGCAGAGGGTGAAGTTTAAGAGTACTTTAAGAGGAAGAAAAAATATCCATGGATTACAGCACGTAGGGTGTGGATACACAAATACATTCCTTGGCTCACATGGAAGAAACAATGAGTTAATGTAAGGACATACATGACAGATAGCTGTAAGCATTGCAAAATCTACTGTGGCAAAAATATTTTGCATGCATCAAGTCTCTAAGAGAAGGAAATACAAGGCTAGTGTGAGTGATGAATATCAGCATAAATAGCAGCGTTTGTGGTGAAGCTTGTTTTCCGTTTCACTGTCGAATTCCTGTGACCTCTAGTCTTGTTCGGGTTTGTGAGACTTGATTTTAGTCACGTAAAAACTAACAGCTAAAACAACGAGGTGCCGATACAGAAAGACCGGAACTGGTCAAAATATGTCTGCGTAACAAATCTCAATAGATAGAACAGATTTTTTTTCGCAGCAGACATTTTGACTTGTCATAGCAGGAAAAGTAGCTTTGAGAGAGCTTTGCTCCATTAAATGTTCCAGGAAGCTTCTCCACTGGGCCAGCATGCACAATCTCCTGGAACTGGCTCAAACGGAACAAGCTGTCAATAATGTTATTAATCACGCATCTCCTGCTTTGACATGTCAAAATTTGAGTTTGTTTGAATTTTCCGTAATATAAAAAAGAGTTTTACAGAATAAAGGTATCATATTTTTTAAAGTGAGCTACTGAAAAGGGTATTATTTTGGTACTGATACAAAAACTCAAACATCAAACTTTCATTAGTATTGCAAATGTTCAAATAATTTTGATTTTTGCATGGTCATTTCATCTAAGATCCACTGCACTGAAGATTAAAGGTCCAGTGTGCACAGTTAGGTATTTTTCAGAATATGGCAGATATAGACTATAACATATAAAATGATATTATTGTTAGTGTATAATCACCTGACAACCAGATGTTTTTGTGACCTTTTATATCTACAAACGTTGCAAGTTGAGTCCACCATATTGAACTGTTTCTACAGTAGCCCAGAATGGACAAACAAAGTATTTTTTACATGTTTTATGGCCACTGTAGTTTGTCTTTCACACTAGGAAAGCAAAGGTGAAACTAGTCCGCTAAGGTACAATGAGCTTTATTTATAATTTCATCTGACTATATTATACCTATGACTTTGTAAGCAGGGCAGTCTTTGCATAAAATAAACAAATATCCAGCATTAACAGCACATTGCAAACTGTATTGAGCCATGAGGTCCTTTTTCTAGCTGTTTTTAACTCTCTATGTAGAACAAAAGCAGCACTTCCCAAGCTCACAGAGTTGTTGCCTCTCTAACACACTGTCATGCCGGCACTTGAGTTGTTATGGTAACAACTGTTCCCGAGGGAGATTTTTATCACAGACTGAAAGCAAGGTGAAGTGTACAAAATTTTTCACTTTAACTGCAGCGGGACAATAAATGGGAATATTCAGTACCCAAACATTTGTCTAGATTGGGAGTTATTTCTGTGCATCACTTCTGCCCGTTTTCCATTTCCGAGCTGTTGTGCTCTGTTAGCAAAGTACAGTATCGACTGGAGAGATGTCAGGAGGTGAATGACAAGGGACGATTCAGGGTGACATATTGTGACGAATGAGAATGAAATTGCGCAGCAGCTGGCGGAGAAACTTACAACAATACCAGCCGTCACTGCCTGCGAGAGAGAGAGAGAGAGAGAAAGAGAGAGAGAGAGAGAGAGAGAGAGAAAGGAGGCTGTACGCAAAGGCTGGAGTCATTTTGTAATGCAGTATCTTTTAAAGAAATGACTGCCACTGCACGCAGCTGAAAAGATGTATTAAAAAATGTTAATACAATGTAACCTCGTGGTTAGAGGCAGAGCTCTTTGATGAAGACTAACTTTTTTTCCCCTTCACAGTTTAACAACCTTTCACATGAGGACAGTTTGATAAATGTGCCACTGTGTATCCAACACGCAAAGCAGCCCCCAAATACCTACATTATTATTCACATCCTTGATGCCCGCCTATATTGATTCTGAGGCTATGCTGATAATCATATTCAGCCCATTCAAGAAGTTCCTCCATGTGACAGCAAATATACTGGTATTGGCGTCTAAAGATGCAATGGTGAGTTACTTAGAAAAGAAAAAAATGATCATGTTCACAATCAATGAATTGTTGAAACAAGTGAAATTGAATTGATTTTCTCTGTTTTGTATGAAAGCAAACTGAAAATCTTTGCACAACTGGCTTATTATGGCACAAGGCCTGTTGGCGCATGAACAAACTCAACAACCTAAAACGCCTCTGTAGGGCTGACTTACTAACATCAATGCCATCCATATTAAATAACATGAATATGATACATTGTGCCTCATATGATAGTACCACCATTGCCCTCGGTCTCACCTGTAGCAGCAACTAAAAGAGGTCGCTTCTTTTCATGTCATTACAAAAGAAAACTACAGAATGTAAGAAGAAGCTGCAGTGCAGAAATGTCAAATAAGATCAATACAACATAGTTTGACATGACAATTGTTTGTTTTGTGTAAAGAAATGACTGTTGGTAACGGTGGATATAAATCATTACTGGACTTTTTTTTTTTTTAAACTACCAACCAAATATCGCTATCAGCCTCAAAAATCCAGTACTGGTCTGCCTAGACAGGTACAACCTTGGACTGTCTTTGTGCTATCTTCCTGAAAATTCACAGCGGTGTTGTCTTTAGCTGTATCTGTCACGACATGCGCTGCTGACTGTATTCCATCCAGAAGTGTCATCAGATGCAGTTTGTGGGTGAAGACATTATAGGAAAAACTGAATCATATCTTCTTCTTTTTTTTTTAAAATCAGACTGCATTTTCTCAAGGTGACTGTAGAAAATGATGCTGCTGAGATGAAAATCTGATGCTTGCATAACTGATATATCAGCGTGAGAAGTGTGTCTTTACAGACGGAGTTAGATAAAAGCTATGAAACATAAACGGGCAGGGAGTCATAGTCAAGCCTCTTTTCCTGGTAGGTGCTTGTCAACACAGGCAGGCATTCAGACAGGCCTGCTCTCTTAACAGTGTTGTGCTGCTGGTGAGGGTCTGCATATTGCAACGTCATGACCCCAGGCACTGGAATGTGGCTGGCTGCTTCTCCACCTGCACAGACTTGCTTTGATAACGAACAAACCGCTCTCTCTGGGAGAAAATGCCAGTTTGCACTTCACATTGTGACTTTTTTAACTTTTAATGAACTTAAAATGAACTTAAAATAAAAGTTTCTGAAGCTTCAAGTGTCCCATTTAGCCTGTTCACACCTTTAAAGAAAATCTGTCAAAATCCATGTTTTCATATCCACTTAAACACAAAAAGCTGCACTTTTAAGCTCATGCAGTGGCAGGTCTGTCTGTTTATAACCTCTATAAACGTTGGCCAGTTAGTTGTCTTCAGCTCACCTCAGCAGAAGTTGGAAATCCACATGCTTGACATAAACATAAAGAAGTATTAATCTGACGTCTTACCTGATTCTGATTGAACTCCTCTTTAGAATAAAAGCTTGACAGAAAGTGTTATTCCTCACGGAGAGTCCGGGCCTGACACTTCGTCTCTCACACTGTTAGTCGAGCAGAAGGTGGCAGGTAGCCACTCCCTCACCTTTGCAGTCCTGCTGTAAGGTGGGCCCACTTCCTCATTGCATGAATCTCCAGAACATGGCGGACTGCCTCTCACTTTTTTCCTAAATAAAAGTGACTTTGTGCCTCTTTCTTATCCTTGTCTGTTGAGTCTCGCAGGAGTTCCTGGAGTCTTTCAGACGCAGAGATGGTCTTAAAAAGTCGTTAAACTAAGTTGTTTAGTCAGAAATAACGATTTTAATAGACTGTGCGGCTACTTTACTGTCCTGTCGTGAATGGATGTGACATTTGAGTGCATTTACTTTGACGTTTGGTCTTTCTTCTCACCCTACTCACGCTATTTCCTCTCTATTTCCAGTCGTTATCACTAAGTAATTACATCCTGTGGCCAGCAGATGGCGATATAACCTTAAAATAAAACTTGAATTGTAACCTGGTTTAAAGGTCCGGCCTTGCTTTAACCGGGTATTTTACATTTACATTCATGTGTAATTAAAGGTGTGGATGAAAAGGAACAGGTATTTTATCAGTGTCACAAATATCCACAAAACTCCCACAGCAAAAATGAAAAGATAGAAGCTGTCTAATGCAGACATGAATGCAAATAAATGTTGACTCTACAAGCTTAGAGAGACAGATATTACAGATAGATGTTTCAAAGTGTCCCGAAAGACGCCAAAAATGGTTGAACACAGTGACCTGTGTGAGAATTTGTTGGTATAATCAGGTTAACAATGTAGATGACGTAACAGCCATCCTTCCCAATGCAAATTACTCTTTTAAATCAACATACATCCTCTTGTAAGGGTAGGACTCCTAAAACAGAACATCAAAAGTTTCATCAAATCCAACTAAAAGTACTCAAGTTTGGTGCACAAATATCCAGACTTAGATTCAGAACATTTTAAATCTGTGTGTAAAAATATTAAAATCCTTTACATAGAAAGTAGCACTATGATGTGCAGTCCTTTATTTGACGTCTTACTGAAGTGAAAGTAGACATGTATCTCTCCTGTGAGTGTTACATTACATCATATCGTTGGGTTTTTGTCACTGGTGCATGTGTGAACAATGACTAAAGGCTGTAGCTCGTTCTGGCGTTTCAACCTGTTGCCTTACATATTCATATTTAATTTAATGAGAATATTCTTTGTAAGCACAGTTAATAATCTGCAGAGTGACTACAGCATACGCCTAGTGAAGTCAAATGTACTTCTCTCTGTAATGTAGGGGAGTAGGACAAAATGTAAACAATGAAGTCAAGGACAAGTACTCAAGTGCATTTACTTACTTTACTTGCACCACTGATATAAACTGGCTCAAGAAAGTAGAAACAGCTTTTAAGCAAACATACGTCCTTTATGTTCTCAGCAGCACAGAAGAGGAAACATTTTTAAATAGAGTCAGCTCGGCCCACATCTTCTTATATGTATGTCTGTGTACACATTGCTTTTTAGACTTGTCAGTGTCATCTTTTATTCACTCTGTTCTCCCTTCCCCTTGTTGTAGTATCCAGTGCTGCTATCTGTGCCCGAGGGTTTGGCATAGCTGTGTGGAACAGTGACAGCTGTGAGGGAGTTCAAGTCTGGGTCAGAACATGAACAAACCACACCCACCACCCAGCAGAGCACAGCAGTGTCAAGGGCAAGAATCCACACAACAGGTGCCCGTCAGGCTCGGATTTGTATACATTTAGACAGTAGCAGTAACGGGGCTCTGTGATGGTGAAGCTTTAGCCGTTACAATGGTTTCACTGTTCACTGGACTCAGCGCGGTCATTAACACTGACTATTTGAGACCCCTCCTTTCACTGAAACTCAGAAATCACCACCATCACCTCCCTCCTCCTTCATTTGTACCCTCGCCGGGTGCCACCTCGGTGTATGAAGCTGTATGAAGTGTTCAGAAACATGAACTCGGGGCACACAGGTGGCTTTGTGGCCTGTTCATGCAGAATGTCTCTTCCCCGGGGAGTCTGCGGTGATGAGGGAATAGTATCAGATATGATACGGCGGTAATAGAGCAAATAATATGATTTACTGTCATTGTGAATTTACAGAATGACTAACATTTTTATACCCATGTCCCGAGGGAAACAATACTTGCGATATTTTGCATGAAAATCCTGTTAAAAAAAAGTCATAAAAGTGCATTAATTAGTCATACTTCAGCAACGTTTTGTGTTGTGTCCGATTGCATTGGAGCTTAATTTATGCGTGTGTTACATTAATTAAGATGTTATGTCAGTAAAATCTAGTTATTGCAAAGTAACTGGTATTTTTAGTTGTCAAATATTTATAGTGGTGTAGAAAATACCTCTAAAAGTTTTATTTTTAATTTTAATATCACAGGGTGAGAGTGAACATAATTACACATATCGCTACAGCTAAGCGTGTGTTCTGTAAAATTTAGTATCAGGTAAACCCAGCTGTGTAAATGTTGAGGAATATAAAGTGTTATTTCCCTCTGACAGTCAATTTTATTTCCAATACTTGAGTGAAAGTATTTAGTGACTTTCCAAGCACGTCCACCACTGCTCAAGTGAGTGTGTGTCCTCGCTTGCGAGCCCTCATGTACTGTTTTCCTCTTTTACCGGCCTTGTTGCTGTGCTTTGGTAGCAGTTCAGTCTTTGTCCACAAGAGGATTCATAACACAAATTATCTGATGATGCATAAAATATGGTTTGTCATGTTTAAAATCCATTACATGTGTTTATAGTCTGCCAGTGTGAGACTTTTACTCGGAACATCTGAAGGTGTTGGATCGCCAAAAGAGCAAATATTGTTCTGAAACATCATTTAGACTTGGCTCTATTTTTAGAGGCCGTTCCTTTATGAGGGATGAAGTGTTATAAAAGCTCTGATGACTCCCACTTCTGTCCAAGCATACCGCACTAATGACCAAAGTCCCCACCCTTTAAGCTTGCTGTGCAAATGGTTGTTTTGGTATGCTTTGATCTTATAGTTCTGCTTCTCCCACCTCCTCCTCTTAACTCATTATAGAAATCTTTACCCCACCTTCTGTCTGTTTAATAAAGTCTGGAATATTTATCTTTCTCCTGATGGTCTTTAAGTCCACATTCTTCCAGCGGTGACCTCTGAGGTCAAAGTGTTGTTGGCATCATTTTTCTGAGTAATGGTTAGCTACGACGTGCCTCTGTTTCTCTATTTGTTCACCTTTTGACTCGAGGAACGGACACCTGCAAGACAAAGAGCTCGGACTCCAGAACGCCGGAGGAGAAGCGGGGGAGTTATTTGGTTTGGGTAGCAGGTGTGTAGGCCTCTAGTGTGTTTGTGTGTGTGTGTGTGAATGTGTGTCCTGTAAAGGGTTGGTCACTGAATCCCATCCAAACTCAGCAGGAGACCACAGTGCTCACTGAGGTGTGAAGTGGCCCGGGCCAGGAGTGGATTATAAACCTGGTCTGCATTACAATAGAGGTGAGAAGCAGCAGGGGCCCCACATTAAAACTCAGCAAACAAGACAAAACGCACAAGAATATCCCGTGTGTATCCTTAAAGAGGTGTTTTGAATAGAGGCCTGCTGTTTGAAATGATATACAATTAAGCCTGAAGGAGGAAAGACTAAAGGTCACAGGGGTGGTTAAATGAGTCCTGTAGTAAAAGCATCAAAAAACAGCAGGTCATTAAAGACAGGTTAGACCGGCCAGCAACACGGGTTAGATAAAATCACAAAAGACTATTTAAATTTTCACACAGACTTTGAAACGTTGTGGAAATGTGGTGTTTAATGACAGACCTTTTCAACTTTATTGGGCTGATTGTGTTGTTGAATAGGCAAAATTCAAATTTAATACAGTTCCAGTGTTTCTTTCTTTAAACTCGTTTAACAGAAGAGTGCTGATCATTTTCAGGAAAATCAGTGATTTAGATGATTCACATGAACTTTATTGATCCCATGCAGAAGAAATGAAAGCAATAAGCACAGATACACAGTGCAGAATAATTTTACATACACAATTAAACAACTAGAATACTATATGTGCTTCCACCATACACAAAATGAAGCATAAAAAGACAAAAGGCATTAAATATTATATACACCAAAGTATATTTAGATATTAAAATAGTCAAAAAAAGTGAGGAGACACGGAAGTTCCATTAAAACTAGTCGACTGTTTTCCGCTTTTATCATAACTTGCAAAAAGGGATGATAGACAGAGTTCAGAAAATACAATGTAACTAGAGTTAGATATTGTAGTTATTGTTATTATTACAATTATGTAACATCAAAATCGAGACATGGCAGGACATACGATGTGTCTTTAGCTGGAAATGAGAGACAAACGATGATAAAATATTGTGTAGAGCCGAGAGACCAGCAGAGTTTGTTACTTTTGTCGCTACATGCAATACCTTTTGCACTACACACCGTCATCTGATTACACAAAACATGATTAAAGCAGCTTTAAACTAGAAACTGTATCATCAACATTTACTGCATTTCTTCTTAGTAAGTCTGGTAAGTAAAAGGATGCTTCGTAGGCATGACGTGAACGGGGCGTTGATTTTGTTGACCCCTGAGATTTTTGTGGGATGATTCAGAAGAGGATTTCAATTCCAGGTCATACACCTGCTTTAAATGCCTGAATATGACGTTATTTTTGGTGCAGTGACTTAACGCTTTATTTAAGGTTACACAAAGTTACACCGCCCTTTTTAAATCCATATTTTACTTTCCATTGACACCACAGGGTCGGTGGTTTCCCTCATTTTTGGAGTAGAGTGTTGCAAGTTCACTGACTGTAACAGAGCTGTACCGAGACAGAAATAACTGTGAAGACATTCCAAGAGAGTATTTATTTCCAATCAGACCATGAGATGACACATTTACCTGTCAGCCCCCCTTTTCTCCTTTGATGCGATCTAACCGAGACATTTGAGGCATGTCACCCAGAGTGAGTGCATTCTGGGAGTGCTGGGACACGTTACAAAGGGGGCGACAAAGTGATGGCATGGCTGGCATGCTTCGGTGGATTTCACAAGCGTCAGCTGCGGAGGGGCATCAGATACTGTAATAACATGACAGAGGTCAATCCTCCCGATGGCCTGATGGGTGGGGCTGGATTTGTTAGGTGGTTTGTGTGCATGTGTGCGGAAGCCTGAATTGTAAATAAGGTTTGTGAGACATTATTATAAGGCACTTTTATTATTACTAAGGCCCTAGACCATACCAGAGATGATATCCGAGAAGAAAATGACACGTTGATGGACATATTATTCTTTTATTAGATAGTCAGCAGTAGAGCGATGTCAGGAAATGAGGGCAGAGAGAAATGAGGAGTGACGCTCATCAAATGTCCCTGAATATGAACAAGGACACAGAGGCACAGTGTAATAAGGGAATGCTGGCAGGTTGTACGGACAAAGCGCTGTGTGAAAGACGCTAAGTGACATTAAAGGGCCATTTCATCTAAATTTTCCCAAAGGAAATTACCGTTTTACGGGGGTTTACTTTCTGTTAAAGAAACAGTCCTTGTGAAAACTGTAAAAACAGCAAAGCCTATAGATTATCTGTGTTAACAAGGACACTGTTAAAAATCTAAACTATATGCATGGTATCATCCAGGTGGAGCAAAATCAGCTGTTTTGTGAGAGTAACAAACATCTGGAATACTCCATCTACATATGTCAATGAGGAACTGCAAATGAAATTATGGTTCAAATCTACTCAGATGTTTATAGACGGACTCTCACTTGTGTGTAGTGGTTTATACTTGTTTGACTGTATTGTTGAAACAAGCTTTACTTTTTTTTTTAAACTTGTAATATTCGTACTTGTTTTTAGTTGTGTTGGGAGTACAGATGCAAATTAGCTTCCTGAGCTAACCCCGGCACATTTACATTGACCTTTAATGTCAAGGTGCGCTGTATCTTCTTCTTCTGTAAATAAAGAAACAATAAACTGATAAGAGAAAATATTCATAATTTGGATGAGCTGTCTTTTTGAGACACTTACTTCATAGTGTGACTTCATACATCATTTACATGGATTTTAGTACTTTGGTTTTATGTAATATGTGCAAATCAACATGCAAATCAAGACGTTCCTTTAAAATGGACCCCGTTTTTGTCAATATAACACGCTGACTGTTATTGTGTCTGCACTAAATGAGACGTTTAAGTGTCACTGAATGGGCTGCACTTCTCGTCAGTTTAAAGGCATGAAAAAGAGAGCGCAGACAAACATCCACTCATGCTTCCCTTGAAAACGCTCTCCTTGCACCCGCTCGCACAACGCCCGCGTGCACACACACACAAACAAACATCCTCCCTCGCCACATACGAGAACAGAGGGGGGAGGGGCGAAGAGAGGATGATGTCACCTCTGTAGACATGCTAAGCCGAGGCTTGAGATAATGGTGACATTTCAGGGAAGGTGATGTCATTCTTCCACTGCTACCTCCCCTCCTCCCTTTCTTTCCCCCTCTGTCCTCCCTCCCTCCTCTCCCTCCTCTCCTCCTCTCCTCATCATCGGTGCAGGTGGCTGGCCAGGCTCTTTGAATCACAGCGCAGGAGAATTAGCTTTTGAATAGGCACAGAGCAGGCAGGCAATGTGAACCCAGCCTCCCCCACCCCCACCCCCACCACCACCACCCCTATGCTGCGCTCATAGCTGTGATGTGTGAGACTCTTAAATGTGTGTGTGGGTGTCATGTGTTTGAATGTGGGTGTTTTAGTATGTGGGGGCGTGTGGATATGGCTACGCTTCCTTTCTGTGCTGTTTAACTGGTCAACTTGTTGTTAAAGCGTTTGTTCCCGTCACTTATTTCGTTATGCTGCGACCATGTGGCAGCATATGCATGCCGCTCGTGTGCATGCATGTGTATGTAGATGGGATTTCTGCCCTTCATCCCAATTGCCCACTGAGACCAATCAGGCAGAGAGCTGCCAGGCTGCAGGGCTGGTTGGCACTGACTCCCTCGCTGGGCTCCTCACCCTGAGGATCTGCTCATTTAAGGTTTCCCTGACTTCACACAAACCCTGTTTCTTTCCAGAAATGCATTATAATATAAATTATTGCCAGTGGTTAAGGCTTGAGTGTTTTCATCCACCCCAAAGCTTTTTTTTGGCTGCGAAAAAGTGCAGGTTGAAACAAGACAAAACCATTTAATACTTAACACATACCTCCAACAGCACACACGACTCTACATGATATAAAAAGGGCAGTTCACTTTCCAGAAAGTTTAATCCAAAGACATACCAGGCATTTGCATATTATGGAGATTTGGTTTAACCTACTTCAGCACACTGGGCTGATTGCCACAGATAGTGATGCTTCAAAGCCCAAAGGCTGTTGTACCTCTAGTCTCACCGCTGAGCTCGAGGCTGCTCACCGTCAGTATTTTTATCCCTGAAAACTCACCGCTAGTGTGCTGCACTTTCACTCTGCCAAGTTCTGGTACGCTGTCTTTCTTCCCCTGTCGAGAGGACTCAAAGCAGCGTGTGTGAGCTGTAAACAAGTTCCCACCCCCCACCCACACCGCCACACACACACACACAGCCACACACACACACACACACACACACACACACACACACACACACACACACACACACACACACACACACACACACACACACTCAGGCTGTATCTGGGCAAAAAGAGCTTTCTGAAACCATAAGCATCTGTCTTATCATATGATTGCTTTTCGTATGTCACACACTTGAATCACGAGGCACAGAAGGCTTCCCCTTCACACCTAGAGGAAGTCGACCAGAAACCGGAGCACATGTTACAACTGTAGAAAGAACAACTGTCCACGAATGTGTGCAGAATATTGAACATGAGCAATAACATGGCAGCATGGCAGCTAAACACTGCGGAAATGTAACACATGGCACGCTGTTATTCACTGCTTCCAACACACAGACTGTAGCTGTGAAAACTCATGATGAATTATGCCTTTGTATTATTATTTTGTAGTTATTAATCCTGCATTAGACCATTTTAGGTGAACCAATTTAAGACTGCATCCAGACTTGGAGCATCAGCGAGGTTTTAATTAAAGCTAGAGTAAACATTTGACTCTCATACTGAATATCTGCAGGAATATTAGCATGCATGCATGTGAAAAATTGTCATAATATATTACATATTACATAACAGTGACACAGTAATCATAGGCTTATAGGCAAATGGCAGACTTTATGTGTAAATAAGACTGAAGGATTAGCAGAACAGTTGTTGTCAAAGTGTTTTAATGGATGCATGTTTGAGATGAAGAAATGTCAGGTGTCAAAAAGCTCGAGTGAGCTCGGTTAACTTATATTTGGCAAATCAAACACACCCCCTCTAACACATACACTTATTTTTTTAAATCTCATTTGACTTGGTTTTAAGATTTTTCACCGCCGTAGAGAGAGTTGCACATGTACAAAGCCTGAGATAAAAGCAAATTACTGAATGATGACACGAGATGTGATATTTACGTGCTAGCAGTCGTACCGACTGATGAATGCTTTCCATCTTCGATTTGAAGATTCATAGCGAAAACACACACACACACACACACACACACACACACACACACACACAAAATCCTCGACATGGGGAAAATATTTACTGTACTCCAAGTGAAAGGAACAAGTGTTGACAGAATTCGAGGGTTAAAACCATTCATTTGAGTGCTGTGAGTGCTGAAGAGGTTTCCGATGTGTAGCATGCAACAGCCTTTTTGTATTGTGTGAGTACTTCCACCTCGCTGTGTCTCCACAGGGACCCTTTTCCAACCCTGTAATGCAAAGGTAAGTTGATTTACATCATTTTCGGTTTGATTGCCTCACTTGATATGTGAAAATTGTGTTGGCGACTAATGGGACATAGCATCAATTATTGAAACCTTAATATCCTGCGTGTGCTTGTGAGGTACGGCTGGTAAATCATTCATATCTTGGTGGCTTTTGACCTATACAGACGTACATATGTTTCATGGGTCCTGAACGTCTATTACACATATATGACTTGTGGAGAATATGGAGGAAATGTGACATGTGATGGGAAGTTGCTTTAATTTGGCAAAAACAACAAACAGGTGCACTTGCACATGAGTTACCTCCCCTGTTTGGTAAACATACACTCAAATGTGGTGACAGATGGCATTCTCAATCCAGAAACATTCATCTGTGATACACTGGTAATCATGATTGGAGGGTCCCCCAGGACACTGTGCTGTCAGGCTGATGGACTCATTAGACACGTGTTAGTGTCTGTACGGGAGTGGGCCTGTTTCTTTCACCCCTGGGCTGTTTGTAACACAGTTTCCCCACGTTGGATGGATTGTAAGGAGCACTAATTAAGATGTAAATATATTCTCTGACACCTGAGGTGCCACTGAGGTATCTAATACTAAATGCTCACAGGGTTCCTCATTGATAAGTCGCAGCGCAGGTACAGAGCTGCTGGGGGAAACTTTCTAGGTAATGAATTCAAACCCAGTGAACAGGAGAAAAATGATACTGTTTCTAATAAGGCATATTTTATCAAGTTTTAACCTTTTTTTATTGTGGTTATTCAATCATAGATCAACAGCGAGACAAATTTATGCTGAGGAAAACCCCCTGTAAGCGGTGTATCTCCTCCTCCTCATTTTCATTTGCCCTTTAATTCATCTTGATGGCTTATTACAAAGTGAGAAAGCCATGACCTTTTTTAATGACTTATTAACATTATTAACTGCAGACTTGATGGCTTATGAAAAAGTGAGGAGGTCATTAACAAATAGTCAGGAGTTTCTTGCCTTCGGGCTGAGATGTTTTGCAGCTCTGTAAGTGGTTGAACATTCAGTTCATTAATGCAGACTGCGGGCATGATAAATTGAAGAGCTTAAAAGACAAGGGAAGTCATGCTAGATGATAACACACCTGCCAAATTGTTTTTTCTCTACAACCTGGCAACACAAGCAGTTTTTTTTTTTCAAGTATTTTTTGGTGCATTTGCACCTTTTTTAAGCTAGGGAATGAGGAGAGAGAGCGAGAGGGGAGGGAGGACATGCAGCAAAGGTCTGTATGTACCACCAGGATCTACCCAATGGTGGTTTCATTAAAGACTTTTTACTGGTCTAAGAAAATGATGTATACTAAAATATTTTGTTTCTGTGCAATGTAATTTTGTGCTTCATAAGTACAACACTAAACGACACTAAGTCACACACCACCAACTGTTTGACAGATTTCCGTGAAACTGGATAAAAGCTATAGCTGGTGTTAGTTACTGTGTGTGTGAAGTGTTAGTGTTTGTACTGTAGGAGTTTTGGATCGCAGGGAAGAGGTGGTTTTCAGGTGTGGGATGTGGGCGAATGCTCACTCACTGGGAGTGAAGCCGGTGTCATGCCAGAACCGGAGCTAGGAAAGCAGGCGATGTAACCCAGGCTCAGCAGCCTTTATGGACATAATGACAGGGGACAGAGGAAGCTAAAAAGACAAAGGAGACAGTGACCAAGTGAGAGGCTGCCAGACAAGAGTCAATCTCGGACTCATTGGCAAGAGCTTCAGGAAATAAAAAGCTGAAAGACAGACGCCAAGCTGGGCTTCTTGCTGCTTGACTAGTAAGTAATATTAGCTGGCTGCTATGTCTTGTGTTGTTGCCCTTGCTTGATGTTTGACAGCTAGCAACTCGCTGCACTCTGAAACTGGATGTGCTAAATAGCAAAAATACCTATTTCTCATAATTTAAAAGTATTTTTATTTCTTGACTTTAGTTTTGTCATCACCAGAAGCTCAGAAACAGCTTCGCAATAACCCCTCAGTGTTCTCATCTTCTAAATTTCACTTTTCACAATGTGTAACAATTCCTTAAACCCAACATCCACTTATTTTTCTCAATTTTTTCCACTCATTAGCTAAATCCATTGGTAAAATCTAGTAAATGGTGTTTGGATTATTTTGTCAGACTATTATTCAAGAATAAACTTCCAAACTCAGTTTACTACTCCGCTTTGATTACTTCTATGCTCTGAGTGGTACTAGTAGTGGTTTAAACTTGTACTACAAAGTCATACTCAAAGGTCTCATACTCAGTGACCCGACTGGTTTCATCTGCCAAAGTAACAAAGTAACTGACATTCCTGAGCTGGATTTCCCCTGAACAGGCTGACAGCACACACCAGGAATGCTCTGATGATTTGGTTTAAGCCCTTTGCACCTCTGAAGCCCATTGTTGGCCATCTGGGCTGTGGCCGTTCCTGTGAACCCCCTCTGCACATGGGTGATGTTTATGAACTGCAGGTGCCTCCTGAGAGGTCACAGGGGCCTCAGAGGGAGACCACAGAACAGCCTGTGGGGATGACATCATTTAATCCTGATGTGTCGACGCCTAGATCACCACAGGATCGGAGACTCTGTGCTGAAATGTTTGTGTGTGTGTGTGCACTTACGTGTGCGTGGGAGGTAATCCTGATGTCACTGTTTGCCTCCGTTGCTGCCCCAGAGTCCTATCCACCCACCTAAAAGAGGGGCGAAAGTTTTTGCAGCTATTTCTGTCCACCTGCATGCCTCTCTCTTGACTTTCTGCTGAGCAAACATTCACTTCCCCTGCTAAATCAGGGCGAGGACTTCAAAGCCATTGCTCCTTAAAAAATCCCACTCTGACAACCTGTGGGGATTTTCAGGAAAAAAGAAGTCAGCTTGTGGAAATTGTGGCGGTCTTTTATGTCCAGTTTGAATAGAGGTGGTTCACTTCTGGGAATGTAGCTGCCGTGGACTAAAAATATTAAACCAGTGCTAAAAATAACAACATAAGGTGACTTTAAAATTGTAAATAAGTAGGATTATGAATGAGCAGAAACTATTTGGGGGGTTTGCAATGAACAGTGTAAGAAAATAAACCTATGAGGATGGAGTTAAAGTTGATGGGAACACTTTATTTAAATATTCCTCCCACAGATTTACAGTATTTGTAATATTTCAACAGCTTATTACTGTATGTTGAGATTCAACAACCATTTACATCACTGTTGTAAGGTCTGATTAAGTTTGGGCACAAAATACATCTTACATTCATTAACTATCAGATAATCTATATATAGATATATCACGCAAGTTAAACTGCTGAAATGTTACAAATACTCCACAGTGACGAGTAAAAACATGCTGAACATCTTATCCAATATTTAATGACGTTTTTACAGCAGGGGCTGCAATTAACTGCTGAAAGTATGAGAGCAGATATGAATTTTTCTCACTTCCTCACAAGTACGGCAGTGGAAAGACACTTAGCTGTCATTTACACCGTTGGATGGTGATGACCTTTAGGTAGAAATGATGGCAGTTTGCACTTTCCATTTGATTTTTGGTTTTTCCATGTGAGTAAGAAATACAATACAGTACAAAACAAAACAAAAGTGATTTGGTTTGTCGGGTTTATTGTGTCAGATACTAGATGGGGCCCACGGTTTCTGATCTCATTGGACACAGTCACACAAACAAGGTCAAAGGTCATATAATGCATGTGACCTGAGAGCTCCCAATCCTCCCTCAGCATTTAAACCACACTTGTAACTTAAGTCGTAGACTTACGGGAATCAAAGAAGGATGAACAGATCTTGTATCCAGTCAGAAGTTTCATTTCATCACAGTAATAAGACGTTTGTTGAATTCCCTAACAAACATGTTTACTGGATTTATTATCAAGAAATGCAGCCCAGCAACAGCGGGCATCATCCGGATCCATTTCTGTACATCCCTCCATGGTGGCGACAAGCAAGACCCGGCTTTGTGTAAGAGACACTGTAATTAAGTGATGGTGTCATCCGTAACATAACCCTTTTCATGCGTTGTTTACAAGACTTCTTTTGATCCCGCACCAGTTGTGCTACCAGACGTGGCGGTGTTGCTTTGAGCGAGGGGTGGGGCACATGCTTATTCAGAGAGACTAAACAGACAATGAACAAAATCGTTCAAGGGACAGTATGCAAAATAAGTCATGAAGGCTGCAGTGAATACTATTGAAATCGAGCTTACAGTGAAATGTGGCCGCGAACTGGCTTGATGTGGAAAATAATTTTTGAAAAACCGTCACTTACGAGACCAGATGACCCTTGGGTGTTAGTTTTTATGACATGCGTAAAATGTATTCATGGCATCCAATCTATTTGTGTTTTAATCTGAAGAAGTGGTTTGACGCCAGCAGAGAAAGTCCCCAAGATTCCTTTAACCACACAGGAAATGAGGTCATCTCCTCTCGTCAAGTCCCTTTCCTTGAACGGCTACTGAACACATGACATCATTGTGGGTTTGGTTACGCTTGGCTCCCCCAGAGTGTATGTTTGAGATAATTAGGTCTTTGAAATGTCACTAAGGTCATGGACAAATTGAAATATGGGGAAAAAAACTCCCCTACAGTATATACTTACTTTGTTATTTTAATGCATTCTATATTAAGATATGATTACCTCAAATGTTGATGCTCCTGTAACTACTATATCATTTATATTATATTCATTTGCAGTTGTATCTTTGTGTTCAGTGGAAGATGTTGGTAAAACAATCATATTTTCTGTATATGACTCATATTGTTCTTGTTATCTTTTGTCTGCTGAAAAAGCTTGCACTCTACCTATCTCTCATTCGTTGTAGCGCACAAGACACAGTGAGATGTATCTCCAAAAGCTGTTCACTCTGTCCTTATTGCACCCAGATCTGTACTTCCATTCCTTCACTGCTAAAAAGCGGAGGCAGTCATGCTGACAGTTGCCTCTCTTCAAAGCCTCTTTAATGGCACGTCAGTTCCCGCTTCCCCTGGGATGGGTGACTGGGGGAAGATGAGGAGACTGACTGTGGCTGCTGGCTATGGAGGACCAGCCAGCTGCAGCTCATTTCCACTATGCCAAAATCTACTCATCCTCTCTCAAGTAGGCAGAGACATATTCGCCTTTGTGAACTCCTGAATTTAAGGCATGGCTGTCACGATGCTGTCTCAGTGTGTGAGCATTCCTGGATGATGATCGTTTCATCCGCACAAAAACGCCCTGAGCAGAAGACAATGTCTCCAGCCATTACTGCTAGTTAGGCACCTACCTGGTATATTCTATTATTAAACAGGCAGTGGAGAACTCGCTTACAATTAAAAATATCTCTGGTGGAAACGCCTTCATAAATATTTGATGCAATTTCTTGGAAAATATGTGTCTTGGACACAGCTCATCAAGTCATCATATTTTATAGTCAAGCTTTGAACACAAGTGGCTGCAACACTTGACCTGACATTGATCTTTAGGTTTTATTAATGTGTATCCCTCCACTTCGTGTCCCTCAGATATGACAGGGCCTGGGGTGAAGTAACATATTCTTAGAAAACCTAGCAGTATGGACGACTTTGGTTCAGAATAAAATACCTGAGAGACTACTCAATGGATATATGTGATGTTTGGAACAGTCATTCATGTCCCCCTCAGGTTGAATTGTAAAATCTTTGGTGATATTTTTAAGTCCAACTAAAATAAAATCATTTTTTGGCAACAGCATACATACCTGCTCAGCAAATCAAATGTCCTGCATTCCTGTTTGAGCAAAAAATGAGACACCAAAAGGTAGAAATTTATATTTCTTTGTTTCAAGATAGTGCCTCTAATTTCTGCCTTAATTTATTTTCCCTCTATGCAGATGATGAACTTGTATTCAGTCACTTCCTACACAACACAAACTGTGACCAACAACCCAGATTAGCTTTTCTGCTGAATGAACATGTACCGTGCAAGTGAAGCAACATACACTAGGGAGAAGCCATTTACAGTATAGATAATGGAGGTCATATCTGTGATGTCACCCATGGGTTTCTGAAAAGACATTTTGAAGCTCATGTGGAGGCTCTGACCATCGCCATTTTAGTAATCTGATCTAAAATTGATGTGGATTGTTAGTGGATCTGAGGGAGGCTGAATGATGCACTATACTCAATATAATTTGAATGGATGAGTTAAATAGAAACTGTTTTTTGTACCATGCTGTAGACATTTTAGTTTAGGGACTTATGGATATTGACATATTCTGTAGCCAGCCTCAAGTTGCCATTTGAGGAACTACAGTTTTTATCACTTACACATAGGCTTCATCTCACAGCCACAGAGGCTGAAGCATATTGTTAATGTTAGTTTACTCCAGTTGCAGGCTAGATAGCTAATTAGATGTTCAGCAGCAGTGCACCAAAAAGTATGTATATACCTGCAAATATCCACAAATTCAGTGTGTTTAGATGCTGGTGAGGTCTGAGGTCTCTTTTTAATACTGCTAACAATGCATTGTCTGATTGTAAACTACTGCACACGTTTGTTGACTTACTGCTAGTGCCAAGGCTCAGTCTGTCAGACACCCTCCTAGCCAATATGTCTGACTTTCCCCCAAAGCCTTAGTGCTAAATATCAATGTTAGCATGCTAACACTCTACAGTAAAATTGTAAACATGATTAACATTACACCTGCTAAATATAAGGATGTTAGCATTGTCTTTGTGAGCATGTTATAGTGCAGGAAATGACCATTTAGCTCAAAACACAATATTTGGAGTGTGGTATAGCCATTCCTCCAACGCACACAGTGAATTCAGGACAGCCGATTAATTCCACTAACTGCAAGCTGCAGGAATGTGCTGGTCGCCAAAACCAGGTGGTCCTGGCCACAGGTGTGTTTGTGAAACTCTGCCTGAAAATGAAATCTGTCTAAATGACACAAGGGCTATTGTGCAACCAATAGCGTGCTGGCACACACGCCGCTAACATCTGCTGCCCATGTGCTTGATGCAGCAGTGACAGAAAGCTGTGTAACGCTCAGTCACCCAAAAAGCAAAGCCCCTGGGAAAAGAGGAAGGAAGCCAGTGTAAACAGTAAAATTAATTTGCAGCTCAGTCATGCAGCCTCCTCCTCCTTTCATAAATTGACCAGAAAATAGAATTTCACAAGATTCCTCTGCGGTAACTGGATCATTTCTTAACACCAATTGACAAATTCCAGCAAAGCCGCTGCTGAGGGGTACAAAATAGCATTCTGTATATTCTAACATTTAAAGTGTGAAACATGGTGGGTGTTAGTTAAAATGCTTAAAAACCAGCACTGAGAGCACTGTGTGTGCACTGAATGAGCTACTGGATAATGGTTGTCCAATTAAGATAACCTTAAAATTATTCAAAACGTGCCCAGGATTGACATGGTTACAGTATATCCACTTTTCCCTCTGAGATATTCTCCGGCTCTTTATTTTTACAAAGGCGGTGGAAATCAGGGCTCATGCTGGGTGCCTGCGTGGCTTGTTCAAGTGTCGCTGCTTTAATATGAGAAGCGCTTGTGACTGACTGGTATGGGCAAAGTCTGTCCTCAGATCTTCAGAGGCACCGGTAGATCAGAGGGCGTCTGTCACACCTCCAGGCAGTCTCCACAGAAGAGATCCTTCAGAGCTGCTGACCCCCCTGAGACAGGAAGCTGCACAAGTGTGAGCGATTTCAAAGAAAGAACCAGCTGCCCAATTGGTTTTGGTTTGCTGTATCTCTAAACCATGTCAGAGAGGTGATGTTGTGAAATTGGTGTGGGTCTTCTATGTCTGCTAATCCAAGACAGGATAATTGATTTGGCTGATAAATTATTTTTTGGAAAAGTTGCTATGTAGGTCAGAGCTGAATGAATAAATGAGATGCAATTAAAGCAAAGTTCCCAGCATTTGTATAATTTAAAGTTAATTTTCCATGAGGAGTACCATGCACTTAGTGCGACACGATGAAGACCAGGAGAAGTATTTGGAAGATTTATAGTCAAACATGAATACTGCATATGTTAATCCCTTCCTTGGCATTTCCTGCTAAAGTAATTATTAACATGACAATACTACATCCTGTGGAATCAAAACTAAGAGGAACTGTTTGTGTCAGTGTTTAGAGGAAGAGAGAGGATTTTGCTGTCTATTCACAGACCTGTCCAACATCTTTCTTTTTTTGGCTTTCTCTCTGCCAGTCCTTTTTCCGGCGATGGTGATGTGCTTAAAATGCTGAACGCACACTGTTTTCATAGAGACAATGCCTTTATGCTTTATTTCCTGGAATCATTCCCCTTGGCTCTGAAGCCCAGCTTGGTGCTCTGCTGTATCCAATTAGCTTCACACAGACAGCAGAGGCGAACCTCTACAGGCCAAACAAAAATAGTTGAATAGGTCATTTCACGGATGAGCACGGTGTGCCGCTGATCCCCCCCAAAAACCCAAGGATATGTAAATCCCCATAGCTTGGAGGAATGACGTAATCTGAAACATAAAATCTTCAAAATCATGACAAATATCGACTTCCGAGAAATGCTTAGACTGGTTAAAGATGGAGCCGCGTATTGACAGGCAGGATTTAAGTTCCCCTACCACACTACTTTAAATTAGGTGAGTCATCGGGTGCTCCAGGCCATTTGAAAAGGCCCTCAAGCGTTGTTTGCCTTGAAGTCACCCCCTCTGACATTAACGAGGCTTTGGCAAAGAGTGAAAAAAAGATCGCAGACCTTCAATAAGTTAGACAAAGTCTGCAGAAATAAAAGAGTTTTCATGTTGACCCTGTTATAGCAAGGTCTGCAAAATCTCTCGGGGTGCTGACAGTTCACAATTCAACTTTGAAGATCAAACATTCTGATTTACTTTATGATATAAGGCTTGCTAGGCTTCCTTTAATCTCAGCTGCACACACACCATGCAGACTGTGCTTAGCTCCCACAAGGTAATATTCATCGTGACAATAAGTATATGGTAGAAACTCACATCTAAGATTTCACAAAAGTACATGTCCCTGTGAGAAATCCTCCTGTGATGACTGCTAAACACAATGTGATCTTTATCCCATAATTCCTCAGGCTACCCAAGACTCAGGGGACTCGTAATAGCAATTCATTTGGGGAACAAATTCACCTTCTATCATACACAACACAGCGTTCATACTGAAGTACTCAAACGCATATGTGCATAGCATGCACAGACAGAGAGAGGCAGGGCTAATAACAAAGGGTAAAAGTCCTCTTTTTACCAGGGACTGTTGACACTTCACTGAGTTAGTATAATACAGCTCAACACTTTTATGAAGAGAGTTACATTAGAAGATTGATACTGCTTTCATTTCTGTACATTCAATATGACACTACAACCAGTAGCCATTTAGCTTAGCTTAGCTTAGCTTAGCGTAACGTAGCACTAAGACTGTAACCGGGGGAGACCGCTAGCCTGGCTCTCTTCAAAGATAATACATATCACTATCATTTTATATCACTAAGAATTATTTCTTGGCCAAGAGCAGTGACTTCATCTTCCAAATCTTGGCAAGAAAGTACATATTTCTCAAATACTGGAACTATTTTTTCAAGCTTCTTACTCTTACACCTAGCTAAAACGAAGGAACTCTGAAATTTTTCACCTTGCATCGTTCAAGTTTGAATCTGGCTGCTGGAAACACTGCAAATGTACAAATTATACAGACTTTAGCTCTAAGGTAGCTAATAACTCAAGGCCTGTATATATGTGGATGTGTACATGGACAGCTACGGCAGTAGTTTAGTTTGTACTACTTTCTGATGTCTGCTGGGAGGATGACAGGACATATTTTTGTATTCTGTAGTCTGTGTGAGAGGTTACAACAAACGTCCACACAGAGCTTACGTTTACACCCTCCGATGAGGAAGTTTAAGTCACCCCAGTGGACCCCGTCATACTTGCAAAAGCGAAAATGATAACTTTGGCTTCATGCACCAGTAGTGCCCGTTGAAGTGTTCCTGTGTGCTTGTGTTCAGTTCAGCCTCTGTTTTATTGCAGGGCTGTTTTTGTTAGACTGCTGTAGTTGTAAGTATACCACAACTGTCAAGTGGGTGCATTAGAGTGCACTAAAAGCTTTGACACTGACCAAAGAAACATTCTTCGACTGCAGTTTTGCTTGACTTGTATTGAGTTATACTTTGGTCATGTCATTACATGAAAAACACACTTTCTGGGAGGTTTAATAAAGTACAAACGGTCTATTGTAACATTTGTAAAGAGCGTGAAAACACTTATTAGCTCCAAATCATAAATTAAAATAAAATATTCAGTGCAAAAAAATAAAAAAAATAAATAACACAGAGTAGCATTTATTGTTGAAAAGGAAAATAAATTCTCTAATATAGATTCATCCTCCAACCCAAGTAAACTAATTTGTTAGGGAGCTATGAGCAATTTCTATGTTGGATGGTAATGTTGTTTTTACTAATCATAGCAGTATAATGTTCTTGCCTGGGTGAGTTTTTGCCTGCAGTTATGTTAAATTAGGCAGTATGCATGGCATGCTCGAATCGCAGAATTACTTGAGTCCTTCTCTCCCCCAACTCATTAACTATTCAATGTGAACTCCTGATCCTGCAGGGTATTGACATTAATTCCCCACACTACTGGAGCAAGCAGTTTGGAATGGTTAAAAAGACTGCAAACCTCGCCCGGGCTGTCTTCAAAAGCTAAGTTTTTCAAAACACACTAACCATTTACTAATTCGTGTCTTGCAACTTGCCCGGAGAACAGGCCTGTCAAATGCTGCATTATTAAGTGAAAAGCTAATTACGTCTTTCACTGGCCCGTGTCCATTACAGGCAAGACAATAACAAGCTAATCAGCAGCAACAACAGGATGAGCACTCTGTGTTGTTTAACAAGTTGTTGATCACAAGCTTTAATCCCGCGCTGACATTATGAGGTAGACTTGTTACTAGGATCTTGTTCTGCTCCTGCTTGTCTAAACCAATCCCATTTCAGCAGCGGCAGTCTTTGCCTTGACCTTGGGCAGTGGATTTCCTTGAGGGCAGGGTGGCCACTCTGGAAGCTGAACGAACTGGCTGAGGGTGGAGGAAACGGGGCATCTAGTGCTGAGGCAGGCAGAGAAATGTATGAATGACTGCAAAGTGGAGAGCATCGAGCCAATCGGAACAAAGAGGAAATCTGCGAGCCAATCGCAGAAAGCTTTTCTTCTCTCCCTCCAGCGTCTCCCTGACTTCTTCTCCTGACTGTTACCAGGTCACTGTGCCTGCCCGCGCCTCTGAATAATCTGTTTCATTGGGTCAGTGTGTCTCTCACAACGCGCCTGACTGGCTGGTTGTGCATACGCGGTTGCTAGGGAGCTCAGCCAATCGCGGCAAGGCGGAAGTTTCCCCTCGGTTTCTAGGCAGGTTTCACGTGCTGTAGATGTTTTGGCGGGAGAGTGAGAGGAGCAGGAGTGGGAGGGGTGGGGGCGGCTGCAGGGTGAAGTGGAGCATGTGATTGGGCGCACGCGCGTGTGTGTGTGAGAGCGAGCGGGTGTGTGTGTGTGTGTGTGCACGTGCGAGTTGAGTGTGCATGTTTGTGAGCGCATGTTCACTTTGCCCTGCCTCTTGCTTTCTGATGCAACATCGAACTGTGTCTCCTGGGCTACTAGGGGACCTTGTTATGTTTTTTTTTTTCTTCCTGTCCTCGCAGGAAACGAGAACCAATTGCTGTGCTGTTGCCATCGGAGCGGGGAGGTTTGTTTTCCCTCCACTTTCATCCCTGGTACCTCCCCATCGACAGTTACCGTAGAAACAAGAGCAACTCCAACTCTATTTCCATCCATGTCTCCTTCCTTCAATGATTTATCGTTGCTTTCTTTTTTTAATCCGCTGCACAGCGCCTACCTACCAACACTTTAGCAGCCAATGAAGTATTTAGAAAATTGTGTCTCTGTAGAGGAAGTGTATAAAAGCAGAGATGAAGAACTGCAAGAGCACATGCTGAGGTACTTCTTGTACAGTGGCACCTGAACCTTTGAGCTCTGTCAGAGCACAACATGTCAAGGTTCTGGATAAGATTAGCCGCCCCCTTTTTCGTAGAACAGCTTGGTCTCCTCCACCCTAAAAAAACAAAACAAACTCAGACCTATCTTTCACGAACATGTTATCTCCCCCACCCCCCTTGAACCCTCAGTTTACAGAGGGAAGCAGTTCATCACATCTGACACGGGCTTCCCAAAATCCCATTATTGCCACTTGAGTGCACAGTCGGCTACAAGAGAGAGCAGCAAGTGTGAGTGGACAGACGACCACTGTGCATCCATTTCATTCCAACTCAGAACAACAGTTTGAGCAACCTCGAAATGACGTGCTCACTTATAGTAGCAGGAGTAGTAATAATTTTGACAGCTAATTCTTCTATTTTGAATTTTTCTATTCAAAACAGACACAAAGAAAATTGAGTCAATGTCCTTGGGACACATTGCTAACATTGCTAAAAAGAAATCCGACTGGGTAAAGAAGACAAAAAGTCAGACAGCTATTCTTCAATACCCTGAGTTGCTTTTTACAATATCTGAGCACGGCTACTAGAGTAAGGGCTAGAGAAAGGATGTGGTTATGGCAGATAAACTATGGTTAGGGTTAGGCAACCAAATACTTGGTTCAAGATTGTGGTCACAGTTTAAAAAGATGCAAACATAAGTTGCAGGTCATAGGACACAAACTCCAATCTCTTGTATGAAAGTCAGACTCTCTTTGCCCCGCCACATCCTCAGCTTCACTACGTAGGGGGCGCACTACTTCTTACATTAGCACCGAATGCAAAAGATCATATCGCCATATAGATATATAGAATGGGTTTTAAAAAGAAAGGAAGATTAGAAAGTATAAATCTAACTTTCAGAAACATTCATCAAAAACAACTCCCTGGTTCAACTATAATCTACCATGCCAAAAGTTGTGCACACTTAGCTAACATTTCAAGTTAGCTAGTTTTCAATGTTACCCCCTAAAAGTTTGCTTCGTCAGACTTCATTGTAGCAATAATTGCAAGAAAAGTTAGCACAACTATGGAATTCAAATCAAAATTTAAATAAATTATAGTTTAAAGCCCCATACATGCTTCTGCACAGAGTTTTGGACAGTCTGATGGTTTGTTCAAGTCTGTCTGTTATGGTCAATTTTAAACGGTAATGCCAACCTCAAGGCTAAGTATAGTGGAAGAGTTTTGGATCCGTTTGCGAAAATTAGTGTATCTATAAAGAGTATTAGTCATCTGATTCATAAAATTTCTAAGTGAGTCAATCAGTTCCGACTGATGAAGTGTTAACTCATGTTGTGTGAGTATTTATTCATCTTCAAGAGCAAACAAGTCTGGTTGCCTTTGACTCCCAGTTAAATTATTTGCACAAGCACGTTCTATTATACAATCTAATCATAACAAATGATGAGTAAAACCACACTGGATTTCAAGCAATAAAAGGTAGGCTACAGCCTAGTGATATCAAACTGTACCAACTGAACAACAATGATATATGGCTATACACCAGTGAAGAGACACCTGCAAATTGGATCTAGGAACTGTTTTGGATGTTGCACAGGTGTCATCAGGCTGCCAGTCTGCCTGACAAATGGTTTGTTTACCACCTGAGCTGCTGCTGCCGCCGCCGCTGCTGTTCAGTAATCATTAAGTGTTCATTTACTTTAACTTGGCATCGCAGCTGGAAACATGTGAAGACAAACTGACAGATACAATGCAACAAATTCATTTCCATACAACGTTTCATCCAAAACATGCCCACTATTACTTCTTTACTGGGTTACATTTAATTCATGGCATTAAAGAGGTGTCAAAATACGCATAATCATAAGGAAGTGTTTCCCCTGGGGTGGTTCTGGGCTTCAAATGTGTTACCTTTGGATGAACCCTGGGAGAGCTACGTTCATTGGCTGAGCCCCGGCTGTACCTGTGGTTAAAATCAAGAGGTGCTGACAGAATAGGCAGGAGGAGGAGGGAGTGGAGGCGGACAGAGGTTTCCAATAACCTGTGAAAACTTGGCATCTCCGTCGTGAAATTTCAGAATCAATTTATGTGAAAAACAGCCTCCTAAAGCAGGGATTTAGGTAGATAATTAAATGGCATGGGGATAGAAACCATAAAATCGTGATGCAAAAGTGCGTGCACTACAAGCGCAAACACTGATGGAGTTGTTTGGATGTGGAACTGATTGAAGATTGAAGACAAAGCGTCTGGACGTCAGGGACCATTAGGGAAAAAGGCACAAAGCAAATTGTATCATTATACAGTGAACTTTGAAAAATTTCAACATCCACAGCCTTATCACCTCTGCTGGCAGCACATAGTCAGAAATAACTCACTGTGGATAATTTTTGACTGCCTCACTGGGGAAAATTGCTTGAATAAAAATGGGCTGGGACACGTTGTCTGCTACTGCAGCTGACACATTAGAGGTACTGGAAGTTTCAGTTTAGATGACAAGTTCTGAGTTCAGTACCAGCAACAAAGCCTGTTTTTTCCTCTTCAAAGGGCTTGAAGCTGTGCACTTGAAAGCAAAAAGTAAAAGCAAATGACTTAAAACAGCGGATGAGATTGCACAATGCATGACATTCATGTTTTTTCCGAATCTCTTGCATTGACAGCGCATCATGTTATGTTCTGCCAAAACAGAGGACAAATCCTATTTGCAACACAAATGTGGTTAACAGCTCTGTTTTCAAAAAACACTTCACCAAACCACAGTTTGCAAAACTACCGTGTTCCCCAGAGGCTACTGGCAATGAGATAACAAGACTGTGATTAAAATGCACTATTCTTGGAGCTGTTGTTTGGGAACATTAATTAGTTATTGATAAAGGGAACTCTGGGGAGAAAAAAGTGATGGAATGCTTATGGGCAACTAATTTCTTTGTTTTTTAAATGCAGCCCACAGTGGACTAATTAATTTTTTTTGAAAGGTTCTACCTCTGAAAAGTAGCTTTAAATGCCTGAGTACCACATCAAACTGTTGCAAAAGTGATGTTTTGAAATTCCACTTTTTTTTCCTTCAAAGGGTTCTTTAATGATGAGGTTTTATGATAATTATTCCCATAACTGAGCCGTGTCCTTCAAAACATAAACATCTAAATATCAGATGAGAACAGAAAAGTAACATAAAACTTACCTAGTACACATTATTGTCGTTACTGACACCTTCATATAGCAGCTAATGCAACCACTATCTCAACTTATATACTTGTACCACAGGATGAAAACTGCTGTTCTTAATAATTTTTTAAATTATTTTCTCTATATTTTTAATGCAACATGCAAAGGGAGGGTTAATGCTTGTTAGACTGTGGAGCAAAATGACTGCAAAAAGATGTTGTTTTTGTTCATTCCTATGCATGCAATCTGCCTGAATGTTCATTGACTGAGAACTAATGGGCATATGCAAAGAGAGGGAGAAAGACGGAGCGAGCAACACAAAAACAACCACCATGCAAAGTCTTCCAAATTTTGGGTGGGGTCCCTTTTTTTTTTGCTGCAAGATTGGATTTGGAGGGGGTTGGTGTGGATGGGGGGTTGGGAGCCGTCAAGCAGCAGTTTAAACAAGGCTGAGCTGGGATTGTTTTGCTGGTCTGACAGTAAACTGTGCATGGGAATTTTGTGTTGAGAGCTGAGAGAATCACACTTCACACGTTAGCAGCTGTACAATAAAAGAGTGGGGACAGTGTGAAAACATAACATCCTGCATGGGCTGACCAATGCTACATGGAAAGGCAGTGGCATCTGCTTTCATCCAGAAATTGTCTCCTGGGAAAAATCTGACTCACACGATATCAAGTAGTCTTACTCTTCTTGCCTGGTTGTTTTGCACTCAGTAACCCCTTTTTTTGCAGATAAGGCTGGATTTCACTGTCACTTTATTTCCTTCCTCCTCTGAGTGATGCCACGGGTAGGCGTGCCCCCACCCTGCAATGAGGGTCACCCGCCACGGCTGCTGTTTATCCCACTGTCACTGTACATCGATCAGACAAGGACAACAATGAGTGCCCCCAGGCGCTGAACTGAAAATGGCTCTATACTTATATCAGTATGTTTTTGTCAAGCCAGGATGCATTTGACATCTGAACCATGTTATGTTACTGTATGTTATGTCATATCGTGTTATGTTGTGTTATGTTATGTTATGTTATGTTATGTTATGTCGTGTTGTGTTGTGTTGTGTTGTGTTGTGTTGTGTTGTGTTATGTTCAAGGCTGCCTAAATAGAAGTAGAGGTGTATTGTGTGTCCTTGTGTAGAACGGTATGCTTCCAGAGAGTTATTTATGTTTTCATTACTAATACTGATACAATAGTAATAATTTCATAGTTGATAACAGCTGATCAGGTTTTGTATATGAAATCATACAAAAGCTATTGCTAACAACAAAAGCTGTAAATGTAGTGTGTGAGTAATAAAAAAAAAAATACTATATCTGCCTCTGAAATGTAGTGGAATATAATACGGTACACTGACATGCTGGTGTGACAATTGAATTTATGAATCTATTTGTTGCCTTGACAGTACACAGCCCATCATCACACCAACCCCCAGTAATTGGGTGGGTACAATCACTCTATCTAGCAGCAGCTCCCAATCAGCTGAGCTGAGCGCTGAAAGCAGTCACATGTCTTATCTGGGTTTGTGTTTTTCCCCCTCCACGTGTCAAGATACCCGAAACAGAAGGCGGGACCAAAACAAACCATCTGATTGGTCGGCTACTTGTCACCAGCTTATGGTTGTAAGGAGGACTGTTCTCTTAAAGGGACAGGCACATTATTATTTTTTTTCCCCCCACCTCAACAACAATACTATACAGCATGAGCTCAACATCTTATGCAGACACCAGTTTAAACCTGTAGCAGCTTTGATATATTTATTTTAATTTAAAAAGCTAAAGTTATTCAGGTATAAGTACTCAAATGGAAAACCATGGCTTATTTTGGCAAATGATGTCATCAATCCACATGCAGTAGTAAGGTTTTTACTACTGTTAATTTAAAGTGCTTGTGCTTGAGTATTTCCGTTTGATACTTCTATGCTTCTACAATACTATAACTCAGAGGGAAATATCATACTTAAGACATTTATGTGACAGGTAGGCCTATAATTAGGCAGTATAAATTAACATTTTGCACACAGCAGTATGTAAAATACTTAAAATTACCACCACCTTGATTAACTTAAGCTATAAAATGGTACTTACACGTTATCAATAAACAAATATAGAGTATATTTCTGCTTCAGGTGCACAATACTTTAACTCTAGCAACATTTTTTAATAGTTTAAATAGAGTGTAAAGTATTTAAATAGCCTAAAGGGACGGAATACTACGTTCGCCGCTTGCTAAAACACAAATGCAAATGTGTTTTTTAAAGAAATGACAGCATTTATACCCTTTCAGAGTGCTGTATTTGCATAACACAGTGTAGCTGACTCTGTTCCTTTCACATCATTATGGTAGGGGCGGGTCCCTGGCTGGTCCCAGCCATCGGGGGCGGACCGCTCTGACACAGGGGGAGAAAAAAAAAACAACCCCTCTCTCTCTCCCTCTCTCTCTCTAGTCAGCAAACAGTGGTTGTAATGCAAGGAGGGATACGAGTCGCAGCAACACACAAGTCCGTAGGAATCGAGGTTAACAGCAAGTTGTCAAGATACCACCGATCACAACGGAAAACGCGTTTGCTGGCGGTGAGTTTCAACGGTCGCCCTTTTGTTTTAAAAACAAAAAAATTCAAAAAGAGCCGTTACAAATCGAGTCGCGTGCGTCTTCATACGTTCCTTCGTTGCTCGCGAGGGGAGTTTGTCAACAAATGTGCGGGGCAGCTTGAGGCATGCCTGGGCAGAGACGAGCAGTCGCTTGGTTTGGGTTGAGCGGATTTACCACGGGAGTGAGAATATATATTTGTACGTGTATTTCTTGTCAAATGAGGCTTTCTTCTCTTGTTTCAACGCATCAAGTGACCGCTTCTACCCGTCTCCTCCTCCTCCTCCTCCTCCTCCTCCTCCTGCTGCTGCTGCTGCTTCTCGCTCGTCCCGGCTGATGTTGTTTCCCGGTTCTTTGAGACACAGCCGCTGGTGTGCTGATCTGTGTTTGTCTGTCATGAGATATTACGGACGATTAGCGCGGTCCAACACCACGCAGTTATTACTCAGAAGTTAAATAACTTGCTTTGTTTGTTTTTTTCACGCATTGGTGACTAATATGTGCTTCGAGTGATTGAAGCTCTCGGCTCTGTTATTTCAGAGGTGTTTGTTTTGGGGAAGAGTTGTCATACGAAGTGAGGAGAAAGTGTCAACGGAGGATAATGGGAGGCACGCTGTTATTACACAGTTTGTTGAGGATGAAAAAAAAAAAAAAAAAAAAAAAAAAAAAATATATATATATATATATATATATATATATATATATATATATAGCAAAGACCCGGGCTAAAGTTGTGTGTTACCTACTTTTTCAAATCAGTGTCAGAGAGAAAATCCACAACTTTATCTGTGGTTGTTATTGTTTTTTTTTGCTTAGCAGCATGTGTCAGCAATCTGTTTCCTCGCCGGTTTGTCTGCTGTGATGAGCGGTGTTTACGCGATGAGCTGCCCGGGGCATTGTGCTCCTGATGCGGATAAAGATGCAGCACATCCCCGGTGGTCCTCCGGAGCCCACTTAGGAACGATTTGAAACATCTTTTAAAAAAATAATCGCTTCTTTAGTAGTTTGTAACTTTCTCTTGTGGTGCAGTTACTACTGTTTCCAGCGCTGACTTGCGTCAACACACAACAAAAATATCATTCCCCAGTCAAACACTAACATTTAGCTGGACGTTTGGCTGAGAAAGTAGTGTTCATGACTTCATTGGAGCTTGTCACTTGCACGCTGATATCCACAGGATACGTATTACTACTTTACATGAACGCAGTGGGAGAAATAGCAGCAGAGTTCACCTTGTGTGTCCCCCCCCCTCCCCTCCTCCACCCTGAGCAAGGCATGGAGGAGAGCCCGGTGCACAGATGGTGCAGCAGAGGGAGCCACTTTCTGCTGAAGCTCTGAGCCTCTGACCAGCACTGAGGTGACTGCCAGGCCTCCCTGATGCCCCAGGCAGTGTGTATATATATGTGTGTGTGTGTATCTTTCTGTGTGTCTCCCTGTCTATGTTTGTTTTTTTTATGTGTCTGACACTGTGGTTATCTTGCCAGTCCTCTGTTGACTGCCAGTGGAAATTCAAGACTGGACTTGCACAACAGTGCACATTTGATCTCAATGAAACTTGCGGCACAGTTGCAGAGAAGCCCTTAGTGCTTGCATAGCATTAATTAATGTATTACTAAACTTGGAGCAGTAGTTCATGCAGTTTAAGGCTGTTTTGAATGATTGTAATGCACTAATAATTAGTGTGCATTGGTGGGACTTCACTCTTAAATGCCCTTTCAGCAATAAAGGCCAGCTGATGTGTAGATTAATAATATATTTTCCACGTACTGTCTGATTCAGAGATACATCATAGTGTGGCATGGCTAACCAAACAGTGTTTTTCCACAGCTGTTCAAAAAGTAGATTCCTCCTCTGACTTCATTTCATATGACATCATGCAAAGAGACACTTTGGTGGAGAGATGCACAACTGGGGCCGCCTTTCTCAGTAAACACAATACCAGTATATCCAGTTCCAACTTTTTGCATTTGCCAGTCAACACAGCCCATTCGTCTCCACGCGAGAAAAGGAAAAGACAGGCACTCGTGACAAAAAAAAAAAAAAGATGAAACAGTAGTTCCGATTCTGGCTTATGGCCAAGGAGGAAGAGGGTGTGAGTGTTTGCGTTCAGCAGGCACAGTTGAGGATGGAGTGAAACTCGTTATCTCCCCATGAAACGACTGCTGCACGCAGCACATGACAGTCTAGCCAGAACTTTGGTTTCACTGAGGTTTCACTCACGCACCACCCGCTGTTCTCTATGTGTGTGTGTGTGATAGTGCAGACAGGCAGCCGTCCAGTGATTGTGTGCTTGAGAGAGAGAGAGAGAGAGAGAGAGAGAGAGAGGAGAGGGAACAATGAGCATAGCTCTTAATGTTGAGCTGCAGAATTGTGCAGGAGGAAGCTAATCCCCTGACTGTGCTTTGCTCTGTGGCACACTGTTCCAGATTAAGGTAGCTCTGAGGAGGGGGAAAAAAAGCCTATTCTGTGAATCTTTTGGCACTCAATTACAATTTGGCGCATTATCAAGAACGACTTGGCAAAATGTGCCGCGGGAGGGTGGCAAATCTGGCGTAGCATTTTTAGCCGCCCACTGGGTCCCCCTACACAGGGTGTTTCCATACGTTTGGCTCCTGTTGCTACTCATCACTATGTTATAAGAGATAATCGCTTTAGCTACAGCTGGCCTCCTGTCTGTTTACTACCTTTCTTCACTTAGATCATTTACCTTGGCAGATCTCCGCTTGTTTGTTTTCAGTGCTACGTGACACAACATTGGCCGCTCACAGGGCATTATAATGACTAATGATTTATTTACATTTAATGCAGGCAGGGTGCGATAATATGCAAGAGGGCAAAGTTTCCACTGATAACAGGATGATATATGGCACTTTTTGTTTAGCCTTGAAACAAATCACGCCCAAATTACCTGCAAAGCTAGACATCATAAACACATGGGCATGAGTCAAACACAGTCCCGTAAAAAAACATTTTATGCTCACTCCACAAAAAAACACACCTCAGACACACATTCTTGTCAACTCATTCTAAAGTTTCCATCCCGTGTCTCCCCTCTCCTCTCCAGGGAGTTTACCGCTGAGGCGTCGGATGGATGATGAGGAGGAGGACATGTCACGGCCCATCTCACAGCTCTGGGGAACGCCCTTTAGGGACGTCAAATACGAAGACCGAACCACACAGATCGCGGCCGGACAGGCCCTTGCTGCCGTCACTGCTGCCGTGCCCACGTCGCAGAGCCACAACAACAACAGCATCGCCATCAACACGCTGCCCTGCAGCTTGTTCCGGCAGCCTCGCATACCCTTTCACGGTAAGGAGGGAGCGAGATCATGTAAGCCTGCACAGCACTGAATGTTGTGCATCAAGTGCAACCTCACATGATTAGTCGTTCGTTTTATCTGCTAGTTTTACTAATTAGTGAAGACCCAAGTTATTAAAACTGTCAATCTGATTTGATATGTGTCAGATCAGATGAGAGCCGGAGGCTGTTGTTTTCTTTCTTCTCAGGCTGTTACGCAAACGTTTGAATAATTACTGCAAAACAGATGAGAAAGCCGTGAAATTCATTTGAGCTCGGAGATCCCCATGTCTTTTAATACTCATGCTAAGAACTTGAGAAACATACCATTCTAAGAAAAGTTTAAGTATAATGCATTTATCTTAATTACTTATACAATTACTACTAATATGCAATTAAGCCAAATCTGATAAATGAGCACATTGAAGCCAGTTTTTTTTTTAAAATGCACATTTTTTTTTTGAGACAATAAAAAGACAGCACTAATTTTATACATACATAAAGGCACATACCCACGCTAATATGTCCATCGACTTTAATCCAATATTGTTTCCCCATTTCTAATCAAATCAGTGTGACATCACCCTAATCGAATTGAACCAACGTCGGAGAAGATTGTTGTTTGTTTGTTTTGTTGACTCAGTGTCAAGAGTGTGAGAGGTGCATTGTGCTGCGTTTAAAGTCGTCAATACATAATCACCACAGGCTGGCATTACCTTGTCGTTCATTGTTATCTAAGGCAGTAATGGATGTCATGCACTCGGCGCGGTGCCAACTCCAAAACGCGGGGCACTCTGCACACATGATAACATTAAAAAAAAAAAAAAAAAAAAAAAGAAGTGTTTTCCCTACAAGTGGCATGACTGCAGTGCCTGCACAGGCGCATGCTTGAGGCAATGAGTAAACTCAGTGACACAGCCCACAGAAGGATTGTAGTTAACCGAGGCCGTTGTTGATTTAATAAGGTGTTTGCGTTTTTCACCTACCAACGCTCTCTCTCTTTCTTCTTTGTGGATTCTTTGTGCATACCTTGTCATGTGTATATCTGCGATGATCTGATAAAACCTGTTTGTATTTCAAAAAGCAATATAGAGCAAAGCTGGCATCAAGTACATACTGTATATTTGACTTAGCTGGTCACACAGCTGTGTTTGAGGACTTTTTCACTGTCCACTGAACCGATGCCAGTAATGTCTCTCAACCTTACGTTCACCGTGGCACTGACACTCACGAGATTCAACAGCAACAACACAAGTTTTAAGAAGCTTGATGTTTTCCTTTTAGGCAACGCTGGATTACGCTCACATTTCCCCGCTCAGTTTGAGCCCATGGAAGACCGGGGAGAGAGGCAGATTGAAGAGGAGGAGGAGGAAGAGGGCAGAGGGGAGGAAGGCGACGGGATGGCAGAGGGGCCAGAGGAGCAGGAGGGGGTGAGCGTGGAGGCGCAAATTGGTCGTAGACTCCGGGAGATCGGAGACAGGTTCCAACAGGATCACGTTGAACTGGTAAGCCTCACTTCCCCCAGTGAAATGAATCCTTAAATGACCACCCTCATTTCAAACAATCAGCTTCGGGGCCTGCGTGCAGTTTTAAAACGTTTTCAAAGTGTAAACAATGCGTGCACAAATGGTTTTAAAATCGCCTCAAAGAAGAAACGGATAATAACTGACTAAACACTCTTCTTTGCATGCTGAACATCTGTTTGTTGAGATAAGCCAGTAGAGACAGACAGCGGGTCTAGGAGGCTACTAGGACAGAAAACTACATTTTGTTGACTCGAGACTCAAAGTTTGTCTTTGTATGTTACATGGAACTGTTTATGCGTGTCAGCTTTTACTTGATTAGTGAGACAAACCTACCTTGTGCCAATTTGTGGCTCACTCTTGGGAAGAAAGGGAACATTTTGCCAGCTGGATTGGCCACAACCCACACTGGATAAAAATAGACATGTGCAGTGATTCAACCGCTTTCTTGGCCACGCTGAAGGAAAAATCCTAAATCACTAATAAGGCACGATTTACTGTAGTAACTTCATACAGGATACTAAAGCTACAAAGAAAACTAATATGTATTCAGTCAGTGTCTCAGGCTGCTAGGAATACATCATGACATCTGATACTGTCATAGAAACTGACTTTCTCCCAGCCGATATCTAAATATTGATTCTTAGTTTGCGACTGTCGTCAAGGTCATCTTTGTCTTCTAAACAGCACCTCATCCTGAGCTGAGGATTATAGACTTCGCTGCCAACGCCGTGTCAGTGGCACTGATACCATATCATTACAGTCAATAGGAATATTAGGGATAGGTTTTCTGATGAACAAAGGCAGAAGAAAAGAAAACAAACGAGTGAAATCTATGCTCTTACCCAGGCTTTTCCGAAAAGAGCAGATTAAATGACACCCAACCCTCCCCATTTCTGACCAGTTAACTTTATTCCTTTGTCTTCGCTCTGTAATTTAAAGGACAAAGTCTTCTGTTTGTTACGTGTGTCCTTCACCTGAAAGGAGGCCGACTTCTTTGCCCTCAAGTGACTTCTCAATACTGAACGCACCACGTCAAGCACGAAACAATTTGGGACTCGTGAAACCTTTGGAGATGATGAAGAGCACGGAGGCTCGCTATTTGCAAAGCTCCCGAGGGAATAGTTAAGCACACATACCACGTGGAGTTCATCATATGTAGTTAATTGTGCATGTCAAGAAATAAAATCCACACGGAAACATGTGTCACAGTCTCACAGATGTTTTACGACTCTGCGCTCGCACTTTTCGGTTCCCCCTCGACAAGATTTGGTATCACGGCGTGTTTGATAACAGGTTGGGGGTTACTCTTATCAGTGTTTGTAAGGCTGTTACTGGGCTGACTGAGAGTTCATATTAGTCACATGACCACGGCCTCAGTTAATAAGTACTAATAGACTGGGAGGGGTTTCTTATCTGCTGCTGTTACTGTTTTGCCATGGGGGAGAAGAAAGAAAAAGAAAAATAGGCAAGAGAAGAAAAATAGAGAGACAAGTAAGAGACAAGAAAGTGATATACGGTGAGAGATTTTGACAAAAGCAGGTGAGAACGATGCGACCGTCACAAACAGGAGTGAGCCGCATGTCTGTGTCTGGGTAGATCTGGCCGGCTGTTTATACGCTTGTCTAAAAATAGAGCCTGACTCACGGCTACCCACAATACCTTAGTTGTCCCGTTGACTGCCTCAGTGCGTGTGTGTGTGTGCGTCTTTGTGTGTGTGTGTTTTGGTTTGCGTGTGCAACTCTGTGACGGAGAGATAAGAGCGAACGATTTCTTTTTTGTCTGCTGTCTGCTGCTCGAGTTGGTTTTGTCCTCCAGGATCTGATACTCCTGTTGTAGGATTCATCCAAAGGGAGAGAATAATTACAAATGATCCTTTATGATATCCAATCACTTCCTTCTCTTGTGTTCTCGCTGCCGCTATTGTTAGACTTTGTTTTTTTCGCTTGCCTCTCCGAGCAGAAGTTGCCGGCGTGGGCTAATGTGTGGGTTTTTGTTTATGTGGTATATCCGTCAGCTTTTTGACTACTTTTTGCGGCCAATAAAATCCTCACACTTTCAGGGAAATTTCAGGGAAAAGCGAATCCATCCTAACATTAAGCGAAGGAGCAAATGCGCTGGTTTTCTTAAACCGTTTGGGGTACGTTAACCTAAAAAGGGCAGACAAAATACACACCATTCTCAGCTGCCCATGCAAATGACAGCACAAAGATGAGCCTCATGTGGAACAAACCAGGGTGCTGTTTAAATAAGCTCAGCAGTGTAGAATTAAGGCAATTAAGGACAATTAGGGTTACATTTAGCGGTGCTGGTTCAATTCAGTTCAGTCTGTTAGTTCTGCATCAAATAGCCTGTGGCAGGCTCTGATTGCTAGGCTGGTAGAGACCTTGATGGAGAGAGAGATCGTAACAAGAATGCTTATGCAACAGGCTGCAATATCTGAGCGCGGCTGTTCAGAAAGCCGGTGGGGAGTTGCGCGGGATCAGAGAGGAGGAGCAGGGAGAGAGGGTAGTTTGCGGGCGGCAGCAGGAGCCCCCCCCCCCTTCCCGTCTTCATCTGCCTGTAAGTCCATGTGGGCTGCACACCCCCGATAAAACATGACAGAGCTGGGAGAACACCGCTCCATAGGAGGGAGCCGTTTCTGTTTCCCTGGCCTTTGTTTTGTGATAATTATCCAGCCGACTTTTTCGTTACAGGAGACCGCTGTGATGAAATCGGCAGCGTGTTCTCTGAAAGCATTTCACTTTGAGGCTTTTGTTTAGAAGTCAACAGCGCAACATTTAATAAGTGAAACCTGCGGGAGGAGGTTAGAGTGGTATTATCAGGATGAGTGGCAGCTACTTTGGCTTAAAAAATGTCTTGTGTTGCTGTCGTTAGCACGGCCATTTTCATCCTTTGATCGACTAAATGAAATATTACATTTATAACTTCTGTCTAGGAATGAAAGTCCCAAAGAAATCAGAGAGTGTGTATATTCTAAAGAAGTATCGGGAAGGATGTGCGTGTGACAAGACATGTTTGCTAGACACAAGCCAGTGTTGTGGAAACAGTCTACTTGGTCATACTGTTTGAGTTCACGGGGTTTACCACAGAAACCTTGTTGTCGTTTCCTTACTGAAAAGTCTGACGGGCACAGTTGTGATTTAACACGCTCTCCCTGATGATAACAGTCTAATGCGTGTATGTTTTTTTCTGTCTTCCCGCAGTTCATGAGGCATCAGAGACAAAACCTGCCTGCCTGGATGCGCCTTACGATGGCAGTGTTTGGCTTTCTGTTTCCAAGGGAGGCTCTCTTCCCTCGTCTGAGAGGAGAGCAGAGATGAAGAGAGACTTCCTGCTGGTCCTCGCCTCAGCCCTTGTTTCCCCCTCGCCCTCCCACGGGGGACAAGGCACCAGACTTTTAAGAGATGGCACTGTAAGATGGAACACGGGTTCGGATTTCGTTTTCTCATTGAATATGAAGATGAGATGAAGAAAACACTGGTCACCGCTGGACGGAGACTGATTACAATTTTTTTTTTTTTCGTTTGTTTTCTTTTGTTTTTGTTTTTCATCTTTCCGAGAAGGAGCCATTGTGTTTTGAAGAGATATTTTCGAAATATTTGTAAGATTACCTATTTTGTACAGTAAACTGCTCTTTTTATTTGGTATTTCAAGTCTTGAAGGACCTCCATCAGTCCAGGGAATGCCTTATTCTCTCCAGGCCACAGTACAACTCCTTTGCATCAAGGAAATCATAAGAAAGAGATACATTTTAAGATTAGGCCACATTGTTGGTGACAAACTGTGGACGTGGACGTTTCTGTGCTGAAGTTACTGACTTAAAACCTTGAGGACTCGAGGCACATTTCTAATTTATTCTCAGAAACACAATAAGCCCTGTTCTTATCCTTTACTGTTCCACACTGGCTGAAAAGTTGAAAATGGTTGTCATGACGGTGTCACACACTGGTGTTGCACTATTGGTCAGTTTAATGCGTGTTTTACCAGCTTCCACTGTAGACGTAGGGACATTATATCAAACTGTGTCATCCATCAGCATCCCCCATCTCCAGGACCACTCATGTTGGCCTAACAACCCCACTGTGTAGATTCAGACCCTGTTGATTTTAAATGATAAACGCATACTTGAATTTAGGTGTACTGAAGACATTTTAGTCGAGTAAACATCGTGATTGCGCTTTTCAATATGTGATCATGTGTATGTAGGGAGTGTGTGCTTACTGTTTCCGAAATCTGCAGTCGCTTTGAAGCCAAATAAGCACAAAGTCTAAACGAATCTCCTTCGCGGGATTACGATCAGGGAACTGGAAAACAATCAGACGCCTGAAAATCTTGGGATAGATTTCATCATTTTCTCAAGCTTTTCAGGATTTCTTTCTCTGGCTGGATTGACAATCGCGACTTTGCCCTTTGCTGCATTGTGGGTCGCCTGCGAGAGAGATCATCATTTAAAAAAGGGTGGGGGCGGGGGGAGGTGAGCAATATCCAAGCCAGTGGAAGGAAGAAAAATCTTAGGGATCTGTTGCATTTGCAATCAAACTAAACATCCACAGAAGGACATTTCCCAGAATATGGCTGTGTTCTCAATGAAATACAAATATCTTTGTTACAGAGACGTTTTGGGTTAAAGTTACAGAGATGCATTTTTATTTTATTTCACTCCAGGTCTAAATCTAAAATGTCTCGAGCACTGATTCAATCCCTGAAGCTCAGCCTTTCATTCAAGTACTTTCTCTCACCAAACTGCTGGTGGCACACCGAGCTTCACCGAGAACTTTGTAAGAACAGCTTCTGTACAGTTAAAACAAAACAAACACTTTTACGAAATGACGCGGACACATTTGGGTCTAGGGGGAGGTTTATACATCCTCGTGCGACAACTGCTACGTTGGCATTTTGCAACGACACAGCCACTGTTTCTCAATGTTTATCAAGGAAGAAGTCTGGAAGGACTTTGAGATGTTAAAAATTCCTCATTTGATGTATTATTTCAGTCTGTTGTAGATTCATGAATATGAACTTTTGAAGACACTGATGGGTTTGTTTGTTTTTTTTTTCTTCCCTTACGTTTTCTTCAGGGAGTAGTTAACAACCGTTTGAATCACCGGACGCTTATTATGAGTTTTAAAATTTTGCCGTTGCGCGAGGACTCCGCGCACCAGTGCTGTTATTCTTTGACTGATGTCGTAGACGACGCCGAACAAGCAAAGACATTTCGTGTTCTTTACGTTTTTTCCAAATCATTATCACTCGACATCAATATGGAAGTGTGTTACAGAGGTGTTGTTTTTATTTTTTTTGTTTTCTTCCTGTAACGACATACAAGGAGCTGAACCAAAAGTTTTGTTTCCTGCAAACATTGAACGCTGAGCCAATTCAGATAATTGTGACACACTCTCTGGTCTTCAGTCCAAAGTATCATACTCCGATCGACATGTTTAACTACTCCCTGCCCTTATTGAGAACAAGTTTTTTTTTTTGTTTTCTTTTCTTTTAGATAATTTATTCTAATTTATTTTGTGTATATTTGCTCAGTGCTACTGTATAGATGCTATCTTAGTGTGTACAGTCCTTTTTCTTCTCATTGTTGACGTGCATTCAGTTGTGTGTGTGTGTTTGATGCCTGTGTGTGTGGGGAGGTTGGACTAAAGCCATGTGCCTCGTGCATTCTCACACGAGTAGTGTGAGTCTTTACAGATCACGTGAACAAACAGACAGACAATCAAATGTACAAAATGTGCCTTGTGAGTAACAGACCTGCCGCATCATCATCATCAACACTCGGCATAATTAAAAAAAAAAAAAAAAAATAGTCACCCACCGGAAGTCACTGGTCACAGCTCTCGTTTCACTCGGGCTCCGTGAGATTCATGTACAGTAGAGTCGGCACAGTTCGTCATGCCTTGATAGAGAAAACGAAACATCAGTTTGATTCCTCGCATCAGCTCACGAGGCACAGGCTCAACCTTTGACATCTCTCAGCACGAACGGCGAGTTTCACCACGCGAAACCTTCTCAATACCTGAAAACGACTGTTTGCAACCAACGTGCACTGTAAAAACAACAATTCTTTTTTTTTTTTTTTTTTTTACCTGTATACTGTATTTTGCGCCTCTCTCTTTCTACTCCTGTGCTGAACTTCCCTCCCCTCTAGATTCCTGAAACTTTTTGAAGATCTGTAATATGCTGGATCGGCCTAGTTCGTCTAGGTTTTTGTGCTTTATTATCTACAATCTAGGAGGGCTGTAGGTTTACGTTTGAAGGAGGAATGAGCCACCACGGTGCCCAGTATTATTTGTATGTGAGATGGGTTTGAACAGCCACTGGCGTGGCGTTGATCTGAGCCTGTCGTTACCAACCACTTTGCAAACCTGACTCAAGTGAAACATTTTTTTTTTTTAAATTGTTATTATTATTTGTTCAACCTTCAGTGTCTTTAATATCAGATTTATTCGATCCGTTTTTTGAGTATCCGAGAAAGAGTGCATCTTAACTGTCAAGTGCTGTGATTTGGTGTTTTTATACATTAGACATGAATTTGACACGTTGTTGCTATCTTTATAAAAAATTTTTGCTAAAAAAATTTTCCATATCTTTTTGTAAGACAGACGAAAGAACTACAACAACTTTTTGTTTTTTGCTTTTCTATGATTGCTTTTTTTTTTTTTTTCAACGTTGTGGCATTTTTAATTTTGGATATTGCCAAGTCTGCTGTGTCACTCTCAGTTCAAGGGCTTTTTTCGATATATGTAAATGGAGTAAAAATGCATGTCCAACATTCCTGGAAAAAAATCTGTATCTTAAGGGTTTGAATGTAATTTAATGGAGTGAAAAACCACAATATCTCTTTGATGAACTGAACAGTGGAACTGATTTCAAAACTCCCCGCGCTGGGTTTGCACTGGGAGTTTGTATTGTCTTCACATTGCTTTCTTTACGTTCAGAGTGGTCTCAAGGATTTCACATTCATGTGTCCTTTGAAGTGAGACCCAGGCCAGATGTAGCATTTTTTTTTTTGTTGTTTTTTTTGTTTTTTTTTGTTTAAGCATTGGCTGTGTTATCGTTGGGACTGCTCTGTGTCTGCTGCACAGTTTTCTAACAGTGCAGGACATGGAGCGATGGAGGGAATGGAGGAGGACAGGGGATGTTTGTTCTTTTTCTAGTGCAATATGCTGTACATAAGAGCTTGGCTCTCGAAAATCTTACATTTTCTCTTAATTTTTTTTTTTTGTTGTTAAATGGGTACATTGCTGTTTCTTTTTTCATTAAAACTTTATGGACAATTGAAATGGCTTCTGCTTCTTTAATTTTGCTAAACACAAACAGATTGTTCTAAACACACATAAGACTGAAACATGTTTGCTGTATTTGTCAGATTGGCCATTATGTGGGACAAAAATGAATCCTACAACTCATACAAGGCGTTTTAAAATAGCTGTTGAGACTTTTCACCAATGTCACCACTATACTGACACTAGATCAAAAAGTGGTTACCATGAATGAAGATTTTGTGCCAATCCATGCACAAAATCTTAAGTAGCAGATATTTGTCAGGATCACTGACAGTGTAAAGAATGGACAGCGTGTGTGCGACGTCATCCACGGGTTTCCAAAGAACCATTTTGAAGCTCAAAATCTGACGCCAACTGTCGCCCTGTTGGCAGTCCTGCCTCTTACGCCTCCCGGCTAATCTACAAATCAGCAAAAACGTGGATCACTGTTAAAAACTGGGCTGAATGACGCCTGGTTTAGACATTTTGACATGGCTGCCCATGGCGATGACTCGTTCTGTAGCCAGCCTCAAGTGAACATTCAAGGAACCGCAGTTTTGGGCACTTCCACACTGGCTTCACTTCTCGGACCAGAAGGTTGCCAATTGTTGAGGACAAGTGAAAAGTTGGACCTCCTGGCGAGCTATAGGAAAAGTCAGGGGATTACTAAAGTCATTATGATTCGCTCTCTGGGCGGTATGAGTGCCTGTAGAAAGTCTCATCTCAATCTGTCCAGCGGTTATTCACATACTTGAGCGGTGTGGCAGAGCAACATTATCTCGCTAGCATAGCTAAAAATCACATGGGATCCTTTTAATCAGCCATGTGTGCGTCACCTCGTAAACCTCTACTGCCACAATCAGCAACAATCCCAGTAAGTCCCTGAATAAAAAACCTCTTCTATGACTAGACACCAGTGATTTCACCCCACTGAAAGTCCCAAAAAAAGTTAATTTAGCATGAACAATAGAAGTATTTCATAAGCCCCGGAGGCAATGCTGAAGCTCAGCACATGCTCTTCCCTCAGAGGGGTGAAGGTGCAATCTTAAATAAACTGTGATTCACTTTTCTGTCACCGGGTTTCTAAAGTGATCTCCCCCAGGCTGCTGCTTTGTGTAGACAGGGGCAGGAGGGAATGTTAAAGAGGGTATACGTGTGTGTGTGTGTGTGTGTGTTGGAAACACATGGCCTCAGGATAGCTGAGAATTCAGTCCTGACCTAATGTCACAAAGATTAACACGTTGTGGTTTGTTGCGCCGCAGGGCAAGCTGATATCAGTTTTTGTATTAATGTTTGAAAAGTAGTTACAGCTGTCACTGCTGGGAAATTTTCCTGTTTTTATTATTCGCTATTCAGAAAAGAGCGCGCCTGTTTCTGCTTTTTGCGAGGGAGCGAGTGTGTTACGGTAAGTGAGAGTCACTGTAGGTCTAAATAGAGATGCTTAACACAAATCACTTGCAGACAGGCTGCCCTCCCCTTTTTCCTCACAGAACAAGTCATCCATTTTGAGACAGATTACTAATTTTGGATTGTCAAGTTACTTCAAAGAGTAATGCCATATTGTTTATATTCCCACAAGCCTTCAGAGCACAGCACATTGCGCATGGACCAAATGAGATGTTGACATGTTTTCATTCTCATTCCTTATTCCAGAATAATTCAATGTCCTGTTTATGTGAAAAATCTGCCCGAGCAGGGAGCAAACTATGACAGTTTTTGTTATGTTTTTTATGTGTGTGCGCTCTCGGTGAAATTTTACTTGTGAAAATCGCGAGCAGACGAGTAAACACAGAGTCTGTTGTGCATAAAACATGAGTTATTTTAATCCTCATAATGGTTTTGGAGATGAAGAGTCAGGCAGGATGACATTTCTCTCAAAGTCGATTTATCTACAAACCCAGACTAGTTTAAAACAAACAAACCAAAAAAAAAAAAAAAAAAACACTTTGCAGGAGGTTATATTAAATCTTAACAGATGCATCCCAGAATGCAATGCTAACATAACCACAAAACAGGGCTCTGTACTCCCCTCCTTAACCTCCCAGCAGCTGAAGCCAATGCCTCTTTCCCCCCTGGGACCACTGGTAGATACAGACAAAAAAGTGTGTGAGAGTGTGTATGAGCATTTGTGTGTGTCTTAAGGGAGAAAGAGAAAAAAAAAATGTGGGGATGGGAGGGGAGGAGGGGTGAGGGAGGTTGAGTGGAGGGGGGGGAGGTGAGGGCTTGCTTGGCTCAGCACTTTTTCGCACACACAGCGCCAAACAAAGGTCTCTCTGTTCTTCTGGCCAGTCACTCAGGGAGACGCCCTCATGATAGCCCGGTGCCTATCTCGAGGGTCACGCCTCGACTCCAGCAGCAGCAGAGAGAGAAGCTCCAGTCCCAGACTCTTTTTTTGTTTACTTGCGCCCTCTCCGACTGGAAGCGCCAAATTAACCCTTTGTTGTCTGACTTTTAGGCTCATGGTGGTTCGACGCTGCCAATGGGGGGAAAGTGTTTACTTTGGGGATTTTCTGTGCAGTAATGTAATATGTCTCCCTGTCAGATTTGGACTTACTTTGCGCGCTCCTTTCCTTTGTTTAGTTGCTCGGTACTTTACCATCTGTTTTGTGCTGCGGCAACGCGAGGGGGAACAATGAGCGTGCGATATCTGCCTGGTTTATGAATCCACAGACCAATCCCACGAGATGTATCACAGAGTGATGACATTTCAATTATCACCTTGTAAAAGCAAGTCTCTGACAGTCGCTGTCAGGGAAGCGGGTCAAGTCAGGTGTACCATCCTGCATCGTGAGTGTCAGCAACATCCATTTGAACTGTAAGAGATAATCGATGTACTCATCGTTTATTGATGCACACATGCCCTGAGATCATGTCCTGCTACACGTGAAAAAAAAGAGAAAAGTTCAATAACACAAACAGAACAGAAATAGACTTTGAGGGGAAAAAATAATAATACGGCATTATAAAATTGAATAGGTGTGGCTCCATCCTCTGAGGAAATGAACTTCCCGTCCACAGAGAATAGGTCCCGTCACTATGAAAGGGCACACATGTCAGGTGTAGCTCTTCGGCGGGGTGTTTGGTCAAAACACGTTGGCGCAGCTGCAGCTGAGGAGCGGCTCTGGGGAATAGCATGACTTCCTTCATAGATGAGCCTCTGCTCCGTGGACCATGTTATAATAACTGACTGGAGTCCAAACACTTACCTGCGTTTTGGAGGTGACAGTTTATTTGCATGTGCAGAGGTGTGTTTGTTGGGGATAAGGCGGCGGGATTAAAGACCAGCACAGTCGGAAAAGAGCCCAATTTGTCGCGAAGACACTCCGGCGGGAACATTTTGGTTGGAAATGAGCGACATCTATCTGTTTGGAATCTGTTTCACCATGTTAAAAAATCATTATGAAATGATGAAATACATAATCCTTTTGTGAGAACGCTAGGTACGTTTTGCAACAGAGCTGAAAACCAAACACCACAATTGCTGCTCTGTGGCTCCGTGGTTAAAGGTCCGCTGTGTAAGATTTAGGTGGCTCTATTTACAGAATATGGCAGAGACAGAATATCATTTGCATAATTATGTTTGTTTTCATTAGTGTATAATCATCTGAAAATAAGATCATTATGCTCTTATATCAACGGACACCAACCGTCCTGTCCCACAGAGTTCATCATGTTTAACTGCCGTGTTCTTACAGTAGCCCAGAGCAACGAACTAAACACATGCTACGGACTTTTGTGTTTTTCTCTGTGTTTAGCAGCCGCCGTAATTTCTCCTTCATGCTCGCAAAGAGGAGGCTGAAACAAAGAAGTCCTACGCACTGCACGCTGTGTTGCAGAGAAACAGTCAGCTGTTCAACTAGTGAACAGAAATGAGACTGTGATCAGTTTAAGAGTGTTTTGTCTGAGAGGTTGGATAAAGGAGGATTGTGGCTTTGTTTGGGGAGTTTTCAGGTGATGACAAAGAGAGTGGGCAGAGTGACTGAGTGAAAAGCGAGGTTTTGATCCGGACTGGATATCTGAATCTGAATCTCAACCAGGGAAGCGGCTGGACGTGGTAAGAGTCAGACAGGCAGGCAGGTAAACAAACTGATGAGCAGTATTGGCGAGGGATAAAACAGGTAAGCAAGACAACTGAGTAGAGGCCATAAGTACGGAAGCCCTAAGCGGTCATGCATTTATACACTTTATTTCCTCTATTTTCTTGTGGTAACGAGTTAATTTCATTTGTTTTCCCAAGATAACAGGTATGACTTTGAGACACTGTAGCCTGTTATTAAATCGTGTACTTCAACACACTTTACATTTCTTTATACCCAAACCTGTACTGCTAACCTGCTCTGGTAACCAGGCTAGCTTAGCGGAGTTTCAACATTTTTGATAGAAGTGGAGTTTATACAACTTGGTGTGTTTAAGATACCATTACACCACATATTTAAATACATTTTATGTTTTATATTGATTGTAGGTAGACAGAAAGAGATCGTAGACAGACTGGACTGTAGGCTAATTTATCGAACAAACAGTATTACCAGAAGTTGCGTGTGGACAACCAAGTTGAAAAACACTCCTTGCTGTAGAGCAGAGTACTTTCTTTTACAGTTTGCCAGTGAGCCTAAAAACATAAACCCCTTTTTTTCTCAACTTCATTTAACTCCCTGTTTTGTAGGTTAAACTACATAATTGAAATCAAAACACCGAGAAACAAAATGTCACAGAAAATAACGAGAAATAATATGAAGGTTTGAACTGATTTTCTTCTCTCCGTCTTTTGTAGCCGAAGGTCAAAAAATATTATCTTGTTCAGGGACACTTTCATACAGCACGGTAGATGCTTGCAAACATTGGATTCGAATTCTCCTGACCTTCTTGCCCTGCAGCTTTAGAGATGCACACATCAACTTTTTCCAAAAACAAAATGTGCGGGGCCAAAAAGGTACAGTATCATGAAAAAAACAAGCAATTTGAAAAAGAAAAAGAAATTAGCAATGAGTCACGGTTTCTTGGAGAACAGCTCAGCTCTGCAAATTGGCGGTAGGGCCCCTCAGCTACCTGGCTCCGCTCAGACTGAGCCACGCTGCCTTCACTTTACAATCACAGCCCCTCGCAGACAAACACCGCACCACCAAGTAAGGGTGGGGAGCAGCCAGTCCGTCCTCTTTGGGTAATAAAAGTTAAATGCTGCCTGAGAGTCGAGACATGCCTCCAGGGGGACCCGATGCAATGGGCGTCCACTATTGTATGTGTCATCTCAGGCTTGTATCAGGGGAGGATAAACTACTGAGATGATAAGTGGGTATTTATATGGTGATGACTGTCTAATTCAAGACAGATGAGAGGACTGCAGCATTTGGCCAAACGATCTCTGGAGACTGTTGTTGTCTCAGTCTCTCTGGGATAAAGGGAAGACATAATAAAAATGATAATATATTTAACTGCTACACATCAGACTGTCTATTCACATTCAAACTCACAGTATCTGTTACAGAACTGGAGAAAATCTGGCAACAGGTGAGCTATAGTATTTCTTTAACCTAACGCTGACAACAGATAATGAAGTATTGTTCATTGTTGAACTTTTATATTTTCATAAAGACTTGTGTGTAATGTGTAAATGACACTCTTCAGACAGTCTTCAGTCATGCTAGCAGCTCTGTGAGGCAGTACAGGCACGGCAGCTTTAACATCAACACACTAACAATGACCATGCTAACATACAGACTTTTTTTGCAAGTACGTTTACCATTTTAAACATAGAGACAGAATAAAACATGGATAACGTTCATCACCGATAGGTTTCTGCCTCCAAAACTGAGCAAAGACGTTGCTTGTCGGTGGACCTGAGGCGTGCTGAATGAAGCTTGATTCCACCTTTAATGGCAACTACCTGTCAATGAAAGTGGCCATGCTCTTAAAGGTGGGGTAGGAGATGTTGGGAAAAGGGTTCCAGCAAGGAATATATTTTGAAAATACACACCCCTGCCTTTTCTTCAGACCTCCCCTCGAAACAACGCCTTCAAATTAAGGGAAGGGTCTCTATTCGTTCACGAATGGGTGAACGCGCAGAGGGGGAGGGAGAAGCGGACTGACGTTTGATGGACGTGTCAGGATCCAATCGTAATGAGCGGCCTCATCAACGCGATTGGACGGTGTTTTCCCATGATTTCGCCCTCTAGACGGGACGAAAACATTTCGCTGTTTTGACAAACCTTCTATTTTACTGGCTGCAATGGGGTCGTGAAGAGGTTTTCAAGCAATATGGTAAAAAAATGCTCCAGAAAACATCTCTTACCCCACTCTTTAAATATAACTATGCATAGCCGTAGCCATTTTAACAGGTGACTTATATAAAAAATCACCCTCAGTAAAAGTGAAGGCGGGTCCTTACGGTGGAAGCACGCCTGTACAGGTACTTCTACTGGATGTATGCGTAAAAGGGTACTTTGATTTCATTGGATGATTGAATGTGTGAAGAAAATCTCAGTTAATTAAGTGAAATATTGCATGTTGTACACATCATTGCTTGTTTATGAATGTACAGTATTCTTTTGGTTGACATATTGCAGACTATGTTGATACAAACAGATCAAGGAAATGATGTTTTTTATGGTTTAACCTTGTTAACCATGACAGTCTGTGTTGGGTGATGGTCAAACTCCAGTGATTGTGTTTGTTGACTCTGCAAACAAGCATGAATACTTCCAGAAACCTGAGTCAGTGGCAGTATCAGTTTACACAGTCCCATAATGACTTGGTGACACGACGCCCTGTGTGTCAGGTACGTGTGTAATATGTAACTAATTATGTAATGACGGTGGAGACACAATATCCAGCCCGCAGTCAGCCTTTGAATCTTGGGCGTGATGAATCAGCTTTGTGAAAGACAGAAAACAATTATGTGCGTGTCCACAGAGATGAATTATACGCAGGTAGTGAAAACACCACATAGGGTTTGCGATGCTTTCATGTGGCGAGCGTAGACAGACAAGATATTTATAGAAAGCCTCATGGAGAGGGTTGGCGTATGCGATGGGGACAAAGGCACTGACTGGCTGATTTATTGCAGGACAAACAACAACCAACATTAGCATATTAAAAGCATATAGTACTTTTATTTTAGTTTTAGTTGTAGTTGTGTTTTTAGTTGTAATTTGGTAAATAATGAATTTGTGGATATTTAGGGTGTCCATACAAAATGTTTAAGTTTGTTTTTATGGTATTTTTCTTTATTAATGCTGCACTTTACACACGAAGAGCAGTTCCCTCATCATGGTGAGCACTGCTCACCCAGTGAAAACACTTGCATCATGTCATCTCTGGCCCTCTCTGGAGTAGTTTTGGGCAAGCCTGAGTAAATAACCTTGGTGATGTCACAGTGATGTCATATTTGCCCGCATTTTGAGACAGCGTTAAATAACAGGACGTCTGAGTCAGAGGTACTGGCGACTAAAAGTCCGGATACGACGGGATGTTGTTGTTTTTTGTTAATCGGCCTCAAGTCTCCAAATATCAGAGCAGACAAATACTTAATGTTAAGTGTACTTTAAAGGACCGACGTGTAGGATTTAGTGGAAGCTGCTTAATTCAACTGCCTCGCCTCACCCTCTCTTTCCAAGCGTGAAGGAGAAACTACAGTGCCACGAGAAAAATGGGAAAGTTCCTCTTTAGAGCCAGTGTTTAGTTTGTCTGCTGGTGTTTTCAACATGGCGGACTAGATATAAAAGTCTCATTTTGAGGTGACAATAACATAACAACTCTTATTTTCAGGTCATTGTACACTAATGAAACATAGTTATGCACATATTTCTTCCATTTTCTATAAATAAGGCCCCGTAAATGTTACACAATGGACCTTTAAAGTCGTATTTTCTAATATTATAACACCTCTAACATTATCAAATCTCAGCGTATGCTCTAAGTGATGTAATCCTACTCTGGCCAGTGATCTTTGCACCCGCACTGGGTCTGTGCCATTTTTCAGGCACAAAACACATAAATCAGAACAGAACTGGCTGAATCTCTGTCATTACCAAGTGATGTGATGAGTTTCGCCCAAATCATATCAGTGGTTTAGCTCGTATGTTTGGCCAAATGAATAAAGTAGACATCAAAACACCACATGGACTCAGAGAAAATGGCAGGACACACTGAAGGCATTAAGAAATAATCAAATCTGTAATCCTTTGAAATAGATCCCAAAAGTATTTTAAGATCTTCCTGCATTTACCACCGTAGTATCTTTGTTTTTTAACTGGACTGACTTCTTGATTGTTATTTCTTACTGTATAGCTGTCGTGTGCTGCCAACTGGAACAGAAGAGCTCTATTAATACTGTAATATGATGTGAAGGGCAAACAACGAGAGCAGCCATTATGTCTTCCCTTAGAACACAGATCCTTTTCCTTCCAATGTTTTCATTTCAATTACTCAGCCCGAGTATAATTTCCTCTAAGTGCCCTGAAAAATCTAAGGTCCCTGCATTAACTGTGGCCTTAAGAAGTTCATTGTAAACTTAAAAGAAAATGAATTGGACTCTCTCCTCGTTTAGCGGAGAATTAACGGATATGAAATGTGACTTCGCCTCTCATGGGAAGAAGTGGAGACGAGAGCTAAAGTGTCTGGGAGGAGTAAGCCGGGCACTCTCAAGCCAAGTCATTGTGTTTTAAATTGTGTTTATATAGCAGGTGGTTAAATGTAGCAATTGGTGATGAAAGAGTACATTAATAGAAAATAAAATTTAATTCAGTATAAACGTTTATGTTTATCCAACATCTCAGAAAATATGGGTGTAAGTTTGGAGGGATGGGGGAATAATGACCACATGTTGAGTGTCCCATCATGAATTCAGCTCAGTTCAATTCAGCTTTATTTATGTAGTGCAAAGTCATTACCAGAAGTTATCTAATGACGCTTTCCATATAGAGAAGGTCGAATCTGTACACTTTATAGTATTAATTATGGAGACCCAACAGTCCCAACCATGAACAAGCACTTGGTGGTCAGATCAGATCCCGTTACGAACATGTTATTAAAATATTAACGCAGGGGCGCCGCTTAGCTCAGTCAGTAGAGCGGCCGCCCCATATGCAAAGGCTCGCTGCGGCTGGCCGGGGTTCAAGTCTCGACCTGTGGCCCTTTCCCGCTTGTCATTCCCCATCTCTCTCCCCACATTTCCTGTCGCTCTTCAGCTGTCTCTATCAATGAAGCTTGGAAAGGCCAAAAAATAATCTAATAAATGCAAACTTAGAGCGTAGAAGAAGGTAATTCGGCTATAACATGTTTTGTGACCTGCATACATACACGTTCATACGTACATTTCAGGCAGTTGTTACGCTGCCTGTTAAACTAGAAGAGTGACACGTTTCAGTCACATTATAGTAAGTTCAGTTTCAGCATCATGCGTGCCTCATTTCTGAAATGCACAGTGGTTGACAAGCACTTTCGTTTGGAAAGAAACTTTGCCTGAGACCGAAAAAAGAGACTGAAATAACCAAGTCAAAACCAGAGAGAGTGTGAAAGAGGTTAAAAATTCACAGCGTAGTGTTATTACCACCAGCTTTCCCCCCTGAACACAAGCAACGAGCATGGATATTTGTATATTATATATATATGTGTGTGTGTGTGTGTGTGTGTGTTCACACTCTTCAGCAGTTGCTGCCCCGCTCTGCAGCTGGAAGACCACGGGATAGAGGCATTGTTTTGTATGTTAGCACAGTCGATCCCGCTGAGGTAAAAATAGTTCCCAGCTCTATTCTCCTGCAGCAGTGCCAGCGATGGCTCGGCCAAAAACAATATTTGGACATGGCAGCAGATGTCCCCAAACAAGCCCAGGAGGACAGGCCTGCGAGGGGAACTTTTGGCATCACCCGACTCCAGGGAGAGGGGAGAATGAGCTGGAAACAATGTGGTTTATGAGGACACTTGAGAGAGAGAGAGAGAGAGAGAGCAATAAGTACTAGCTTGTATCTCAACTCGAGACGCTCAATGGGAGGCTCAGATTTATAGATGATGAAGAACCTGCCTCTTTAAATGAAGTGTGGTTCGGAGTGTTTGCCAACTTATTCCTGGCTGTGTCTGCACAGGAACTTTTTCTTTGATTTGGGAGCCGAGAAAGCAAAAAAAAAGAGTCTTGTTTTCTTTTGCTTTGGTGTTTGCTTTGGTTTTACATAGTGCGGTATCTGTACACTGACACCGAAAATGACAGGAAATGAGCACTAATTCTTGCATTTCAGACACAGATAGTCTGATCGCTGTCAGATTTCCCAGGCAGTCCTTCACTGCTTCTCTTTGCGGCTCATTTATCTGCTCCCTTAGGAGCTGAATTCACGTTTGTTTTTCTCTACCAGAAGATCACTGCACAGTGTAGCCTTACATACAAAAAAACACACCAGATTTCATGGAAAAAACAATGTAAAGCCAAGAACGTACTCCACACCCTGGAGGATCTGACAAATAAATCACTTTGAGGCATATGGAAAGTGTCATAAATCACACAAACTTCTGTCCCAGATAAACTGATCACTCTTACCAATGATTCCACCTAATGTGATGATAATATCATCTTCCTCATGCAGACTTATTTTGTTCTTTCCAAGGACTTTGCACATAAACGCCTGCGTCCCTCCAAAAAAAGTGGTCACGCAGCGTCTAATGTTGTACGCCAACCCCCGAATAAGTATACATTCTTTGATTTTTGTTTTATTTGAAACACAATTGCTGTTTTGACTGTGTTCAGCGGTAACGTTTTATTGGGTAAAAGACGTGCTACATTTTTGTACTGTATGCAAGTCATAGCGAGACCGGGCTTCACATCCTGAGTCTTGCTTGTGGTGAGGTTCAGGCAACAAAAGCCCTTGGGTAGTGAAAGATCATGGTTTCAGTTGTTTGTCTCAGTTGCTTCAAGTCTCTTTTCACTTTTGCCAAAACCACAATCTTTCCCTAACCTTGACCAAATGCTGGCAAAAGGGCCAAACATAACCATAAACACATTTTTTTTTTTCCATTAATACTTTACTTGCTACAAGTGAATGTGGTTTTGCACGAGTGGAAAACAAATTAAACGCCTTGGCAGATACACTCATCAACAGCATTTCCTCAATATGTTGAGGGAAAATGGCGTTCACATGGCACTATGTGTCACTCAAAAATTTCCTGTCACAAATCATCGTGATATGAATCTCATTTAGGTTGGTGTGTTTTAGCAGGATTGATTTCAGGTGTTAATTTTCCGCCGTGGACAAAACTGTGACCTTGGAGGAGTCGTATTGTGGGTAGAAACTCAAACAATCCAACTGTATCTGATCTGATAATGACCCATTTTATTCATAGAGAGCTTTTCTAGATAATCACTTTTTATATAAGAGGAACAAAGCAGTATTAGTGCTAATTCAGTGGAGAAAATAATCAGTTGTTTTACAACCTGTTTTAGTTTTCTGAAACAAATCTAATCTACCTAATCTAATCTAAACACCACACAAAGGTCCTGCTTTATGGACACAAAACTCCATAGGAATTTAGTATTCAGTGCCAACACATAAACTGTTTTGGTTGCACATTCAGCTACTGTAGATAAGAGAACGTGATATCCCGTGAAAATCGAGCTGGATTCAAGTTTTGCAGCCCGATCCTTCTTTTTCTATTACTGCATCCGCGATTTGTCACGTCTTTTCTCATGACTTCAGGAGACGCTTCAACGCCCCAAAGAGCAAGCTGCAAAATGCGGATTTTCCATCTCAATCAGCAGTATCAACGAGCGAGAGAAACCCACACCGCCTCCAGAGACCGTCAGACAATGGCCCTCACATCAGTTTTTACTCCCCTCCTCCTCAAGCAGGCTAACAAACTGTGACCTGGACCTGGCACTCTGACATGGAACGATTCAAATCGACAAGCTAAGAGACACGAGGGCTACATGATCCTGTTTTATTCTTGTGAGCTTATAATGCCTGCAACGCTACGGCCAAAATGCAGAGACAACAGGGACCATTAATGACATATAATATCTAATGTCATGTTTTTTTTTTCATGCACAGTGAGGGCCTTTGTTATTTGAACACCTCAGTCACTTTTTTTTTAAATAACCAATCTACTTAATACAACATATTAATGATACATTACTCAACCAGACTGTGATCAAACAAGCTTTTGTCGCTACACATGCAATAAAAACACCTTCTGGCCATAACTGAGTCAGTTTATGTGACATAAACACGGGTAGTAGATTTGTTTTTCCACTCAATCAACAGCTCCAACCAGCTGAACCAGAAACACATGAGGGTATATGATTAAAATTTTTGGCATTAGACGGCATAATGTTCTTGTCAAGCAAGATTGTGAGAAGTGCAAGAATGCAGGACAGGCATAGGTGGGTTCACTGCGCAGTAGTCACAGTTAATTATACATGTTAAAACTGAAGCTGAAACACAATGTAACCACAGCTGTGTCCCACGGTGCCATCAGGAGAAAGGGAGCGGGCGGAGGGGAAGTTAAAAAGGCGACGGAGCAACTCTCATTGTCACCATGCCTGGTTACTGTTCACACTCCTCCACATGCAACCTCTCTGCCTCGGGGTTTTTTATCATGTTGTGGCACGCGAGCAACAGCTGAGAGGTCCTTTCTCTATCTGAGGAAAAGGCCACTTGGCTGCCGCTGAGCGAAGGTGAGGAAGGAAACGGAGACAGAATGGTCATGTGTTGGACTTCCTTAGATAGAGCTGGCTGCGTATTGAGACGTTAAGGTGAGAGGATGGCTGTTAAATGTCATTTAAGCTGTGGAAATGAATACAACGCTGAAATATGCTGCATTGCTACTAAAAGTGTTGCATTGTTTTCCATATATAGGAGCACATTTAGCAACAAACAAAGACCACACTGATATGGATATATATTTAGACAGGTTTATTGCGTTTGTTAGGGTTGAGTGGAGAAGTCAGGGTTGTAGATGGATCGAGTTCAGAGATGAACTGGTGTCAATTGGTGGGAGGGAACCAGGAAATGGGGGACTGAGTCAAAGGAGGAGTGACAGCTAAGGTGTGCTGAAGTACTGTGGATGTGGAAAGGGCGTTGTCTTTGTTCCTGAGTCGAGTTATATAAAACTTAAAAGTAACTTTGCATGAAATTATTATCTAAAGGCGGGAGAAGACATCTGTTCTGCAGATGTTCTGATCTGGACTTCGGTGCTGATGGACCAATGTTGCCCATTGACCAACACACGTGTGGCTAAATGGTTCATGGCATGGTGTGCTGTCAGTAAGAATTATTTTATAAACCAGGTGATCAGTCCTGCTGTTCTCATCTCTCATCACATCACTCAAAGTCAGTAAAGCGCTATTTAAGGCAAATTGTTTCTTGATGCATTCGCATGCATACGTGTTATCTTCCACTTCTTCTTAGACCAGTGATTCCAAACCTTTCTGCCTTGTGACCTTTAAAACAATACAGAGTCCACTTGTGACCCTTAATCAAAGGATGAGCTGTGAGCAACTAAACCAAGATTTTAACCTCCTCAGATAATTTAATTTTGGTGAAGAGGTCAGACTGTCCAGTATTTTACAAGATACATGTTTATTTCTGGTAAGACTATAAGATCAATACCTTTTCCTTCAATGTTTAATGTGATTTTTCGAAACAACCCATCGAACTGTCTTCGAAGAATAGCAACAGCATGAAGCAAAGTTGACGTTCTCTCTTTCTCTCTCATTACCTTTGACGAGCAGGTTAATAACACTGGTAGACGGTGATTTAGGCAGCCAAATTGCAAGCTTAAACAAGACATATCAGTCTGAGATCTATTCTGCTTCGATGGGCTGCAGCTGAAACGTTGAGACTTCTCTGAAAGAGGCCACATCACTGGGAATATCTTGTTATGTTCTCCACAAGTTAGAGCCATTTACTGTAAGCGGGCTATGAGCTGGGTGAATTCAAAATGGCCCAACCACTGGCCCCGATGTTGACAGTCACAAAGCACATCACAGTCTCTGGTTTGTTTCAGAGGAGACACAGTAGTTTGGCCCGTCTCCAGAGGAAACAACATCTGGATTTTTGCTCTTAATGGGCTTTTCTTAATGGTAAAAACGCCGAGTGTGATGGACTGTGTCTCCCCAAGCACCTAAATCTCTAGTGTAGTGGACATCTGCTGTCTAGTGTTACAGAGCTTTTTAGACGGGATATGCAGCAATAAAACACTTTGAAAATGTTCAATCACATTTTGGAAATTCATTTCTTTGAATCAAGAGCGAGTGATATCAATGTTTCCTGAGTTTCTGTCACTTTCTTTTAGCTTTTGCAACTTAGTTTGACGTGAATATGTCTAACACAGATTAGCAACACTTGTGTTTGTTTGTGTATAACCACACCAACCTCTCTCAGTGGTTAGTGTGTCTCTCAGAGGGTTGACCAGAGGGTCAACCATTTGAAACTCGTGTCTCACATCATTCACACTGCTGTTGCTTTAGTCTGGGATTATACTGTGGTTTAACAGCCAAACTGAGAAACTCATTGCAACCTAGAAGAGAAGTGTCAGTACTCCATAGTCCATCACTGATGGCTGTGATGCAGCCTGATCGTTGAAGGTAGTGTAGTGTCTTGAGCTTTGTGTAATGAACCATGCAAATGCATTTCCAGTTACACCAGCGTTTACTAGAAACAGAGCACCTGTGAAGGCAAAAGTTAAAATATCATTGCTGTGGGTTTCAGTTCTTCAGAGCATAAAAGATGCGTTTCATATTACCAGTGAATCAAATACCTAATGTTAGAGAGATGAACACACGGGAGTGTTTTAGCATCTTCAGCTCATTGTTTGGATTTTATGGTCTAAAACTTTATTGTTATGTTTCACTCTGAACGGCATTGCTTCCAGCTGAAGCAGCCAGCTGTTTTCAAGGAACAACAACAAAAAGGAAAAAAAAAAGAAGCTCTGACCAGCTCTGAGACACTGTACTCGGCCTGCCCAGCACCAAACAGCAGACACAGTCAGTGACTGAACATAGAGTAAACATAGAGAAGCATTAAAAGAGCCAGATATTTCCCTCAGGAGCTGGTAGAGACCAAACACAGAGCTAGGAGGAGAATTGGGCTTACTGTGCATTTGTCAGGGGACCCGACACACGACTGATCAATCTTAAGGTGTTCTGTATCAACTGGATATTTAAAAAGGCAACTGTTAGCTAACATGTTAGCCATTACAACTTTATAATGTATAAATGTTGTGTTTACATCTTATTGGACTAGCAAAAATAATTGAACCATTACCACAAAAAACTCCACCGGGCTCGTCTCTGTCACATCGCGGCTGTGACGCCCGCCAGACTTTGTTTACTTGCTCAGATTTGGTCCTTTTGCTAGCTTTAGGTGCTTCTAAACATGTAAATATGTTACGTAACAAATTTGTTTTCGCTTTTGGCTGTCTTTACGACCAGCAGTTTGCACGGGGTGTTTTATTTTGAAATTTGACAGGATTCTCTATACCATTTGTGTGTCTGGTTTCCTGCGACCTCGAGCTGCTGCTGCAGCAAGCGTTAAAGACAGAACAGCTCTCCCGTGGAGCCAAGCAGAGGCTCGCTTCTCGAACACTTCTGAACCGAACCGCAGCAGGGCCTGTGTTAGCCTAGTTCCAGATCAACTAATCGCTGCCCACTTGAAAAAGGTTTGCTGTCACTCTAATAAATGACCTCAGTTGGATAAACAGCTGAGCCAGTCTTTCAGTCTTTGTGCTAAGCTAGGCTGAAACAGTAAAACCAACACATTTCATTACATAACACAGGAAAAAGATAAATATTCTTATCTAAATCCCAGGATACAATATACTCCTTCATCATATCCGCAGATGAGATTTAAAGCTTTTTGTTAAAAAGTACACAACTGTCATGGTTTTGAGTTTCTTGTTTTGCTTTGTAACTCTCCCATCTCAGTGTCTCGTGTTACTTCACTTCCTGCCTTTGCTGTGTTTCCCACCTATTTTGATTATCTGTTCTACCCTGATTAGTTTCACGTGTGTCTTGTCAGCTTCGCTTGTGTGTTTAGTCCAAGTGTGCTTTGGTTTGAGTTGTCAGGTCGTCTGTGTTTCCGAGTTCTGCATCGGTTCTCCAGTCCATTGCTTTGTCTCTGTATGTACTTTCTGTTTATTGGACTAAACTTGGATTTATAGATTTTGTTTGTCTTTTGTTATTTTGTGTATACCTGCCTCTGAAGTTACCTTTTTGTTCACTTACCTCCTCGTCTGCATTTGGATCCATTTTCCCGACCATAAAACTTTGCACAAACCCTCTGTAGAGGACAAAATAATACACTTGTTGTGTAATTAACAGCTCTAAATTACAGGTAGGCCTGCTCATATTAAGTCTCATCAGCCTCATCTTTCCCATGACCAGAAAATGTCAAGACATGTTCTCATCAACATTATCTATGAGTGTCACGATCAGATACAGTCTCTTTCACACTCACGGTGTGCTGTGAATTGCTGTTCCCATCAGAGCCTCGTCCACAGCTTGACAGACATGGCAACCTCGTGTCAGACATTGTGGTTAAACATTAGCGTTTAAAGGGATGCAGATATGGCTGAAATAAACCCACAAGCATTACACATGTTGTTCTCATCTTTTTCACACGGATAGTGATAAACAGACACAGACATCAGTTTCACTATCAGTCTAGCTCGTCTCGGTACACACTTTTTTTTTGTTTTTGTGGATATTAATTTATTGTTTGATTCTGTGTCGTTACATCCTCAAACCAGAGAGAGCCTGGTGATGCACACAAAGTAAATTATGTTAAAGAGTTTTGATGGAAACTTTTTTCTTCAGGGTTAATTAATATGAATGACACAGTATTAGTAACTGTAACTGACCCATTTTTTTAGCCATGTGTGGCTCTAGGCATGGTGATGTTGGTTTATGCAGACATATCTTACAAATTACTGAATAGATTACCATGAAGGTTTGTATCAACTTTCATGGCGCCAAGAAGGTAAATACCTATGACTCTGATGATCTCCTGACTTGTCCCCAAGCACACCAGCAGGCCTTTTGTGGAGTTAAATGTCTCCGTAGGTGTTCGATGGTCTACCATGCACTGTTGGTGCAGACATTCACGGTCTTTCCTGCGTCATCATCCGGTCAAGGTTTTGTCCAACACTTTGGTTTGTCTTTCTAGCAGAAACACAACTTAAGTATCCCTAAAAGTGTCATGCATTTTTTTTATTACCAAACTTATTGTTGCAACTTCTATATTAATTATAGATGGCAAGATCAGTCGGTAGGTTGGTAGGTAGCGAGGAGCACACGGTTCTTATGGCTCAGTCCCATCGGGCATGGCCGTGGTGCTTTCTGGCTACGTTGCATTCTAGACAATGATTGACAATGAGAAGCTCTCGACTCTGCTCCATCGAGAGTTCTATTTTTGATGACCATCACGACCAGTTGCGTCTTCCGGCGCAGAGCAAATCGAGTTGGGTAGAAGACAGACACAGATGCGACATAGGAAAATCTGGCCATTTTCAATCAAAAACACCCTGTGCGGACTATCAATTGTCAAAACTGACAAAAGGGAAACAATTCAACTGCTTACTCATGGTAGACCGTAAACCTGAGCAAGTCTGGCTTGCCAAACATTTCACTTCTGTAAAGCGCCATGTTGGACCAGCTTGGACCAAAACAGTATCAAGTTTAACAATTCAACAGTGCAATAAATGGGAACATCTACAACAATAAACAGAAAGTTTATTGGGAAGGTTTGATCTCTTTGTCGAATGGATGCACGTCAGGAACACCGCACACCACCTGCTGGAGTGACTCGAGTGTTTAAAAATCTTCAACTTTCCTGCCCGGTCTTTTCTTGGCACAACGCTACATTTCTTTTTCTGCAGATGTTCGTAGTGCTACGAGGGCATGAGATACAAACAGAGCAGCCATCGATTTATTCTAGATGGTGAGGTGTGTTGATGTTTATATTCGGACCTCTGGTTGAAAAGGAAGTAAACATTGCTCCATAGCACCACAAGTGGTCAAATCTCCACAGGGTACCTTTAAAGTATGTTTGTATTTAGGCACCAAAAACCACTTAGTTATGAAATAATCCAGACTTTATTTTCACCCATACTACATGAACCTCTCACTTTGTGTTATAAACCATTATGAGGTTCCCAGGGTCATAAACAGTCCTGTCAGAAACTGAACATCTCCCTCATAACGTAACATTTTTATAAGCCCAATGTGACTTTTCTGACAGCTGACTAACATGGAGCTCCTGATTTTAAGCACTTCATTTCAAATCCCAACGACGCCAAAGCCAACTGTCTCCAGTGTGAGTAGGCCTTGTTTAAAAAAATGGCCCTGACTGTCCCGACATTGAGTGATGGGAAGCTTGTCCATTTTGGCTCAGGCCTAATTTCGTGTGGAGAACATTAAAACCTCTGGTTGCTCAGCAGTGTGCAGGGAAACAGCCTTTGGCTCCACAGACACTTACAAAAGGCCAAAAGGGGAGCAGTGCAGAGCACACGCAAACATGACTAATGACATCCAGCTGCTGGTGCGCACACACACACACACACACACACACACACACACACACTCATGCATGCACTGTTAGTGAAACAAAACAATTCAGTAGCCTGGAAGAAGAAACATTAAAATAGCTTTAGAGATTGAAACCAGGCGATTTCGTGTTTTGTTTTATCTCATATGCCTTGTGTGAGAAGAGTAACCGACACACACCTTTTCAACCTCTTTTTCCTCACACTCTCACACAGACCGGTTACATAAAAAAGATATTTGCAAATGCAAATGCTACAGCCTCCCTCGTGGTGGTGAAAGTTGTGGGTGAGGATGAGGTTTTTGTGTAGAACGCTGTGTTGGGCCCATGTTGTGGTTGCTAATGATCACACTCATCTCTGCATTAAAAACATGCAGAGATGAGAGGCATTAAAACCTTTGCTTGGGTGACTCAGGTTTCTGTTCTGTTTACACGCAATGCCTTAGAAAGAGGCGGGGCGCTGAAAAGTAAAATGTGAGCAAATTTTTTGTTGCAAGGGGGCATTGTGATTATGTGTGTGTGTGCGCGTGCGTGTGTGTGTGTGCCTGCATACATTTGTTTGCCTTCAAAAGATGACCACAAACAGCAGCACGAGGACTACTCTCTTCGCTTAACCAGTTATTAAATGAGCTCGGACAGTCACGCACTGGGGACTTTCCAGGCTCTTATCTAACACTTGGAGAGGTGACATCACTGTCCGTGGAGACTATCCTAACAGAGATGCTGATAGCACGGCATGACATCCTAGGAGTTTCGGTGCTTGTTATGAGCTTGAAACAGTCTCGGGGATAGTGATATGAAAGCTGAGATGTGAAAATGCTCCTGCTTATGTCAACCTGCTTATTCACACCTGTATTTTTCAATACTTTTTCTGTCCATTATGACTGAATGATAATGATGTAACATCATTTAACTCACAACTACTGAGCCTCCGACGGCTTAAAGAAACAACAGCACTTGTATGCATAACACATTTATTCATAGTTATCATGCAGGTTTCATTATGTTACCATGTGGCTTTCAACCACAGGTCAGGTCATCATCATTACAAAAGAAATGTCTGTAAAACTATGACATGATTCAAGCTATTAGACCAAATGAAAACGTACCCATATTCAAAGGTAAAGATAACAACTTCCATGTAGCTAATCGCTGTGTGAAGAGGGTGTTATTGCTGGTTTCTTGATTGAGTAAAACTGATTTTAACACGCACGTGGTATGTTTTCATTGGTGTATAATCACCTGAAAGTAAGAATCGTGTTCTCAGCCCTTTTCATCGACAGAGCTAGCAGATCCTCTTTCGGCAGCGCAGGACAGACAAACAAACGCTGGTCTAGCTGCTATCGACGGTTCTCCTACAAGCTTGGAAGCGGAGGGTGAGGCGAAGGGTATCACAATCAGTTGCAATATGCAATCTCATCGCTAGATGCCACTAAATCCACCAACCCTTGCCCTTTAATTTGCGTACTCTTTTTGGCCACAAACCGCAGACGCTTGAAGAAACTCTGTACACAGAGTTTAGCTTTCATTTAATGACACTGCACGATTCAGGGACGCTTCAGTTGTCGCTAACTGCTCTAGGAGTGCCATGTCATTCGGTAAAAGAGCTACAGTCACTTCCGTGTAACTACTTTCTCCACAAAGAGAGAGTGTTTTTCTCAAATCTCCACAACAGAGCTGATGAGATAAGTGAAAAAATAAATACTGAATGTTGAAGGCAGGAATCTCTTCCAGAGTAGATTTGTCGGAGGGTGAGAAAAGCCCTTAGAGAGGCTAGCAGTTCATCACAGGACACCTCATCTTCTTGGGTGTACATCAGCTTTAAGTGCCAGTGACTAGACTGAAGCCATCATGTATCATGATTTGATCCTCCTTGCGCTCTGCTTTCTTGAAGTATTTACAGTATTTACAGGACAAAACTAGACGCGCAGTATGAGCCGGACTGGGTTTTGTTTAGATAACGTGATCTCCTCTATCTATACAGTGAAAAAATATGGGAATCAGGTGGGAGCGGCTGTCACGTTCTGCAAAGCTACAGCGCTTAATGTATAAACAAGTGTATATACATACGTGCTAGACTGTTACCAAACCGTGTTCATGATTCACATTTAAAAAGCACTTCAACTTTGATTCTGCAGCTCAAATAAAAAGACTGTGGCAGGTTATAATTTCAGCGTCAGCTGAGAGAAACACTTTGGGGTTTGGGGGGCACCAGCTGTGTCTCCCTGTCCAGGCCAAAGTCTCAGCTGGGAATTTTTCTCTTTTACAAAGCTGACAGGAAAACATAGAGTCACGGTAACCCGAGATCAGAGATGGAGGGAGCGAGATGGAGGGAACGTAGAAAAACAAATCTTTTCAATGCTGCCAGTGTGTGTTAAAGAAAGAGGGATGGATTAGCGCAGGGCAGTGTGGTGGAGCATCCACCTCCCCCCCTCCCTCCTTGACAGATAACGCCACTCACGCACAGAGAAAGAGAGACACAAAGGAGGAGGAGGAGGAGGGAGGTGCGCAAAAAGAAGAGCCATGCCATGATTATAAAAAAAAAAAAAACACTCACACAATAATGCATTATAGACATGAAACCTCAAAATGGGCTGAAACTAAATACCTGATGTGATTTCTGATAATGTCAGGGAACATCGTGGTGCCATGACTGTTTGCTCTGTCTGCATCATGAAAAAAATATAAAACTAGAACCAAACTAATTTTGTTGCTCAGATCAACACCTTTCATTAAGGTGTTTAAATACAGGTACTGTCATCCACACCTCGACATGAAGAGACAATTCAGCAAGCCAGAAAACTAACCCACAAGGACGCTTGGGTATAAATACTGTGGGAAAATGTCTCATTAAATAAAACCTTGTCTAGATTTAAAGACCGAGCAATCATTTTTGGAAACTAGGCAAGTTACCGATAAAGGAATCGGTTCATCAAATGGTTCAGCATTTTAGGAAATACATTTATTGCCTTTTTTGTACATGAGATGATTAAATACACTCCCAAATCCACAAGTTGTCGATACAGTGTGTAGTATGGTTTAGTGGTGGATTGCAACCAACTGAATATCCTTCGCCTCCCCTCTAAGCGTGTAGGAGCAGTGGCCACAAAACTCAGCCGGTGTTTGGTTCGACCATTCTGGGCTACTGTTGAAAAATGGTGATGCAGCACGGAGGGCTCACTTCCTCTGTAGATAAAAAGAGCTGATTGTAAGGTAACCAAAAATGTAATCCTTATTTTCAAGGTGATATATTCCATTTCTGCACATATTCTACCTATATATATGCACTCCTAAACTGTGCAAGCTGGATCTTTTAAACAAAGTAGATGTTAATAATTGCAATTTTAGTGGTGTAGGTTGGCAGATTTTTAAAACTTTGGACAGGTAGGATAGCTCTTCGTGCTAAGCTAAGCTAATCATTGCCTGGTTCTAGCTACAAACTTAATGCACAGGAGAGAGAGTGGTATTGATCTTGACTTAACTCTTGGCTAGAAAGTAAATAAGCCCCATATATCCCAAAATGTTTATTTCTGTAATTACCAACCTGGCTTTCTATGATGTAGCTAATCACAAAGACTGATATTGCTACCAGTGCTAACACCACAGGAATGCAACATATCACAAGTTAGGGTTAGGATTAGAAAGACTATGTGAGAATACACTTGAAACGAACCCTAGCATGACAAAAATTACAACTGCATAAACACAAACTTACCAAGATGATCACCACCATCTTGGAAAGTCAGGTTCTCGTAGTTTAAAGTGTGTAGGATTTAGTGCTACCTAGCAGTGAAGTTGCAGATATAAAAGGCTCATTTTTAGACAACAAAAACACAACAATTCATATAGTCAGGTTATTATACACTAATTAAAACATACTTATGGGTTTTCAATTCTTGCATGAAAGTACTCTTAAATCTTACACACTGGACCTTTAATGGTCCAGTCAACTGATTTTACACACGCAAAGCACTGAATATGCATACAAGACTCACTTTTGGTCTTACTTATGAGACTGGGGTGCCATTTTTATCATGAGGCTGTCAGGAGAGAACTTTGTCCATATCACTAACACGGAAAGCACCAGCTGTAACCCCTTGCCTGACCTCTAGAGCCCTCTAACCCGCATCCCGATCTGCAGACACGACAAGCCCATCACCATGACTAAGAACGCTAATAGAGAAAAATATATGTACTGTTGGTGCGACAGATGACAAAGATTAAAAATGTGTTCTTCATGAACACAAAACAACTAACACCATACCAAAACAAAGGGGGATATCCTGTTTTTCCAGAGCCCACTCCTCCCAGAATAGCACAGCATGCCAGGGAGGTTGTTATCGCTCTTATCACAGCCTGCATTATAATGGTCTATGTGGCAAGGAAACATCCCTTATTGTTTTCTCACAGGCTTCCTTTCAGACTAGGGGTTGAAGTGGCTGAAAGAGCCCCCTGCTAATGGTATCAACGTTGTTCAAGACATCGTATCTCCATCAACGTTTTCTGCTAATGTTACACAAACTCCGCCCACAACCTTTCCCTAAATTGCTGGAGCGTATGAAGGAGGGTGTCTTGTACAAACATGTACAGACACACACACACTTATAACAGAATCTCATCCCCCATTGGTAATATCTACTATGGTTACACAACCTCTAAACACTTGACGTCCAGTGTGTCAGCAATGTTTCAGGAGCTATAAGTAAATAGCATAGCAACACACGAACTAACATGCCCCTCGTGCGCATGCAGTGCATATCTTAGTAAGAATGCCGTGCATCTATATGCACTGCAGATTGCTTTCACTCAGCTATGGTTTGTGTATTATAAACACGCACACACCAGACACATTCACACATGAGTTACACCCATATCTGTGTCACTCCCCAGAGCGTGCCACTTCTCATATCCACGCTCACTGATAGTTTTGGTATGTGAAAGTATCACAGGCTCATAACAAGCAGCTTTACACAGCAGCTGCTGGCACACCTTACTCCATAAGTAAACCCACGCTCCGGGTATTCGCGGCATGTGATCCGGCCCAAGTCGGGGGCATTGTACACTTGTGCGGGGGGTCAAGGCAAACTTCGGCAGAGGTCGAAAAGTCACCGAGGTTAAAACTTTCAGTTATGGTGAACAGGTTGGGCAGAGGATTTGGGATGGGATGGTGCGGCAGCTTCATTCTTTCCCAGTGGACGAGCTTTACGCTCTTAAACAGTGTGTTTGCTGCCGGGCTGAAGATCTGTTGTTGTGTTGCAAAGTTTGCTCTGGAAAGACAATAAAGACTTTGGTGTTTGCTCTATTTGGTTCGTGGTAATTTTCTTTTCTTTATTTTTCTATCTCTAATGTTGCCTTCTGGGCTCATAGACCTGCTGGTGCCAAATTGGATTGTTTCCAAGGTGCTCATACACAATGTTCTCTAACCCTAAGTGCAGACATTTGCGGTGGAAACACACCGCAAACCTGCGAGTCCAAATGTCCGAGTATCATCTGAATATTTAAAAAAAAAAAAAACACTTTTTTGCTTCAGGTTGGGCCCTACTTGCATCACTGCAATTCGATTCTCCAGCCAGAAGCACCAGCTGAGCTTCACGAGGCATAGCGGCACTCTAAACACGCGTTCTGTGTATTTCAAATAGCTGTCAATGGTGGCTGGTGATTTGATTTGTGGTGTGTAATGTGTTTCAGCTGCAAATGTCTGAACATAAAGTGTCACCTAACCTCATTAATGTATGGAGTTATGGTACGTACAGGAACAGACCGGTTATATTTATCCTTCAGAGCCAAACAGAAGATCCAGACAAAACACACAATGACACAACGGAGCACAAGTGAACGCCTCCACATGTAGACTCCAAACAGACTGGTTCTAACTGTAGGTTTGCATTGAGTCCTGTCATTTTCCAATATAAACACAAGCGAATTTAATGTTAGCGCCCGTGAATGCAAACAGAGAAGTCCTCCCCTGCTCACTTATGAGTCAAGGTCATTACGGTGGAGCGGCGCTGACACCGAATGCACAGCATAGTGAAAGACGCACACCTGTCTCGCTAACTGTCAGGGCCAACTGTCGAGGACAGACGGTCGTGGGAAAACTCGGAGCACGCTGCGCTCTGATGTTTTGTTAGGCTGTCTCAGCTGAGAGAAGAAAAAAAAATGATTTGCCAGCTGAGGGACATGAGCTAAATTTACAGTCCCGTGGAGCACTTGACTTGGCAAATGTGCCATAGCAAGAATATTCTATATATATATTTTAATCTACTGAGAGTATTTATGGAAGAACTCATTTAACCAAAGAATAACATCAACTTAGATGTGCCTATCTTTGTTTTTGCACCCCAAAGGCTGTCATATCATATTATATAGAGACATATTATGAAGAAACAAGTGAAATGCTTGTTGATTCATCGAAACAATTGTGTTATCTTACCATTTCTGATGAGAATTTATAATAAATCATATTATCAATGACGATAAATGATTCAAATGAATCATTTAAACATGCGGTATGCATGCTAAATTCTTCTGTTTGATGTCAAGCATTGCCTTTACTGTGGTTCAGTGGAGGACAGCTGACTTGGTTTGGCACGCCACGTTCACACGTTCACCCACGCTGTCTGAACTTGGGTGGTGCAGGAGAAGTGTCTATCTCCAGACTGTGTTTGGCTGCACGTGGTTAACCACATTTTTCAAGTGAATTGTTTACTCATCTCGGCAGTGACGTGGTAGGGAAACAGACTATCGCGTGCTCATCTCTGTGTAGTCACCACACTGGACTGTTTCCCTTTCACATTCACACTGATAGCAAATTATTCCTCTACCATGAAGAGATTATGGTGCTATAGCGTGAATTGACCCTGTTGCTGCGCAAGTCAAGCTCTCAGTGAAGTAGTTTAACAGTGAACTTAACAGTGATTTAACATGTACACAGACAAACAATCGTGTGTGTAAATGTAAATGTGTCTAAACAATTTTAGACAAAGACACGCAAGATATGAGCAGCTTCTCATTTCTGGCACAGCACTTCTCCATTTTCTTTTTTTTTTTTTTTTTCTTTTTTTTTTTTTTTTTGGTTGATATAACAGCTGTTGCTGACAGATTGTTATCAGCTGTAGCTTACTTGCTAATTAAGCTAACTTAGCTCCATAAAGTAGCTGAAAACATGAGAGTGGGACGCATTTGAAGACTGCATGCATTTTATTGTGCTGAAATGGCTAAAGCTGCACGTCCCGAGACAGTTGCAAGTTGCAAGTCAAGTTGCATCCTCCCAAGTTGAAGGCATGAGAATAAAGAAGCAGCATTGTTCTTGTATTGCAGATTAGTTAGTCCTGGAAGTATATTAGGAAAGAAATATAAGATGTAAAGTTTTAAGGATGAGAACTAACAGATGAGCACAGTGAGAAACTAGTACACGAAGTCAATGATGCACTGGATGTTTGAATATTATATTACCATAGATAAACACAGCTGAAATCCATTATTTACACCATGGCTCTTGTGCACAGTTACAGACACGACAGTCCGATCAGATCACATTTTAATACAGTGATGTCTTCCGTGCACTCCTCGCTGCTTGGCATTTCATGCGCACATCTTTCAGGTATAATTGGTTTGGTAACAAAAGTTCAACTCAAACACGGCTTCCGTGTGCCGTGTGCTTCTGTCTCTCAGGTCCAACACTGCTGCGTTAAAAGGGAAATAGCGATAATAGTGTCAGTCAACACACCTGGTGCCGCTGGCCTAAGCCGTCCCCACATCTCTCACTCCTGCAGCTGAATGCCGGGTAGTCCAGCTTCCTCCCACAGTCCAAAGACAAGCACTTAATGGGTTAATTGGTGACTCTAAATTGCCTGTAGGTGATGATTGGTTGTTTGTCTCTATGTGCCCTGCAATGAACCGACGACTCGTCCAGGGTGTACCCGCTGGGATGAATGGATGGACGGACAGATGGTTGGTTAGTGTGTTGGTGGGGTCAAAGTAGGTGTTACCAATAATACTAATTAAGGTATCATTGGTAACACCTTTGTTTACCCTACTATCTCATGTCAAAATGGCCGCTCCATTGGACAGCAAGTTGTTGGTTGGTTATATGACAGGGTAAACTAGTGAGTCTTGCAGCCTTTCGGATGCCTGCGCTCATCCACCACCTGGCCTGTGCTTTTCAGTGTTGACGTCTTTGCTAACTTTTTTTTGTGGCGGGAAAGTGCATCTCCCTTACTTTCTGTCAGGTCTATTCACAGATCACAGTGAGTCAACAAGTCAGTTCTGGCAGGAAAAAGGTGAGAATGTGAGTAACTATCAAAATGGCTTCATTGACACCAGATCTCTCCGGGGATCTGACTGAAAAAGTTTAGTCATCAGAGCCAAAGGTTATCGGTGTGACGTGGCTTCAGATGTTTTCGACAGTATCTCTTAATTGGTCAGGGTGCCGTGCCAAGACTCGGTGTGAGAGTGAAGAAGTGAAGCGATGCCAGCAGAATAGCCAGGCCACAGGAGGAAGGAGTATTGTTCTTGGCATGGATCGAGGCTCCGAGATCCAAGCCCCCAGATGGACTCCAACAGGCTCCAGCAATAATACACATCGAGAAAGAATAGAGGTCACCTCAGGATACACACAATAAATCCATTGTGACTGGCTGTCTCTTCCCAGAGATATTTCACTGCTCGCTGATCTTATCTACCTATACAATGAGGAGAAATACTTGGTGAGCAATTAGTGTGAAAGCCAAACAGCGAGCAGGCATTAAAAACAATCATAAGTGAAGGTTTATAAAGTGTGTTAATGAGCTGAATCTGGGCCAGATTGTGGCATCAGGTGACAACTCAGGTATTTACTGTTTTCCTGAAAATGGCTTATACAACATTCATAAAGCACTTGGTCTAGCTTGTATTCATTATTATTATATTATTCATATACAAAAACACACTTATGTCCGGAAGCGGCTGCTGCTGTGCGCCCACAGGGGCATGGATGGTGACGAGGGGTCCTTTTTTATTTCAGTGATGTTCGTGCACTTTATTGCTGACAGGAAATATATTCAGAGACCACTTTGCTAATTAATCCTCCTGTGTGGAACAGTACACCTTTGTGTCCCTGAGTGCTATGGTTCATACATTTCGTAATTATTTTATTTCCTGTTTTACAAAGGCGAGAAGGAGAAAGTCCTTCATAAATGCTGTATCTAAGTGAATTTGGAGAGAAAGCGGGGGACTTAGCTCCGCGCTATGTTAATCCGGACCTGAGCTGAATGCACGAACGTGCAGAGCTTCGACTGCTTTCTTTTTCTACTTGCACCACAAACACACAGTATCCTCCTCGTTTAGTTAATCTTATTTTGTGTGTGTGTGTGTGTGTGTACGCGTTATTGAGATTCAGTCATTTTTAGGCTCTTGTCCAAGTTATGAAAGTACACCAGCACTCCACTGTTTACTTGAGAGACGTGTGTATGAGCTATTTCAGGAACTGGTGCATCAGGGGTCAGTAAAAATGACTACAACGCATGTGCAGGATCTTATACAAATGTTCTCTCTGAGTGCTGTGAGACGCTTTTACATGCAGATCTGACTGTCGCCACTGTAAACGGTAACATTAGTATCAGTTAAATGCTTTGTAATCGCTGCAGGTATAAAGTAAACAATGGGAGGTACACATCTAGAAACTGATGACTCAAATGTGTACCTATGCAAGTAGGACGCTGTGTAAACTCTAAACAGCTTGCTTTATACTCAGATGACATATGTAAGTCAACACGTTAGCAGACTAACGTGATAAAAACAGTCAGAAGATTATGTCCAATAATATCCACTTGTGGTATTAATGTCTAGACAAACAGACAGACACAGACGTACATGAGAATATAAGAAAGAACGTGAATGTGCACACCACAAAATAAGAGGTGCAAACTCCACCCACAGAAAATCACAAGTATTTCCACACATCGTCCTCAAATGTCACTTTCACATGCATGCAAGCCAACACAGAGCCTGATACAATTTAGATTCAGCTGTCCATGTTAGAGTGTGAGTTTATTATTTATGGATATTTAACCCATGCAAGCTGTGCTGGACATCTCTGAATGAGAGAAATTTCTCTCTCCATCTCTCTGTCACTCTTCGCTTCCTCTATCTCCAGGTTTTTTTTTTTTTTTTCTCTCAGGAAAACAAAAAAATGCAGCAGCCATAGCGACAGAGAGCAAAGGAAGACCTGGCCCGGGCCTGTCACCTTTGGAGCATCCTGATTGGTCGAGGCCTGCCGTGTGAGCTTTGTTGCCGTGTGGACGGTGAGGCAGGCAGTTCTCTCAGCGTTGCCGTGGACGCAGAGCTATCTCAGCAGTCCTGTCAGGGTGGATTTACACCGCAGGCTCAAAGCTGATTTATTTATTTATTTATTTATTTTTTTTCATCTCTGTGACACATTTTGTGGGTGGATAACAGGAAACCTCAGTAGAACAGTTCATATTAACATTGGCGACAGGGAGAAAAGATCTGCTGACTTATTGAGTGTTTATTGACATGGGAAATGTCAGAGATGTTTTTTAAAGTTGTGGACGGCCTTCAGTCTTTCTTTTCGCATGAAAAGCAACGCGGCTGTGGCACAAGTGAAAGAGACGGTCTAGAGCACGCAGTCGCATGCGCGCATGAATGGAAATCAACTTTTATAATCATTCGCTAAGTCTCTTTTCAGAGACCATGTTACACATACAGAAGATAACGAGCAGTCACACAAACATATTAATTAAAACACAAATCATTTTTTTCATCCCTCTGAGGAATGAGCCTCTAAATTTAGGTTGTGTTTCACCTGATTTGATGTTGCCTGTTACTAAGACCCCTTGATTTTCATGTCACAGAAGTTTTTAGCAATTCAAATAGCTGGTGCTCATTAATGTTTCCTCATTCGGAAAAAAACAAAAAACAAACATTTGATCCTATCTGTGCTTTTTAGGTGGGATTAAAAAAGATGCACATCAACTTTCTGTGCCATGTCCAGAAAGAAACTAACTGGCACGACAAAGCTGTAGGCCTACGTGTTGTTGTTCGTTAACTTCCAGGAATAACAGCAATTAAATAAGATGTAAAAGTGAATATGAACTAATGTGAAGAATGGAACATAGAACACTCACATATTATTCCCTAATGAATTTAATCTGGTGAAAATGTTTGCAGTTGCTTATTTTAACATCCAGCAGATATAGCATGACATTATAATTTACTGCCACCCAACATACAGTAAGTTCACTATTCATTCACTTCACCTTTTAGCTGGTGAACACAGATGAGCATTATCTGTTGTTTGGCTCTGTGAGGGTAATGTACAGTCGAACCTTTTCAAGGAAAACAGCTGTAAGCCGTGCTGATAAGAGTCACTGTACCAAAACAAAGCAGCCATGCTCTTTATTCTGCATAACTTTAAGCTTAAATATAATTTAAACAGATGAATTATACAAAAATTCACCCCAGTACAGTTGTCATGGAGAGAAAAATTAGCTATAGAGAGCAAAACTGTTTTTTGTACCAGTCTGTAAACATGTTTATATCTGCTGTGAAGCTGAACGTTCCAATATTTAGGATTTATGGATGTTTTAATATGAGGCTTATCCAGCCTCGTGTGGTCATTTGAAGAACTGCAGTTTTGACCCTGAGGTTGAACAAAATAACCCCCAGCCAAACAGAAAATAGCTAACATAAACAAAGTGAGTAAACAAGATCAGGCTAATTATCTGTAGTAAAACCGTAAAAGGAACCAGTCTGCGCTAGTGTGGTTTTTATTTGAATTATCTATGAAAGGTCACGGTGTCACAGTAACTTTCAAATATCTCTTAGATCAGTAGTTTGTAACATTTTCGGTGTCAAGGGCCACCAAACTGATACACATCTAGCTTGTATTTGATAAGATGTCTAGACTGTAACAGTGAAGTGTGGAACCTATGAACAGAGTAGTCAGTCTTATACATTATTTTATTGCTTTAACTTTTTAGTCAGTGAAATGATGATGAAATTCAAAATGTTCTTCACTTTCTGGGCACTGGAATCCCCTCAAGGACCCTCGGAGGTCCCCGGACTCCAGGTTAAGAACCGCTGTCTTCGATAACAAGGCCTTATGAATGAAGACACGGGTATGCTAGTACCTGTCAGCGATGATGACTACCTGACCTTTAACTCACACTGGAGATAACAATAGCGGTCTTGAGTGATTAAGTGGATGCCGCTGTGGCAAATGCAGGCAGCGGCGGCGGCAGCAGCCATTATATTTTGCTGTTCCAGTGTGGGAACAATGTTAAACCTTTAGTGTAGCTCCCATCCAACCGTACCCACATATCCTGTCCAGGTTCACAGAGAGTGTTGGTGTCAATCCCAGCATGCACCGTGTCATCAGGTTCATTCATCTTTTATTCTTTCGCTAAAGTTCAGGTAGGAAACGGTGCAGATGTGAAGCGCTTTCACTGCCATTGTTAGTCATCCTACCCTCGTTTGTTATTGCCCCGTGGCACAGTGCTGAGAGATGAGGTTAAAATACAGTGAATAAGCACTGACAGTTGTTTCCTCCATAGGAAGAAGACATACAATGAGTTCACTGATTCTGTTGTTCCCAGGCTGGATCCAGATTGAGGCGATGACTTCCTATGACTCCTCTGACTCACTTTTGTCTGCGCCGTGGATCCAACAGTATGTTGATCCAGAGACCCCATGCAAATAACTCGAACTCTCACCATGTTTTCACAGGTTTTTGCCTTCTCAGCACTGCAGGTACGAGTGGTGTGTGCAAAAAGGACAACTTCACACCTTATTACAGATGTTTACTCTAAATTCAGACACACTATGGCTGATTAATGCCTGGTAATTTAAAGTGCGCAGTCTTAAATTAAATGAAGTTAATGCGTTTTTTTTTTTTTACAATAGTCTGAAGACAAAGGCAAAGAAAACCAACCAAAATATGGTCATATGGTGAAGTGAGTAATCCAACGCTGGTTTGGCAGACAAAGCCAAACATGACAAGAACTGAATGTGCAACTTGAAGTCATTATCAAACAACACTTCTCCTCGTACCTTTCAACACTTCTCCTCGTACCTTTCTTCTCAAAGGCCACAAATGACATGTGCACCATTCAAGAATGTATCTCATTTATTTAAACAAAGAGACAACGTCCAAACGGTGTTTGTGTCCATGTTTTAGTGCATTCTGTTTTGTATTTGTGAATCACAACGTACACACAGGCAATAAATGTCACTCCTACAGTCTAACAACACTATTCATAGCCAGTATGATAAATGCACTTGTGTGTAATTGTGTGTTTTTGTCTACATGCACGGGCTTGTTTCATCCAGCTGCAGAGTATGTGGCCTGTAATTACCTGCTAATGTGTCACAGCATTAGACAGAGCTGTGACCCCTGATGGTTGTTAGATTCCCCAGAGAACAGCCCGAGGCTTTCTCACACTGCATTCAACCTGAACTTTCAACTCACATCAGCAACACAATGGATAATAGCCGTACACACAACCATATGCAGACACATGCATACCAACTCTCTACCAATCAGCGCCTCCACAAAGACTCACAACTCACAGTTACACATAAAATCGGCAAACAGCCATAACTTTATGCATATTAGTTTTCTCTCCACTTACTTGCCAGATGGTTCCGTGCTTAGTATTCCTCTATATTTCATTAGGAAAATACAGCAAACCATAGTAGCCTAGTTTAGTGATAGGACATCAGAGGTGTCTTACATGTACACAGTCATAATGTGACCAAATGGGCAGCTGCTGAGCTTTTAAACGTAAACAGTGTTTGAGTACGGCTAGATCTGTATTGAACTGGCTTTAAATCGGAAATATTATCCACTTTTGAGCTTTGTATTTAAACATACACAAGATGAGATTTGTAATTACTTTAACACACATTCAAAAGGCACTACCAAAACGCGGAAGTTTCAAACACTGCAGTTCCTCAAACAGCCACTCGAGGCTGGCTGCAGAACGAGTCAATCTATGTTAAAATGTTCAACTTCACAGCAGAAATAAACATGTTTACAGCCTGGTACAAAAAATTGTTTTGGTCTCTATAGCTTATTTCCCCCGTTTATGACTTTTATTAACTCACCTGTTCAAGTAGGCTTAAAGTTATGTATAATTAACATCGTGGCTGCTTTCATTAACAGGTGAGTGCTGTTACAAGTGGCTTGTTTGAGAACCCAGGTGTCATTCAGCTCGTCTCAGCTCCGCGGATGATCCACGCCTTTTTATTCGTGTTTGTGAACGCATGCAGTGTGTGAACACACGCGTCACAAAGACAGACAGCATTCACAGTGCTTAAAATGCCTTTTCTCTCCTTTTTATGACCAGCTGGCTGGAAGATTTCCATTTTTAAGACTCACTCTCCGCTATTATCATTCATGCTGTCACACCAAAACCACTGATGTATTTTTTACTACCTTATTTTAAAAAATCCAAACTATCACTTTGATGTAATGATGGGCCTTTAATGACCCTTTTACCCTTGTTCAGCCAGAGCAGGTATTCAGTCCTGATTTATGTTTGGATTTACTTGTGACAAGCTAATCAAGGAATTTCCCACTGAAGCCCCTTAAAATTGATGAAGCTAAGAAAAGAAGATTCCTGGTACTGTCCTTGGGGGGATTTCTTTTTTCAGAACACGAGACGAGATAAAGGAATTAGTGGGACCTTAGAGACATACTGCTTGGCCCTTTATGTTACATTTTGATGTTTAGAAGAGACCCTTTGTACAGAAAAATAGCTGCATTCGTAAAGGGAAATGTATACTGTCGGTTTGAGGATAACTTGCTGCCAAGCTAGAGCAGAGATTCTGTGATTAAATTGTTTAAATCCTTGACAGGTTTGAGGTTGGGTCTATTTATTTGGCAGCATGAAAAGAAATGTCCTTTCCTGTTAAACCGTAATTTTTGATGCTCAGAATGATCATCATTTAAATAACCACTCACTATTTAAACCCCTTAAAAGCATGACCTCCATCAGGAAGCTAAATTTGATGAGATATCCAACTAAACGGCAAGTTGTAAAATCAACTATCCCTATTTTTTTCTGTCTGTGTATCGTGGAAAAAGAAAAACGTCTATGTCATCAGACTCTGCTCCTCATCATTTAGCACCCATAATCTCCCAAGGCTTGCCTAACCCTCTGAGATAAGCCCAGCTCTTCACTGTTAGCCTCCCTTCTCCCAGCCGTCAGGTGTAGTGTGTCCGACAGCTTTATTCATGCACCAACACCAGCAGTGAAGTTCACGCAAAGGTAATTAATCTGGAAACCTAAGGCTGCTCCCCATTCACAGCGCACTCGCTAGATAATTATAGCTACAGGCCTTTGGGGGGGTACAAGGGCAATGAAAGTGCTGAAAGACAGGCTTAGACGAGCGGCTGAAAAGTTATATTTAAAGTTTTTTTTTCTGTTTCACCCTCCAGAGTTTCATTTGCTCATTTAACCAGCTGCACTTTGGAGAAATGAGAATTATCATACTGCGAGAAGAGTCTCTAACAAGAACGCACTCGTGTGCTTCTGCTCCTGAAACAGAATTTTGAAATCATTTACAAGGAAACTAATCAACATACTCCTCCTCCTCCCATCTTTGCAAAGAGGGAGGCACGGCACGAGGTTTGTGGCGGTGCAGGGGTGGAGCTGTGTAAATAATGGCGCTGATAGATGAGTTGAGAGGACAAGGTCACAGTTCAAACCTGGAGGCCATGACGGGCAAAATGACCATTTTAACGAACTTGTTGTTTGGACAGTGCCGACGTCTGTGGGATTCCACATCAGCTCCAATCCATGTGAAAAGTCCAGACTGCTTCTAATTAGGTAATTACCGAAATGATTGTCTTGTCATCACCCATTGACATCAACCATTCCTGCAATACAGAGGCAACGTTTGTAGTATTGACATGCAGCCATTACAGCATCCTTCTGTCTGCATCATCCTGCGTGTAATGACCATAAACTTATGTTAATGCCTGACAGGAGAAGATCATTGTTAAACTGATTATAAGGCTCTATGAGCTATAAATATTGAACGCATACAGCTCATCAAATGTTCTCCCAGTTGCTCCAGAGGGCGAGAAAACATTGGTTTAACTGCATCCTGTGCCTCCATGGTCATGTGCCTCTTGTGGCCAGTATCTTTTTATTGTTATAAGTGGCTAATGTACTATAACACAGGGGAGATAAAAATGTCTCATTATTTTTTGAAGTGAATGTCTTCTTCATTTCATTTCGTAAACGACAGCAGCGTCAGAGAAACAGAGAGTGCATGCATTAAGAAGTGAAGCTACAGTTAATAGTCATAACAAGACAGGGGCATCCGTCATATCAATACTTCCGGTACAGCTCCACCCACCACAAGCAGACAACAAGTGGCATGCTCTGTGGCTACAAATTAAGTTCAGTTCAAGTTTACAGTCTGGTCCAAAAAACGGTTTTGGTCCCTGTAGTCGACATGACAGCAGTACTGGGGGTGAATCGAAAGCACAAGCTATGCATAATCAAGAGCAAAACCCTGTTTGACTGGCAGGTGGGTGCCGTTACAGGTGGCTAGTGTTGTAGTTGTAACCGCTTCTTACTCAGCGGTTTTGGATGGTTGCAGAAATGTGTTCACACTGAGTCACAATGAGATACTTCACACCCTTGACCTGTCTAAATGAATATTTCCTGTAGCAGGGAAGAGTACTTCATGTGTGTGTGTGTGTGTGTGTGTGTGTGTGTGTGTGTGTGTGTGTTAGCACGTCTCAATGTGATTTAGCGGTGTGTGTGTTGTGTGACAGGTCGGGATGATAGAGATCGGCTGCAAATAAAACCCAAGTTACGGGACACAATAAACCTGTCAGGAGAAACTTGTTGATTTAACTGTAATAATAATAATAACGATAAATATCTTGCTAAACCAAAAACAAGGGTCACGTTGAACTTTGATGGCAGTCGAAAATAATCAGAGCTTTAACCATGAACTGAAATATAGTTATCTAACTTGCAGATTGTCTCCTAATATATTCAAAAGTATCATGTTAATTATGAGATTTTCAGCTAAAATCATATCTCAACATTCATGGAGGAGATTAGTCTTATCAACATCAGTGATAAACTAGCTCTGCAGGGTATCTTATTGTGAAACGTCTCCCTCCTTTGGGTCCTCCGATGAAAAGCACGGCTCGGCATCCTGCTAATACTCTAATTAAAGGCAAACAGCCGCACAGCTTGCTCCACCACATAATCAGTCAACCTCTTCACCAAGATTCATTTTCACAATGGCATGCCTTTTCTCCCTTATTGTGTCTTTTTAAGAAGATTATTAGTCGAAATAGGCTGAACACGGTGTGCTTTGCATTGCAGGAGGGAGGGGGGGGAGAGAGGCTTTGTTCAAGAAGGTCAAAGAAAACCTTTGGCTTCATGTTTACTGCACAGTTCTTTAAAAACAGTTTTGATAGCTACACTAGATGAAGTTCTCTGCAAGTGAAGCAGTGTTATTTCAGACTTTGTGTCATTTTATAAAATATTAGAAACCTCAGGATCAAGTGTCAGGTCCTTAGACAAATAAAAAGTGTTATTGAAAGCTACAATATAATGAAAAATGAGGGGTTGAACCTCGGTGCAAACAAAGAGGCTCCACATATGTTGTCTATTCAAATGGGAAAATGCACTTGTTGAGGCCAACCAGCTGCAAATGCAATCAGTGGAGGCTGTTACACGACTCGGTGAGGCGTGCCAAGATGTGAAGGGTTTTTTTTTTTTTTTTTTTCTTACAGGCTTCAGCTGACATGTGCCTTGAGTAGCTGCAAACATAAGCTGTCATTGCCATCGATTGAGACCAACATATTCTCCCCGAATGCAAAGTGTTAGATGTGCACAAGTCTGGCTTGTTGTGTTGAGACCAGGGGTGTCAAAGCAAGTTCCAAGAAGAAAAAGCATGTGGAAGGTTAATACATTTTTAATGTTGTAACATCATCCTGGACATTTTGCAATGTGTGCACTTGTCCTCGGACACAGAGGTCACAAAGTTCTTTAAAAGTACAAATTCAAGCATCAGCTGAGAGGAGGGCATTCGCGCCATGCAGAGACCCAGATGTAGTAGACTCTGAACAACTGTTTTATATTACTAGAGAAGCAATAAAAAGTGAGAAAACCACATGCTCTGCTTTAACCCACAGGTCTCAATTCTCTACATGTCGAGGTCAGAAAGTGTCATTTACCTTTGATGTCTTTCCAAATCAACCAAGATGACACCTCGTCATCAAAAGATTCATGTTAGATTATAACCTCTGTATTCATCTTCAGTTAGCAGAGGGAAGACAGTAAAAAGAAAAGCAACTGACAGTGTAGAACATGTAGATTAGATGTAAAGATGTGGTATTGTCAGTGCTTGGTTTCCTGTCAGCTCTCATTAACATGTGTACTTTAAATTACCAGAATTTTCACACCTTGTTTTTCCACATAATCATAGCAGATGCATCTGATGTTTTCCTCTTCACTCATTGTAGGCTTGTGTCTATAACCACAAGATTTGTATTTGTCAGTGGTGTTAATGTTTACTTTTGCTGCTATTGTGCTCCATTGCATTTTTATTCTTCCATGTGTTTTTATTTGTTTGTGCTGCTACACAATTACAAGGGATGCTGCATAGGAAATGATATTTTCTGATGCTTTCTTGAATCTTCTTCTGCAAATAGAAGTGTTGAACCCCAACATATAATCTCTCCAAACATGGCGGTGTTTTATTGGGCGTGCAGTGTCAACACAAGGCAAGTGAGAAAAAGAAAATCACAGATATTTTGTGTGGAAAGAAATGTAAAATTTGAAAACCACTTGACTACATTTGCAACTGCGTAACTGAGAACTTGCTCTGTAAACATTCAGTTAGCTTAAATGTTAAAGGAATACCTACACATTTTGCAAAATACGCTTGTTTGCTTTCTCGGCGAGAGTTAGCTAGCACCTGGTTAGCTTAGCATAGAATAAAGACTGGAAACAGGGAGCGTTAGGCTCTACGTAAAGGTAACACAATGCACAAAACTCCATGTAAAACGTTTTGTTTCCTTTGGACAGAGCCATGCTAGCTGTTTCCCCTTGTTTCCAGTCTTTATGCTAAGCTAAGCTAACTGGCTGCTGGTTGTAGCTTCGTATTTGGCGTACAGACATGAGAGTGGTATCAAGCCACTTATGCATGAATTTCTCCAAATGTCATTATTTCTTCAAATAAATGAAAACCTGTTTTTTCCATGTCCTCAAGCCACATCTGTACATAATATTGCATTTAATTTATGTCATCATATGATCCACTAAATCCCCTTCTCTGTACTCTGATCATAATCATATTAAAAGGAGAGACAATGTGGATTTGTTCTAAACAGCCAGCTCACATCTCATGAAGAAGCAACCAAAACATACCCCAGTCTGTGTGGGAGGTTGGTGTGTGTAAAAAAATAGAAAGGTTCATACAGACAGAAACAAAACATTCAGTCCTCACAAACGATGCTGCTCTACTGTGGGCCAATTAATAATACATTTCTCGCATCACAAAGGTCACATATTAAACCGTGCGGTTCAGAGTTCACTAAGTTCTTTAAAGTAACACTTTTCTAGGTTGTATACTTTTCTGAATATGCTCTTCAATACAAAATCAAACCTTGACCTGCACTCCTACACAACACAAAGACTGATATTTGAAAATGTTTCCAGCTGTGTGACTCGGGCTCATCCAGACTCGGTGTTGGAGAGCCTGCAGTGACCCAACGAGTCCCTCCACTGAACCTCCAGCAGGTTTGGCAACCGCGATTAGACCAGCTGTAAATCTTAGTGGGCTTTCTCTTTCTTGCCAGACTAATGAGTGAAAGCTTCACCACTCAAACGCTGTGAATCAGAGCTTGGTTAAACCTTTGGCATCTGGGTGTAATCAAATCTTGTCCTCAGTCAACCTTTTTTAGGATTCCCTAACTTGCTGCAGAAAAGACAGATCAGGGGAAAATAGAGTTTGTTGCACTTGTAACTGATTGCACGTTTTCATTTTTACAGCAAACCAATAATTCCACTGGAGTTTTATGGCATCTGTCTCGCTCTAAGTGTTTGTACACAAAATCTGAGCAGCTGTTACACTGTATGACTCCAGCCTTCCTTTCCGTGCGCGTATGCGTGTGTGCACGATATGAAAATGATTGTGCATCAACACCCAGCTGCAGCAGCTTCATTCATACAGGTGTCATCTTGTCCAGGAAAGCCTGTATTAGATTTCTTGACATTGTCAGAGCAGGTGCAATGAATTATCTTCCTGTGCACGCCTTTGTTAAAGCCCTTTTTTTTCTGTAATCTTCTACCTCTCCTTCCTTTCTTTTCTCTCTTTTCAGCCTCAGGGCAGGATCTTGACTTATCCAAACTGTAACGTGAAACTAAAAGAGTATTACCTTCCTTCGTGGTGGACAGGTTTTAGAGTGATGAGGGACGTGTGGTGCACTGTGTCTCAAGGTCTGGGAACTGGTGGCAGAACCATCGTCATTGCAGCACATGTGGTTGAAGAATTCGCGGAATCAGATGATTCACAACTGAAGATGATAGTTTATGGCAAAATTTCTCAGAAAGAGGAAGTAAAATTACCACAGTCTTGGTGTGTAGGTGTGGGGGGAGCCGCAGGATGGTGGATTTGCGGTCACATACACAATGCAGAATACAGATGGTGACTGAATGCAGTACTATTGGACTTCACATCAAATTTCTCAGATGTGTTTTCACACTCTTATCTTGTGTTCAACTACCGGTATTTTGGCAAAATGTCCATGCAAATGCAATGCCGGTTACCCGGAACAATTCAAACACCAGAAACTTTTATAAAAAAAAAAAAAAAAAAAAAAAAAGAGGAGATAGAGAAGCATCTCATATTTCTAAAACAAAAATAAAACTTTTTAAAAAATGAATATGCTGACAGGAGTGACAAAGCAAATAAAAGGAGAAAGGGTCACACATCAGGACATCCAAATTAAGGTTAATGTGGGTTGTGGAGTGTCATACCCAATGAGCATACCCAGAGCATGATAGACATTAGCTGTAAGTTTCTAAAGCCCCGTTTCGAGGCTGGAAATATGTTGGATGTGCTGCTTCTTCTGCCTCCTGGCTAAACTACGTACATACATACATTATCTGTTACTGCTTATCCACACTGTGGTCACAGGCGGGCTGGAGTCCATCCCAGCTGACTCTGGGCGAGAGGCCGGGTACAACCTGTCTGTAGTGGCCACTCAAGGTATTACAGTTTTTAGCACTTAGGTATTGGCTTAATTTCCCAGCATTGGAGGTTGTCACTTGGCCATACTATCATCCTGTCTTGCTCTTGTCATACAATAGATCCGCCAATTGTCACATCTTCAACAGATAATTCAACTTTCTCACCAATCATTCAATAGAAGTATGCTATAAGCACATATATAACAGAACACAGATCTGCTCATTAAAAAAAATCATCTAAAGTGGTCAAAAACTCCACGTCATACCCTTAATTTCTATGTCCGTGAACTATGATATAGCAGTAAGACTCATATGTTTTAAAAAAAGGATTCCTTGGTGCCTTTGTTAAAGGAATATTTCAACATTTTGTAAAATACATTTAATCGCTTTCTTTCAAATGCAATGAAGAAATTAACAACAATCTCCTCTCTCTGCTCGAGCCAGGATTTGGTTAGCCTAGCTTGGCAAATAAGGTGAAACCAAGGGGGGAAACAACTAGCCTGAGTCAAAAATATACCCCGAAAGTGCAAATTAAAATGCTGTATCATGTTCGTTTCATCAGTACAGTCTGTGGTTTTATGGTTTTGTTGGTGTAACAATTTCTTGACAAATACCAAATTATCCAGACGCCCAGTCTGTGCAGCATGGGTTTGCCTACTTTGTGGGTTGCAAAATACCGTTAAGGTTTCACAATGTGTACACAGCACATCTTGCAAAATGAGAACGTTAGCCGTGCAACAGCTGTCTCAGTCCAGTGCATCAGTGTCTACGCAGGATGTGTTCAGGTTCAGTATTGAGTGTGGGTCACTCCAACATGCATTCACTTTATTTACACGTGTAAAACGTAAGAAAATAAACTAAAAATACGCCTTGGGTGAGTGCGTGCGTGAAACATTAGTCTTCTCGCAGCCTTCGTAGACAGATTTATTAACATTAACATCCGTTGTGCACGAGATAGACGGCTGAAAAAAGCAGCTTAAACTCAAACATGACAGTCGCAAACATGGCCACCTGAATGGCTGCCAACAGTCACTACACCCAACTATTTATTTGCCGAGAAAAGGTTACCACACTTTAAGGTAACATCATTTGACGTGATGATGAGTTTATATTTGTGACGCATATTGTTGTCGAACCAGAGGGCGTCCACCCTGGATGAGACATACAGTATGCACCACCAGCATGCACTGGCTATCTGTGATGGTGCAGTACAAGGGTTGTTTTGACTGCTGATGGATGTTGTTTGTGTTAATGCAGAGGTCCTTCCTCTCTCTTGATGATGACATGGAGCCCCTTTCTGCGTGTTTTCTGCCACACACCAGAGTTTCTTTTGGGGTCATTAAAGGTTCTTGATCTGTCCATGGAAACTACAGTAAGTTGTTGGGCAGATTAGAAATGCTATGACCATTAGGCTCTGGTATGTGTTCAGCAGCTCACTTTTTGTATGACAATACTGAAACTATTACCTGTAATTTGTGTATCTGCTGAAGGAACCTCAAGAAAAGACTGTGGCGCAACATGAAGTGTCATAACAAAAAGACTGACTAAAAAGTTGATGCCTCTCAACATTAAACACTTTGTGCATCAGCACTGATAGTGTGAACAAAGAAGAAACGGAGCAGACAGCGGCGACTGAGGGAGTGCGTGACGCTCGTCTAGACGGCGAGCGAGATCCTTCCCGTCATTGTTGGTTGGCATTGAGGGACTGCAAAACAGGAAATAATCTCTGAAGGAAAACATACAGCAATGAACATAGAAAGTCAAAGACACGTGCTGGAAAACACGGCACTGAAATGTTGTTGTTTTAATTCAATTGAAGTATTTCAAGTGCAAGTTCATACACTTCTCCTGTTTTACCTGCACCCCTGAATACCTGAAACTGAAAAGATTGTCTAAGATGAAGCACAGTATCTATGATAAGAAGACTATAATATCAAACCTAAATCCACTAGGTCTGTGTTTTGTTCACAAATCTGTATGGATTGACTATTTCAGTGCTCTGACAGTCATTCCAGATTTAGGTTCTGAATCAGTTTTAGTCATTGTTTACTGATCCATTACTGGACTATGTTGCGTCCTTGTGGTTGGATTTTTTTCCCCCACAGTGGTTGGTCTCTTGCACCATCTGGTGGATACAGCAGTCAGGTACCAAATACTTGTTTACCTTTCTGCCCATGAAGAAATGTTAAATGTGAAATGTAATACAGGTTCTGTTTATGTGAAATGAAATGAAACAATATGAAATGATATGAAACATTGATCTCCAGATACAAAAATGATTATTGCAGCATCTGAGTGAGATGTCTGTGATTTGTTTTGCAGTAGTTAGCACTCATAATTAGGAGAGTGAGAATCCGGACAAAACACTTGAACAACACTGTTAGAAGCTGATTACCTGTTACTGAAACTGCCATCCACGAAGAATCAGACACAACATACCATCTTCATACACACAACATTGTTATTGACACCTTGACAACAGCACTTACAGAACTGAAGATTTCCTCCCCTATTTTAATTTCACTTGTTGATATAAATTAACTATTTTCTATTATTTTCTGTGGATCTTGTATATATATATATATATATATATATATATATATATATATATATATGATAATGATTTATAAATGTATGAAGGTGGTATCTTGTGTCTGATTCATCGTGGATGGCAGTTTCAACAACGATCGAACAGCTTCTAACTGTTTTTCAAGAGTTTTTCAGGATTCTCACTTTCCTAATGAGGCCATAATGATAGATAGCAAGCATAATAATGTAGTAAGTAATGATAGTTACTGCAAAACAAAAGATATCTAACTTAAATGCTGCAATAATCGTTTTGTAGTTGAATTGTACAGTGATAATAAACTGAATGAATGAATGAATGAATCTATTGAGTATCGGGAGTATCGATGTCGATGTTTCCTCATGACTATTCATGACTACACTCAAAAAAAAAGTCCAACCATTTGAATTCCATAGGTTTAATATAAATTAACTAATAAACTTAATGTGAAGCAAGTAATAAGATTTATGTAATAGTACTAATAAACTCAATGGGCTTCTACTACACAGTAGTGTAGTAGTAACCAGGTTTATGTATTCAGTATTAATAAAGCCAATTTATTTGTCATCACCCAACAGTGAAAAGCATTTTGAGTGTATTAGTACTCTTACATGGATCTTTTTACTTGCTTCACATTAAATTTGTTAGTTTAAACCCTTGGATGGAAATTTTCTATGTAATTAAAATGCATAAGTGGCCCAAAAATCTTTGTGAGCGTATTCTTGGCATAAACTGACTGAAGTTTAGTAGTTTGGAGGATAAATACAATGTAAAAAGCTGAAGAGAAGAAGAACATATAGCTCGACCTGTGTAAAATAGACAAATAATATAACTCTGTACAAATAGACAGCGTCTAATTATGGTTTATGACAGAAACATGTCTGTATTACATATAAAGATATTTATTTAAACATTTTTACACTGACGGGGGAGTAAATCGTGTTTTTGGTGGTTTGTCCCTGCTCGGCTACCTTCCGTCGAACACGTGATCACGCGTCATATCAGTCCCAGCAGGTTAGCGGTGTAGCTGCAAAAACAAGCTCGCCTTTTTTAAAATAACCTTTTATTTTTAATCCGAATAAAACGACAGACATGGAGATCGGGACAGAGATCAGCAAGAAAATCAGAGTGAGTAACACGATGCGCTGAGTGTGAGCGATTCACTCGGGGTTTTAAAGGCTGGCTAACGTTAGCGTAGCATTAGCGCGCTAGCGTATAAGCCGTGCAGAATGGAAACAAGGTTTTTATTTACGAGGCCGAGGAAAGCTTTCACACAGCAGTTAACGACGTCCGCGGCGGGCAGGTTGAAAGACGTGTTAGCAGCTTGGTTTTTTCGAGTTAACTGTAATGAATTTTGCAGTGCAGCCAGCTTCATAACATCCTCTGTGCTGTCCTGCTGCTCTGTTTCAGGCTGCTATCAAAGGCAAGCTACAAGAGCTCGGTGCATATATAGGTAAGTGAATACAAATGCAGGTTTTGTTGCTGCTTCGGTGGCTCCAAACAAACTTTACATGGTGTGTGTGTGTGTCTAGATGAAGAGCTCCCTGACTACATTATGGTGATGGTGGCAAACAAGAAGACCTCCCAACAGATGGCTGATGATCTCTCCCTTTTCCTCGGAAGCAACACTATTAAATTCACAGCCTGGTACGATCAAAACAAACCAACATTATATTCCCTTTTATGTCTTAACACTCCTGTATGTGTGTAACATGTGTGTTTGCTTCTTGTTTTAGGCTGCAGGGTGTCCTAGAGAAGTTAAGATCCGTCGCTGTCGGTAAGTCAGAAGATATTCAACCTTTACAAATGTATGAAGGAGTGTTTTGTTTATGCATTGACTTCATAGTTAGTCTGCGAGGCTTCACAGAGGAGACACCCATGCTCATGAAGTCTCTGGTGTTACAATGGGACGGGACCTTGAGATGTTACAGACCTTCCTTTCTGTGTAAACACTGACACAGGACTGATAATACTGGATGAGAGACGACATAGATATATTGTTTTGTCTCCGTCCTGCCCTGGTGGTGTAATTATACGTCATTCCGTATGATGTGCGACATGATGTATAAAGCCGAGCGAATGCAACGAAGATCTCGTGTGACCTGAAGTGAAGATTGACCGGGACTACAAGTTTTTCGCCAGCGTAACGGATCGCTGTTTTAAACCCGTTGCATCCACCTGTAGTGTCACTTTCTGAGACGAGCTCTTTTTTTCTTCCTCCACTTATCTACGCGGTCGTTGCAGAGCCTGCGTCGCTCAGACACCAGCTACAGTCCGACAGTGGTGCTGCGGCCGCTAAGAGCAGATCGTCTGTAAGTGAAGACAGCAGAGCAGAGGAGTCGAAGGTGCTGACAGTGTCCAGCTCACGCTCTGATAGGACTGAAGCGCGCGTGTCCAGTTCGGCTCATGAAAGCAGGTGTGAATGCAAAGCTCATCTTTTTTTTTTTTTTTTACATTTTTGTGCTCATGTTCTGACGTTGCCTTGCAAATGTAAAAACACGACCTCTGTCCATCAGGAGAGGCGCCTTGGAGAAGAGTTCTTCTCGACTTACCTCCACTGTGAAGCCCCTCATGGAGCCGCTCCCCTCAGAAGCTGTTATCGACATCAAACCAGAGATGGATGACGACCTCATCGCTGAGGACCCTGTAGAAATGGGCACGAACCATGGCCGAACACGCGGCGCAGCTAGTAGACCCACAGCTGAAATCTACAGACCGGGTCAGGGCAAGTTTACATCGGTAAACTCTACAGACAGGTGTCGACCCACAGAAGGATCCTCCCACATCAGGCAGCAGGACGGAAGAGGCAGCAGAACCTCCAGAACCGGATCCTCTAAGGTACGAGACAGTGAGATGTAAACACAGATCCCTACGAGGCTCGCTCTCTGTTCGCAAAGCGTCAGACGGGTGCAGAATAATAATCTTCTGCTGTCTTTGCTCTGCAGGAGGAGTTGTCGCGGAAGCGTAAGGCGCCAGTGGCGAGTTCAGTGGTGCGAGTGAGCCGAGCGGCAGACGAGGACAGCGATGACATGGAGGAGGAAGATACAGGCTATGGAGGCAGAGGCCTGTCCAGTAGAGTGTCCCTACCCTCCAAACCAGAACGCAAGTCAGTGTGAACCCCTCATGATATTTCTTTTTTTTTTACTATATTAAAATATCAGCTGATTTTCTTTGCTGGTTTCTGTTATTTCAGACCTACTCTCCCTCCAGCCAAGCAAGCCAACAGGAATCTGATCCTGAAGGCCATCTCCGAGGCTCAGGACTCGATCACCAAAACCACAGCCTACCCCACAAGTACGTCTTAACCCTGTTACCGTGAACACCTCATTTGTCGCTACGACTTTCTTCCACTGACTCCTCCTTCCCCTTCCAAGTACCACAGAGGCAGACTGTTCCTGTAGCACCTCGTACTCGCTTGGCCAGCAGCGAAGAGATGACTGCAGCCATCCAGCTGGTCCAGGAGCACCTCCACAGCTTGGCCCCCAGGGTTCAGGCGTACACCTCCGCAGAGCTACCTCCTTCCAGAACAACTGGTAGGTGAAGAGTATAATCACTGCAGCGTGTGGAGGAGTGCCTTTTAGCTGAGCATCACTGGCATCCAGAAGCCGTAATTACAGTTGCTGTTTAGAGAGGCAAACTAATAAACTGATGTAAAAATTCGTATATAAATTAGGACAACTAGGATACTGCTACTAATTTCATTTTAAGTGAACTAACATCCAAAATTGAGTGATGTTTCTGGACGTGATTTTTATAATAGAATTAGAAATTAACTACTGAAGGTTTGGTCTTATGTTTTTGTTTGTTTGTCCTCCCAGCTCCAGTGAAATCTTTAGCTTCACGCCTCCAGTTGGACTTGGCAGACAGCAGCGATGGAGGAGAGCAGAGTGACTACGGTGAGCCCACAAATGTTTACTCTGCTTAGAACATATCTCATGAGGATTGTCTCCCGTGATGCGTTACGCTGAGATTTATGCATTTGTGATGTACCCGTAGGCGTCGAGGTCGCTGCAGGCAGTGAGGCAAAGGCATTCGATACCCGCTCCTTCATAGTGAGTCGACCGCAAATGCAAGAACCTCCGACCAGAAGCCAGCAGCGTCTTCAGTCTTTAGTCAGAGATGAAGTCCAGTCTGCTTTGCCACGCATGGTCCAGGCCAGGTACACATTCACACACACACATACTATAAGCATTAAGTGTGTGTCACTGTTGATTTGTCACGTGTTTTTATTTTCTCCTTTCTGTTTTGTGGATTCTTTCCTCTCACTCCAGTAAGGAGAGGGGCGACTCTGCCAGCCCCAAGTTCATAGTGACATTAGACGGTGTGCCGAGCCCGCTGGGGAGTCTTGCAGAGTGTGAGATGGAGTTGGATGATGTGAGACCATCCACAAAGGTCACGGAGGCGACCGTCCACGCCAACAGGGAGCCAAAAGTCAGCGTCCTTCACAGACTACAGGGCGGCATCGTATCATCAGAAGGTATAGGGATAATACACATTTACAAAGGGTTGTTTTTCCCCTTTCATGCCTATATCCCTGATAATCCTTTACATTCTGTCGTCTTCTGACAGATGATGTGATGGACATGGAGGTGGTGGAGGAGGAGGAGGTCCCTTTAAAGAAACAGAAGGTGCTGGAACGCTGCAAGTTCTGGCCTGTCTGTAAAAGCGGCGACGAGTGTGTGTACCATCACCCTACTACACAGTGCAAGTGAGTATTTGTGTTAATAAACCAAAGAAAGGCAGTCAGTCAGTCATGATTCATGATTTAATTCTGTTTTCTTTCTCTGAAGGACTTTTCCCAGCTGCAAGTTTGGGGATAAATGCCTTTTCGTTCATCCTAATTGTAAATACGACGCCAGGTGTAGCAAGCCAGATTGTCCTTTCACTCATGTCAGCCGCAGAGGCGCAGCTGCTCCTCCACCCAGGCCAGGTACTCTCACATTACCTCTGTCAGCACATACTGTTCAGCCTCTCCCTCTGTGCCTACAGCACAGTTTTAACTTAAAACTGACTCTTTGTGTCCACAGCCGTGCAGCCGGCGCACACCACTAGTGTGTGTCGATTTTTCCCAGACTGCAAGAAGATGGACTGTCCGTTTTATCACCCCAAGGTAAAACACTCGGAAGTGTAGATGCCGAGCTTGGATTTAGGTTAATGACGAAATGCTTTAATTAAAAACTGATGACGCTTTCACTCAGGACGTTCTGTACAAGCACTGAGGCGCTGTCTGACTTTCTAAATGTTGTTCCTCTCTACAGCCGTGTCGTTTCGCAGCGCAGTGCAAACGAGCCGGATGTACCTTCTACCACCCGACCACGTCTGTGCCTCCGAGAAGTGCCCTGAAGTGGACAAAAACACAGAGCAGGTTAACAAACGGTTCTGTCTTTTTAGCTTGTTGATCCTAATAATAATTGATCATAAAGCCATAATAAGGCTGAGATGTATCTTTCTTTTTTTGCACCTGCTAAATGCTGTTTGTTTTTCTCTCCCACAGCTAATTAAGTCCAGGGAGCCTGACAGAAGTCTCATGGTTAACTCATGAAGCTGTGGAAGATGATCTGTATCCGTGTTCATGGAACTTCATTCTCAGATTTAACTGTTATTTCATTTTAATGTTTCGTTTGGACTGATTTTTAAGAGAAGTGTTTTGTAACGTAAACAGTCAGGTTTTTTCTGATTATCTGAGGATATTAAAAGACTTCACATTTATCTCATTTGTCTCATTCTTAACGACGTGTTCAGGTTCACCACTGACGGGTGACGGTTGGTTTCACTGTTTGATAAAGTGCTGTTAAGAGGAGCCTTTGTTCTCTCCTCAAAGATCAAGTACAAGACACACAGACAGAGCACAGGACATCAAACAGTAAAATAAATGAAGTAGTTTCCTACTGATAAACCATGAGATGCTGACACACCAATACTGCTTTTTTACACTATGTGAGTGACTTTATCTCTGACTCAAGATCTGACCTTTTAGTAAAATAATAATAAACTTTATTTATACAGCAAAACAAAGTCACAGTGTTTACGTGGTTGAACCAGGGTTAAAAATCTTGAAGGAAAGCAACTGTTCAAATAAAAATATCTGAAACTTGTTTATCCAACAGCAGTTTATGGTTTCTGTGTTTTCTGTCTGTGTGATATAAAGATGAAGATGTAAAATTGAAATACAAAAAATGTACTCTGTGGTTATAATTTATTTGTTCTAATGTAATCTAATTCTTAATTTCTCTATTATTTATCACATCATACTGGGGACAAGAAGAGGTCCAGAGCCAGCCCTAGTTTGTGTTTTATTATTTAATTAATTTAAACAATTTATTTGTTAAAATGATACAGCTGGGTTAAAATGAGGGCACCTGTGTATATACAGATTTATTTAGTCTATAGATTTGCTCAGTGTAATAAGGAGACTGGACAAAGAGTGATGTAGTTCAACACATTACATACATAAGATAAAGTGAATTAAACAGATATATTCTGATCATTTATTATAAATATTACATCATTATAAGAGACTATGTCGTTAAAATGTGTAATTCGAACAGACATCAAAAAATAACCACCAACATTTGTCAAGTTATCGCTGCTATTTTGAGCCTTTTTCTTACCTTCATCACTGCAGCTGCAGTTTCATTTTCCCGCCACTAGAAGCCACGTGGTGACGTCACTTTAGTCAATGTTAAAAGTCCTATGAGCTCGTGCCTTCCTCGCCGGGCGTGGTGGCGCGCGCCTGTAATCCAAGCTACCGGGAGGCTGAGGCTGGCGGACCGTTTGAGCTCAGGAGCTCTGAGCTGCAGTGGACTATGCCGATCGGGTGTCCGCACTAAGTTCGGTATCGATATGGTGCTCCTGGGGGAGCCCGGGACCACCAGGTCGTCTAAGGAGGGGTGCACCGGCCCAGGTCGGAAACGGAGCAGGTCAAAGCCCCCGTGCCGCTCAGTAGTGGGATCGCGCCTGTGAATAGACACTGTAGTGCAGCCTGAGTAATACAGCGGGACTCAGTCTTTTCATACTCATCATGGAGCTACTGTCACAACACACACACTCACACTTTATATCTTTACATCACACGACAGCTTCAGCGCTGCTTCTTCATCTTCTTACCCCGTGAAAAACGCTCACAAAGCGGCCACTCTGCCGCTCCTACACCGCCTCCACCTGGAGGACGTCTGCAACTACATCAGCCGCACTGAGCGCCGACGTCCTGCAGGTGGAGACACACTAAAACTACAAACATGAAACAGCTTCCTGTTGTCAGAAACACACTTTTCCATTCAGCTTTATCAGTTTTGTGGCGATAGTTTCGTTCTAGTGAAAGTGAAGCAACCGTTCAAAAGAAGGAAACAACAACACACAACACAGAAACATAGAAGGAAACCACAAATTACATCAGAACAGCGAGTGTCTGCAGGGTCCTAATGATTGAGTGATGTCTGTATTAAGTTAAGATGAAGCTTATTGATACATAAATGAACTATAACTTTAGTCTACAGTGTCCCAAGTGATCTAAAGACCTGGAACATGCCAGAAAATGTATTCAGCGCCTGCCTTCACACAGTTTCTTTTAGTCACTTGCAAAAGGGCAAAAAACCCACAAAGGCCCAACCTGCTAACCTGACTGTATGTTCACAGCAGAGCCAAAATGCCAGAACGCAGGATGATTAACGCTTCATCCCACACTGCAAGGACATGGACAGTTTGATCTTTTCAAAAAGGGTAACAGGTGGGTCATAGTGTGTGGAGTGTGATGAGTTAACACCTGTTCAAAATGTGGGTGAACAGTTGTTTTCCATTGAAACTAAAGGCGGCCATCCTGCTAACCGTCTTCATATGTTCCCCTCAGTGTGAAAAATCTTATGTCGTTCGATGTCGATTCCCACGGTGTTCAACTGATTTTCATCAGGGTGAAGTTTGACAACACGACGGTTACTCAGATTTTGAAGTTTCGTGTCAATAATAATCAAAATAATCAAAATGACTGACTTTTGTTGCTTTTGGCAAATAGATTTTCTGTTGATTTGTAGTTTTTGATTATCATACTAATACTTTGTTACCAGTTGTATTGTCATACAGTTGTCATAATGTTACATGTTTATATTTTATGATGACCACATTCAGGGCAGCAGTGGCTAGCACTGTCGCCTCACAGCAAGAAGGTTCCTGGTTCGAACCTCTGTGTGGAGCTTGCATGTTCGCATGTTTGGAGTGAGCATGTTCGGGTCTCTCCAGGTAGTCCGGCTTCCTCCCACAGTCCAGAGACATACAGTTAGTAGGTGATCTGGTGACTCCGGTGACTAAAGTTCCCATAAATGTGAATGGTTGTCTTGAATGTGTCACTGTCTGTGATGAACTGGCGACTGAACTTTGTCCAGGGCGTAAACCACCTCTTGCCCAACGCCAGCTAGGATGGATGTCCACATTCAGTTGGAGTAGCTCCCAAATGTTTCCCCTGAGAGACCCATTTTCTATCGCTGAGTAAACTGAACAGCCCTAACTGAGCACAACATATTTTATGGATATTTTGCATTACATTCACTGCATGACGATATTAGTACAGAACAGCTGATAAAGTGTACAATCAACCCGAATGGTGAACACAATAACTGCAGGGTGTTTGTGCAAAAAGGGGCAATTTTTGAGATGATAATTTCCTGTGAATATTGCTTCAGAGATGAGTTTTCATGATATTATGCCTGTATTATGTTTTATCCAAATTCAGTGTTTTTTAATCTGATTTATCTGAATAGTGAATATAGTTTGTGTTCACATCTTCACGTTCGCCTATCCTGTGAGATTTATATTAAATATCAATCATAATGTTTATTTAGTTTTCTTTCTTCTAGTTACAGGCTGACTTACAGCTCTTAAAATCAAGAAGGCCTCATGACTCCCTATGAAGTTTTGGCAAGCTCAGTGGGAAGTCAAAGCCCAAATCAATAAACTACTGTCACAACACACACACACACACACACACACACTCACTCAAACATTATGTTATTACATAACAGCTTCATCCAAATCCTTCTCAAACCTGCTGCTCTGCCGCTTCTACACCGCCTCCACCTGGAGGACACCTGCAACTGCGCCAGCCCCATGATGTCCTGCAGTTGGAGACTGTAAACATCTTTTAATCAAAATGTCTGTTAAAATACAGTGTGCTGTACAGGAAACCTCAACAAACCTCAGGTTTTTATTAGCGATTTTAAGTTAATGAAATGTAACAACATGTTATCAACATCATATCTCCATACTTGATGTTCAGAAATCAGAAAGTTGTCGTGTGTGTGTTTCCATATTGGCTAATCGCATTCAAAAGATCCTTATACATCCAATATAAAGGTGTACCAGAACACTGTGTATGTATATAAATTATAATCTAAGATTTGTCTTCCCATGATGATCCAGTTGTTACAGATTATAAAGCGGATTACTTGCAAATCAAAGTCAAGCATGTTCTCAGTTGATGAGGAAGCGTTGCCTCACAATCAGAATGACGCAACACAATACAACATTTTGGAATAACTCGAAGAAATGTTCCTGTCTTAAATCATCTTTAAACGCAGCACAGCCCGTATTTCCTCATTTGAAACTTTGTAAGGGTAGATGGGAAATGAATGTTTTAAAATGTACACCCGTCAGCCAGTGACAGATAAATGTTCATATTCACCAGCCACACAATAGTAAACAAAGTATTTTGTGTCTGAAATCTACCAGCCACTTTCATTACCGACATTTGGCTGGAGGTTGGTGATAATTTCCCACCATTGTGGGAATTTACCACCATGTTGTTTCCCAGACTAACAGAGGGCTAGACTAATTTGTTTTTCACAACAAACAGGTGACATTTGTGGTCAACCACAACCACAATGCTGGCAGCAATATAATGACCGTTATTTCAACTGCAGTTATTATTATATATATTTATATATAATATCTGAATATTGGTCAAGTGGTTTCTGAGGAGTTAAAATAACTTCATATCAGCATGATGAACTGGACTTTACACCTTTGTACAATGACTCATATGTGTCCTTTGTTTCAAAGTGAAAATTTATCTGCATTCAGCGTAATTAAACCCACAATATGCGTGTCAGTGTTATTTTTACGGTCATCAGCGTTAACACAATTCTTCACTTTCCCTCAATAATTCTGTGTTTATTAGAAACCTCCCACGGCCATTTCCAAGGAAGACAAACCGTGAATGAGGGCATCTCGGTTTTCTATCTAAATAAATGGCCTTTGATTTTTCCAAGTGTAAACGTGGATTGACTACTGCTGACAGCCGCAGTTACACTCTACTATAGCTGTCACTTCTGCCAAAATTTTAGTCAGAATTTATGTCGTGTGATCAGATGTGTCAAGCTCAAACTCTATTACTTTTGATAAGCTGCCATTTGAAGCGAGATCTCGCTGCGTCTATTCGCTCTGTTGAGCACCGGAGTTAAAACACCAAAGAGGGCAAAAAGCTCTTGTTGTTTTAATAATCGGCAGGTGGAGTGGATGTATCTACAGCTCACTGAAAAAGGTCATCATTTAAGTAGACAAACAAATAAACTATCCTTCTTGACATATGCTGAAATGATCATAATCCACTCAACATTTTAGAGACTTGCTGTATCTCCAGCACCTTAAGGTCATTTAAGGCTTAGAAATAAACTCACTACAGAAAATTGGGCCAAAGCCGTAGACTTGTTTTGTTGTTTTCTATATTTGTACTGTATCGCCTCTGTGTCCTGTTTTAAAGCAGAATTTGACTAATCAGCTTTCCTCTGCGTTCCTCTCTTTTCTTTTTAACTCTTTTTGGACAGCGTTAAATGCCAAGCATTAGAAATGTCTGCCCTGGCCCAAGCTCTTCAAAATTCCTGTGATGGTAGAACATGTTTTTGTGTGGGAGGGCTGTTCTGCCAAGCAAAGCTGTTTTGGTCCTGATTCTTTTTTTCTGTCTTTTTTTTTTTTTTCTCACAAGAAAATCTTGTTCTTGCATCACCAAATGCTACCTCGTGATGGGGGCAAACAAGAAAATAATACAAGCAGCTTCGCCGCCGTCACTTCGACGTGGATGTTTGTTGGACGTTAAAGCTGCAGCGTGTGTGTAAGACACACACCAGCGTTTCTTTTTTGGCCACTTTCTTAAGTCATATGGTAGATTTTTATGAATTTCCAACACGTTCCCCTTCAAACCACTTCGTACATTTGGTTAATTTAACCTCCACGAAATGTACATTTTCTTGAAGATTCCCCAGATTCTTCAGAGTCATAAAGCGTGACAGAGGGAATTCTAGGTGGGGTTTTGGGGAGCCCCTTGAGCATTTCTCAATGCCCAAGGCCTTCGACATTGCCTCACCTTATTGCAGCTGGTGACACACCAGCAAGGCAAGAAAGCGTGGCGCTGTTCTGGAAATTACCACGCAGCATGTGTAAATACTTACGAGGCAGCCGTCCATGTGGAGTTTTAGGATGCGCCGTCTCTTGAGGACTAGGTCGAAACATGATATCATACGTGGCTGCTAAAAAAAGAGGAAGAGGGAATACCCATGATGGTCTGTCTACCACATTTTCACCAGACATACCCCACGACCACCCCCCGACACACACATAATAACACATGCAGGAAGCTTATATTTTTTGGTCTTTTAGGAAGAAGTTAATTTTTCTTCCATTAAATTTAAACATGTTGCTAGAAAACATTCACTTCTACATAAAATATGTAATATGTAAATTTGTGGCCAAGTGGTTAAGTATAAAAAAACTTTTTCTGAGCTTGCCAATATCCACCCATGTTTATTCAAAATGTAACTTTAACCCTCAGTGTGTTGTTTTTCTGGAGTTTACAAGATTACCTTATGTGCTTTAACTTTCCATCAGACATGTGACTTCCAGTCTAATGCAACTTACCCAGATTCTTACCAGAAGCCACATCAGATACAGCTAATTAGGCAGCGAGTCTCACTGTGTATGTGTGTCAGAGAGAGAGAGAGAGAGAGAGAGAGAGAGAGAGAGAGAGAGAGAGAAAGAGATAAAGGAAGAGAGCACGAGCAAGAGAGTGAAAGAGAAGGAGGAGTGAAAGAAAAGAGGGAAGAAAGAGACTCATTAAGCCAAGTTCTTCTCAGCACTCGTTCTGCTACACAGACTCTCTCTCTTTCTTTCTCTCTCTCTCTCTCTCTCTCTCTCTCTCTCTCTCTCTCTCTCTCTTTCTCTATCCGTCACCAACATACACACTCATACCGCACGCACACACATACTCAAAAACACAAAGCAGAAGTGGACAAAGACACACGGTTTCAGTCGCCACGGTTGGCTATGGCTCAGGGCTCTGACAGCAATGACACAAGTTACAAGTCCCCATCTCCTGGAAGCAGACCGGTAAGTGTGTACCTCCATGTACTTTCTAAATTATGTGCCCAGTTTATGTTCTTACATCCTGCTCTCACTGGGGATTTATAGGCGTACATTTTAATCACAGGGCATGTGAATTAAATGCTACATCTCTCTCTTGAATCTTTGATTGCTTTGATTGGATGCAGCGTGTGTGATGCATGTTCAGTGTGGCAGCAACAACCAAAGAGACACGAGCGCTGCCTTTGCTGTCTTTTTTTTTCACAGCTTCTCGGGGTGTTTCACTTGCACACATGGGCTGCAGGCATGACTCGCTTCGAGTGTGGTGCTTTTGGTGAAATGCAAAATCACTTATCCAAGCAGTTGGGAATCCTTTTGTTTTTTTTTTGTTTTTTTTGTTGCAAATCTTCAAACTGTGAATGATTTTGAGAGCTGTCAGGAACAGACACCAAACACAGTACTTAACGTTCTGTTTCTGTGCATGTGAGACTCATCATCCTCACTGCTGTCTGGTTTCACGTGTGCTGGTCCTCTAAGCACATTGTTGCTCAAGAGCACTGTGGCGATAAAACATTCAAATGCTTGCTTGCTCGTTAAACTCACACGTTAGAAGCTGGAAGCCTCACTTGATATGATAAAGCACTTCACAGCAGGATGAGTTGTTTGGAGTATTTTCAATAATGCGTTAACGGACGTTAGATCATTAATTTGCTTCCCCTTTGATGTACAACTGACTCAGCTTTTTGAAATGAGATTAGTTATTACGATACCAAGAAAATCGAGGGCTCAGGACACGAAACAGGGTGTGCGTTATACCTAACGGATGACTCAGCCCCTCCCCGACCCTGCCCTTCAGAATTCACAAGTGTTAAGTTTAGCCCATCTTCTGTCAAACTGTCATTAAAACAGATAACACTTCCATTACGCATGTAAACCCACCAGCAGGAGCCAGTGACAGTCTGATCTTAAACAACAAATTCACTCTTTCAGGTACAGGAAACTCTCTGTGTAGTTTGCCACTTGATCTTTACGTCGCTGTGCACACACTGAACTGTTGGCATCTGTTTTTTTTTTTTTTCCCTCAGAGCTCCTCAGATGATGCAAAGAAGGTGATGAGGCGGGAGAAGAACCGGATCGCTGCTCAGAAGAGCAGGATGAGGCAAACTCAGAAAGCTGACAGCCTACATTTGGTGAGGAGACTTTTCTCTGCAACACACACCGCTCTCATGCTCATACATCAAAAGCTTCTTGAGACATTTGCCAAAGACATGAGGAAGAACAGAGAAGATATTACATGGTGTTAGATGTAAAAAGAGTGTTTACTTTGCTTTGGGGGGGAGAATGAAAGATGGAAAGTGAAGGATTACTCTCTACACAAGCCAAACTTCTTGCCTTATTGTACTACGCTGGTTAAAGTAAGATTATATATCATAGCTACACACTGATGGACATTTAGGAGATACAGCTGTAGTGAAATTTTCATGAATAATGATAAGAGGTGTTGAAGGCTTTACTAGCTGATCAATGTCCAATCTGAGTCCATGACATATGGACATGCACTTACAGTTACTGTCTCTAATGCTTTCTAAGTGCGCATGCAGCACGTTCAAGCCTGTGGGAATGGGTTTGTACTATATTTACAAAATGCTACCTGACCATGTGGCGAATGTGTCATGGCTTCTGTTGGGCTGCACACTTGGACGCTCTTCTGTGTGTTTGCAGAAGCTTAAGGAATAAATTAGCACGTGTGGGCAATCACTCCCTTTTGCAGCAGAATCCAGCACCAGAGATTGCAACGCCGAATACGATACAGGCCAGACGCTTTGCTCGTTGCCCCCCTCCGCCCATTGTTCATTTTAATGCAGCTCATTTGATGTAGGGGATCATGCTGTCATTTCGGCTTTTACTTGTTTGACTTGGCACAAGATGGTATTCATTAGCTAAAGTGTCAAAGTGGGGTTTTTTTTCTGAACATCTGGACTGCTTTTCAAATCCCCCCCCCCCCAACCTGTGTATGCAACAGTAATTGTCTTCTGAATGCTTTATGACCTGCAGTAGCTCTACATGCTGACACTTCTTACATCAGCGCACATTTGAGCACACTGACCACATATTCACTCTCTGTGTGACTTCCTCGTTCAGGCCGAGATCGTTTGCGCTGTACTGTACTATGTCACCATGACGTTTTCACAGCAGCTTCTGTGAACTTCAGATCAGATGAACTGAGGAGATTTTAACGTTCAGAAAAAGCCACACCGTAGGCAGTAGTAGATTCATCGATGTGATGAGGATTGTTTCTGTGAATAATGGTGTGTATTAACCTTGTCTTTAAACCCTGTCTGAGACACCAAAGGACCACAGAGTATATTCTGTGGTTTTGCTTTCATCGTCTCACTAGATAAACAGGAAGGCGAATTTTCCCTCTCTATGACACAGTGGCTTATTTCCTGTTTCTTCAGTAGTATTTTTTCTTCTGTGTAAATGAGCTTGAAATTGTATGTCGTGGGCAGGAGGGGAGAAAAAGGCAGTCACTTCTTGTAAAGTGCTGATAGCAGTGGGCTGTATTTGGCTAAGTGACGCAAGTGAAGGGGTTTGCCCAAAGGTTCTGTGACAGTAAGGACCCACAGCTCAGTATTGTGATCTTTTGGCCACGGCGTGATGACCTTTTCATTAGAGTGGAAGATTTCTCCCCTGCTGTTCCCACATTAAAGAAAAAAACCATTTTGACGTAAAGTTTGCTCTACTTATATTATCTCAAAGTTGACGATCACTACGAAAGATACGAGACACAAGAGCTTGTTTTGGAAAATGTTCTTACATCATCCAAAAGTATCTGGTAACTTTTCAGATTGTGGTGTTTAGTGAGCTGCAGGCAGTTTATATTGTGATGTTTGTGTTTGAATGGGCTTCACTACTTTTACTATGTTAAAAAAAAATGCTTTTACTTTACTTTACTTTATAAGACAAGCTGAGGCATGCTGTAGATTTTGAATGTTTTACTCCCAAGCAAACATTTGTCCTCATTCAAGAAAAACAAGTTGAGTAGATTAAAAAATCACAACCATAATCATCACCATAGTTTTATTAAACAATTCATGATTTCATCTGGTTTTCTCGAAACTTGCATCTCGAAACAAAAATAAAAGTAGCCTACCACCGTTTTAGCAAATGTTAATGCAAATGTACATTTAGCCTACATTGCTTACAACTATTTTCCAAAGAATACCGATACCGAATACGATACCTCTTCATCTTGTGTACAATGTAAAAATGGACTTGCAGATGCTGGAGATAGAAAGCCCATTACAGAGAACTTCACGTGCAACATTTAGTTTTTGTTGGGTGATAATATGTGGTCGAAAGCACTAAGTAGATGTGTTGCCGCCACAGATAACTTATCTCACGGAAGATTCAAGCAAGTGTCTACGTGTTGGTTCACACCTACTGAACTGACTGGAAACTGATGCCTGCCATGAGTTTAGAGAAATGGCCTCCAGCCATGCTAGCAGCTAATGCCAGCATGCTAGCATGTTTACAGTGGCTATGCTAACATGCTAACTCTGATGAAGGCATAGCTCACCATCACATTTTTGTGTGTTAACATGCTAACATTTGCTAACTGGCACTAAACACAGTATAGAAGTTGTTGGGAATGTCATTAGTTTTGTATTTTGGTAGAAGAAAAGATCACCAAATTATTATTACCGGTCATGCACATGTGTACTACAGTTCATGGCAAATTATCCTAGTAGTAGTTGTGGAAACTACTCAAAACCACAAATGTCACCATCACAGTGGTGTTAGATTATTCTTCAAGGTCCATAATTACAAAAGCAATTGACATTCATTCATAAGACCCCAGAGGGTTAAAGGTCAGGGAATGTAGTATTCAACCTCTGACGAACAAAAAAGGTCAGACAACTGTATGAAAACAGGATTTAGTGCTGCATACTTGGCTTTTCTTTGATGACAGTTGAATAGTATTACTTCTATGGCTCCCAATCTGACAGTACAACCTCTTTTATAAGTAATAAAAGGCACTCACACATCTTGTTCCTGTGTGTTTCCCAGGAGAGTGAGAACCTGGAGAAGGAAAACGCTGCCCTGAGGAAGGAGGTGAAGCAGCTGACCGAAGAGGTCAAGTATCTGTCGTCCGTGCTGAGCAGCCACGAACCGATGTGCGCCGGCCTGACTCCTCAGACCCCCGACCTCCTCTACCCTCCTCATCACAGCAGCTACCACCACCAGCACATCACTGTACCACACTACCAGCACTGACCTGCATGACTACTGAGACGGCCGAAAGACGTGCTGTGAACAGATGACTGACCTCAATGGAGAGAAAGACTGACCGGAGATGTGTCTATAAATGTTAACCGTTGTTCAAAACCGATCAAGGAGTAACGTGACGGGCCAGACAATGACAGTATGGAACCCAAACTGTAACATGAAGTATTTCAAAACTATTTATTTTGCTTCTGCTCACCTCTTTGCTTTTATCTGATTAATATCAGTGATCTGTCTGTGAACTTAAACGGCTCGATAAGTAGAATTGTCACCCAGTCTATGTTTACATTGGGAGAAAGAACAAAAAAACAACTTACTGTGTGTTCATGTGACTCATATGATACGGTATTTTTGTAAATGGCTTATTTTTTTAGTGTCATGGAGAGCACCTCTGTCATCCTGTCATGTTTTTAGAGTTTCTCGTGTTTATTCATGTGTTTCATTGTGTAAATGTAGATCGATAATGCTCAGGAGATTTTTGACAGATTTGATTGTGGACAAACAAGAATGTAAAGTCAAGATCCTATGAAAAAAAAAAAAAAAAAAAAAAGGTTTTCGATGTACCAAAAAGAAACAGCTGGCAGTGAAGAAGAGTGGGAATTCAAAGAAAGGGTCTTGACTTGTGTACTGGTGATAATGCTGGTGGGTGAAGAGGACCCAGCAGAGATATTTATTAAATGTGATGCCTTTTAGGTGCTTGTTTCTGACCTCCAGAGATATTTCTTAATCTTCATGCAATGTGTAAAGTCTGAACTTGTGTTATTCTTTTAATGAGCCCTAGATGGCGCTGTTCACCATCATGAGAGGTGGAGCTTCTGTAGCTTATGTTGTAAAGCACAAAAATAATCATTCATAGCCTGAATCGTTCTGTGTGGGTATGAATTAACCTTTGTCCTTGAACACGACTGGGGCTTTCATGTCATTCATTCTTTTTTATAAACATTTCATTATCAATATTATTAGATAAGAGGGTAAAACGCACGATCTGCTCTAAATATCTTTAAGGAGCTGTATGAAGTTATTACAGGCATATTCTAGCCTACATATCCAACAAGAGACATTATCTTAGTGTAGAGAAATGCACACATTTACAGATGTTACCGAGTTTGTGAGATATCTCCGCGTTAAAGGCTGCTCCGATAACACAAAGAACAGTGAATGAAACTCCGCCCTTGTGCTTGTGTTGACCAACTTGTTTCAAGATCCCAAAGCGGGTTTTATGTCCGGGTGGAGGGTCATATGAGGGACTCCTACACGTGTTAACACTCGGATAAAGTCGATCTGAAAGACAGGATAATATACATACATAAAATTATCTGTGACTTGAGATTAGATTTGATTGTACAAACTTTGGGCGGTAAGTTCGGCTACTTGAACTCACTTCAACCCGGGGGAGGTAAATGAATTTATGGAGCCGAGGGTGCCGCACAAACTGGAAGTTGTAAAGCCTTCACTACTTGCTTATTAGCTATTCAGATCCAGACTCAAACATATGTCTGAACCTCTCCTTTTTAGCAGAAAACATGAAGTCGTAGGACTGACTGTCGTTACCGTGGCGCGCTGGATTGTTTAGTGTTCACACATGAAAACAGGGCGACTCTCACTTAGTTGTTTAACCACACTAGTTGTAAACTTTATACTCCATGAGTATATTGAGTAGTTTAATATGGGCGAGAAACAAGCGGTAGGAGATGGTAAACTGAACGGGAAACAGATCAAGGCAGACTTGGAGGACCATGTCAAGCTGGAGGCGGGTGACGCGGCGCAGCGCGCCGACGATCAGGCTCCGTTGGACGGTCAAGAAACGCTACAACCCACCCGCCTGTACAAGCGACGCTGGATGATCGTCCTCCTGTTCAGCTCCTATTCACTCTGCAACTCCTTCCAATGGATACAGTACGGCATCATCGGCAACATTTTCATGAAGTTCTACAACGTGGACGCCTTCACCATAGACTGGATGTCTATGATCTACATGCTGACATACATTCCCTTCATCTTCCCGGTGACCTGGCTGCTGGACAAAAAGGGGCTCCGGGTCATCGCGCTGGTGGCCACAGCTCTCAACTGTGCGGGGACGTGGATCAAAGTGGCCAGTGTTAGACCCAACCTGTTCGCCGTCACCTTCCTGGGACAGTTCTGCTGCTCGTTCGCGCAGGTGTTCATCCTCGGGATGCCGTCGAGAATCGCTTCAGTGTGGTTCGGTTCAGAGGAGGTGTCCACCGCCTGCTCCATCGGAGTCTTTGGGAATCAGGTAGGCTGTGCTTTAGTCAATAACTGGGTAAAGTTAACAATTTGCCTACTTCATCATGATTCAAACTAATAGCTCTATAACTAACCACTGATCATCTGGACATCCCCACATCTATTTGGCACACGTGCGTAATTACGCGCACTCAGGCGACCCCAGAGCGTCTCCTGCGCGCTCAAGTCACAACATTGCCTGCTGAGAATGTGTGTGAGAGAATGAATGGGAGAAATATACAGTGAGCCAACATGCAAGACGAACCATAACAACCGTGTACCATGTATAACTTTTCAAATATTGTAGCTCACTGTCAGTATCAGAGAAATGATATCAGTGACAGATGAAGTCAAACAGCTGCAATAATCATGGTCTATACATGAAGTCACCGATGAAAAACATGTCTGTTCCTCAAACGTGTCCTTACTTGCCCCTCAGCTACAATATTAACCACAGAAAGTGTAAGACAAGTAAATCTATTAATAATCTGTCTGAATAAAACAACCTAATACAGGATCCAAATAAGTGTAAATCACAAATACAATAGCTGGAGTTAAAAGGCAGCAAAGGAACAATTCCTAATTGAATGTAGATGAGTCTGTCCTAATGAAATAGGGAACAATAAAAAGAAAATATTATCTAGTTTACCACTATGTCCTGTGTTACACTGAAAATGAATTACTTGCAGCTGCGAGTATGTTTGGATGCTATTAAGTTCTCTGGATAAGCTGCTATTCCACATATTTTGGCACAGCCCTGGTCCAAAGATCACCCCGAAGGAGAGCTGTTTATTACAGTTTATTCAGAGAATTCTTGGTTAGACACAGAGAAGGCATTACAGTTGGCTAAAACTGATAAAGATACAGTGCTTTAGGCCTGAAGTTACTCAAAAACAAACAGATCAAAGTTGTAAATACACACAGATGTAATGTAGTTTTTATTACACCTCGCAAATTGTTTTGTTGGCGTGAAAAAACACACAGAATTCTTCACATATATGAAATTTGTTTGACCTTTTATGAAAGAGTAACTGTTGGTGTGCTGCTCTATTGTTGTATTCTGTTCATCTAAATTTGTAGCAGCATGGACATTGTCAAATCCGCACGAGGAGCCAAATAAGCAGACAAGGAGTGCCAAGACCAGCATCGTGCCACTGTTAATATAAGATCACAAGCATCAGATTTTGAACAAACAACACTTGAGTCAGTACATCAACAGTACAGTAAATGTCAGTGTAAAGTCATCACTTAGTGCTGGAAAATGTGCCGTGCCCAAAGTGCGAGCTGGGCTTTTGGATGCAGTGAAAACAAACTTCCTGGGATACTTCTAATGAGGATGTTGTCTTTTAACTTGCAATCTTTCTGTCTTCAGTGCTTTAGTCTTCACTTCACTTCCTTCTGACAACCGTACAGAGCCAGTGGACATATCAGGTTATTTTCTTAACATCAGAAGCATTTTTTTTTTTTTTTGCATCATTTGTGCACAACAAACAACTTTCACAGACTTGATAATTGACTCTCCTTAATAGCCGACGTCCATACGAGTTTAGCACCAATTTGTTTGTCAGATTGCTTTATTATATCAGCGCATTTCATCACATCTTTACCCATCATATCTTCAAGAAGCAATATAAATCTGCGTAATAGACTGTGACTATGTCTGTGTCATATCTTAAAGAAATCACATTGCAGGCTCCATTGCCACGTCAGTGCCTTATCATTTTCTGTGTTTCCAAAGGCTTGAATATATAATAATTTCAATTAGATAAGTTCTGATCTTATAAACATATAAGTCAAAGTCTATAGTAAACAGCATGCATGATCTGTGGAAAAGAACATTCTACATATTATCTCTAACAGTACAGGTATTGGCTGGTGATCAATAACAAAGACCTATTAACCCCCAAATCTTCTTTCTCACTGTTATTTGCACTGTTAACTAAAGAGACAATACAAGGTCTGAGTTGGTAGGAGTGGTTTAGGTAGAATTGGAGGATTTCCTATATTAACATCACATGACAGGACTGATATACGCAATGAGTTGTGAATGGACTCTACTACAGCCGTGCTTGCTCTTAGGCATTTCTAAGAAAACCAGGCAGCTTGCACACAGGACGGAAGGCTGTTGAGGACAAACGCTCTGAAATTTTAAGACCCCTCACCTCTCACGCTCCAGTGGCTCGCTTTGGGACAGTTAAAATGCCACAGAACAATACTTTAAACTCTGAACCTTGCGTTGAAGAGTGGCCGTGGTCCAAGGATGCAAAGAATCCAACTCCGGGCCTCGGTTCACTGCAGTGGAGTCCGGGACCTTTCGGCAGAGCCATCTCTGTTGGTTCACGGTTAGACGTTGAGGCTTTACACGGTGACCAGGCAAAGCTGGTCCCCAAGGCTGACACCAAACTTTACCATCGTCGGTGGATCATGCTCTTCCTCTTCAGCGCCGTCTCAGCCAGCAATGCCTTCATGTGGCTTCAGTACGGCATTATAAGCAACATATTTATGCGCTTCTACAACATTGACTCTCTGGCTATCGACTGGCTGGCCATGATCTACCTTCTCACTTACATCCCACTTATTATGCCAGTCCTGTGGCTTCTGGACAATAGAGGAATCCGGGATGTTGTCCTCGTTGGGTCGGCCTTCAACTGCATTGGTGCTTGGATAAAAATTGGTAGCGCCAATCCCAATATGTTCTCAGTCACCTTTTTTGGCCAGTTTGTGTGCTCAGTAGCCACTGTGTTTGTCCTTGGTATTCCTTCTTACCTTGCCTCAGTGTGGTTTGGAGAGGAAGAGGTTTCCACTGCTTGCTCCATCGGAGTTCTGGGTAACCAGGTTTGTCTGAATATCAAATTAATCTCAATTTAATTTCTTTTTCTGCAGCAGGCTCCACATAGCGCGGTTGTCTGACATCTGTTTGCAGACTATGCAGGGCTACGCTGGATGCCAGAGTCACATAAGCCTTCTAGTGTCCTGGTGCGAGAGTCCTGAGAAAATTGTGTTAACTGTTCGCTGAAACCTCCTCAGCGTACTTTGTCTACTTATCCGTTTAAATGTAGAGACACTCTTTCCCAATTGTGAAGTGCTGTGTGGCGTTTCAGTTTCAGATGAGTGATAGTGAAGTATTTAAAATAGTTTATTTGAATAGTTAAAATTTAACAAGCAAGATGTGAACCAACTGTATGTACTGTCACATACTGTAGATAACACGGTTTAAACCAATCAGTATTATTCAGTTACTATATTATATACTTCAAGTGGTGTCAAAACAAGCAATAATAGCCTCTAAATACACATGTTGTGTCACCATTCAGTCATCATGTCTCTATGAGATTTAGAACATAAGTGGCAACAGTGGGGTTAAAGGTAAAACCTATACGTTTTTAAGCCTTTGATTTGCTTCAGTAATGTAGCACTTGATGTGTTTTTTTTTTTTTCATTTGTGTTTTATGTGTTCATCGTCTTAGCTGGGTATCGCCATTGGGTTCCTCGTGCCTCCTATCCTGGTGCCGAATGTGGACAACATGGATGAGCTGGCTCACCACATCAGCGTTATGTTCTACATCACAGCAGGAGTGGCGACCTTCCTCTTCATCCTCGTTGTCTTTGGTAAGATCTGTCACGCAGCAACGGCGGTGATGTCCAACGAAAACAGATAACATCAAAGTCTGCGTATTATTCAGAGTAACGTGGTTTTCCGGAGTAACGTGACGGTGAGCGGGTTTTCAAATGTAATTTCTGGCAGCTTCTCCCACTTCCGTCACGTTTGAGTGGCGGCAGTATTCTCAGAACTAGTATGCTAAAACCTCTGCAGATAAAACTGAAACTTTCTGCATGGATAGACACCATGAAATATGTTTTTTTTGCAGCATAGGCAGTTTTTGAATTTACATAAAATGTAGATTAACTGTATTTAAATACAATTTCAAAATTACTGGTCCGTGTAACCAACGCCTTTTTATGAATGGAAAGAGGTGAAGTGGTCAGTGAGGCAGCCAAGTGAGTAAAATGAATTATTTCAACATGTGTCATCACCTGAGTCACAAAGCTTTTCTGCTTTCCCTCATAAACATACTCCCACTGATTTTAATGTGTATTGTCTTGGCCTTTCTCACTCAGGTCAGTGGTAATCTTGTTCAGTTGATCTACCTGATGGTGGTTTTAATTTATAATGACCTTTCAGTGAACAAGAAAAGTGCTGACACGTATATTTGCACCAACACAAAATATCCCCTGAAGGGAAGATTGACAAAAAAGATACTATTGTGGTACAAGTAAGGACAGGAGAAGTCACGGGAATGGGCACAAAATCACAGAAGCACTGAACATTTTCTGGTAGAAGGTTGTGGTGTGAATTCACATGACAAACAGGATATGAGCTGTCAGGAAAATGCTTAGTTGTCTGGTTTACATCTGCTATCCCTGCATTTCGACCCTCTTTGTCTTCCTCCTACCGTTCCCTTTATGTAAGATCTCACTTTTTATGTTTAATCGCATGTTTATAACTCACAGCAGTTGCAAAAAAACTAGAGATGTATGCTGTGTCATCAAGAGTCGAGGTATGTAGTACGTTTCTATAGAGAGCACTTTGTTGGGTCATTGTCAGAGGAGCAAGTTGGATGAAAAAGCTCTTGTCCTGTCCGGGCAGGCGGAGGGTGGGGGCGTCCGTAAACGTACTGCATTCAGAAACACAAAGGATGCTTGTGACGGCATTCCATAGTAGCACCAAGTACAAGATTCAGACTGACTAAACTGTCAGTGTTGTGAGTATTTTGACTATAGTCTCCTGTTGTTAATAAAGCAGAGTTCAGCTCATTCTTGAAAGTTTACTTTTCTGAGCCTGGTTAATGATTTATTTCAGTGGTTTCAAACATTTTTGTGGACTCCACTTTGGGAAATATTGTTAGCTTAGCTTAGCTTAGCTTAGCTTAGCATTCCTTCGACTCTAAGTACTTGCTGCCCTCATCCCAGTGTGCACGTCTATGAGTTGCGGCCTTAATCAAAGAGGGATTTTCCCCTCTTGGGCAGTTTCATTTTAATGATCATAGATGCGTGAAGAGGTAAAACTCTGTCAACTTCTGTCATAATAGAAAATATCATATTTCATGTTATATAAACAAACAGTGCACCTAAAAGGTATATTTAGATATAGATTTACTAGAGATAAAGCTCAAAGAGTCTGAATTCAATTCATTATATAAGTCATGGTGCTGATTCTGTACAGGACGTACAGACTTTCCTCACTTTCTGTCACGTGACGGATGGTATTGAGCGGCTCAACTTATGCCGCTCTTGGTTACTCCAGCGAGATCATTTACACCAGTTGGTCACAGTAGTTTTCATGATATGACACATATACTCACACACATAACACACCCTCACACATACATGCAAGATGCCATGTGTGAGGGTTGTCCTGCTGGCCGGGCCATCTGTAGCCCTGCAACAGGCCTGTGAGTCAGCAGGGCAGACAAAGTCCCTGGATTTGCATAAACTGTGTGCAAAGAGAGGTGAGAGAAGAAGTTTGGCTGCTGCTTTCCTCTAAACAAATTGACGGCCAAAGTTAACCACAGAGAAAGTCTGCAAAAAGACATAACGTGACTGGATCTGGTTGAGTGAATATGGGGAATCCCTGAGGCTGTTTAAAAAAAAAAAAGATGATTAATTATTTTAAGCATTTAAATAAAACTTTATGTTCCCTTTTAAATGAACTGATGAGTGTAGTAAAACATAGATGAGACCTTTTAACTTAAGTTTCTTCATGTGCTGTCAGAGCAGCTGTCTCAAAGAAGCAGGTATGTTTCTTAGGGTTGGTGTGAATTGGTCCGATCGTGTCTCGATGTGTCCCGTTCCAGGTGAATATCTTCGCAGATGTTCAGGATAACACGCTGCACAAATAAAGACTTCTTATCTGCGCTGCGGCACAGCTCCGTGCTCGTCTCAGACGTGAATTCGGTGGACATTTAGGAAGTGTGCCGTTTTGTTTGCCACACTCTGTAAAGAGGAAAAACATCATGTCCAACTTCTGTTGTTTTAGCCAGTTAAACCCAAACTTACACAATATTCCTCCTTACACTTCCCTTTAAGTAAAAGTAACACAGTTAGAATAAATGTTACGCGCACTGATTTTATTTCCACATTGAAATTTGAATACCCTCCAGTGACAATGAACCTAACAGAGCTGAAGGTTGAAGGTTCACAAAGGCTGCGAAACAGCCAAAAATAGTAGCTCAATAGCTAGTCTAGACTCCATCTCGATTCTAACTGTCTTCCATTGATTTTTGTGTAGATTATTTAAACAGTGTTGAGATTGGTTTTTATTTGTGTTTAACATTTTAATCTCTCCTCGTGTCAGTCTTCCAGGAGCGTCCTAAACTTCCTCCAACTCAGGCCCAGGCCAGAGCTCGTGTCATCTCACCGGAGCAGTACTCCTACACTGCCTCCATCCTCAGGCTGCTCCGCAACAAGCCCTTCATCCTCCTCATCATCACTTATGGTTGGTTATCACCTTTCTAGTTATTTCTTTCAGATTTAGGGGAAAGGTCCATTTGTAGACAATATGAAGCAATGTGGGGTGTTGATGTAAAGGCTATATTTTTAATACACCGTCTGTAGCTGACTCAGAATGACTCAGCTATTCTCCAACACATCATCAGTCAGCAGTCATCCTCAATAATAGCTCTTATAGTAGTAGCATGGAAACCACCAAAAGGTTTCCAAGAAAGCCTCGACACGCCCTTTTAAAGTGTAACAAAGTTTCTTCAATCTTCTCACTGGATCTCATTCAGAAGCAATAGTTAGTTTATCCTGGACAGGTTCAAAGTTTGTTTATGGTCTGATAATGTTTAACAAATGATCGAATTGACCCAAAGGTCAAACTTTTCACGAAGGGAAGGCACTTTTGAGTTACTTTCGGCCACGTCATAACAACTGTGTCAAACGTCTGTGAGCAGTTTAAGGAAACGTTTCTCACCTTGCTTGACCTCACAGCGTCATTTTCTGTGACAAAATTTGTGTGACTATTATTAGTCTGAGTGTGAGTGTGTGTGTGTGTGTGTGTGTGTGTGTGTGTGTGTGTGTGTGTGTGTGGGTTTCATATTTACCTGTGATCCTCACTCGACAGGCTGTGGCTCCACCTGTTGCTGTTCGTTTAGCTGAGCTGATGTTCCTGAATGTCCAGTTATGTTCAACAAAGAGGCTCATTTATGCAACCTCTCTTAACAGTTTTCCAGAAATGGTGTTGATGATAAATAAATAAAAAAAAAAAATATATATATATATATATATATATATAAATAATCAAATAAAAATCATTGGTCTGTGGCAGCTCTCTGTTTAGGAAGTTGAAAAGTTTCCTGATAGATATTTTGTCCAGTGGTTTGTGGCGTTCATACTTCGTTTAATGATATTTTTCAACTCACAGGTTTGAACGTCGGTTGTTTCTACGCCGTTGGCACGCTGCTGAACCGCATGATCATCATACATTACCCTGTAAGTTCTGCCTGCTGTGTCTGTATATAGATATATAAGTATATAGTGTATTGCTTTAGTACTTCCTCTGTGTTGACTTCCAAAACTCTGGTTTATTCTTCCCATAATTTCACTTCCATTTCAGGGCTTGAAAAGCTTGTTCAGTTGTTATATTTTGCATTGCATCTAAGCTTCACAGCTTCACATATTGGCAGTCTCATCTGTAACCTAATAGATTTAACAACTGTAAGTCCGGTTTTCGCTGGACACATCATTCATCCATTTATTGCCGATTACTTTTCACCCTTGACTTTGTATTTCACAACAGTGTCGATACATGTTGAAATGATATCTGCTGCCTCCTCTCAGACTGCCCCACCTTTCTTTGGTATGTTAGGCCATAAGGTTACTAATTTAAGCCCCGTGTTCAACCCTTTAGGGAGAAGAGGTAAATGCTGGGAGGATAGGCCTCACCATTGTCATTGCAGGGATGGTCGGCTCCCTGATCTGTGGCATTTGGTTGGACAAAACCAAAACCTACAAGTAAGTGTTGGAAATCAAGAAGATGCAAAGAGAGGGAATTATTATGTGACTGATTTGTTGACAGGCCGAAGTCCGACATCACCGGGCAGCTACACAAGTTTTTGTTTCATCTGGTTTTTAACCTCGCTGTAGATCTTGTTTGGCGTTTACATGTTGGCCGTTGGAGCTCTGTGTCTGTTTATCCAGGTGTAACAAGCTGCTCTAACAGTGATCTTCCTGACCTTTTGCCTCATGAGCCCTCTGGCTGTGTAGTGACAGCAGTGGCCACCCTGTGGGAGGCTTTATTCAACCCCCCTCTGTCTTATTTACAGCTGTTTTTGTTCTGTAAATGGGGGAATGTGCACAAACAGGAACATCTTGACTCACACATGACTTTGTTTTTCTTTCAAACGCTGTTTAATACAGATTCAAATAGATTCCTTTTGAATTTACAAACGCTACTCTGTTATGATCACTGTGAACAATACTTATTCAACACTTATTCCGCCATCCTCATTGGTCTCTTTACCTCTGCTATCCTCTGCCTCAGTCATGTTGTCTGCTCACCCAGCTGCTGGTTAAGTTTCCCATACTGGTGTCGAATGCTGATGGGGAACATCTGAAAACCTCCTCTCTGCTCAGTGCTCTGAGCCCACAGTCCGGGCTGCCTGGCTAAAGAACTAAGATAACGTTAGCTAACAGCAGCTATGGTTACTTCAGTGTCCACCAGGAAACTCCGTAAATCACAAAATTGATTTACAGCAGTTGGAGGACATCAGAGGGAAAACAGAAAACAGAGTCAAGTCAAGTCAGTGTAGCATCAAAATGATTTCAAACCTTTACACTGCTTTTAGAGTCACTCGAGAAGCCACTGTGTGTCTGCTACAGCACCAGAGTTTATCCACACAAACTCAAAGTGCAGCAATGCTCTTTGAATTTATCATGATAATTATGATATGTCACGTTCAGTGTTGTACATTTTTCATGTTTTTTTCCAGGCAGACAACCCTCGCGGTCTACTTCATGTCTCTGGTCGGGATGATAGTCTATGCTGCTACGCTCAATCTCGGACACCTCTGGGTGGTCTTCATCACCGCTGGAGCTCTTGGGTATTTCTACATTCATTCTTTTTCTGGTATAGAAGTAGGGATTTCTGTATTTTTAACGTTTTTGCTGATGTGTATGATATAATATACTGATATAATATACTACAAAATATACTAGAAATATATTCACTGCAGAATCACCAAAATGCTCCCAAAACCAAAATATCACAAGAACTACATATATGTTTTTTTCAAATCTTCCACAAGCTCCAGTATTCATTTTACATCCAGTTTAACCTTTATGTGGCTGTTGTGAAGTCATTACACCTCTTCAGTAGCACAGATTGGTCTTCCAGATTGTGCTTCCCCGTTCTGTGAAGGCACACCTACATAATATACCATGCATGCACGCATGCACGCCAGACAGAGTACATCATTCATGTGACTCAGGCTGAATTGTCAAATAACTCACACACAGCTTCATTTGTTAATGGAGACGAAATGAGCTCCACGTTCCTTCTGGTATTCCTGGTATACAGCTGATAAACTTACTTCCAGTGTGTGCATCCATTGTCCCAAGTATTTTTCTTGTGTTTTTACTTATTGTAGTATCTAAAAAATATACTTTTAATTACAACTTCTATTTTTCTATGTGTTGTTGGCTAATGATTTTCTTATCAAAGCATATTTATATGCAGAGGAGTCATGCGTAAATGTCAAAAAGCATCTACTGACTGAGGTGTTGTGCTGCTGTTGCCATGCGAGAGGCTTGTGTTATTGTGTTTCGGTTGCTGTCACTTCAGTGGGAGGATGGCACGGTGCTACCGAGTGAGAAAATGGTCGGATGTCACTGCTCTGCTTTCAGAATCTGTTGTTTCTGTATAATATCCCCGTCATTAAGCTAAAGACAACGGCATGATTCTTACCTTTATTTCTGAGGACACGTTGGCATGTAGCTGGCCCAGAAACTTTCAACGATGTATTATTAAGAGGGAGAGGCAAAAAACACATCACCGAGCAGAGCCTGTGCAGCCTGTTTAGATCAATTGAATTGTATAAATGTTGTGATTATATATAATTACTAATGTTTACTGTGTGTTTTTGTGTTCCTATGTGTGTGTGTGTCCAGATTCTTCATGACGGGCTACCTGCCTCTCGGCTTTGAGTATGCAGTTGAGCTGACGTACCCAGAGTCAGAGGGAACCTCCTCAGGACTCCTCAACTGTTCGGCACAGGTACAGCACACGTCTCAACATAATGGTGCAGAAGAGTAAAAGTTAAGCATGAAAGCTTAATGTTTATGTTTTTACTGGTTGTATAGACAAAAAAAACTTATTTACTCAGGATCCATGCAGGTTTCCAAGAAGACCTGCGTACATATATTAAAGGTCCCATATTTTACACTTTTCCAGTGATTTATTATCTTTAAGAAAATATATTTGTTGTTTTAAGTACCAAAAAACATCTCAGTATAGCTTTACATCTCCCTCACCTCCCTTCTCTCTTTAGCTCCAGTAAGAACACGGTGCTCTGTGTCGCAATTTCTCTCCTTAATATTAATAAGCCTCTCTCTTCTGATTGGCTTACTGTTTTCTGAATGAGGCACGGCCCAGCCATCACCAGGTAACAGACTGTACCCTAGGGCAAAACTGCAGACATAGCTGAGGCTGGTGACAGAACAGGGAAGTCCTTATGGATCATTTAAAGGCATTTCTCTGTGAATTGAACGTTTGGATACTTTCAGTTATTTATACAGTAATCATGAAAAGACAAGCAAATCTCACTTTTTTTATATGGAACCTTTAAAGCAATGCAGAGCTCACACAACAGTACAGTTATTGCTGTCCAGTGAAATATGCTAAAATCCTGATGTGACTTTGCATCTGAAAGTCTGCACATCAGTTTGTTTCTTGACGACCCGGAACCCCGTTTTGCCGAATTTGCAGCACGGCAGCTGCAATTCACAGTACGAGACACAACAAGCACCGCACTTGCAGATCATGTGCAATTCCTGTAAAACTCGCAAATGATTTAGTTTCTGAACAACAATAATGAAACACGATGCGTTTACCATTTACAATCTGTGTGTAGGCAGTGATTACGAAAGAGTTCCCCTGGATAGTTTGGCTGCAGACAGCGTCTCTCTCTGCAGGTTTCCCCTGAATGCAGCCTCCCGCCAGGAGGTACTGATACCACTTCTGGCAGGCCATAGTTTCTTACAGGCCTTAGCTGGAGCTGGACAGTGATGGGAGTTAGCGTAAGCACATTTGTTTTGTATTTCTTTGTTGTTGTGAGCGTGAGGTTGCTTGTGTGCGTGCAAACACCAGCTTTTGCTCTGCGTGCACAGGTGTTTGGCATTATATTCACCATCAGCCAGGGGAAGATCATCGACCACTTTGGCACGCTGGCAGGAAACATCTTCCTCTGTGTCTTTCTTCTAATTGGCACAATAATGACAGGTAAGACCTCTCTGACTGTGAGCCATATGCTGCACAGAGTCATAGCAAACTACGGATTTTATATCACACACAGCAGGGCATAAGAATGATCTATCTGTCAACATTTCTGTTGTGAGTTTACAGATGTCAGAGGTTGACGTTCAGAGTTGTGTTATGATATAGATATTTCCAAATATGTTTTCATTGTGGCATATTCTTAACAGTGAATTGTGTCACCTCCTTACAGTAAAAGCGTTTTTTTTAATCAACAGGAGCAGCTCAGGGCTTAGAGTTCTTAGAAAATCTTTCATGACCTTCAGAGAGAGTTTCATAATAACAAAACACTGTGCTTGTGTTTAACTGAAGTTTGGGAAAAGACAGTGTGTAACCACAGGCATTTCCCTGTTCTGTAGACTCCTCAGAAGTCAGTGTTTTTCATTAAGTCAGAGGGTGGAGCGGTAAACATTTTGTTGTCTGTTGACTGAGTAATGGAAACTTTTGCATCAGGTGTTCAACGTACTGTCAAAAAAAAAAAAAAAAAAAGGCTCCGCACGCACGCTGACAGACATCACCAAGTTTGTTTTCAATGTGAGACTTCATTCTTTAGTCAATATAAAGCCACTTAGGTCTATTTGCATGGCCCACTGAGCAATGTATAACTTTTTAAAAATACTTTACCCGCTGGAGAGCTACACTCTGTGCAAAACGCTGCTAGACTATTTAATGAGACTTTTCTGCTCCTAAAGGTCATCAGTACTGACTCACCGTCTTCTGTAACTTACCCAGAGTTTAGACACATGGGATGACTTCTCTGTGCTGTTGGCACCGTGGCAGTTTTTAAAAGGAAAAAGAACAGCTTTGTGAGAAAACCACAACTGAACTCCCACATTGTGGATTCCTATGCGAAGCTCTCATCAAAATGCACGCACAGTATTGGCTCTCTGTAATATATTCAGTTACAAAGGTTATAATTTCTTGTGAAACTTACGTGGAAGCTTGGGATTAATGATTAAGCTTGTATGCAATGCAAAGTTTCAGGAGGAGACAGGCTGACTTTGAGTTAGATAATCTGTATTTTCTTGTACTTGTTGGCACAGTCTTTAGAAATATTTTCAAAAGTATATAATACTTGAAGAGAGCCGCTATTCGATAGTAATATGTCTGTACATAAGAGCCACCTACTGGATAATGACCTTTATTACATCACTTTTATATCTAAATCTAAAGATCTGCATACGCCTCTTAGGTGCATTCATGTGTGCAGCAGGAAACTAAAAATAGGTTTTAGTCTTCTGAAAGAAGTTTGACCTGTTCTGTGTCTTTACGTCCCTGCAGGCGTAATAAAGTCAGATCTGCGGAGACAAAATGCGAACCTGTTGGCCAAAGCAGAAGTAAGTGTTGAAGCTTAAACAAAACAAAGCGATGCTTCTTTTGTCATGTTGCAGGGGAGCAGCGTGGTCTTATTCACAGAGAACATTTTGATGTGTCCCAGCAGGAAAAGCACCGTAAATAATTCAGACGAAAGACTGGCTGGATTCCATTTAGCCGCTTCAGTTTCGGGGTTTTGATATACCGCCACTGTCACAGCACAGTTTGAACAGAACAAAGTCATTGTCGATGTGATGAGTAACACATGTGGTTTTCCTGCTACGACAAGTCAAAATGTGTGCTGTGACGTGTGTTATTTGTTTGCCTGTCATGGGTTTGCATGGAAAGCACGCAGGCCAAGTCACATGTGCGCTTTGAGCTGCTCCAGAAATAACGCTGTGCTCCCCATTGTGTCTATTTTTGCTGTTGTCTTGAATCGACCTGCATGTCTGCGTTCATCTTTCTCATTTCTTTCTCATGTGTCTGCATGTCGTAAAACACAAACTGCATCTCCTTGCACAGACCTACCTGTTATATAACTGACAAATATATTAGTAGTTTATTGAACTTGGCTTGATGTTTGTGTCTGTGTGATTTCACTCGTGGTCTTAACTCATCCTGTCTTACTTTCTGTCGTTTCTTTACATTTCATCATTGCTTAACTTGCCAAAGCTTGGGTGTCTAGTTGCTTTGAGTAGATAGTTTTAACAAAAACCTGAAAAGAATGAAGGTGCAAATTAACAAAATGAAGAGAATGTTTGAATGTGACACAAAAGGAGGTGACGAGATCCTGGACAAAATCTGTGTTATTGATGCCAGGGTGAGTCTCCAAACTCTGCGATGAAGTTATTGATGAGTGCTGACAGGAAATCAAATGTCACATTTAATGCCAACGCGAGGCGAAGAACTGACACGAGGGTTCAAATATTCGCTTTCTGCTGGAGAGTTAGACGAGACGATTGATACCATTCTCACATCTGTTCGTTAGATACGAAGCTAGTGCCAGGAGATGATTAGCTTGGCTTAGCTTAAAGACTGGAAGTGGGGGTAAACTGTTAGCCTGGCTCTTTCGGTGGACATAAAATCCACCTGCTAGTATATTTAAAGCTCACATATAAGAACAATTTACCATTTTATATATGGTTTACATGCCAAACTAGTTAACTAGTTTTTGGCTGGGGGCTGAGCTAAGATAACTGGAAGTTAGATATGAGAGTCATCCTATTGCTGGCCAAAAATGAACAAATTATTTTCCAATAATGTTTTTGCAAGTTTGATAAATATCTCCCCAAGTCCCTGCTGGTATATACTGCCTCCGGGAAATAGCCATAAACTCTTCTCCTGCTTACTCAACTTTCATGTCACCAAATTCAAACTCCAAATACATCATTTAGAGGTCCAAATCCAGCTAAACCAAGACAACAAGACAGCACTCAAACTTCCAGCACTAAGTGGTATCAATTTTCTTCTCTAACTCTTGGAAATGAAACAAATAAATATATTTCCCAAAATGTTAAAGTATTCCTTTAAATCTAACATTCAGACTGGATTGTGTTTGAACTTAAATGATAGTTTAAGTAAATGTAATCACCTATAAAAAAAAATATAAACATAAAAGAGCTACAAAACTGCCTGTTAGATCAGATCCTGTGGCAGCATCTTCATTCCAGACTGGAGACTCACGACACAATAAATGCTGAATGAGAAGTGATCAGTAGCTGTTGTTTTAGGCGGAGAGGCAGATGTCCGGACAAGACTACGGAGCCACGGCGCTAATCTCCCAGCCGCAGACTCCGCCTTCTCAACCCTGATCAATAAACCTTTCTGTTTCCACAAAAAAAAAAAAAAAAAATCTGCTCAAATCTTAGCTCAACACGCAGATGCACAAAGGTAGGAGCACGGAACAATCAGCACACACTGTCAATAATTGCCACATCTTTCCACCTGTCACTGTTCAACATGCCTTCTCTCTGTCTCTCTGTTCCTTACAATCATGCTCAATAATGTTCATGTAAAAATGAAAACAAAGAAATCACCACGCTTCTTACAGTTTATGATTTACTCCAACTACATCTGTTGCAATTCCATCTTAATTGAAATACACAACTTAAACCTGCAGTGTGGAACATTTACATATAAATGAACATGTGTCATTCAAGCCCTTGCCAAACGAGTTCACACAATGCTGAAGAGAAATTGCTGAAGTCAAAGGTCAATGGTGAGGTCAGGAGGGAAGAAGGTGTTCAGGAGCCTCTGATGTCTTATGCTGTAATATTTATTGACGCTTGGCCAAGGAGAATTAGAGACACTCTCAAAGTACATCAGAAGTGCCTGAGTCGGTCTCACACTCATCCTGGTGGATAGACTTTAAACCTCAAGATAACACCACAAATACTGTACACCCAGAATTAGCCAAAGAGAAGAAGAGTTTTCACCCATGCAGGTGTTATTGCCAGCATATTCTAGTCTGGAGACACAGCAGTCTGTTTACACAGATTGGAATGTCAACAGCAAGCTATCTATTATGTCTGAGCAGGCAGCAATAGGTTTCTTTGACCCTGGCCGACACAGTGTTGAGATAGACTGGCACCTACTGTTCCCAGTCAAAGCCAAACAACTAATACTGCCAAGGACCTCAAGGCCCACATGTGACCTTGTGTAACCTAAGTATAGAAAATTCCATAACACCAGGTAAACCTCTCTGTATTTCACAGTATATCAAAGTTTTTAAATCTCTGGTATACTGGATTGGACTGGTTTTTAAAGCTGCATACCAGACCCCAAAATGGTGCCTATTCAGTCCAATAAGGATCCTCACCTGGCGCACCTAGCTTCATGGTTTACTTTCTGGTTATGTGGCCCACTGAATTTGTGCAGTAGTGTTTCTCCCACTGGCTCCACCCGCGAGTCCCTGCTCGGCCTGTAGAGTTTATATCATCACAGATTTTTATATTCATAATAGAAATATTTATAATTTACCTTGTTTGCCTGTTAACGGTACATAGGTCTGTTTAATTGTTGTAGTCTTTTGCATTTTGGGCGGCAGGAGAATTTTTCCCAAAAGGCCACATGCAGTACGGAGGTCTTATGATGCGTCCACAGGAACAACTGTAGTGACGGAGTAGTCTACAGCATGGCAGAAAGCTGCAGGCATTTCACATATATACTGTAGGTGTTTGTGTAATTACTGTCACTACCAGAGCGAGGAGACCAAAGCTCTGCACTGCAGGTTTAAGTGAGCTCAGGTAATAATTAATCCCATCATAGCCAATTCACCTGATATGCATTTGATAATAGCCATATAATGATACAGACGCATTCACATGGGAGTGTTTTCTTATTTCTGTTGTTTGTCTTTTAAGAGCTCAAACATTTTGTTTTGCTCACAGCATCACTGACGTGTCGTTTTCCATCAAGGACTGAATATATTTGGAGGTGTTAATGAATGCATAGTACAAATAACTACACAGAAGCAGTCATGTTTCCTCACTGAAGCTAAAGAAATGGCCTCCGTATTCTAATTGGTCATTTTGGTCCTTTGCAAAGAGATCTTTAAAAAAAAAAAAAAAAGAATTGCAGATAAATTCTGCAGTCATTAACCCGAAGCAACAAAATTTAGACATGTACTATGACGTCTGGCTGAACATTTGTTATGTTTGTATGTGTTAGGTCATTTGAAGTCTATCACTGGACAATTCAGCTCTACAGCGACAAAAAAGTGACTGTTTCTGAATCCATAAATCCATAAAACTGTTTGATTAACATGCCTCTTTTGATTGACAGGGACCTGACAGCCCCGACGGGAGCCTGCCTGTAACTTCTATCATCAGTGAAACCAAGTTTTAGACACACACACACACACACACACACGATACATAAAAGTCTGTCTCCTGTTACAGAGTTAGAACGGCACAATCAGGACCCGCTTCCCTTTTAAGATGTTAAATGTACAGAGTTGTATTAACTATTTATATATATATAAAAAAAAATAATCGCTAAAATTAAATCTTATTTTTAATGCACAATTTACAGTCTGGAATTATGTTTTATATGTAATTGTACACGAAATGCTCTCACTAAATCCAGACACTAAGACAAATCTGTGAAACATTTGTTCATACCTCAACAACTGTACCCGTCAGTATTTTAAAAGTGTATGGTTGATTATGTACAGTATGAGTAGGTATAACAGCCACGATGAATTTGAATGAATGCTAATTTTATTATTGCATACAGCAGCGAATCATGTGAATACACTCTCCATACTTGTATGACTGATTTTGGTAGAAGATCTTAAGAGATTAATATAATTCATACAGCAGCATGTTAAAGGGTCTCTAATCCACAGTAAGGGATAAAATACTGATGACAGTTTGTAACATCATTCATGTTTACTTATTTAACATGAAATAAACCTTTTGGTATAAACATTTTTGACTGGTAAAGTTTCTTTTCTTCATGTGGTGTCATGCTTGCGTGGATGTGTAGCTCATGGTGAAACTATGACTAAAAGAAGCACCACACCCAAAACATTGATACTAAATGTCACAGTGACACTCTGTTATCATGATACAGATGCCACTGATTACATTATGTCAGACATGTTTTGAGATAAATTATGTTGTTGTCTTTCAGCAGGTCAGATCACATGCTGCAGTGATCTCGCCCACTACATGACACACTGATCAGAATATTAAGAATATTAAGTATAAATAAATAAACTGGCAAGTATGTATAGGTAACGTTTCAGTCATTTCACTCTTCAGAGGTCCAGTGTGTAAGTTGACAGACATGGTTTATAATATTTAATATGTTTCCATTAGAAGGCTCTTTTCATTCAATCAAGATAAGCTCTTTACATCTACAGAGGGAGCGGGTCCTCTTCCATGGAGTCTGCCATGTTTCTACAGCAGCCCAGAGCGGACAAACCAAACGCTGGCTCTAGACAGGGCCTTTCATGTGTTTTGCAACCACTGCAACTTCACTGCCAGGTGACACGAAACCCCACACTGGTCCTTTAACGGTGCTGATAGCGATAATACTGACCCAAAAGACAGTTTACGGGATGTGCAGCCCAGACGTGGTTACCAGTTATTTTTCAAACTAAGATTTTACATTTAAATAACATAATAGGCTTTAAAAAAGTACACAAAACAAAACCTCACATAAAAAGCTGCATGTACCTGGGGCTCCTTGTCATTGGTTTTAGATGTCTTAGCAGTTAATCACCTCTCCAAGTCTCAAAGAGGGTTTCATTTAAATAATTGTCTGAGGCTAAAGAGGTAAAATTATTCAATTATTTACCAAAAGCAAAGATTTGAGAAACCTTTTGTTTTTTTATTTCCTCTACTCATGGCCCATCAGATTTATCTTGTGACCCTCTGGAGGGTGTGTTGTCCTTTCTACCACAGCCGTTGGGATTCTTTAAGCGAAACTAGTGAACCATATATAAAGTATAAAGTATAGAAAGTACTGTTTACAGCAGCAAAATTCTTTTGAATGCAGGTCTTTGAGATCTTTGTCATATACCATTTTGTCTTCGTCTACACGTTTACTTTTTTACAATAACATCATCCCATGTGCCAAAAGTAAAAACAAAATGTGCATCACACCTGTGAGCTTCAAGTGACATAACGTTATATACCATCCTCTCATACTGATCACATTTTATTTCAATAGGATTGTGTGTACCACTCTTGACCACATGGTGGGAGCGTTGTTACATACAAACAGCACTGAAGGCACTGAACCAGAAGGCCCAGAAGGATTCAAGTGAGGAGCACAAGAGAAAACTCTTGTGCTCCTCACTTGAATCCTTCATAATCAAAGCACATTGCTGATAGAGTTTGTCTTCTCAGTGTCCTATTAATCATATATACTGTGATTTAATCAACTTTAGGATACAGAGTAGCAGCCAATAAAGCTTAGATCTGCTGATCTAAAGAGTTGGTCTGAATAAATGACCACATTAAATATTTCATTGGCATAAATAGAGATAAAGTTGCCTCCAGGCAGCTCTGTTATGAGATCATCGTAACTTCAGGCCAGTACTCGGAGAGCAGCTCCCATTTGACTGATTCTCTGATGATCTCATTGTTCTCTAGTTAGCTAATGACTGATTCTTGGCATGGATTGGTTGTTAAAGTTTCTGTCATGGGTTTTTCCTGGTACTACAGGTTCATTAGCACATAGATCTGTGGAAATACTATCCATTAATGCAAAATCCAGCTGAGAGGATGACATAAAAAATACCACTCTCTGCACTCTTATCTGACTCACCTCATTCTAGCAGTTTTACAACAGTTGCCAATCATCAATCAAACCATCATCGAATGGGACTTTTATTATTTTAACACTTTAGTTCTGAAGAGAAGCAGGATGGGGAAAATGTAAAGAAGCAGGAGAAGAGATTTCTGTTTGTTTTCTTGAGAACCTACAAGGCTGACATCATGCAACTCTGCCCCTTTTAGTCATTTGTTGTGTCAACACTATTTATAAAGTATGCCACACAGCAGAGTTTCCTTCTTTTTATGACCTTTATTAATGTGGAATATATGAACTGTAGACAGGAAGGTCACAAAAACGACGAGGACGAGCAGGGTGTGACCTGAGGCTTGCTGACGGCCTGCCCACCCACATGTAGAGATGGATGTTTGAATAAGGCCCCTTGTATACATATGACATTTCAGAGCGGCATGGAAGAACTTACTGCACATGCAAAAAGTTAGGTCACTTGGTTTTCACAAAGAGCTTTTGCTTGTTTGTTGTCATTTCTTTGGTTCCTTGATTTTTCTTTAAAAAGTATCTCTGCAGATAAGATACAGATAAAGTCAGGGAGGCAGATAAAACAGTTTTTGTCAACATTATGTCAACAACTAAGATTTATTTTTTTTTTTTTAAACTTTTTTAGGACATTTTAGGAAATACGTTTATGTGCGCTGTTGTCAAGAGTTAAGAGAGAAGACTGATACCACTGTGACGTCTGTGCGCTAAGTATGGAGCTAAACGCAGGAGGTGATTAGCCCAGCTTAGCATAACGACTAGAAACAGGGGGAAACTGTTCCGTCCAAAGGGGAAAAAAACCCGTCAACCAACACCACTAACACTCACTAATTAACACTAATTTGTGGTTTTAGAGGGAGTTACTGTATGTAGTGTAACTATTTCTTGATGGACATAGTTTATCCATCTGCTCTGCAACCCTGTGCAGCAACTCATTTGCTGGTTTCCCTGACAGCCTGAAAGTTTTTGGGAAGTCAAAACCACAAACTGTCGTCTTTACATATCTGTTTTTGTACGAATTAAACATTCCTGTTAATCAGTGAGCTTTGCAGGTACTATTAGGTGCTTTTTTCAACTGTAGGCAGAGCCAGACTCTGTGCTAAGCTAAGCTAATCGCCTCCTGGCTCAAGTTCCCTCGTTAAAGGACAGGCATGAGAGTTGCATCAGTCTTCTCATTTAACTCGCAACAAGAAATTAGAAGCGTTAACTGCCTTAATGTCAAAGTGTTCTTTTTAACGATAGCTAACTCTGCATGACATTTCACAGTATCATCTAACGCTGTATATCATCACATCGCCCTCGCCTAGGCACGGGTACAAACTGCCTTGCAGGAATGATAATGTGGCAGATTACCAGTATGACCAGCATTACCACAGGATGGGTGATGGTGTACCTCACTCTCATGGCGCGCTGCCCTTGAGGACGAATACTGAATACTCCTCTGTGAGGATCCCCGGCATGATGATTTATTCCGCAATGCTGTTGCATGATGGTCACATACGTCATTACCCTGAGGGTGGCTGATCCTATCTGCCTGCTGGCGCTTCACAGATATTATCAACGATCCACACCATGATCCATCCTGCACCCACAAACCCAAAACCTAAAATACGCAGCTAAAATTACAAACATTTAGTGTGCCTAAAGAGGTGGGAGGAAAACAGGATTCTGCAATGAGCTGTGTAGCTGCCGTTTATTTCAAATCAGGTTTAGGGAGGAGGCCTTCTCACAACTAGTTAGAAATAAACCATCAATTTGCCATCGTTAATGTAGGAGTGCAGATAGCTATAAGACCCATAAAGCATGAATTGGAGGGTGAAATGTGGAGGGAGGAGGCTGATGAGAACACAGCATGACGCAGTGCCTCCTGTTTGTGTTGACTTTTCAAAGAGAGATTGATGGCGCTGGCCACGTCCAACACACAGTAGTAAAGAGGGAGCTGTGCGCGCCCGAGCACAGGCACATGGGCGGGAATAGGAGAATTAGATAAAGCCTTATAGCGTTTTATGGAGATGAGAAAAACAGAAACAGGAGCACTAAAAAGCAAGAGGGGCTAGCCGACCAAGAGGATATCAAAACAACTGCGCCGAACAAAATACACGAAAGAGAGGAGATGAAAGTATTACTAGGACTGAAAGTGAAATACAAGTAAGTGTGGTGGAGACTTTGTCATACACAGATGGCCACTCGGTGTATTTTGGAGAGGCTGCCGAACGAGCACCTCATCCATGCACATTCTGGAGAAATAAAACTCACTCACAGATGGGCTGCAGAAAAGGGAGGTGCTGCTATGAAGTCAAACTGTAAACTGAATCTTGATATTCAGCGCTGGCTCGGCGCCAGATGAGCTGTGCTTGGTACCGGCTTTTCTTCTTTCTCACTCCACAGAGAAGATAAAGACTTCTCTTGTTTGTTTGTTTTTTTTGGTGTTCATTCAGTCTTTTGTGTGTATTTGTGTGCGTGTGTGGCCTCCTAAAGTCATTAGATAATACATGTTTGAAAGACCAAACTTTCTTTTTTCGATTTTGAACCTACAAAAACACACGTTTGTTTGGTGTTCTTGGCCTTTCAGGTGGGGCAGTAAATGACAAAAGCCATCCCATAATGAACACAAAGAAGCTACATATTTTCTTCTGGTGTGCAAACCAATAAAGACAGAGCGTGTTGTATATTACATCTCAGTCTCACAGAGATGATTTACATGTTATGTGGACTACCCTTGTCAAAACTACTTTAGCATTCGATAAATCTTATTTTTTTCTTTTTTTAATGTCATTAAACATCACTCTTCTTTAATTATCTAAAATTTTAAATAACTTTGTGTCATCGTGAGCTTTATGTGGTTCGCCATGATTACAGCGCAAAACCTTTGGGTGCCACACTAGCATTCGCCTTCAATTTTGTCACAAAAAAAGGGCGTCTCAATGTGTGTTGCGGCTGTGTTGATTAGCTACTGCAGTTGGGGACTAATTTCTTCCAGTGTTCCCCGAGGCTTATGTGTTGTTTTCATTTTATTGTTCATGGGAAAAGTGGCTCAGCCGGTAAAAATGGAAAAATCACTTAATTTTTCCTCCACTACCGAGCTACTGTTTTGGCTTTTACAGCGCTCTCCTGCGCCTACGCAGCCGCTCGGAGGCTGGATCTCCATTAAATGGTTTATGTTTATGGGCACGTGGAGGTAAAGGTGCAACCAAATCCTGTCAGTGACACATTATAATGAATGCAGGACCTATGGAACATTTTTTTATGCTATAGCACGCACTTAATTAAAAGCGAGGTATTCACGCAATGCCTTTATTTACCTTGATTTACCTTTAAATTTGTCTTCAGAGTTGAGAGGCCTGCGCCGTAGCTTTTACGGAGGAGGTTTCTCTGGATGCCTCAGGTTTCAAAGCTGGCAGGCTGATCAGAGCGCTGAAGGTTTGTGAGCCTTGGCACTAACACACAGCACCAGGCTTTGAGGACCCAGATTAACCTGCACAGTAGTTAAATAAACACACATCCATGCGTGGCCGCATGAATGGACGTTTCATCACCGCTTGCCACATTTCCGTGATCATACTGGACTCACACCCTGCTGCACTCCATGATGCAATTAAAAATAACAGTCGAAACACTAAAACATATGTGGAATGGCAGAGAAGTATAGGTATAAGCACAGTGTGCACTATACAAAAACTCCCTAAATGACCTTCACTCCTTCAGTTTTGGAGCTTTTTCCATGTGTTTTTTTCTTGAGATTTGGTTTAGATGTGAGTGTGTTGTTAGCTACTTCACGTGGTCACTGATCAAGCCTTGCATTGTGCACTTTCATCCCAGTAAAATGACCTCAAGACCAAATTGGCCTGACACCAGTGAGTCTGTGGCAGAGTGGGGGTTGACTTTCAGACAACTGCAGGACGGGAGCTTAGTGGGGTGTGAGGTAAACCCCCATAGTGGTGGGTCATGTTAAAACAGCAGAGGTGGAGGGGGGTAGGGTTTGTGTTTGTACACAGGGAACCCCTGGCAGCTTAGTAAAAAGAGCTTTATTATTTAGGCCTCTGCCAAGTAGAGATCAGGGTGGAAAATACACAGGATCCCCGGCGCCAAGTCCCTTGCTCTCGGAAAATCCGCCCCAGAAGCGTCCAAGCGAAGGGCCTGGATTTAATCACCCACTGCGGCATTTGTCCTCAGTCTGAAGAAAGAAAGCTACAATCAATCTACATCAATGTGACTCTCAATCCATCCACCAGCAATCATATTAAAAAGACACGTTTTCTATTATGTGAGTAACCCTCCATTTTAATTCTGGACACGAACTCAGAAATGACTGATGTCTGTTAATAGAAACTGTCAAAGTGTTACTTGTTCTGGCAAAGAAAGTTGTATCTCTTCAACTTCATGTCCATTGATAATATACACATTCACACAGTGCGTCATGGTGACATAATATTTACTATATTCTCTATGAAGATTTAGTTCATAGGTTATAGCAACTAAGTTCTGCCCAACAATCTTAATTTAAAATAAAGGAATGGGAAACAAAGCAGCAGAAGATTTGTGTATTGTTTTAAAATGGGGTCTGAAGCAGTGAACCAGAAGGATGTGTGATATTGAAAATGGCCTGCATGGATCTACAGACACACGAACCTGTCACTGTTCCCATTTGCTTTTGGACAAATCCAATAGTAGAGCATTGACTCAGAGCCAAAGTACTCATTAGTTCAGAGAGATCTTTGACTTTCCATATTATGAAGTTCAATATAACTGCTGATGTACTGTAATAAAAGAGTCAAATGGTTGATAAATGGCAACAAGCCATATCTCTTGCATTTGTTGGGGTTGTGGGTTTGTTTGAAGATGGAAACTTCCAACCCCATCAGCCTTTAGTTTTTCATCTGACAGGCACTTTTATAGCGCTGCTCGTATCCATAAACACAATACAAATGATAAAGAGTGGAAAATAATATCTGACCTCTGTGAAAGCCATTTCAAACTCAAGAAGTCACTGTGCCAAGTGTCGATACAGTTTTGGTTAATAAACTCTACCTGGGATGACGACTACTCTATCAGACTTGAACTTCCATGCTCTGTAACATCATCACTTAGGTATTATAATTTTTGGCAGAAAAACTTGGGGACAAATGTGAGGCTTGACAGAGGAAATCCTCAAACAGCTGTTTCTGTTGTTTTCTTGCATCTTCTCTCACACCCTGCCCACAGGCAAAGTCATATCTGATTCAAATCATCCACCTACAGTCTTCTGCCCAGAAAAGACAAGGTTGTCTGCTTGCCTTTACTGAAAGCCAGAGACGATTACCTCAATCCTAATGAAGAGCAGTGAGTGCCTGGTTTTGTCCTCTACCAAATATGTCACACACCCATCATTATTTGACTCAGTTCCTGCATGGAAGTCGAAATATTCTGAACTGCACCTGGGACCTGGAGCACCTACGTAACTACAATAATGGTTATTGTAGGGCATTAATAAACATAAAAGCAACATTACATACAAATGGGTATTTTTTATTTAGTGCCCCAAGTTTTCAAGTCGTAAATGTCATACCATCGTAAATATGGACACACGCATTTGTTATGCTTACATTACTCTATGATCAAAAACTAGCAAGTCGACAACTTTGCTAACAGCCAAACACAAGAAATAGCAGCCAGTTAATATTACTTACTAGTCCAACAGAAAGAAGCCCAGCTCGGCATCTGTCTTTCAGCCTTTTATTTCAATGAGCTCTCGCCAACATCTAAAAGTCAGTCCCAGACTTACTCTGGTCCGGCGGCTTCTTGCTTGATCACTCTCCTGTTTGCATTCCTTCATGCCCCCTGGCCTGAAAACAGTGGTCCGTTATGCCTGTGGAGCAGCTAATGAACTGTGCTAGTATTAACTAACAGCAGCTATAGCTTAGAGGATTTTACCTTAATGTCCGTCAGGAAACTCACTGAGAGGTGATGCACAGCAGCGAGAGGACATCAGAAGAAAAACCATAATAAAACATTTCTGTCAAATGATCCCATTTCACCAAAGTCAGTGTAAAGTAAGAATAAATATGTGTTGAGTTTGTCAGACCAAAGAAGAAAGTGTCATTAACCACCCAGCCAAAATTGAATGTTTAAAAATATCAACAAGTTTATGAAATTAGGTGTCAAGAGCTGGTAAAAAATGAGCAGTATTCCCATCTCCAGGACTGTGGGGGCCACGCCCACTTGCGGGAGCAGTCAAGCAGCCATTTTGAAGCGACTGAAACGTGTCAGATGAGTTCAGAAAGTGACATGACCTACTTTGAAAGACTCTAAGCGAGATGAATTAATCTCTATCTCTCTGCTAGGGGTGCAGAGGTATGCTCAGGGTGGCCTCAGCGTGTCATCGAGCCACCCTTTAGGACCGCCCACAAAATCCAGCAACTATTTTCCAACATATTTAATGTATTTTGAAAGACATCTCAGAATTGCCTTTACACAGACTTTAAATATTTGGTGGTGTGTAACTTAATGCTGGAAAGCATTATGTACTTCTCATGGGTGATCTTATCTGGAGTACATAGTTACATAGTGCAAGAACAGACGCACGGGGCAGTGAGTGAAGAAACACCTGATCTGTCTGATGACGATTTAGCGTCTGGAAGCAACAGCAAATGTTTTTGGGCTTCTGGTGTAGCCAGCGGATATCCAGAAAACAGATAACAGGTATCCATGCCAAGACTTTTAGCAACTTGATATGTAAGAATGACGAGAACAGATAGACAGATTTCTACTAATCTCTATGAACAGCATCCTGCCTCTTTTGCAACCAGAACCCACTCAAATGTCAAACTGGTCAATACCACTCAGACTATAAACTGAAACCAGAGCACTTGTGGTGCCAAAATCTTGGTTCCTAGCCGACAGATACCTATCATAAGTATAATTATCACCTCTGTTGCTTGATGCTACGTTTTGAATTCAATTCAAGTGTTTCTGAATCAGTGAAACCTTCCATTCTATAATTTAAAGATACACTCATACTTTGTGAAAAATATAGGCCTGAATGATCAAAAGATCTGAACTACGTCGCTACAATTACTTTGCTAAGTACAATAGCGGATAGACAGAATGACAATCAAATCAACGAATATAAAATTAAGGCAGCAATAAACCAGAAAATTGTCTCTGACACTGTACATCCAGTTTGTGATGCTGATTTATTGAGACCAATATCACCTGCCAGGAGCTGTCACCTTTCTCTGTATCACGTCTGCTTGTTTGCTTGTTTACTTGCACAGCTCATTAAAGATAATCACTGCTCTCTCTTCCATGTTAACCTCAGAAAACAGCCATAATAATCAGGTCTCATTTTTCTTTTTATTCTCAGTATAACTACATCATGTTACACTGTTCCAAAACACTGCTGGATAGCAACGCCCACAAACATGTGTTCAAAGAGACTCTCTCCTGAGACAAGCACTCCTGAGATCAATCACCTGCCATAAAAAGGGAAAAATTTAGACGCATCACCTCCACGCTCCACTTTGATCCACCAAACAGGTTCTGAAATCACAAGAAAACTTGAATTCTTCCGCTGACAATCATCATCTGGATGAAGATGTTAGAAAGTTAAAGCGGAGAGAGTTATATTCACAACACACCCTGTTTGTGATTCACCAAACAAACACAGCTGCTGTTGGCCGATAGTGTCCAGGCAGATATCCAGCCTTAACACTGTTGCAGAGTACAGTAAGTACACCACCGAAAACACAGCTCTTTGCAAATCTGCCCTGTAATTTTAAGGCCCAATAATTTAATTGATCACTGTATTAATTACGGGTATATTCACAAGCAATTTTTGCATTGTATAAAGTTTTACAGTGTTTCTGAATGATTAGTAATGATTAGTTATTAAATTACTTTGACTTGTATTTATTAATAATTTGATGTTTCTGTTGTTGTATACTTTCTTTTTTTTTTCTATACAATCCCTCATTGTCTTCACTTCACCAATTCATTTTTCATTTTCTATGTATTGACAAAATAACAAATGACCATGTGTAATGTGAAAGGCATTGCTCATATGGTGACAAACTTATTCTTACTCATCAGCCGACTTTGCAGTTCCCCTCAGCTCTATGACTGGTCCTGTAGTGGAGATATTTCCCTCATGAGTTGGTGGAGAGCAAAACAGAGTGAACTGCGTATTTGTCCTGTATCCTGAAACATGACCCTAAATGCTAACGTTGCTCCATGGCTGCCAGATGAGTGAATAGGCTATTAGGTAATATGTTAATGTTGTTTTTACAGTTTGTAATGCTGCCCCCAAGTGGCAAAGAAAAAAATGAATGCAGGTTTAATAAGCCATTTTCACATAGCAAATTTTTTTATGTCACAGTAGGAAAATTAAGGTCTAAGTAATACATTTTTTCATGGCTTAATTCTGTTTATCTGCTTCAGTTTCAGGGTCTTGTGCATGGTGACTTACTATCATGTCAAGATCAGATGACAGAGATCACAGATGAACAAAGATGTCTGCAGTGAAAAAGACTTATCATAGTTAAACCATAGTTTATAAATATATATTTCATCATCTCAACATGTAAATATACATATCACTGTATATATTACTGTTTATACTATAAAGTATACAGTAGGTATATATGGGATCATCAGAATTAGCTAATTCATTTTGTTTTTAGATATTTAAGTTAAGAATGACTGAACTGAATCTTTAAAGCACCTGCTCTTGTGGCCCATGCTGCACAGTCTTTGTCCTCTTTGATTTACTCAGCGTCAAAAACCTGCTGTTGAGTCATTGTCTGGCCCCCACAGGCTAGACTCGATCCAGGATCCTCTGGCCGGCTCTCATTTGTTCGTCTCACTATTGGACAAAGCAGGTGTATGAATCACCACGCAGATCTCTGATTTGCTGCATCAGCTGTCTGTCTGTTTGCCTTTTTGCCCTTCTGGCTGAATATCATGTAAACTCTTCATGTTTGGATTTTAGTGAGGTAAGAAAACGCCATTCCTCTGGAAATGATCCCTTGGCAGGAAAAGGTCAACTGTGAATGTGATCACTGAGAGCGAAAAGGGAAGTTACATCAGCCCTTCAATAAGCCAGGATAGTGAATTATTATCAATCATAGTCTGAGACTTCCACAAGGCCCAATGAGTGTGTAGCGATGGCAAGAGCTGGCTTTGGCTTGGTTAAGTCAACTACCGAACCCACTGTCTCTGCAGCCTTGGATTTTATCAAAAAAGACGTATTTCTAACACACCCAGTGTTTAGCTAGCTAGTATGCATGATGGGAGCTGTGTTTCACTTAACAGCATTATACTTTTTTTTTTCTTGTGGGTAAGAATACATGCGTGTCTGTGTGCATGCTTGTATTTTTCAAGTCTGCCACTAAATCCAGAATAAGAGCTTACAGGGTCAAACAGGCTCCTGGCAGCTGTTAAAGCCCATTTTTGAGGCTGTAAGCCCCCTTTATCCCAGTTCAGCCTCTGCCTCAGTGTAAGGGAAGTTACTAGAGTTATTATTTTAATCCCACACAGCAATTATCCCTCGCTTTTGTCTTGGCCTTTTTGTATTCCTTTCAAAACATCAGTCACCACATAAAAATGTGTGAGTGATGCAACAGATATCCGTCTTAGAGAAATACAGGCTGACGATGCATCACATATAGTTGGTTGTTGGGGTTTTCCCCCCACTCACTGCTGAGTTTGCTGGAAGCAAAACTAAAGTTAATCACAAGCTAAAATGAAGCTTAAATGATGCATGAGGGGAACTTTGGTTGCTCTATCAGCAAACAGCAAAAGGATGTAATAGAGAGAAAAGTTAATGTGAATGGTCTGCACTTATATGGTACTTTTATAGCAGGACAAAAGCCTTCACAATGCCTCTAATTCACCCGTTCATACACACACACTCACACACACACACACACACACACACAGACTTGGTCATGGAGACTTTGGCATGTGGTCAAGGGGATCAACCACAAACCATGCAATTAAAGAACGACCTGCTCCTGAGCTCCAGCTGAAAATTATGTAATATGTAAAAACTGTAATAAATACACTACAGCATGTGGACGTGGAAAATTATACCTAATGTGCTGAATGTACAATATTATTGTATCATGTGAAACAATGAAAATATGCCAAAAATAATTAATTCCATATGTGCTCAGTCTAAAAAACAGGTACACAACTGAAGAAACTTCTTGGGTGAGAAGTGAAACGTCTTCAAGGATCTACAAATGAGTCTACTGAACCCAGATTTAACTCTTCTCAAAGAAAAATGAGCTGGGAGAACCTTCACAGACTTCAGGTACACAATATGCTTATTATATCGACAAGTTTATGAAATTGGGTGTCAAAATCAGGCAAAAAGTATTTTACAGTAGTATTCTCAGCTCCAGGATTGTGGAGGGCGTGTCCGCTGATTGCACTGAAGCCACGCCCACTCGTGGGAGCAGTCAAGCAGCCATTTTGAAGCGACTGAAACATGTCAGATTAGTTCAAAAAGTGACATGACTAACTTTAAAACACTCTGAGTGAGATTAATTAATCTCTATCTCTCTGCTAGGGGTGCAGGGGTATGTTCAGGGTGGCCTCAGTGCGTCATCGAGCCACCCTTTAGGACCACCCACAAAATCCTGGACTGAAAACTGGTGAAAAACTGTTTTAACCTCTAACTCCACATTTCAGTGGTATAAGTCTTTTCACATGTTTTCAGCAACTATTTTCCAACATAATTTATGTATTTTGAAAGAAATCTCAGAATTTCCTTTACTTGGACTTCAAGTCATTGCCCAGGAAAACAGTGCCCAGTCTGAAGACTACCTAAGTTTACCCTTTAACCCAAAACCAAATGAGCACAAGAGCACTGAGTTAGTATATCTACTGTGTGCATATATAAGCATCATATATGGACTAGGTTTACAGGAAAGAAATATTTCCACAGGAGCTATAAACAGTAAGAAGAGTATAGTTTAGTATAGTGATGATGCTGGGTATCCAGATGTGTAAAATAGTAGCACAACAGAATTTAAAGCACATTATTTCTCCATAAACACTCACACAAGTTGTCGTAGCCTGTTAGATGGACAAATTTAAATTCATGCAGTCCTCTCAGTCTTTTGTGTGACTGAGTGTTAAATCCTCCCTGTGACTCTATTTCCTATAGTCTTGGCCACCGTTGCTCCTTTGAGATGACGTAAAATGCTTTTGCTGGTTTAATACTAATATTGTTGTATGGGATTTGCAAGGAAATTAGGGTTTTGCTTGAAGCCTACAGGGCCCTTCGGCAAGCTGTTCCCAGTGAAAAGTGATCTGACGGAGGCTCCAATCATCTCTATGCCCTTTACAATGAACTCTAGTTTATTTCCCATAAAAAAAGATTGCTGGTTTATAAAAATACATATACATAAGAATGTCTCCCTGAAATAAAAATGCGATCATGCTCTGCAGTCAGAACAATGATTGATTTTAAACTACAGGGTTTTTTTTTTTTTTGGTTGTTGTTTTTTTTGCCGTATACATTGACAAAATAGATGTGAATCACCCAGTGCAGATTGTTGCGGTTTTATGTTGATACATGGTGTCAGCGTTCAAAGTCACTCGTGGTTATATTGCTCATTTGCTTCTAAAACCACGCATTATGGAGTGGCTGCTACTTGCGCTGAGTCCTGGTGTCTGTTTTCGCAACAGCACAAGAAAAACACTGTGCTGCCATGATCTCTCACTGTAGTCCCCACATCAATCCCCAGCGTGGACTGCTGATGCCTTTTTCTCTCCATATGACTCTTATTAGTTTGATATGAAAACCCGGCTTCATCCTTATTCTCATGGTCGAGAGCCATTCTCACTGTGTGTGATTTTTAACCTCCCATCTGTAGCCTATGCTGCCTCAAATCAGTCCCTGACCAACCGGCCACAAAAAGACTTATTTGTTTTGGATGTACAGTAGAGTGGTTTTGCACAACCCTGATGTTCAAATAAAGCCGGTTTGATACTTACAGTGTGACTCCTGGATCTGGTTTTTGTGTATAATTGTAGTAAATGGCGATTTTGTGGGTAATTTTCATTCAAGCCATTGCCCTTTTATTCTAGGTCAGAATTCCACTTACATTACAACATAATATCGACGAATGTTTCTCATAGTACTGCCATTAAACCGACTGACCTGCAGCTCTTTTGTAGTTTTTGCAGTACTGGGAGCTGCTCAAGGAGCCATTGGGAAAGAGGTTTCTGGATAAGGTGTCCTTGCGCTGTCAACACTTTAAGAAATCAAAGCCTCCCGGTTCCATCCAGTGTCAATTGAAAACGCCCTCATGTTTTCAATTTCCCAGTGAGTGGTGGACTTTTGACTCCATTTCACAATACTTTTCACACACACAAAAAAAACCCTTAATGTCGGTACGTTAAAGCCTGCAGAGCTGCTGACATGTGCGCCAGCTTTAGCTTTTACAGCTAACGTCATCCCGCCATCACTGGTGATTATTTAACAGCATGAGTGAAAGACCACTGTGATGAACTTTTCTCTGGTATGTTATTTGCCAGTCAATAAAGGCTGGCGTTTTGTCATTCAGAATATAAAATTAGTGAAGACAGCAAAACAGTTTTGCGTATAAATAGTTATTGTTGGCTTCAAAGGGAGTTTTCTTAAAGCAGTTATGATACTTTGTTGGTTTTCAGTTGGTTTAACCTATAAACCCTTTTCGTTCTGTTTCACATTTCTGTAATGAGTTTTAACAACTGATGATATACACTTCCCATGTGTGCTTGAAAGCCCACTGCTGACAACAGGATTGCATTACACTAGTTTGTGTGTAAGTTACTCTCCAAGTCCACAGTTTAGCTAGTTTCAAACCAATGATTCACTAAACCTGGTTGCACCATTAAAGCATGAAGAGAAAGAGAACTAAAGAGACCTTAGTTAGTGAAGCTGAGACACTATGGCATCATAAAGTCTTGGTCTAGTCTAAGTGCCAATCCTCCATGTGGCATGATTGTGTTTTATTTAAAAATATTTCTCAGGTTTATCACCATCTATCGCGGCTGAACTGCAACCAATGAGATCAACCAACCATATAATGTTCATATAATGTACGTCTTTTCTGTCACATTAAGACTCCCCTCCCTGTGCCCGCGACTTTGCTTCCTTGTTTTGTTTCCCACCACTTTTGATTACCTGTTCCTGTCTTATTAGTTTCACCTGTCTCACGTCGTCATCTGTATTCTGTTCACCAGATCTGTGTTCTGTTTCTTGGTTCTGCATCAGTTCCTCTGTTCAGTGTTCTGTTTCTGTGCTTTCCCCCCATGGTCCTGGTCCTAATGTTCCCCGTTCTGGATTTTTGTTTGTATGTCCTTATTTTTTGGATTTATCCTGAATTGTATGACTTATGTTTTTGCCTGGACCCTTAAGTCACCTTTTTGCTATTTTTTGTGTTTGCCTACCTGTTCTGAAAGTTTTTAAAGTTACTTTTTGTTGGCTTACCTCCACGTTAAACCAAACCTTGACAGCAACCTGTAGTTCATCATGGGATGTTTATTGGTCTGAACCACTGCGGTTCTGACACATGCATAGCTTGAAGCCTGGCAAGATGGATTGTGAGTCCCGTTGCCTAGCAAGGTTAGTATAAATCTACGCTTAATAAACTAGGCCAAGATCACTCTTATGAACATAGAACTGGAGCAGCTGGCTCCTGACCCACAAAAACTGTAAGTGCAGTGATTCTAACTGAGGTTGTCACCCCAGTTCGTCAAAGGACTGGCAAAAAAACATTCACACTCACACTCACACCTACTGTATGGGCAGTTTAGGATCAGGGAGAAAGCCGGAGTACCCTGTGAAAAGCACTGTACAAATAAATTGGAGTTACTACCTTATTTACTACTCCGAGAAAACCCAACATGGGAGAACAAAGAAAGTTCCCAGCTGGCTGAGTGGTTCGAACCAGGAACCTTCATGCTGTGAAGCGACAGTGCCTCAGCACCGTCTCAGGGTTTAGAAAGTGAAAATCTTTCTACCTTCAACTTCCACTGCTGGGAATATCAGCTGTATTCGACATACAAATGACACACACACACACACACACACACACACACACAAAAAGAGCCAATGAAATGTCTTCATCTTGTGGTTTTGCCTCATGCAAAGACTTATTAGCTGCAAGCTGCTGCCTTCTTAGCGGATCTTAATGTGTCTTTGCCATGAACGGTGTGATCTACCCACATCTACTACATACTTTAATATCTAATCTGTACAGCTCCCCCAGTTTCACAAGGACCACATGGCTGCGCGGTTGCTGTGTGATATAAGCTGAAGCTGACCATTTGAAGTTGCCTGTATATCTGTACCAGATGGGGCCGAGCCAGGCGATGCAGACTCCAGGGCTGTCGTCTTCACTTAGATGCAATTTTCAAGTGAGACATTTCAGAATGAGAATGATGGATGTGTTTTCCCCGCTGATGCTTAATGTGACACAACTGTTTGAGAAAAAAAATAAAATAAAAATACTTCCAGCCCGACAGTGTGAAGCAGAAACACAACTCTTTCTCTGGTGAACATTTTTCACCACACTTGACTTTTAGAAAACAGAGGATGGAGCCGTCCTTCTGTTTGTTGGCTGATATTGTCACGATTAATGTCTGGCGGGAACTAATTTCGTCAAAGATAGCAGAGCGCGTGAAGCATGCAAATGAGGAAAAGAGTCAGTGCGAGGAGAAAGGTGATGCTGAAAGGTGACTCCATGTGTGTGGTCTCCCCCATATCAGATGCCCTATAGGGAGACATACACGCACCATGTTGATATTCAAAAGCCTTGGATGTTTGTTTAAAGTGAGTAATTGATACTTGCCACTGGAAGAATTTCCCCCAATTTGGCACAGAGTGTGAGAACAAGGGGAGTCCAGTTTGCCATGTCTGCCTGCTGTCGGCATGTGTTATGCTACGGGAAATACGTTGGCCCCGGTCCTCCTGCTTCTTTGGAGTTCACTGCAATGGCAGCGCTAGACCACACATACTGCCACTTTTATGGTTTTTTCGGCTGAGGATTCCTACTGTCGCTGCCAAATTGCCTATTATTGAAACTTTCAATAAACAAGCAAAGAAATGTAATGCCTTTGTTTGGTTTGGAGCTGCAGTTGAAACACTTTAAGACCAGTTTTTAGGACACCAAAGAATGAACTATTTGAGGAGAGCGCAGACATCTCAAATTGAAAATATGAGCTCTTACTGGAAGCCCCTGGAAGATTAGTAACATTCCCATGAATCGCTCCCTAACTGAATTACTTTCTGAATTCATCTTTTGAATTACTCGCTGCTGCTGCTGCTGCTGCTGCTGTTGCTGCTGCGGCTGTTGCTGCTACGGAGACAAAGTTTCCTCGCAGCCTTTATGCGAATTTGTTGATCACTGGTCCATTTAAAGAAACACTAAAGTGGCCACGGCTTCTTTGATCTCAGCCTCTTTGACACCTTAAAACACGACGTGAAAAAGTGCACTAAAGAGGCTTAGCCACGGCAGGATTCCTCCTCAGCTGTTATCTTTGCCAGCATGGCGCAGCCTCAGAAAAGGGAGGATCTTTGCACTTTGTTTTGATTGCCGCTACTTACACCGCCAGCATCTCCCCTCATGCGCAAAATGGTGCTTGAATATCATTTTGATCATTTCATTCTTCTCCTTTCAGCTGCCCTCATTCTTGTGTCAGTACAAAGTGTGGGCCCTAATCCTTTAATGAATGTCTTCTTCTGGGGCTTCACATGGCAGCACATTCCAACCTCGGGACAGTGAACAGCTGGATGACTGCAGCACAGGGTGTTTTATTTTATCCCGCATTGTCAGATTTTCATGTTTGCAAAAGCACAATTTATCTTCGTGCGTATAAGGGATGACAGCTGAACTGGGATGAATGTTGGCGCAAATTAAATGAATCAGTTACTGGACGGGCATCAGTTCAGCAGCTCACTTATTTCTGATCATAAAACTCTCACTGGAAAAGTTTTACTGTACTTTATTTATTTATTTTTTTTGTAGTTCTTGGTGACTTAACAGATGGATGACAGTTTCATTGGAGAGTGGGCGGGTCTTTATTTGAAGGGTTAGTTTGATTAATGCAGACAAAGATGGAAAAAAGTAACCATATTTTATTCAAGTTGAATAATTGCCCGGGTTTTATGGACACATGTCAGGGTAAAAGTAATAATCTGTACTGCAGTAAATGCAAATCATTTGCATTTTTACTTATTATTATTTTCTTTTGACGTTTCACTTATTATCATGTTACGTATCATATCGTATAGTTTTCTCTAGTTTAGTTTGTTACGTTATGCCAGTTTCAGTTTGTTGTTAGTATTTTGGTTAATAAACATCATAAACTTACAACGTGGACTTTGGATTTTCTCAGAAACTCAAAAATACAGAAAACCTATATGAGACTATTCACTAGCAAGGAACACGCCATCAACGGGTAAGTTTGAAAGATTTATGTACAACAAAACAAAATGAGAACGTTCTATGGTCGTGGATCTTCGAACGCGGTTGTGTTGTGTGGGAGCTTCGAAAAGGAAATCCACCGTAGCTCCCAGGCATGACGGACCCCCTATGACCCTTTGGAGACTGGAAGGAGAGTTAGAGTAAAGGGATAGAAGGGGTGAGGGAGAGGGGACGCAGAATGCGAGAGTGAAATGGAGGAGCTGGTTAGACATGAACTCATGACGCTGTCGGTAAAAGGCGTGTTCCGGCTCCTGAAATTCTGCTTAAAGGCTTCAAAACAAAGGAACAATCAGGCGTGTTCATCAGTACATCAGCGGTGAAGGCGTGTGCATGCTTGAGTGTAAAGTGTAGTATGAGCGAGATGTTGCATGAAGACAAAGAACAAAAGCTATTCAGCACACCAGAGAGGCAGACAGAGCCAAAGACAAGTCAGAGGGGTGCAGTTTTATGGTTTTATAGAAATCACCTGGCCCAGGTGTCTCCAACTATAATGAGCGTCTACTACAGTGAGATGATTAACCAGGGAACCATCACGATAAAGGCTTTACTTCAAATATCAGATCGGATATGTGAAAAATACCAGAATATTTTTAAAGAAAAGATAAATAAAAGTGTAGACTTTGAACTTCAGTACCTTTAATTAATGCTGCAAGTAGTTCCATGTATACTTTCTGAGAGCAACTATCTTCTCTCCACCATGGCGCCAAGATTTTTACGTTCTTTTCCTACACACAGGTGCAGAAACAAACAATGGTTGCCATAATCATCAGAGAGGATGTATTTTCCACATTCTTCTCATTCTTCTGAACAAGGCAACCCTGAAATTAGTGGTCGTCGAGGTCATTTAATCTGTGAAAAAAATCTAGCTATTACCTTTTATTTCCAAGCTCCCTTTCCAACTGTCTCCTGTCTTTATCACCCATTCATACAATATGTGTCCATGAACCAGAGTGCGAAAGCTGCTGCTTGAGGATGCAGAGCGGTGTCGAGCAGGACACAAGGATAAAACTGCAATTAGTTACATCATCCTCCCGGGCTAAAGAGGCCGCATAATTGTCCTTGCACTGTAGAAATCCAGCCCAATAATAGCTCCCAAGGTAGTGTTAGTGATGCCAAATAACACAATCACAGACTCTAACAGTCCAGAGGGGCATGCAGTTTGTGTTTGTTTAGTTTCAGTTGTAGATAAGACGGTGGGAAATTCATAGTGCACGGACGAGGTTAGAAATACAGCAGATTGCTTGTGGCAGTCATCCCCAGTGTTTAATAATACCTCATCAGAAAGACAAGTAAATCAAAACACTAAAGACTTTCTGTGGCTCTGAAAATCACTGAACACGCATGTCTGTTGCAGATAATTTAAGAGTGAGTCAAACATTTGGACATCTGTAGTGAAACCTGATGAGGTCATTCATTCTCAGATAGTTTAACAACTTTCGGACGGCTCTCCGAAGCTGTTTGCCTTTCAAACAAATTCATTTTGTAGCCTTGACAAAAAAAAAAAAAAAATGCAACTTCGGGTCGAGATGGTGTTAAACATTTCATTTTAAGCATGTTCCATCTAAACATAGTGACGCCTTTAGATTAACACTAGAAATACAACTTTTTCTCAAGAGCTATGACTTTTTTATGACTATTAGTTCATAGTCTTACATCACAGGTTAATAATATTACATTACTTTAGTTGCTGTTTTGTGAAGAGCAACAGAGCAGGGACAGACATAAAAAAAAAAAATCACGGTGTACACAAATGATAATGACAAAAATATAGATTAAATGCAGATTATAAAATTGAAAAAGCCATAGCCACAGCCATATGACATCCAGCTGCTTTGACGGCCTCAGTGTTTGGTGTCCTGTCTTCACTTGGAAGAGATCAGGTAATGTATTGTTCTGTGCGGTACGGTATGATTGTATGTATTGCATTGTTTGTTGATTTACGCATCCCTTTCGAGTGTGGTTTAATGTACAGTTCATTTTAACTACGTTCAAAATCATACTCATTAGATCTCCACAGACTGTGGCAACGTACATATAAATTACAGCCTGAGAGGACGTTTCTGTCACAGTGGCTTTGGACACTGTATATACGAGCACGCACGGACAATGATTTACTCTGTTTACTCTTCTTTATGCCAGTGGGCGTATCAGTCGGGTGTGTATCATTATTGTGATGCTATCACTTTACAACGGCACCTGAAGTCAGGCTACCTTCCTAATGCACCGTATGAGTGCCCAAATTCAAAATATATGACGTGTTTATGCAAAATGCCAAGAAAGCATTTCCACATTAGCATTGCCAGCATTTAAGTTAAAACCTAATCAATCCTGGGAGGGATATTAAGCATTATAGCAGCAGTAAACTATAGAGTGAGTGTTACGTGGGGAGTAGTGAATGACTGAATAAATGGGGTGATTCCAGACAGGATCTACTGTATCTATCTTTGAGGGGCATTTTTATTGCCGTTTCACAAGACATTAATCAGCAGTTCATCAAATGCTACAAGACATCTGTGAAAACGCAGCATTATCTGGATATTGTGGCTTTACAGCGTGGCCTACCTTACATCTCGGTGTTTAAAAAAAAAAAAAAAAAGAGGAGTGAACAGAAGACACCAACATTTCTTATCCAACACCATCTGAAAGCCGTGTTGGCTTCCTCCCCGTGCATTCCTTTTCTCTGATACCTCCTAGATGACTGCTTGCACCTGTGAGACGCCCACCAATTCAGCAGTAAATAGGCCCAGAGAGTAATTGTCATGCTACCAGTGTTTTATAATCCTCACTGACAGATGTGGTGAATACGGCAGTGATATTTACTGCGAATGCTGGCCCCGGTTCAAGTGCAGCTCGTGCTTATTGATTCTTGGAGCAGCTGCTATCAAAGTCTTGGCTTCTCAACGAGTTGGAGTGAAATGTCTTTGTTGTTTTAAGCACTGCCACACATGTCAGACTATAAATACAATTCTTTTCCGTATATACAATAGTACATGCACATATTATCACTTTACAGTATGTTCCACCTGCACTATTGGCTCTATAAAAATGTAAATATTGGCCATGGGAGCAGTGAACAGCCTTAAATTTGAGCCATCCATTCTCAGATTTTCATTGAATCCAAACCGGCGAGACACTAAACTCCTGCAGCTTCTGTAAAAGTCGGTGGTTTGAATGAACTCTATCAAAATATTGTATGGCTTCAGACATACCACAGCATGTATTTGCTGTAAAACGATAATGGAGAGAACAGAAGTACATGCTCCGTCTCTTCCGTTATCAATCTGTCATCCACCTCTCACTGTCCTCCAGCCCAACCATGTCTTTACCAGTTAGCCATGCAGTCATTTTTTCCCCCGGTGAATTATCGCTTTACATTTACTGTGTGGTATCTCAGAGGCTCTTGAGAGCGAGGAAGGCATTGCGATCTCATGGAAACTCGCAGCGGAAGCCAACACAGAAGAGAGGGTTAGAGAAAGAGCGGTGCAAAGACAATTTTATGGCTGGTCAGGGAAGATTGCCTGTAGTAAGAACCACGTCTTCTAATCTTATACCCCCAGTCTACAATAACCAGCCATTCCCATAGTGCTATATATCCTGTTTGGATTAGCTCATGAGCTATAAAGATATTTTCTCAGTCTAAAAGCCAGCTATGCAGACTTAACTGCAGCAGCACTGCAAGGCCAAAGTATTATAATCTATTTTTCTGTCCAGTGCTGATCGTATCAGCAGTGGTGGTAAAGACAAACACCCCTCTGGTATGATGCTGTGAAATGAAAAAGTTCTTTGGGCTGACATCCACGATAAGATATGATTCAACACACAGGCACACTGCTCTTATTGATGTCATGTTAGTGAAAATATATCTTCTCAGCCCCTTCTGCCAAGCCCGGATCATCACTTGGGCCAATGTTTTCTTTGCTTTTTAGGCTTGGAGCCAATATAATGTAGTCTAATGCCAGTGGGTTGCTAGGCAGGCATCTGAACGACTTCTAAAATGATAATTATTCTTGAGAAAAGACAGAAGGAGCATCAAAGCAAAGAGCCCTTCTATCTTGTATCTTCTGCATGTGGAATAAAGTTGAACTGTTTTTTGGTGTATTTGTGGTTATGGCCATAACCCTGAAGCTTCCTGGACTGAAACTGTATCTTTACAGACCTAGCCACAATAATGACCTCTCCCAGTGAGCTTTTTCTGAGATGTCTATACTCCCACAGGGACGCCAACGTTTAACTGGCAAATTAACAATGGGAAGATCAACTTTCCTTGTAATTAATTTCTGTGGCATTTTTATGGACACTTACTTTGGGGCACTGGGTCGCAGTTAGTAAAACTTAAAGGTAAGCGTAATAGCCTCGGAGGGGTCTTTAGCGAGGGGAAAAAACTGATATAATCTTTGGAAATGGAAAGTTTTTAAAACACTGTGCAGCTTCTTGGTTTTGTTTGTTATTTCATGAGCTTTCCCTCAAAGTTTTTTTTTTTTTTTTTTTCAATATCTGGACTCTTAACCCATAGTTACGTTTGCATTTTAGATATTTATCTGGTCATTCTATCTACCACAACTTGTAATGAGCAGAATAAGCTTAAAATTATAGATAAGTATAACATATAACACATTACATGCGATAAATGGCATGCAGTGCAATGCTCAAAGTCGCAGTGCACCATAGTAGATGTAAAACATATTACTTGGTCTCAAGACTGAATATTAGATTAGTGCAAGAGGAAGGAATTTAAAAAAGGAAAAATGTTGGATGTTATCTGAGGTAGATATTTGTGGGTAATAATAAGACAGTACCGGCATGATAATGTTACTTATTTATGATTTTAACGGAACAAATAATGCAATAAATCCTATATAGGATGTCAGATAAAGGAAGTCCAAGGAATGTGTTCAGTAAAGATCATCCAATTAAATGAAAAATCCATGCATAAGTCTAATATCAGTCTTTCCTACCCTGTACATGTGGTGTAAAAACTGGCAAGTCACTTTGACTTTTCACCTTGTTTTTTTTTTTCAGACTTTATTGAATCATTCCAAAACTAGAAAATGACTTTCTTATTCTACGTAGTGGTAAGAAAGGGTATGACTAAAAGTGTGTCCCTACAAAATTCATATACTCATCGCAAATCTACTGTTTGGCAAATATTTCTGCTATTCATAAAAAGGGAAATTCTACTGTACGAAGCAGTAAATACTTCTGCAGACTTTTGTCTGATATATGTTTATTATCGTTCTTGCTGAGAAGTGCAGAAAAGAAGATCGATTTCACTAAAGGCAGAGAGTGATTAGCTGAGTTTAGAATAAAAAATGGAAACAGGGAAACAGCTAGTCTGGCTACGTCCAAAGTTCAAAAATCCACCTGCCAGCATCTCTTAAACTGTTGTTTTCTGTTTTTATGCAAAACAGATTTCAGCAAAAAGAAAAAAGAAAAAAAAAGAAAAAAGTGACTAACCATTTCCAAAAACGTCAAACTATTTCTTTAAGAGTGAGATTACGGTTTGGTGCTTTATGGTAAAGTCTGTACGTGTTGTACACAAGCTTAACACAACCACTTGGAACTCCGTCATCCCATATGTTCAGGCTTTGATTCATGAGACTAATCCCAGTTTTTTTTTTTCACAATAATATTTTTTTAAAAGCACACAGGGTATGGCTGAGTTTAAGATTATCATCTAATCAGATTTCAGCCAAAGAATCCTAACACAAGTCTGTTATAAATCTGTTCTCCAACCACATCTGTAGATATACTTGATCATAATAGAGAGGCTTCAATGGATCTGCCATATGGAGCTAACCAACAACATACCTGAACAACCTCCAAATTTCCCTGGTGTCTATTTTTAACTCTAGGCCTTGCTGGATGTGCTTTTGCAAAAAGTAATTTTTGGAACATATGGTACAATTTAGAATTGGGATCATAAGACCAGTTTTAAAATGGGAGTGCAAACAGGAAATTTGGCTGTAGTTAGCATAAAATACTTTCAGTTTTTTGTTGTATCAGATTTAAGAACTCTCTGAGCAAAACTCTTGTTTGTCCATCAAAGGTTCAGATGGGGGGAAAAAAATCCATTAAGAACACAGATACTCAGCGAGGGGCTCAAATTATGATGAAAGCAAGAAATGGGAGAGAAATGGGTTTCTCATAGGGTTATTCTTAGTTCCTCAAAGCAATACATTAATCATGTGTCCTGTCACATAATCCCGTACAGTTGACTTTTATATACAGTAATAGATCTTCTCTGAAGAAGAAAGCTGTACATGAAATTCAATTCTTTTTCCTTTTTCTTTGTTGTAAATTCTTGGCAGCGAGTGGTGATTAAATTGGCAATTGTATGGTCGAGTTCATGTAACCTCTTTTAAGTGAAAGCATCCAAAACGCTGACAATCCAAGAAGCTAATTGAGAAGCTGAAATGAGAAATGTGAAAAGTGATGAAATGAAAAAAAAAAAAAAAACTCTTTCCCACCTTCATTTTGGTAAATCAGAGACAGATGAGGAGCTGTGCACCCTCAATCCCCCGAGGTGAGACAGCTCTACTCAGAAGTGAAACCCTGCATTGAAAATGTTAGTAAAATATGTAACTATCCATCCATCCATCCATCCATTATCTGTAACCGCTCATCAGGGTATATATGTAACTATAATCATCAAAACTATTGTGTACAGGACTGCATCTTATCATTATATTAATTATGGATTAGTTGATTTTCTCTATGAATTGATTCTTTTGTGAAAATTTTGAAAATTGTGAGAAATGAGCCCAAAGTGACGCATTTATAATACTTTGTTTTGTCCAACCAAGAGTCCAGACCTCAATTTTTTACATATAAATTAAAATTATTGCTTCCCGGCTAATTTAAAGATTGACAAAGACGTGGATCATCCGTGGACCTGAGGTGGGCCGAATGATGTCTGGGTGCTGAAACAAGCCATCTGTAACAGCACCCAGCTGTCAATCAAAGCAGCTACCGTCTTAATTCTGCATAACTTTAAGCCTTAATATGATTTGAATAGGTGAGTTAAAATCATTCAGACTCAGTACAGTTGTCATGAATGGGGAAATTAGCTATAGAGACCAAAATTGTTTTTTGTACCAGGCTGTAAACATGTTGGACATTTCAACATGGGCGCTTATGGAGATGACATGTTCTGTAGCCAGCCTCAAGTGGCCGTTCAGGGAACTGCAGTTTTGGCACTTTGGCTTTACTTCACAGCCACGAAGGTTGCCACATGCGTCCACCGTAGTTTATCCTGCACACTTGGAAGGGGAGGGTGAGACAAGCAGTATTCAGTTGGTTGCTATCTGCTGTCTCATGATTAGATGCCACTATATTCTACACGCTGGACCTTTAAACTATTATCAAAATAGTTATCACATCTGTCAGTTAATTCACTGAATTCACTGGGGCACTGAAAAGTAACTAGTAACTAAAGTAAAAAGTAGTGTTCCCTCTGCATTGTAGTGGAGTAGAAGAAGTAGTAGAAAGTGGCAAGAAAAGAAAATACCCACATTTGTACTTGAGTACAGCAGTACAGCAGTATATATACTTAATTACTGGTGAGCTGCTAATTGATAACGAGAGCAGCACTGCCAGCCAGTCTGCGGGAGGCCTTATTCTGGGCAGAGACAAACCTGCAACTCCACATTCACTTTTTCTCAAGCTGGGCAGCAACTTTGCCAGATTATGCTCCCAGCAGCTCTGGCACCACGCTCTGTAATTGTCAGTGTCTCAGTCTGAAGTTGCGATCTTTATGTGGGATGCACTCCCAGTTGCATTTGAATAGCTGTGACTGATCAACGCTGAGGGGCTGCGATTATGTAAGACAGTGGTTTTATTTGCTTTGATATTTTAGCTCGTATTAGGAAGATGACACATTTTTGACTCCAACGTATCAGTAAAACCACACCATGTTTGCATTTGATTGTCTCCAAGCACAGCACTCTCTGTGTGAGGCCTAACAACCGGAGGAGAAGTCATGCCTTGGGATTAATTTATCAAATTCATCTGATAACTATTGTTTGATAGCAAGGGTAAGCAAAACTATCAGTGAACAGAGCAGACGCCTGAATTTCACAGCCACCCAGTATGTATGGAGCACCTACCACTGCTGGGAAATTCATTACAGATATTGTTTATGTTCTGACTCACCCTTTACAATGTGTGGGGTGGGGTGCGGCCTGGATTTCGTGACACTGTTCAGTTGCCTCTACATGTATAGATTAAAGAGTTAAAAAAGAAAGTCTTTACTGGTTTTCTTTAGGAAAGGGGGGGCCTGCGTTTATCATTCACAAAATAACAGAGTGATTTAAGATCCTAGAATCAATTTAAAATGAGGTACCAGTCTCTCTTACTGTACAGTAAGTTTGTAATTTTCTCTGTGTTTGATGGTTGACCTGCTGCTATAGTTTTGAGGCTGGTGAATCAGAGCAGTGCGTGTTGGTTTCTCCTGAGTGGAGGTATAGATGAAGCCCGAACCCCACATTATAACATTATGTCATTAAAAGTAAAAAATGATAACAGATGTTCTTGCAACAAGAGAGTGGGCACTGAACACTGCAGAGTAATTCAGGCTAGCTCAAACACAGACCTCGATTTTGGTATAAAGTCAAAACACATATTCTAAAGAATACCAGACTTCAGTAGCAAAGTGTTTTGGGGTTTATGTCCTTGATTAATGTTTTGCAAAATAATAAGATGTGAACTTCTTATCTTAAAGCATTTCTTGGCAGAGGACAAATGATTTTAGGATAAACTGGGGTAGGGGGATTCTTCTCTGGAAATTCCCTCATACCTTTCACCATAAACTCATTGTTAAGTGTCTCTGGACAGTTTTATTTCCTGAATGGGGGGAGGATTGCTCTCATATCTCCATCTTTTTTGTTTAGTAGCCCTGAATTCTTATCAGATTGTAATGGATGGAGTGAAATCTAAGCCAGAAATAGAGATTATGGTCGTCATGGGACTTTAAAATTGTCAGACCCCGGGGTTTCTGCCTACACTTACAGCACTGATGAAAGAACCGAGCCTGTGTCGCTGATCTGATGTAATCAAGGGAGACAAGGTGTAATTGTCAAGGCTAAAAAAGAAAATCCCGCTCAAGCGTAAGTAGTGTTTCTTTACTCCAATGTTGCTAGAGAATGAAAAGTACTGTAGAGCCGTCTTCAAAATGCATTCATGGAAACGTTTCCTGGTGACAGTCATAATTATCCAAGCTGTCAAAAAACACCTAAAAGAGGAAGCTTTGGGCAAAGTTAATTGCAAGTGTACTGTAAACCATGTATAATAAAGTAAATTAACAAAAACAGAGGCCATGTGAGGCTGTGGTGGGTAATGGCAGGTTGCGAGCTGTGTTATGGAGATTACAGAGGCTTAAGTCTCATCCTGAAATACCGTAAATTTCTGTCATTACTGACTCTTCCAAATACAGAGATTTGCAAATATTTCATGCTCAGGAAGTTTTTAGAAAACGATTCTTGGGATTCACACCATAATTTAATCTGCGATAAACATGTCAGCTAAACATGCCGAGTGTGCATGCAGTATTCAAAGACATGCGCTGCATATTGGCTTCTTTACGTTGGCATGCTGACAACAAACTGCTGGTGGTGACAATGGAGGCCATGCAACTTAAGCTCCCCCTGCTCTTGCTTATCCCAAGATTTGTGTGCATTGGCATTTATTTTCTCTCTCACGCTGCACATACAAACTGGAACGAACTCCTCTGAGATCATAAATATACTGCAGAAGAGCAGAGAGGCAGCACAGAGGCTGCTGGTGATTTAAACTGAAGAAACTTGTGAGACAGTTTAACAATTAATTCAAGTACTGGAAATGAAACAAAATCATAAACTCATGACAGCCTGCTAATCCTGCTAAGTATACTGCTGCAGATATTAGTCACAAGTTTTGAATATTGTTTTCTTATTCTTAATTAATTCTTTCGTTAGCGTTAAACAAGCAGTTTCTCATCTTTAACATAGACAGAATACGGCGAGGAGGAGAAAAGGTTGCACCAAAATTAAAATGCAATTCCAAATTTTAATCAAACTCCAGTATCCAGTAGTATCAAACTATACAAATATATATTTCCATTACTGTGTAACACTGACTTAAAACTACAGCCAGTAGCGTATTATATCCTTCCTAACAATGCTAGCTGACAATGCTAGCAAGCTACAGCTGTAAAGAAACAAACATGTCCTGCTGGTGGACAAATGGCAGTTTGGCTCCTGCTGTGTTGTTAGTATCATAGATCAGTCTGAACATGGTGTTACTGCTCGATGAAATACTATCACATCAAACACGCTTCGCAGGTTTGCAGTGTACATTTGGCGAATCTGTGTTCTTGAGGTTAATGGATCCTGTGTAAACGTGCCAAAGAGTAAGCGAAAACATAATGCCGTTAAAATCAAATGACTGACTTGAGAAATTAATTAAAATAGCTGAATTACTCAATAAAGCTTCTCAAGTGGAAATGTTATTTGTTATTCCATCTTTGGAAATTTTAATAGTAAAACGATTGTTTTTTAACGCAGGGTAGGTTTCTGTTTCCTATTACGCTGATTATGTTTGTGGTGCTGAAAAGATAAAACTGAATTTAAATCTTAATCCGTGTAATAAAAGAAACATGTTAGTCACTGGGCTGTAGAAGTGGACCGTTGGACGGCCTACAGCTTGACTACGAGGATGTTTGTTATTTGCCTTTTGCAAACATAACTAAACACAGCTGATCAGCTCAGTTTACAGCCACAGTGAAACCACTATTTCATTTGGAAGGGAATACAAAGGGAAATCAGATTGGGGTCTGGGGATGGAAGGGTGAACAGCAGTGACAGAGGAAGAAGACATCTTATTTTGTATGTTTACAGATCCGATTTGGCCAGCTGGACAAATTAGATTATCTGAGCATTAGAGAACAGAGAAACCGAACCAGCAACAGTTTGTTTAGAGGCATTTAATTTCACTGGAAACACCTCCATAAGACAAACACTCGCAGTTCAGCTCCCTGTGAGGGCATTTCCATCAGGGCACCAGTGACTGTATTAAAGGGGGCAGTTTGCCAACTCCAAAACTTTCGTGGTGTGTTGGAGCATGTAGTGGGAATGCGAGAGGGGACTGCTCATATTAGTTTTTGTTTACAGTGACGACAGGATGTGGCTTGAAAACTATGCAATGTTTGTTTAAATATCGTAGTGACTTACGGATTATAAATCCTACATGTGTGAGCCAAAGGATCGCTCTACCGCTGGCAATTTTATCTAACTATGCTACCGCATGACTTACAGAAACCTCCAGTGGGGCCACTGTTCTGGTGTCAAGGTGTAAATTATATAGAGACGACTCCAGGTTGTAGGCGAAAGTCGACATGTCGCTATTATTATAGTCACATCTCGTTTGTAACCCACGTATAACACTGAAATGTATGTAAAAGATTTCACTTTTTTATGGCTTTTGCCGAGAAGTCCGTCCAACAGAATCCACAGAACCAGTTATACGTTGAAAATACAGTCATTAAAATAAAAGGTTATAATCTACAACAACAAGACGTCTTTTCTTGCAGGAGGACTGTGCTGTTATCTGCTGCTCCAACTATAAACTTCAACTTTGGAAAAAACAGACAGAGCCACAAGCATCTGCTTGTCGTCCATGACAGACCATGGACCGCTAAGGGCTGTGCGATCTGCCTTCACTGGGTCAATAGCTTGGTGTTATATTTCTCTGCCGTAATTCAACTTTTATGTTGCTTTCACACCATAGTCCAGGGGACTCGGTTCAATTGGGCAGGAAATTGCTGAAAAAATTTCACATTTTCATTTGGTTTGGTTCCCTTTCACACTGCACTTTTGAAAGCGGACCAAGTGGACCGCCTGGACGACGTCATGCAGTTACAGCAGCTGCTCATTTGGGGGCGGTATTGCCCAAAACAAGCACCGACTAAAACGAAAAAAAAAAAGCACCTGGAAGAAGAAAACCCAGCTCATCGATCTATTTTCAATGTAGTTGATAATACAATCCCCACTCCTTTTTTTGTTCTTGTACACAGTCCTCATGCGGTATGTTACCAATACTATTCGCTTTTGACCACTGACAGTAAAAAGAATAGTATATGTGTCTATCATCACCTACAGGTTTCTGAAGCGCTGTTGTCTCACTCTGGTTGCCGTGTTGTTGGCAATCCTATTACTTCTGGTGAAGACGTGATCATTGCTGACGTGAGGCAGGCCGAATGATGCCTGGGTGCTTGAATAAGCCATCTGTAACAGCTGTAAGTCTCCATGCTGTTAATTTTGTGTAACTTTAAGCCTTAATATGATTTGACAGGTGAGTTCTGAAGAAATTCAGACTCAGTACAGTTGGCATGAACAGGGAAATTAGCTATAGAGACCAAAACTGCTTTTTGTACCAGGCTGTAAACATGTTTATTTCTGCTGTGAAGTTGGATATTTTAACATAGGGGCTTATAGAGACTGACTCACACTCTGGCAAGCCTCAAGTGGCTGTTCGCGGAACTGCAGTTTTCACAGCCACCAAGGTTGCTGCTTGCTTTTGACATATAGAATAATGTTATTATTAAAACAAAGTGGTCTGCCTTGCTTTGGGATGTGGGCCCTATCAATAAAACTCAACCTTTATGTATAAACGCCCAAACACTAATATAGCCTATACACATACTGCATGCACACACATATAGGTACAAACCTCCATGGTGTATTTTGGGCCTGCTGTATATTACAACCCCCACACACACAAACACATTGTGTGAGACGTGGAGCAGCCAGTTGCCTATGGAGCGCTGCCAGCCAAAGGAGTCATGAGGTCTCGTGCAGATTAATGGGGAGGCACAAACCAAACATGTTTCTCATTGACTTTGTGGACGAAAAGCATGTCTTTGCTGCTGCTGGTTACTTGGCAACAGCGAGGTTGAAATATCTTGTTACTAATAGAAGAGTAATTACAGCGCTATTAGAGATGTACAAATTTTACTTTTTCCACTTTTTTTTGAGTAATGTTGGCATTAAGTCGTGTATGTTAATGGACGACAGTCCAGCAGTGCAGTTTCCTGTATCCACGAGTAACTGATGGTTGTATCATGTTTGAAGCAGCTGAAACTTTGAACAGTTAAGTTATTGTTAAAATACTTCTCTTCTCTCGGAAAACTTCACATTTAAAGTCAGTGTAAAAAAAGTAAGAATAAATATGTGTTCTGAATTTGTCAGACCAAAGAAGAAAGTGTTATTAACCACCCAGCTAAATTTGAATGATTAAAAACATCAACAAGTTTATGAAATTGGGTGTCAAAATCAGGTAAAAATGAGCAGTTCAGCTCCAGGACTGTGGGGGAGTGTCCACTGAATGGGCTGAAGCCACGCCCACTCGTGGGAGCAGTCAAGCAGCAATTTTGAAGTGACTGAAACATGTCGGATGAGTTCAGAAAATGACATGACAAACTTTGAAACACATTGAGCAAGATGAATTAATCTCTATCTCTCTGTTAGGGGTGCTGGGGTATGCTCAGGGTGGCCTCAGCATGTCATCGAGCCACCCTTTAGGACTGCCCACAAAATCCTGGACTGAAAACTGGTGAGAAACTGTTTAAACCTCTAACTCCACATTTCACTAATATAAGTCTTTTCACGTCTTTTCACGTTTTCAGCAACTAATTTTCAACATATTTAATATTTAAACATATTTTGAAAGAAATCTTAGAATTGCCTTTACGCGGACTTCAAGTGTTTTTGTCAAACTGTACCAAAGTAAAGATACTTTCTGATTGTATTTCAGCAGCTCCTCATCACCGGTTGCCCAATGTCTGAATAGACTGCTATTGGTCACCACTCCTCGTAACTCCTATAAAAGCTTCTGTTAAAACACAACTGTGGCATCTATAGGCCAATTACAGCCCATATTATTGAATGTAAATGCTCCAAATTTTAAAGGCAAAGGGCAAGTGACACCAACTCAACTGCAGCTGGAGAAGATTATGCATATTATATATAACAAAGGTGTAGCACATAAAATGGTAAAAACGAGTGAGTGCTGCTTCAGACACCTGTTTAAAGATTTCTTTCGTAAATACCCGGTTTCCATTTGTTCCGATATATTCTAAGTTCAAAAGAATATGAAACACCTGGAGGTTTTCCTTTCTATGGACCAAAATTAAGTGCAATGCATTTTAATGACCCGTAACTACACAAAGTAGAGCACTGTACTGTACCTTTGTTTGGGCAAAGTTTTAGGACGAAAGTGAGGTCAAGAAAGGCTTCGTTTTCACAATTTCTTACATCTGCTGGGGCCTCTTGCCTCTCATTGACTTGGTGACTTTAAACTTTGTGTTCCTTAGCCGTCATCCAAGTAGTATAAATCTCTTGTTCTTTGTGGAGAAACCGCTGCATAGCTGTTTTCACCAGTTTGAGCCCCAGTAACTGTGAGAACATACAGTATACCCAGACAGGCAAAAAGACAATAAACTTAGCAAAACCACTTAAGTCCTCATCGCGGAGCTTGTGCAGGAGAAAGCGCCCCGCTGACACTGTCTCCATTACCTGTTTGAGTGGAGGCAGCTGGATATGACCTCCCTCATCAATCTGGTTTGCACTTCTGGGATGAGTATAGGGGAGAAAGCCGGCGTTACCATCACCTAGAGGGTAATCTATCGAGAAATGCCGCTCAGGTGTCCGCGTGATTTAAGATTCTCCTTTTCACGCGGCCTCTATATGTGCATGCTGAACACGCACACTGTGCATACAGGATGCTTTAAATGCCACACAGACGTCTTGCTTTATCCTCAGTCCTCATGTTTCTCTGAGAGCTTATATAGTAGTAGGTAAAGCATCAGGGCCTATAACTTAATGTAAATGGAGAAGGTGTTTACAGCTGCAGAGAGACAAAATAAATGAGCTAGAGGAAACATAAACCATACTGCTGGCAGTGTAACACAGATTCCTTAAACAAAGGAGTCCATTTTATCATTTTATTGTCAGGACGTAGTCCAGTTTGACTGTTTGTGTATGTGTCTGTGTATGTGTGTGTCTCCTGATGTGAATACTGACTTTCTTCAGTTTTTTTAGGATTATTTCAAGACTGAAAGCTGTTAAAGGGCAATATTGTATTTTTGGTGTAACGCCGTGAAAGATCAACCCCCAGACATTTCTGTTATTTACTACTAAACTTACAAAAATGCAGGACTGTGACGCTGGAGACCGGGATTCACAGTCCGCATCCCACATCTGGTTAAGTTTGTATCACATCAAGTAAAGACAGTGTTTGTATTTATGGCATTTAAACACATCCTGTCTTGTGCTTCCAGTCAGTCTTGAATATTTTATTAGATTTTATTTTAATCAATCTCTCTCTCCACGAAACCAAGCGCCGAGTGCCTTAACATAACCATAAACCACTGTGATGTTGCACATGCGTAAACATACCACTCACTGCCACAAGTTACAGTAGCACATGTGATGCCATAAAATCAAATTCAGTAATGTAATGTTTGTTAACGTGAGCTAACATTAAGCTGCTGGTCATACAGGACCAAGTAAGGCTGAGACAATGAAATATGATTCAGGACGTCCAGCTTGGATGATGACAGATTCATTTGTGTTTAAAGGCTTATCAGGCGCGGGAGCTCAGCACAACAGTTTGTGCTACTCAGACATGATTTTACAACTGTGGAAAGTTATCACGGCAAGAACTCTTTTATCTGTCATCACGACAAGCATGAGGTAAACAGCAGAAAAACACTGTTCGCATTACAAAGAAATGTGCACTTACATTTATTTGATTGGCCAATAGCCCCTCGCGTTGGCAACCCCTGTATTTATTTAAATAAACAAGAGGGGGGTTACATAACTGTATTGAACAAGCAAAGCTGCACTGTATTGTTTATAAATTTAAGTTTTCATTTGTAAGATTGAGGAATGCATTTCTATTCTTTCAGATGGCCTGCAGTTTTGCCTTACTGGCATCTCATCAACCTATATTTCATTTTTTTTTTTTTTTTTTTAGCATCTCCAAACTTTAGCAGTCTGTTATGTAATTCAAACTTGCGAACTTGGCTCTTTTCTTCCCAGAGTAATAAATTTAACGTAATGTTGTATCCTGATTTAAAGGGTGTGCAAATTATAATCTCACACTGTCTCCCTTTCTCACACAGTCCCTATTTTCCTTCCCTCTTTCGCCACACGCGCACACCATCCCTCTATTATTGTAATACTGTCACGGAAACACACACTCTGCTGTAATATAATGCTGTAGTTTGATCCAGACCTCCCATTCATTTGTTTAGCTATAAAGGTCTATGAAGTTGATATGTGTTTACATATTTGTTCACCCCTTCACTCTTTTCCAGTAACTATGGCTGCTGGCCTGACTTGTATATGTGTGTGTGCGTGCGTGTGTGTGTGCGCACGCGTGCGTGCGTGCGTGTGTGCGTGTGTGTGAGTTTGTATGCTCTTCCCATTGCTGAATTACACAACTCTTTCCACCCTGGGTCCTGAGAACTGGTCTGATGTGACCTGATGATTTTATTGCAGCAACAGTGCTTTTGAGGACTCTCTCTCTCTCTCTCTCTCTCTCTCTCTCACACACACACACACACACACACACACACACACACACTTACTTTCCCTCTCTGTCTCTGTCTCTCACTTCCCCCTCTCCATTTTTTTTCTTCTCTCTCTCCACATCTGTTAATCTGCTCAGGGAATAGCAGCAGACAGAGTTTTCCAAACCTCTGTGCATTTACGTGTCATGCAATTCATCATTGGTAAGTCTTGGAAGAGCACAAGTTCTGAGAAAGTCAGACTCCAACCCAGAAATGGACCCTGAACTCAAATCAGATTATGGCTTGCTCATCCAGTAGCCGGGAGCTGGAAATAGTTTTATTGCAGGTTTGGGGTTGAGATGGTCAGCTTGCCCTCCCCCAAAAAGGAGCAAACAATGTTCTTATCTACATCTTCAAACCATCTTTGAATGTCCCTCTGCTATAAAAAGGAAAAGTCTAGTCTCAGCAGAATCAAAATATTTTTACTCCCCTTTTATAAAAAAAAAAAAAAAAAAAAGTCAGAGAGCCAAGAGGAGATGAAATTACCTGCTGAGGTTCTTTTTGGATCAATTTAAGCGGTCCAACCTTGTAGAACCAAGTACTGCATACAAAAGACAATCACATTTGATGAGTACGACTCATCACTGCAGTGTGAGGTTTACTGTATGTCTCACGCTGCGAGGGTTTCACTGTCTGTGTGGTGTTTTGCTGAACAATGTAGCTAGCCACTACGTGAGCCAAAATGACTCCTTGCATGAATAGAAAGACCCAAGCCAAGCTACTGTCTCCGTTAGGAAAGGCCTCTCCATCGCTAACCCCTCAGCCTGCTTCCATTACACTGACATGGGAAAAGATACTCTGGAAGAATCAGTTATATTATTTTACTCTTACTGGGAGTCCACCCAGTGAACATCCACCCAATTTTGGTTTCCATTTACTGACCCAAAGAAGTAAACAGTGACAAAGTTGCAGAGCAGTTAGTGTACGTGATGTTAAACTCGAGAGAGAGCTTTGATGGGTTGTATTACTGAATGTTTCTAGCAGGGACAAATTGTGGCCTTAAATGTAACAAAGTGACACGAGTTGTACTTGCTTTTACTGAAGGTTAAAAGTCAATCATGCATGGGGCATGGCTGCTCTTTACCAGTAATGTGTGTTTGTTAGTACAGGGCTGTCTGCAAAGCCATTAAAGCCCAACCTCTGTTTGTAGACCTTGTCATGCCCTCTGGTCTTTGTGTTTTCATCATGGTTCATCTCTGATTGATTGTGACATGGAACAATAACGGGCACAGAGAGAGAGCGAATTCTCTCTGGCTACTTGTCAGTCCATATTAGCTCAACCCAACCAAGCCCCCAAATCTGTGGAACTGATTACCAGCCCAGTAGCAGAAGATGATATAAGAATGTATGCTACCAATTTCAAACAAGCCACTCTTAATAAAGACTTTATAATGTGTAAATAATGGTTTAATGCTATATAGATGAGTAATAAGCCATTAAAAAGAGAACATTTTGGATTAGAGTTCTCTAACATAAGCCATTAATTCTGCAACTACATATGGTGATAAAATCATAAAGTTTAAGAATAAATCATCAAGTTTGCAGTTTTTATGTAAGTAATTTAGGAGCAAAGTGCAACAAGTTTCTAATAAAACGCACATTTAGTTTGAAATGTTAATAAATTAAAGAAATAATATTCTGCAGATGCTCTGTTGTTCTCTTTCAGAAGGTCAAAGGGTCCGTGGTGGTCCTGGTGAATTGAAGAGCAAAGGGTCATCCTGGAGGAGCACAAATACCAATATATAAAATATATGTTTCTCAGGTGTAGGTGTGATTTATGCTACATGTTATAATAAATAGAAGAATAAAGAGAGGTCTGCACATTAAAAAAAAAAAACAGTACTGAAAATCAGGGTAATTGCGTTTTGCCTGGGAAAGCTGTTAAGCAGCAATTCCTGAGAAAGAGGAGTTGAATTTATTACTCTGTTGTAGAGAAAGAAAAAAAAACTCTGCATGTGCCTGCAGGAAACAGGTGGGACCGGTGAGATTCAAGTAAGAAAAATTATGTTCGTATGGAACCAAAACATTGTGAGAAAATAGCATTTTAAATGGCATTTCAACATGGCAGACAAGACCAGTGGGTAAATTCATCATTTCCTAATTTGGAGTTAAATGTTTTTCGCAGGTCTATTTCATTTGATCATTTAATAAGTGCATTGTAATTTCTGGAGTGAATTCTGAAGACTTAAAAAGGGCCCATACAGGTTTTTGCATGTTGTGTTTTTAATAATAATCACGATCAACAAGTCATTCAAACAATATTACTGCCAAAAACATCACCGAAATGTCATCGAAAGGCAAGATGACTCCGACTGGGTGAATGTCAAACAGTACAGGGATTCAGAATCGTTCTCCTGACTCGGAGAAAAATGAGGTCTAACTGTACATCCAGCCACCGTCATGTTATGACTTTTTCCCCCTCCCTCTTCATTTTTTTGTTCCATTAGGGCTTCACACTGTAAAAGAGCACCAAAACAAACAAAGACGGAGCAGAGGGAATGAAAGACTGCAGTGTTTTGGGAACACCGGAGTCCTGACTACACATGCGATTCCTTGCCAGCTGGTTGGAGTGACGGGTGACAGGTGAGCTGATAGGAGAGTAAGATTTAAAATAATAATAATTTTAAATGACATGACATTTCCTGTTATTGCTGGAGAAAAGTGCTCTGATTTAACTGTCTGGGGGAAAATCACCTTTTTTATACGATAAAACATAAACTGGATCACATACAACAGGTCAAACTAAATTCTATATGGACAAAAAAAAAAAAAAGTTGCATATTCTTTTTAAATCACAAGAAACAAGAAAACGTAACAATACCCACAGTTTAACATAACCACCATGGATAACACAGATACAATTTATGCCCCAGTGAAACAATCACTATATGACAAGTTGCATAACAGACCAAATCTGCTATTAATGCAAAAGAAATCTCATAAAAAAAAAACCTGTTGCGTAACACGTGTTCTTTTCCAGTATATTCTTTGATGTCCCAGAAATAATTTGAACCTGTTAGGGATGAGGACTTCCAGTGAATGGCAGTGTGCTCGTGGCTAGTTTCCATCACAGTTCTTCCCTTCCATACAGGTCCCCTCTTCTCCTTCTTCTTCTTCTTCTTCTTCTTCTTCTTCTTCTTCTTCTTCTTCTTCTTCTTCTTCTTCTTCTTCTTCTTCATCATCATCATCATCTGATCTTTCTTCTTCTTTCTTGGTCTTCCTTCCATCCATTCTAATAGATGCATCGCAAAAAAAAAAAAAAAAAAAAAAAAAAAAAAGGCCATTGCTGCTGGCTGGCCAAAAAAAGAAAAGCTTGGCTCAACTTCTTTGTTCATTCACTTTCCATTGCAAATCCAACAGGCATTCTCTCAGCTCTCCTTTTCCCTGACCACAGCTATGGCTTTGGATACAGCAGCAAGTCTGTCCTTTCTCCTTTTGTGTTTGAAGATAGTGTCCACTGTTCGAAAGAAAAGGGAACTTAAGTTCAAGGTAAAAATCCAGCCTGAAAGGACTCTTCAGCCATTGAGGAGAGCACAGTTCGTATGTGACTATTAACAATGTCACCCCAAGACTAGAGACAGGAAAGCTGCTCTACTGACAACGAAGAGGCTGAGACTTTGTGGAATATTTGCAGAAAATATGCCACAAAGTAAGTCTCTTTCATTCACTGTCCATGAAGCAGCTCCCCGTTGTATTTTCTTTGTGTCACAGATAGATTTGTACAGGGCTCTCGGCCAGCTAGCTTTTAGGAATGTGTTGTCCACATTCACAAATCTAGAAGGAAATATTTTAAGATCATACTATGATTGTAAGATGAAGTTTGGCTTGAGTTGGACTTTTTAAGATGAAAATAACTACTTGTCATCCAGAACTGACAGAGTGGGAGGAAGAAAAAAGAAAAAAGGGGGAAAAAAAAAATGATGACCTGAAGTTCAAAAAAAAAAAAAAAAAAAAAAAAAAATCTGCATCCTTAAAAATGTGTGACCTTCAGAGTGGTGTTCAGATCTAAGCCATGAGGCCACAGGGTCAGTTTAAGTATTTGTCACAGCTAAGAGTCCAAAAGTCAACGAGCATGGGTTTCGTCAGTACCTAGTAAAATCCTGCCATACTACCTCACCTTTCATGTCTTCTCAGCTACACTTGCAAGACTTGACAATCATGTTGGAGAGCTGCTCTACTTTGGGGGTTCGTCCAGAGTAGTAGAGTATAGTGAGGGGTTCCAGGTCTTGAGGGACACAGCAGGGGGAGGCGGACGCCTCCGGATTCAGAGTGTTGTACAGGCTCAGCAGCTATTGGAAAGCACACAGGAGATAAAAAAAAAAAAAAAACACTTTTAAATAGTTTTTACAGTTGTGCTGTATTCAATTCAGCGTAATTGGATCATGGAGATCATCGAGAGATTTAATAATGGCCAGATAAACAATTTCTGTTTTGATGGGGGGATTTTTAAAAATTTTCCTGGAAGATTAAGGGCTACAAAATTATGTCCGCTTGTCTAAAAGTGTTTGTCGGACACACAGCAGTGTTATAACACGACCATTTGAGGGCTCAGGAACCAAAACATTAAGCTAAAATGGGCTAAATGATACTCTTATTACCAAGGTCAAGAATAAACTTCATTCTTAACACTATCAACAGTTTGTAATGGGATTATTTCTTCACTAGAAAGTAGTTCCAAAGAAAAATGAGGTGTGTGGCTTATCCAGAATAACCAAGACTTTGCTACTGACTGTGTGTGTCAATACGTCTGCGTGCTTTCAAGCCGACTTGCTATATCAGAAGTGTGAAGGACAGTGTGATCTGTGAATGTGCTGCTAATCTTTTTCTTTTCTTTTTTTTTTTGGTGGCACATCATGTAAGTGTTTGTGTCGACCACATTTTGTAGTCTAATTATCTTTGAGTCCATTTTTTGGATCTAGACTCTCTTTAATTTTGTATATTAATGTATGTTTTGGTCTTGTGAAGACCTCTAGGTGGAGACAGAGTTCTTAAAAGTTTGTGCAAGTCATGCGAGAAATATCTGCATGGCTATTTAACAGTAGTGTAAATGAGAAACTATGTTTTTGTTTTGAAAGTGTCTGGCCTTCTTACCGAGCTGTGTGTTGTATCTGAGCTCCTCAGGTAAGGGCAGGGCCCGGAGCAGTAGTTGGCATCGTAACCGCTGGGCTCATGGATCCACTTCCAGTCCAAGTCACGGCGGAAATCGATGTGGAGCCGGCGAACACAGCAGTTGTCCTCCCTGTTTCTGTGATGAGGACGCACAACAGTATAATCAACGCCCACATTTATTTTGTAATGGTGTTTCTAATATTAAATACCTTCCTGGTCACATGTGATGTCATATGTTGTAGCAGATACTTGGGCTATAGTGTTACATGTATACGCTGATGCATCTGAACCAAGCTTGATATTAGTAAGGTTAACAAGAAAAATGACCTAAAGTATTTATGTTAGTATGTATGATTTATGTATCCCTTACGAGAAACAGTAGTTTGTGTCCAGCGCTCTCTTGCGTCGGCGAGTGGACTGCGTCTCCAGGCGGTGGGGTGGGATCATCATGAGGATAAGGTGAGGCAGGTACTGCTCCTTCCTCCTGTTCAGGTGATCCAGATCCAAGCGCTTGTGCTCCTCATCTCCATCCACGCCTTAATTATAGACACAATGGAGGTACACTTAAACCAACCGTTTAGTGGCTTTTTTTTCTTTTGTAATTTCCCTCAATCTGAGCATACAATTTGCAAAATTATTGACTATGAAACTGCAATCCCTGTAATTCTTTTACACAATGCAGAAATGAAACCACTAAGGAAAAAAAAGGAGGAAAGAAATGCCTTATTGTCTGACATATTTCTAAAAAGACAAATAAAACATGTTTGTTCTTAGTCCTCTGAGGCAAACGTTGAATCAGGTTCAAGAGTTCATTTTCACTATAAAGACGATCATCAACAGTACATCTGATTAAGCCATACAGTACTACTCAAAGTGAGAACTTATAAATGTGCATTAGTTAAAAGTTCATCATCTGGTATGATAAGTTGTTGTTGAAGCCCACCTTTAAACTTCACCTCCAGCACCTCGTTCTCATTGTCAATGATGTCGCCGTTTGTGTTGAAGGTGTGGCAGGGACAGTGCACGCTGATTTCCAAACCCAGATTAGTTCCTGATGGCAAACAATTATGGAAATTTGTAAATTTTAAAAGAACAAAACAAAATGAAGCCCGACTACACAGCCTCCTACTTTAAAAGACAAAACCCATTCACTTCAACAATGGGATGAAAGTCAGGATTATTGAGAGCATTTTAGACAGTGACAAATGTCAGTCTCACCTCTGTTCATCAGCCATTCGCGCACTGTTTCAGTCACGTCGAAGGAGATCCACTCTGGAGTGCCTCTGGTCAGCACGTTCTTGGCTGCGATGTAGCGTTGCTTCCTAATGTGTTCGTTTGGCCTCACAATCTGCAAAGCAATAACAAACCATCACTCTGTTCTTCCTGCGAGAAGAAGCTGTTATTACTCATATGCTATGAGCTATGACAGGGTTATAATAGGAAACAGATTATAGGTGACATGAGGCTTAATTTAGTTAATGGTGACTAAAACAAGAGTAACTACAGTGATGCCTGCAGCTTTGTGGGGTTGAATTTAAGGATAGTGGTGTTTTAAGTGGGTTGCAGAGCCGGTACATCTGCAGGGTTTGTTTCTTTTTGGGCTTTTTGGCAGATGTGGAGCAACATTAGCATTCATGTTTGTGTCCACCTGATAAACGTATGTACAGTATTCATTACCTTCTACCTTATCCCTAGCCTCATCATGTAGAGTATGTAATTAATATTTTATCAAAGCTGCTTGCTACTGGTTGAAACAAGGTTGTTGAGAGTAGTACTGTTCAGTCATAGGGTACATTTGTGTGCCATAAGATCAAAAATATAAACTAATGGCTAAACTACTTGCATAGAGCTGATAATTCATAATTATCTTTGGATGATCCTGATGACATAGACTGCAACTTAGAAAAATGTGTTGCATCATTTTGTAACTCAACAAACCAGAGCCCTATTATTTTTACAGCTCAATAAACTTTTCATACTCTTTTGAGGACTAAATGTTACAGACCTCTACATAACCAAAATGAGGACCATATTAGATCTGGACTGCCAGGATCCCTGTCCCAACTCTGCAAACATTCTGCAGGCCTGTGGAGCTTTTTGGCTTTTGGTCTGGCTGTTACCAACGCCTGCAACCACAATCTGATTATTGTTGGCTCTCGTTGTCAATTAGGACTTGAAATCATGTGGAGAACAACTAACCAGCTTATGTAAGACACAGACTAGTGTTGAACGTCAAGTACCAAAGATTATATTCAAGAAAAAGACCTTAAAGCTCCTTGTTGCCTTGACTGTGAGCTTCGCCTTTTGATCTTGATAGAAGGACAAGGAAACGGTACCTTTACGCACCTGGTAGAGCTCAATCCGCTGTTCATTCCTCTTGGCGCTTTGGTTTGGCACCCTCAGAGCTCGAAACTCTGCTCTGAAGAGGTTGGTCGAGTTCCTTTCCATGGCGGAGACATTGAAACGGAAAACCTTGGAGGTGATGCCTTTTGGGCAGTAGAACAGATCGTCTGGAAGAGAGAGAATAAAAATAAAAGTTTGGTGAGAGAACACGCTCCGAAATTCTTATCAGGATCTGATGCAATACAAGCAGTTTATGTCTGAACACAGATCTCAACAGCTACATCACCTCAGGACAACATTAACAGATACTTTGTAATCTCCTTCATATGAACAGTTGAAATAAAAAGTTCTCACATAGGCCTTTTTCGCAGCAGACATTTTGATTTGTGTTACTAATAACATCAACGATGGCTTTGTTCTCTTAAAATGTCCCAGTAAGCCATGACAGTGAGCCAGCAGGCACAGTACCAGGACCCTGAAACTGAAGCAGCTAAATGGAATTCAGCCATCATTCATTTTATTGTTAAAACCTGTGCTTTTTCATGTCAAAATGTCTTCTATGAAAAGGGCATATTAAAGCAACATTGTGTGACTTTTCTACCATAAAATAACAGGTTTAAAATCATTGCTACACTGACTTGTAATCAGTATGGTGTTTCTGTCAGTCCCACTTTGTGCCCTGTACGCCTGTTTTCTGTACTGTGTAAGTGAGTTTCCCCAGAGAGTAAACTGCTGCGAACTGTAGCTGCTGTTAGCTAATGTTAGCCCAGTTTGTTAACAAGGCTGCAAGGACTGTGTGGTCAGAGCACCTTGGGAATGTTGGTGTTTGTACTACAGGCTTTTTGGACCACCTAGAAGAGGAGGTCAGAGCGGGTGCCGTGCCAGAACTGGAGCTGGGAAGGCAAGCAATGCGACAAACAGGCAAAAAGACTGAAGGTGCATTGACAGAGGAAGCTAAGAAGAGAAAAGGAGTGTGTGGCTGAGCAAGAGACCGCTGGACAAGAGTAAATCTGGGACTGACTTTTAGTCATTGGCAAGAGCTTGGTGAAATAAAAGGCTGAAAGACAGACGCCAAGCTGGACTTCTTGCTGTTGGACTACCAAGTAATATTAGCTGGCTGCTACGTCTTGTGTTGTTCCACTACTTGAAAGTTATCGACTGGCTAATTTGTGATCATAAGTGATATAATCATAACTAATACACATGTACAGCTGTCCATATATTATGACAGTGGTAACTGCTCTTGTGTAGCAACAACAAATACATTGTTATTATTAATAATAATTACTTAATTAATTACTAATTACTACTACTCCAATCAAAACTGTTTTGTAGCTTTTATAATCACTCTATTTTTTATTTTTATGAGATTTTTATAAAAAAAATTTATAAAATTATATTAAGAACAAGAATAAGACAAATAAAAGCAGCAAATCTTTAAAACTGAGACAGTGAAACTTTTATCTTTGAATTTTAGGGATTTTTTTTTTTTTGCTTGAAATTTTACTTAAAAGTTAAACCGCTTATCAAAATAGTTGCTGATATTTTTCTGGCTGAGTGACTTGATGAGGGAGGAATAGGTTGGGGGAGGAGTGTGTGTTTGGATCAAACCTTTATCATTTCAGTCATGCTCCAAAGAGGTACAGTACTTTTGATAAGTGAGTTGGCAGCAGCTGTAGTTATTTCAAACTCAAGTTGGCAATGCAATGGCCTCTTTTATACACGTCATATTGCAATAAAACAATATTTTAATATGAAAACAAGGGTATGAATGTATTTTTTTTACTAGAGGACCCATTCACACCTAAAATATGATCTTGTGTTTACCGACTCCTTAATGGCTGGCACTGAGTGTATCAGCCCAGAGTGAGTGATTAGTGTGGTTTCCTGCCTTATCAAAATTCCTCAGTCTTTCTCTAACACATTTTGTCTATATTTGGTGGAAATGAAAATGTTGTAATTGAAATAGCAATATTATTGAGCTTAGCATGACTTCACCTCCCTGGTATCTGCATATCAAAAACGCTGCTATCCTCAGTCCCACTGAAAAACTTTTTGGACCCAGACCCCTTTCTGACCATGATGACTTCTCCACAACCCAACCTCAGTCATTGACATATGCCAGATTCTGTATGCGTACCATGCTATAAAAGGAAATCTTTCCTATGTTTGCAGTCCAGCCTCTCAATGCAGTAATTTGCCAGTCTTCCACCAGCTTTCTGCTTCATTTGCACCTGTCACGGATTTGTGTTGGTTCACAGTGCTGCCTCAGATCCACCAAAGGTCAACAGTTTACCTTCAAAAACCGTAAAAAAAAAAAAAAAAAAAAAAGAGTGTGTGCTTGCCCACATTAACCGAGGGAAAGAGACTGATGTCCCTGGCCTGGAGTCAAAAATTTGTTCCACAAAGCCAGACCACAAGTGGCAACACCCTAAGGTGTCTTTAAAACACTGACTTCACTCAGTCTGCTGTTTTTACCTGATATTAAAGAGATAGTTTGCCACTTTCTTTAGATGAGAACATTGATATTACTCTTATGACTGTATGGTAAATACACACAGAGGCCAGTTAGCTTAGCTTAGCACAAAGACTGGGAACAGAAGGAAACATCTAGCCTGGCTCTGACCTAAGGTAATGAAACAGTCCACCAGCACCTCGTAGTGACAAATGCCTTTTAAGTCAGTAGAACCAAACCGTGTTGGTGCCTACACCAAATCATACTGATAATCTGTTGCATCATAAAGGGGGTTTATTTTTGTTTTGGAGACAAATGATGCTGTCCTGCCGATAGGGACACGAAATCAGACGAGTCAAGAGGGACAAACTATGTATTTTGTTTCATTTGGAGGCTTGCTGGAGAGATTTAGATCAGTTCTAGTCTACCCATTTCAGACACACGTTGTTTTGCTGTTTGATAAAAAGGTTAAAAGCAGCAGTGGACAAAATTTGTATGTAAAATTGCACCTATGTGAGCTTGACATGACAAAGATTCAGAATATTAAGAAAGTCAAATCATTTCTGTATTATATTCTTAGCATATTATTTATTTATTATACCCCTTTATTACCATTTAATTGAAGAAAATCGTCCCCGCTAGAGTAGAATAAGAGTTCAGCACAACACATCTATAAAATTGTTCATCTTGCCTGCACCGGCATATGAAAATCACATTAAGCAGTCTCAGTGAGCAGACTCAGTGTATGCATGTGTGGATATACAGGGTATTGACAGAATGCATATTTCCTAGTATGAGATCACCTTGGACACATAAAAAAAAACTCTCTGCCATGCCAATACTACAGTTTTCGAATTGACAAATAAAAATTGGAGAATATTACGAGCTTGTCGACATTTTAACTGTCTGAGAAGTAGACATGTTGACTAGGACACATGCAAACAGATACTTCTGCTGTTTTCTGCCATTTTCCCTCTGTTTTTTTACTAATCGAATCAAAATTAGACATAAAGATCATAAGATCACACTAAAAGAAATGGTAGTCTTCATCCTAAAGTGCACATATGTAAATCTGCCTCACAGCTTCATCATCAAAAGCCTGACTGTGGCTCTGAGTCCACCACACCAACTCAAGGCACCTACTGCTTGGCGTTTTTGTCAAAAGTATTTTGCGAGATTCAAAACAGAACATTGCTGAGGGAAAATAGGTCTTTTGAGAAACACCTGTTGATTTCAAAGGGACTGTGATGCAATGGTCTTGGCTTTGCTTTAGACCATGAGGCCCTCTTTGGCTCTTCCACACGCACAGCATTTATCCTATTCTACTTTCTCAGTAATCCAGACTCAGTCAAACCACATGCTGTACGAATCTCCCTCAAGTGCTGACATATGTCCCTCTCAGCACAGGTTTTCCACTTCCAGTTCATAGCTTTTAATTGTATAGAGGAAACAGTTGTGCCAAATCGAGGTTTAGGACAAATCGTTTGGAGTAAAAGCAACGTGAACCTAATAGATCTTTGCTGATAATCTTAAAAATATTTCACAAACAAAATAAAACGTATTAACCGAGTAGTGAAATGTTACCTAGAGGCAATAAAATGACGGCAGAGTGGAATCATGCAGGTTTAAGGGGATGAATGCCGGCTCAGTTTCACACTCAATTTAGCAAAGTTAAACCTGCAAGTAAGTGATCTCATGCTCATGGGCCACCCGTGTGGGTGATTCACTGGCCAAGACCAGCAGTGGGGTCCACTTCAAGCTGCATCTCAATGTGGAGGTGGGGGCCACTGATGTGTCAGTGTATTCAAGGGCCTCATGGGCCCCCACTCCTCCTCCTCCTATAGAGACAGACTCCACAGGGAGAGAGGGATCCTAACGGGAAACTAACGGGGAGGTCCTTCCACAATCTAACTTTTCCTGTCCACCTCTGTTAACTTTTCCTAATCCTTCTCTTAAAGGCATCCCCATCCGCCTGGGCAGATGTCCCTCTCATTTGGGCCTGACTGGAAAGGAAGTGGGAACATCTGGGGAGAAGGACAGGATCCATGGAGGAAAAAAAACAAGAGGAGTCAGGAGTAGGAGGAGAGTGACTTTCCTGGAACAGTGGCGCAGGGTTAAAACAGGTTGGTGAGCAATACAGTAACAAAGGACCTCCTCCAAATGCACAGCGGGTTCACCTTTCAGCTTTTATGAAACCTAAGAGAGCTCAGACACGTCCGAGTTGGTTGACAGATGCGTCTTGCTTCTCGTTACTTGACCTGTTTGTCTGAGCTTCGCTGCGCACAGTGATGAAAGCTGGACGACACTTTCGCTTTCATCTGATGGAGTGTGAGTTTAACACGTGTACACACAAGTACATGACATCACAGCTAGTCTGGGAGTCAGTCATGGTCCAGCAGGCAACTTAAACAAGTGTGATGTGGAAACTTGAAGCCTCCAGTGCACAAACACCAAGGATGGACTTTGAACAGTGAAACAGGAGACATCTAGTGTCCAGCAGTTAAACTTGAGAAATATCTCATTAATAATATTCATAGATTTTTGTATTTTTCAATGACAGAAAAGGAGTGGATGTACTTTAATGATGTTTTAAATTAAGTTATTGAACGTTTTTGTGGGGGGGGGAAACGGACACAAGACACCTTAGTGCCTGTCTGGAGGGGATATTTAAGGTTCAAGGGACAAAAAAACTCAAAGATAAGGAGTTGCTGAACTCAAGCTGTACATATATTTATCAGTAATAGAGGAACCTAGCTGTAGTTTTGAGTTTGGTGGGGCTGGCTGGCACGGGGTCTTCATTCGGTGCGTAATTGCGCAGTAGGAGCCCGCTGATTGCTGGCATTCAAAGGAGACAGAAAGAGAGACGTAGCTGCCTAGAGACTTGTAATACTTACTGCTCTCTGGCGGTCCGTAGACCATGTTGAATTTGTATATTTCTTTGGCGTAGTACTCGGTCTCTGTGTTGTCCTGACCGCAACTTTGCTGCCGATCCCTCCGAAGCTCCTCCAGTAGCTCCTTGGTGCTGTTATACAATGCTTGGATTTGATAAGGGATTTTATTCGGTCCGAGGGACTGCGGAGGATTCGTCAACCGGAGTTTGCTCAAAATCTGACCTCGTATGGCCTCGACCCTCTTCCTTTTCACATGGTCGATATCCACGGTGGCACAAGTTGACAGAGACGAACTCAGAGTTGCGCAGTTGAGGAGGAGGACGAACAGTAAAGCCTTACCCAAATGCATCTTTCTCTCTGCATTTGGTTCGCTCGGTAGTTGAAATGTGACTGCCAAGGTCAGTGTCAATTAGCCTTCAAATCAAATTGATGAGCCCTGCTGTTGTTTTCTATCAACTTCCGAGGGAGCTGGTGCTGGAAAACTCCTCACTTAGTTCGTTTTCTTGTGGCAGTCCCTTTTGTTATCAGCAGAAATCCAAGTTTGTGTTCGCCCATTAGACATTACTCAATTCAAAGTCCCGAACAGCAGAAACTCTCCCACATTGGCTATATGAAATTTATCCTTCACAAATATATCTATAGGACCAAACTGACTTTTCTTTTGCATTCTTGTGCTCAATCCAGTAGATTTAAGTCGTCCCGCAGCTTGGCATATTTCTCCTCTCTTCTGTCTCATTAAAATCTAGTGCCTCTTTATTGTCTCTGAAGAGGCAGACCGCAGCCTGTCAGGTTAACGAGGTATATGCGACTTTGAGCGGTCGGTATGGCCTCACATGTTTTTTATACCGCTAGTTTCTGACGTTTGATGGAGGAGGGACCGCAGGCACCCGGCCGGGAGAGCCCAAATCATAACAGGGCTCACTCACTGCGACGCACCACACATCAACTGTGAGAGAGCACAGACGTAAAAAAAAAAAAAATAACAGCTTTATTTTCTGAATGTGAAGTTTGAAAGTTTTAACTTTAATATGCTCCCAAGTTTTATATGTATATACATATATATATATATATATATATATATATATTTATTAAGGCATATTAAGTGGAGTACAGATCTGATCATGCGGTCCTTCTTTGGTGTAAAAATGTTTTTAATAGTACCGTCAGTGGTCTCAGTTGATGTTTCTACTGCTTGTCTGCCGTATTGTAGGTGTGTTCATGGCCTGGGTCGTGCACCCTCTAGTGGTAGGTTGTGGTTCTCGGCAGTGGTTACTTTATCTGACAGCAAATTCCCCTCATCTATTAAATTATTCTCTCAGATTCTTTATAATATTGCACGTTTTCTTATGTCGTTAAGATGTTTATTCTCGTCTGAAACATAAAAGCTCAGGTTTCAGCTTTTGAGGCTGATTCAAGGACAGTTTAAATGTCTAGGACTCAATTATATCAAGTATAAACAAGAGTAAATATTCATTTGTTGAGCTTTAATCTCAAAATTGTGTCTCAAAGTTTCCCTGGACAAAAGAGAATTTAAAATGAGTATTTACTGAATATATTTCTGCGGCCGCATCCATAAAAATGACAATTATTTTACACGCAGACAAAATCCATAAAGATCATTTCTGATTATTCACAGTTGGGTCCCTTTTTGTCTGCTCTTCTTTTGCTGGAGCCTTTGTCCAAAGACCCGCACAATACATATCCTGTTGTCAGAAGCCGCTCTCATATTACAGAAATCGTTTCAGGCTTCACATTCTGGCGACGTGATTGCATTACTGTTCAAAAGTTTCTTCAGCCTGTGCAGATTTTCCCATGCCCTCTGCAAACCGCCATCCACACACAAAAAAAATAATTTTTCTGCACAGATGTCTGAAGGTTTATTTGCAGACCCCTTAAGTTATTTTATCTTTTTGATTCCCGCCCCCCCTCCCCTCCTCTCCCCTCCGCAGTCTGTTTTATCTCTATTCATAGAGCATATCCACATTCTCAGACCTATTTTGGGTCAAAGCTCACTCAACCACTGGAGGCCCCCGTACCCAAACATGGGGTCTGGTATTTCACTTTTGTTTCTTTTGCCCACCAGTTTGCATAGCAAGAATGATTTTTCTAGAATGTCCAAACTTGGTAAATATTTGGCTTTGTGTCATGAATCATATGTCCAGGTGCCTGTGTGTGCCATACACAAACACGCTTGATTTATGCCGCTAGTTTGTTGGAATTTGACATGAATATGAGGCATATATTTACACGTTTTCTCAGAACAAGGTTCATTTGTTTCCTCAGCATGTCACGATACTTTTAAATGATTGCAAATCAATCTTTAACAGCACGCTTACCTAACACCTTTAGAGTCAGATGTATGGAGAAAATGTGATTAATTTCATCACTATATCAGTGAACAGCACTCGATTCATTGACTTCTGATTTATTTTAAGAATGTCAAGTTTCTTCATTTATATTTTTGTATGAAAATGGCTTTGAATCAGCAATTTGTCGCCTCACATAACACCAGTTGCAGTAAAGCTTTCACAGGCGAGCAGTCAAAGCTCTTTTGTTTAATAATCAGGCTCCTCGGTATCTATTGTCTTTAATGCTGTGTCATAGGAACAGTGTTGTTGTTCTGTTTATTGTTTGGGAATTGGTTTCCAGTAACATCGCTCCAAGCTTTGGCTAAAATGTCTTCATTCATAAGTTTGGCTCAGGGATGTGCGAGTGATCCAAACCCAAAATGGGTGTTTGGGCTTTTTGCATGATCCAAAAATGAGCAGGGAATGAGATGTCTTCATCGCCATTGTGGAACTATTTTAGGCCAAGCACCCAGGTCCCACTTCACCACAGTCCTATATGCATATTATATGCATGTGTACTATCTCAAAAGTTTGAAGGGTCAAGGGTTGTGACACAACACAGTCATTTCTGACGTGATGTGTGATTCTGTGATCTTTATTCTCGATGATAATCTTCCACTGGTAAATTATTTACAGTGTCTGTTGCACACCTCAGTGAATATACCTTTATTAATGTGGCTTATTTAAATTTCCTTTCTATTGATAAATTCTAGCTGCTGAAATCACGCTTTAAACTTGACATTTGGTTGTTCTGATGCCATGAAAGAGGGCCTTCTTTGTTCTGTATCTGTCCCATCCTTTGGTAATTACAGTAATGTTGGCAGTTCTCCATTAAGCCAGCAGGTGATGCTGCTTAACAAACAATGTGTGTCTGTATACCTACAGGAGAGGAACTCCAGATTTTAAACATTTTTATGATTATTTTATATAATAATGTACATGGCTACTTTATTAGTTCAAATCTAAGGCAATCCAGTACAACAGCTTAGATATTTATTCTACCTTCACAAAGATAACAATATTTAGTTTTGATTGACACTGTCAATCATTTAACTACATGTTTAAAGTGGCCAGGTAGCGTTTATTTTAAGCTTAAGACATCCCCAAAAATCAACTACAATATTTGTAAGTCAACAAAATGTATCAATACACCATTCCCAGGAAAAATTGAATTATATATTGTTTGTGAAATGCCACAATCAGTTGGAAATAAATGAATGAGTCACTTCATTTTCAAATATACACAGTAACGTTTGAATCCGCATCAGCTGACATGCTGCAAATTAGAAAACCTAGATCTGAACTCATCGGCCTCATAAACACCACCGTTGGACAGCACTCATCGTCTTTCGTTCTACCTCTCTGGTCGAATCAAAAACACAAACAAAAAAGCAAAGCAGAATTTTAAATTATAATCTACAGGCTTCACTTCGAGGTTGAGCGTCTATTTCCGTTCGTTTTATCAAGTTTCTGTGGAGAAATTCTGTAATGGGTTGCAGGTCTTCATCAGAAGGCCGGACACACACCATCACATGGACTTTGTCTGGTGTACCCAAATTATGTCATCCCACACACACACACACACACACACACACACACACACACACACACACACACACACATACTCACCCACACACACATTGTACTGAAACTGTCTGGGGATTCCTAGACATGATCCCAGACATCACCATCAAAGTTCACTTTTACTCCAAGCGTCCTCCAGTGATTACCTCACTGCTGGGTCAGGTTTTAGTGAGTCACTCTCCGGCAATCTCTCCGTCTCGCACAACACACGGAATAGGAATGCAGCTACAGACCAGAGGATGAAAACAAAAACACATGCTGGTAGTCATACGGAGGAATATGTCCTCTTTTTTTCCTGTAATGTAGGTTACATTCCTGCTGACTGTACTTGTCAGAGTAGTCGCTACAACTGTAGCGCTTAACCTCTTCGAGCAGCATGGCCATCGGGCGACTGTTGTGTTTACGAAACTTTTGGTTTTTTAGGGGGTTTTGGACAGACTTCACCATCTGACCACATACACACAGACTGCTTAAGACTGGCTAGACAGAGTCAGACAAACCCAAAATACTAAGTAGCATCCTGCCAGATTCCCCTACTACAGCACACTGACAAGCCAGCACAGTAAAGTCTGCTTCGTCTCGGGGTAACAAGCCTATGAGTCATACTTGGGAGTCAGTTGGACAGGAATGCTAACAGGAGACCCCTAAAACCCACACCAGCGGAGACAATGATGTGTATATGTCATAGCCATACAACTCAAATGACTCATTTGATTCGTCCACCATCTGTGTTAGTCATCGGTTGTCTTAATACATGTACATAGGAAAGCAATACCGCGCCGGCTAGACGATGACTGAAGGTGAGATCACGTGGATCCGGCAAAAGCTTGTCTGTCATTTTATCATCGTTGGTGTCTGAGGTTTCATGCCTTATCTGTCAGTCCCCAAAATAAGTACAATATTTACATTGATTGCTCTGTGTTGTGCTTAGATCTGGGACAGTGGGCAACTTTGTTGATTGGCAGCTCCAAATCGCTTCAAGTGATTAACATATAAGAAATTTGAATGTTGGTATAATCCCAGAGGTCAAGACTTCTCTTTTCTGACTTTTCTTAACTCTCCACCGAAGTCTGAATAGCAGTGCTACTGCCCATCTTCACCAAGACATGCCATGCTAGCACTTACTGATCTCTGAAGAAGACTTAAAGAGGACTGTGAGTGTTGACAGAAGAAATGTATTCTTCCTCTGACAAATTAAAAGCTTTATTTATAAGCAATAAAACACATCTTCTCTCTACAGCCTGGTCCAGTAAGACTAGTAGCTTATTGTTGCTAAATGTTAGCTAATGTTAGCAACCTTCTGCTAGAAATTGCTCTAAAATAGTCAAAGTCAGTTTGTTGACTTTACGACTCTCCTTTTATGTTTTAGCATTCACCGTTATCCCCTAACTACTCACTTGTGGCAACTGTGGACACTGTTCAACAAAGGTTAAAGAGCCTTAGTAAAGTTCCTTGTAGCTGCTTTACAGGACAAATGTGTGGAGGATTTAGTCACATCTAGCAGTGATATTGCCGATTGCAATCTCGTCAGCTCACCCTCTCCTACCCAACATGAAGAAGAAACTACGACGGCCTCAAAAGATGCAAAAATCTACAGGCAGCGTACCGTAGCTCATTCTAAGGTAACAAAAACACAGTGATTGTTATTTTCAGGTCATTATACACTAATGAAAATGCTTATTATATTTCATCATTGCCATTTTCTATAAAGTCTTACACACTGGACCTTTAAGTAATTGTTGCAGTTGTTCTGGTCAAATTTGCTGCTAACTTGTACATCTATCTATCAAATTAATGAAACTCTTTTTTTATTTTTCATATTACCGTTTTTGATACATCCATCTGAAAGTTGTTGTGTGTTTTTTTGTTTGTTTGTTTGTTTGTTTTGTTTCGTTTTTTGTTGTTTTGTTTTTGTTGTTGTTGTTGTTTTTAGGCACTAGGGGGCAGAAGACCATCAAACCAGCTGAGAGAGACACAACAGGATGCTAACTTTGTCTACAAAAGGGTGCTTGCTGGCAGGAGACATGTGGGGACATCAACATCCAACCGGCGTCGTGTTTCTGGCTGCCTGATGAATGTAATGTGTATGTAATATTCACTTTAATTTTTACATCACAACAACTCCTCAGGGAAACACTTGGGTGTTAGCATGCTAGTCTTGGATCTATCTAGATCTATCCATCTAGATGCTAACTTTGTCTGTCTGCTGTTTGGGGCTGTGTTGGTGAAAACAGGTTTGATGGAAGGAAAATGAAAAAACTATACTGTAAATCAGCTGTAAAACAAAGATAATGAGCTAAATATGCTAAAAAAAAAAAGTACAAATTAATTATCATAACTAATATAGATCCCTTCACATTATACATAGTCATTTGATTACTGTATATTAAAATGTAAAAATATGGATGATAATTAAAATATTTAAAATTAGAGCTGCAGTGATTTTAGTTGTCAACTATAAAATCAATTGGCAAGTATTTGGAAATTATTTAATTGTTTTAAGTTATTTTTTAAGAAAAATCTTCTCAAATGAACATTTTCTGTTTTTGTTAGTCTTCTGTGACCTCACTGTGGGCTTTGGGAAACTGATCAACATTTTTTGACATTTTAACGGACCAAATAACTCATTTCTTAATTTAAGGAAAATGACCAACAGATTAATTAATCGCTAATGAAAATAGTTGTTAGTTGTTTCCCTATTTAAATTTTGTTTTTTATCGTTCCTCTTGAAAATGACCTTTGTCATTTGTTCTTCGGGCTTTTTGCTGCCCTGGTCGTAGTCGTGGTCTTTGGCAGGCTCTCTGTGACGGCTTGCTCCCATAAGACGGCATATTGTGGCGGTCTGATGTCACAAAGGTGAAGACTGTTCACTTTACATCTAGGTCTGAAGGGGTGGTGATCTGCTGAGTTAAGGCCTTTTTGGAAAGCAGAGGACAAGGTGTCATTGGGCCCCTGCATGAATATGAAATAGCGACGTCCATGATGTTGATTCACACTCCAGACAAATACTGTCAAAGCTAAGGCTAAACACACTTAGCATTTTTTTGATTAGCACTCAGTGTGTGTAAGACGGGAGGAAGTTGCTGTGCTCAGTGATGTTTGTTGTGATTACTAATGGCAGGGTTTGCGCAAATGATTGATGGCTAGAGGCTGTCAGCGATTCCAGTTATGATTCATCTCAGTTTAATCATGTTACCAAACCATGAAGGATTCTTTTTCAATGACTTAACTTTCTTCATTTTCAGTGTTGCTTTCATGCTAAAATATACGGCGTTCGCTCCCATATTTACTGCTGATCAGCTATATTTAGGAAGGACAGAGAATAAGGAAAGGAAACAAGTCTTTGAGGCCCACTCTAGCTCATCCTTGATCTTTGTATGGAATTTCAGGGAAAACCACATCAGGCCCCTTTTTTTTTTTCCCACTTCCCTCCAACTTTAACCCTCCACACCCCCCCCCCCCACCTCTGTATTCCCGTAAGTGCTGCAAGTTGGATAATGAGGAAATTGGCTTTTGGAATGGTGGCGGCGTTGGCACACATTGCAGAGAAAGTGTCAAAATAACAGAGAAAACACAAAAAGAGCTTTACTGGAATGTTTCCAATTAAAAACAGACATCGAACAGTAGATATGGAAGGCCAGGGGTTAATGTCTGTTTGCTGGTTTTGGGTGAGCACACTGATGTGTGCGACTCCTCTCTCAGCTAAAACACAACGTAGGTGTGTGCTCGCGCACGAGGCAGCGGCGTGCACACAAACACAATAGTAACGTGCATGTATGCATTCACACACATACACACACACACACACACACTCCCAGCACTGGCCAGGTTAGTGCTGGCCTCCTCATGCAGAGTCTAGACAGGAAGCTAGCCCATGCCAGATTAGGGATTTTCTCCCTCACACCCTCACAACATTACACACACACACACATATATACACACACGCACGCAGACACACAGTTATACTGCTGGCAGTCATCTTCTTTCAATATGTCTGTGTGTATTGTGTGCTTGGAAGTGTGTCAGACGGAGGGAAAAAGAGAAAGAAAGGGAGGCGAAAACAGAGACTTGGTGACAGAGACCTGTGTGTACAGAGGTTTGTGTGTTTGTGTTGCTTGTCTGTCTTTGTTTGAACAAGTCTCGCGCAAAATAAAAAAACAACCCGGCCACAAAGATTCTGCGTCAAAAGCTCTTTTTTTTCTTCTTCTTCTTCTTCTTCTTCTCCTTCTTTTTTCGACTCTATTACTCATTTTTCCTCGACTTTCCACTCATTGAAATGATGAGTCTGAGGCGCAGTGTGAAAAGTTCAACTTGTCCTTCCCAGGTACAGAGGCGCACTGCATCCTGTAGTGCTTAGCTAAATTAAACCGAGCCCCTACTGTTCTCATCTGCTCACCTGTAGCCCCTGCCAGGCCCGGCCATGACCTTTGAACCCACACAGATGGGTCTGCATAATAAGACACGGGCACACACGGCTAAGTGCCATCTTGGACATGTTTGATGGGTAGCTATATAGGACTAGGAATGTCTGAATACTGTATGTATTGGAATGCTAATGCATTGACCTTTCCGAGCAGGTGAGGGCGTGTGTGAATGTGTGTGTTTCTATATTTCTCCGTGTGGGTTTGACTGAGCTTTTAAGTGTAAATACAGATCGCTAATAGAGGTGTGTGCTTACTGTACACAATCTTTGTCTCTCTGTGCGTTGCTGGCCTGAGGCCAATGGCCTCTGTGCCCCGTGTATGGCAGGCTGGGCTGTACTTTTCACTCTAACTGTATGAATATGCATAGCCTCCTGGCCTGTCAGACATAGCGGTATAGACACGGATTATCAAGACCTTTCTTAAAAATGTTATATATAGCTGAAACTGTACAGCTGGCATCCAAAATTTGCCATTGTCAAAGGCAGAAAACAATCAATCCAGATCAATCCAATCGATTTTGGGTGAATCATACTGTTCTTTTTTAACCTCTTAAGCCCGAGCCCCGGGGAGTCGCTCTGCAACAAAAAGCATGAAACTGTGTACTAATCACATAACAATACAGTCATATTTCACCTTAAATTAAACAGGAGAAACTCTGCTACAAGCACATATAAGTCATATTTACACACGCAACACAAACACAACTCAAAAACCAAGCGAATTAATCGGCAAATCTCAAAATCTGTATAGTGTCATAGAGTCAACCCACTCACCACGTTTCTGTAGCTCGTGCTCAAACAATGAGACAAACAATGTGTCATGAAAGCTGAGACTGTGACAATTCCAACAGTTACCATGAGTATTGCTCTATTACGAAAAGTCAGTAAAGCAGCAGCCAAAGAATATTTATTTATTTATTAGATATAAAGAATAGAAGAATAGAGAATAGACCTTGTAGTTGCAGAGATATGTCATTTTCGAGCAGAGGCCTGAAAAAGATCCCGGGGCTTAAGAGGTTAAGCACGTTTTATGACTGTGTGCTCGGCATGAATGTATGTTGAACTACTGTTTTTAAGAGGGAGCTGTTGTTTGACCCCGTAGACTTCTACGGATTCAAATCAGCGTGAATTTACGTGAAGCAGGTTTGTTGGTCTGGCACCAAATAAATAAGAAATAAAAATATAATAGTCGTAATTTTTAATTTACCTTAGGACATGAAATATTTGATGTTGACACAAAGCAATCCAAATCATTTTTTCATTATAAGGTTTAAAGTGTTATTTTTAGATGGTAGTCATCTCCACTCAAGTCCTTCTGCACCGACACCGCCTGAATATATGAGCATATTTACACCTTGTCTTAGAGAATATATGACATATGTGCACTGGCCACTGCTGCATTAACAGTATATTTCATCCCCTTCTTGGTTCAGTCTGTGAAATGGTCCTCTTCATTTCCCACATGAGTGGTTTTCTTATCATCCAGACCCCCTCTCGCCTGCCCCAGGTGCTGAGTTAAAGTCGATAAAACACCCAAATATTCTGTTAAACATGGGCGGCCTCTGCCATGTGGCCGCTCCCTGCAATGCTTCCTGGGTAATTATGGTAATAACTCAGCCGTCAGAGGCGAGGCCAGAGGCCCTGGGATGACGAGGTCAGACCGGAGAGCCTGAGACGAGAGGAGGAGTGTGGTGGCGGGGGGGGGCGACGGGGGTCAAGGTGAAGCGGGGCGGAGCTCTCGCGCCGCTATCCCATAAACCCTCGCTGTCACATCAGAGGCCGCTGGATGTATGTGGACATTCCCTCTGATCTGTCCTCCTCAACAATCAAGATGCTGATGAGGGATGATGACAAGTGTTTGAGTAGCTTGGTTATTTGTGCGGCCTTGACTGACAGACGCCTGCTCGCGTGGTCTGCGGGGAAGGTCAAAGCGCGCCTCTGTTTGGACTGTCGTGCTGTTGAAACGAGAGATTACTAATCGTCGTGAGACATTTAACTGTAATGGCAAATATTGATGGGGTTTTGAAAAGCAGATTGGGCATTATTATTGTTTTTCTTTTTTTTTTTTTTCTTTTTATTGAGACGGTCAGAAAATTGAGAAAGGCACAGGACAAAATGTTCTGGCGGAATCTGATCCATTATGGGTACACGTGGTCCCAGAGACGGAGGTGTACACCATCACTTTCAGAAATTAAAATCGACTTCTTTGTATTCTCTGTATTGTCTGACCGCTTGCACACTCTGACGACAATCTCTGTATGATGAATAACTGAGAAAGAAACAGAGCAGACTCAACGTTTCGGTTCATGTTCGGGTTTGAGCGATGATTCAAAAATCATGTATAGCTTTTCTATCGACACTGACTACATTATTAAAGTGAATAATCCAGAAGCAATGCGTTGTTTTACTCCCTAAATATAACAATATAATTCTTTGCTGTTCAGGTTATGGGAAGTAATCTTATTTTGGTAGAAGGTACTAAAAATACCAAAAATAGAAACACCATAACAAAGTAAAAGCACACAGTGACTCACTTACTGTGGTCTGTGTGCGTGCGTGTGTGTGTTTCAGTGCGCGTGCGCTTGCACGTGTGGCCCGAGCCTTTTCTTACATAACCTATATTTAGACTCAAAAGTTATGCTAGATGAACAGTGACAGAAACACAATATTCCCCCATATTCTGGCCAAATTCTGGTCAGGGGGGAGACCACAGGAAAATGTTACCATTCAATCACCATTTTGGCTTCTTCAGCATTTCTTCATTTCCTTGAACCTTAAATTTTCCCTTCTTGTGCTACTCCTTCATCACCCAAGCCAAGGCTTTGTCTAGGTCATTCCAGTCTCTTTGCATAGAAATTTCCTCGCTAAAGTATAAATTTGATAGGAAGTGGAGTGAAGTGACAAGTGTAATAATTTCCAGTGACACACATCTCCATTCAGACCGAAGTTTAATGTAAAAGTGATCAGTGCCAGGGCTATTATCGTAGGCATCCAGATGTCAGGGAAAATGAGAAAGCTGCATTCAGGGAAAGTGTGAGTAAAAATCTAACACCACATTGCAATGAATAACTCCAAAAGGCACCAGGAAGCTCTCTACTTAAGTTATTTTGAAGCCTAACCAGTATTAATATTGATAGATCTGATCTCAACCTTAATTTGCTACATAGATCATAATTCCCAGGTATATTTTTCTGTTTTAAAGCACGAGCCAGTGCCAAGTCTCTGAATATCTCAGTTCAGAACCCATCAGTTTATTCCTGCCCTGCTTTATTGAACCCTTATTCGTGCTTACATAGTTACATACTGTAGTTTATTCACTGCCATCCACCCCGTGGTTCATTGAGACCCCTGACCTGCAAACAACTATAAATATTTATTTGCGTCGGCTTGTCTAAAAATAACTGTATTACAATAGAGTGTCCTGGAAGAGGTCCAGGAGAGTTGTGCAGCGAGCAGTAGTCAGCATTCAGAGTCCGGCCTCTGTGTCCAGAGAGAGATAGGGCAGTGTCAAGAGGCAGACATATTGATAGCTTTGTGGTCAACAGGAAAAAAGTCACTTAGCCGGGGATCCTTTGGGTCCAAGGATGTATTTCTGGAACACGCAGACGGAAACGAGGAGCATTTTGGAGTGATGCACAGTGGTTCTCCAGTGACATCCATAAACACTATCCCCGTCCTTTTTACAACATCAGAGTCCTGAATTTTAAATGGAAGTAGTGATTCCAAGGTTAGAAATATTATAAACTGAGCAACAGCCCAAGTGTGGACAAAATAGACTCAAAACATCCCTGCTGTATATTGATATTACTGGCAGTTCAACAACAGTGGCGTATAGATATAGATTTATATGCAGTAGTCATCATGTGAATACTAAAATAAAAAAATAGAAGCAGAGTAAAAGCTGATGTTAACTTGTTGAAGCTGTTGATGCAAACGTGTCATTTGTGGCTATTTGTTGTCCTATTCTGTACCAGCATTATCTCCACAGACACAGTGAGTATTATTCTGGATTAAAAAAAAAAAAAAACAGGCCTTATTCATCAAGCGTCCGGTGAAGAAACCCTGATCCATGATTCATTTTTGCCTTTCAGATCAAGATAAAACCATACAGGAGGTCGAATCAGGGATCGATCCTGCTTCAGAATTGCTATATTTCATAAGATTCAAAACTGAAGTTGAACTGAAGTTGAGCTCAGAGCTCACATCAATTTCTTCTGCAGGTGAAAGCAAAAAATAGAATATATTCCATATTCCATTTGGTTACAGGCTATAGCGCGCTCAGCAACACAGGAACTATGCGGTCTGTACCTGCACTGTAAAATTGAAGTAATTCACGCAAAAGTAATACACAGTTAAATATAACTGCACTTCCTGAGAATAAACCTGAGTTAAACATACTAGAATCCAACAATGAGTCAATTGACAGTTAAATAATCCTGAACTATTTGATGATCAATTAATCGTTGGCAGAAAATGTTGATTTTAGCTTCTCAAATAGAGAATTTTGGAGATTTGGACTTCTAAAACAAAACATTTAAAGATGTAACATTCGTAATTAAAGAACATTTTTCCCCATTTACTGATTTTATAAACCAAACGATCAGTTAGTCTGGAAAATACTGAATGAATTAATAATAAAAATAACTGTGACACGAAAGAAAGAGTAGAAAAAATGAATAAGCATATAAATAATCAGCTGTAACGTGAATTTTGTTCAGCACAGGTCGGTTTGTGGACTGAACGGCGCGGTGTGCAGCGCTGGATTGACTGAAGTGAAGAGTTACACGATCCCACAGCAACAGCTCAGACTGAAGCACGGTCGGCTCAGAGACAAACCAATTCAAACTCAGCTCTGTGGCGGTAATTCTATTGTCTTCCTATTGTCTTCATTCTTTGTGCCAACGCTGTATGCCAGTCAATATCAAACTGTCTGCCAGTCTGGTTCAGTATGAGACACAAGTCTCACTCCGCAACTTGTGCCTCTCCTCCCCAATCCCTCCTTCACCCCCAGAATGCAATAAATGTCCGGCCATCATTTATTTTAATTCACTCCCCTCTTGCACAGATGAAATGGATTCGTAACCTTGTAGGACAAGGACGTGCATGCCGTCTGCCGTCAGTTGCTGAGTTATTCTCTATTCTTCTAGCATAGTGAGCGAGAGAGGGAGAGGGGAAGAATGAGAGAGAGCGAGAAAGAGGCCCAATGATGAAGAGAAATAGTCTGGCATGCAAATTGCCGGCTGCCATGTCCAATGAGGAGGCCTGGTGGAGATTGTCACCGTAGAAACTCTGGACAGGGTTAACGAGGCTGAGGCAGAGACAGAGTTTAAAAAGACAGCAGCAGTGGCGGAGGAAGGGCGGGAAAAGAGTGTCTGAAAAAAACTCAAGAGTGTGATTTATTTGCCAAATCAAGGCACGATGAGTGGATTATGGCTAGCCTAATGAGAAAGAGTGTTTAGGGGATAGCTAATTGGACGTGACCAAGGAGGAGAATGCTAAGAGCAGGAGGAGATGGAGACTGGGTGGCGTATGTCATTCAAGTTAGAGTAGTTTAACTCAGGGCGTGGAAGTGAAGCCGTGAAGTGAGTGCAGGTGTGTAGGGCTGCAACGGACGATCGATTAACCTGCAGATCATTCTCTCAGTTAATTGTTCACGAAATGTTAAAAAAATGACATCTGACTGATATAAAACTAAAGACTAAAATAAAGATGTTCAATTTACTGTCTTATATAACAAAAAAAAACACATCATCACATCTGAGAAGCTGGCACATGAGCACAAGTTTTGCTTTTATGATTTAAAAATGGATGAAACGATGATTTGATTATCAAAACAGGCGACTGATTTTCCGTCGAGCGATGAATCAACTAGAAGTTTCAGCCCTACAGGCGTGTTGTCACACCTCGACTAACCACCCTCAGCGGAGCAGACTTGGTGCAATGTTTAGCCCGCCTCCTGCGCAGTGTTGTTTGTACGGTATATCATATTACTTTTTGAATAAACTGCAGAATCTCTTGTTATTATTTCCAGCACAGCACACATGATCTGTGACTGTTCTTCCATCGCTGGGTTTTCACAATGATCTCACCTAATTCACTTCACCTGTTTGTGTCTCAACATCATCTGTTTGTGTCGTCACCTTAGAGACTCGGGATTGAGTGAATCCAGATTGCGGACCTACTCCTAAACCTGAGCAGTGATCATATTTCTGATTTCAGATTTCATTTTGCATCGTGTTTAAGTCAAAGAGGACAAGGAAGTCAAGAAAATCTGTAGACAAACGTCCCTTTTTGCTACTAAAATGCAGCCTCTACCTTCTCTGGTTGGGTCATGGCTACACCCAGCAACGTTGTAATGCCCACTAGAGGGTAGTATTTAACTACAGGCAGCATGAATATGTTTTCATACTTTCTGCTATGCATGCTGTATCCATTTCCTGCTTGTCTGTCTTTACGGCTGGATTAAGTTGAGATTTTTGTTTCCTCGAGTCACTTGAAACATTCACGCCCGGATTCAAAAGCTCACAGAGTTGTGGTCATGATTTGTTGAGTCTAAATGATCTGATTAACAGCAGAACCACAACTTTTTCTTTTCACTCATCTCTAATGTTTTTTTTTTTTGCTCACAGTCGAGTCGTAGTTTTGACATCTGAGCAGTGCAGGGTTCTTGTTTATTTGTTGTTTTTTATTGTTGGTTATTTATTGTATTCCGCATGATCCTGTTGATACGTTTCATCACATAAAGTCACGTTTGTTGAACTCTCCGACTTGTGAAAAGTTGTGATAGGTTATTACCATTTTTAAATTGATTGCACAGATTTGGACTTTTGTATTTCATTAAAAGTAGCATGTTTTAGAAGCATCATACAGATATTTGTGTCACCGCCTGCTGCTGTTTCATTTTTTGGACAGATTTTTGGCCAAGATTTGATCGTCTACAGCCGCCGTGTTTCTTTCTGCATTAATATTTTGCACAAAATAATACACACTTTAATGATTTACTAGACATTCTTTCTTTCTTTCTTTCTTATTCAACATTTGATGTCCACATACCTAGTTTATTAAATCAACTTCTCACTGCTCAACATTTTAAAGCCACCCGTTTCTTTTCTTTGCGTTGAATGCAGATCATCTTAGTGATGACATTTCCTTTGTGTGTCCACTGAAGTCCTTGGAAATGTTTGTGTTGCATCCATCTGATCGCCGCGGCGTCTCTCTCATTTCATGAGTGCAGCGGCATGCACATTTGAAATGGGTTAGGACACAAATGGGATTAATGCTTGCAAGACATCTCCTAAAGCGTTTCCACCTGTAATGTTGTTTGCAGATGCACTAAATGAGATGTCTCAGCGGGAGCAAACGTCTCTGTATGCAGAGCTAACGCAGCGAGGCCTGCGCCAGGCTGCACTGTGACCCCCCCCCCCCCTCCCCCCCTGATGCAGCTCCTACGTTCTGGCTCCAGTTTGGACAGGACGTAGCATATAGGGAAAGAGACAACATGGGAAATGTGATTACACGGTCGCCTAATGTAAGGGAATCTCATTTGTTTTGTCGACCGTTTGATTGTTCCTTTCTGCGCTGGCAAATTCAGGAAAATACAATGCAGATGTGGATGAGGGCGAGCAGCCATTGTTACCACCCAATCTGAGGCAGAGCGCTTTGACTTTGAAAACCTCAAACTTTGAGGAGGAAAACATGATTTTAAACGAAGCTTCTGTAGCCTTACATAGGATCTTCTCTGACACATAAACACACATTCGTCTGAATTCGTAGCACAAAAAAAAAATACACCATCGTGCTCTAAACGTAAGTGTGAAAATAAGATATAGAAACTGATCGTAGAGAGTGCAGACTGTGGCCACGATGCAGGATTATGACGTAAGATGTCTATTAAAGGAAAGACTTTCCTAACCAAGACGAATGAGTGATATCGAGCTCTGGCATGACAAACGAGGGCTGAAGTGTCGCAAGTGTTTTATGACGGTCCCTAGGGTCCTTATCTCCCATAACCCCTGACCCCTCGACCTTTTTAAACCACAAGGGTGATTACAAGTGGCCGGCCGATGGTGTAACTGCTGTACTAAAACACAGTTTCACACAACCTCGATCTGTGTTGCAGCCGGCAGCTACTTCAAGCAGAATTATAGATCATATTTATACAGACATGTGCATTGAATTAAAATGCATAAAGTGAAACAGATATTAATAGTTTTGTAGACAATAAAAAGACAAACCGCAAACATTTGCCTCGGATTTTCAAACCTAACAAGACATTTCTGGACCTGAAGTAAAGTAGCATGCACCACGTACTCTCTGCTGCTGCTGCTGCCGCCCTAACCGGTCAGCAGAGTGATGAGCAGAGGACTCACTCACCGCTCATCCTCTACACCTGTCATGTAACAGACTATGATATCTGTTCCCCATGGGACGCATAACTATGTGACACTGGCATTTTTCACAGCGGGCTCTGACAGCAACAGCAGCACTGACCGTTAAAACCCTGGGGCAGGTAGTAGTTTATCGAACGGCGCTGAGGTGAAAGAACAGCTTTGTAAAAGTAAAACAGAGACCAGGAGGCTTTTCCAGCTTTTTTTTTTTTTTTTAAATGTCATTTTAGGATAAATTTAAGGGTCCTATAAAGGCGGCGACTGTGCGATCTCATTTCCACAACAAGCGCACGAGATGAATAACTTGAGTTGGCTTTTGCCCCGCCGCCGCGTGTGATTAGTCGTTTGTTTACTGACAGGATGAATTTTGGGTGAAGACAGGTAATTGATGTACACATGTGCTCACGTGGACGCGGAGTGTAACTGGCTACTGGAGATGTACATCATTTTCCGTAACATTGCAGTCTGAGATTAGTGCAGGGGTCCCAGGGGTCTCGCTCGTCACTCCATTTCCTAAATTGACAGCTGGAGAAACTCTATTCCACCGGACGTGATAAACGACACGGGGCGTCGGAGGAGTGTGTCGCAGAAGAGAGAAAGGAGTGATAAATGGGGGAGGTTGGGAGGAATCAGGGCAGATGAAAGTTGTTGGGCACTGAGAAATGACTGACAGCTCATTATGAAAATCCGAGAAGAGAGTCTAACTTGTTCGGCCGAGCTGTTTTCTGTATTTTCTTTTCTTTTTTTTCTTTTTTTTTTTTTTTTTACCAATCTCAAACACAATGAATACAGGCACAAACGTCCCCTAACATTGAGGCCTTTAATTGTCCGTGACTGAGTTCTTTTCAGCTGGTGAGAGCGAGAATGCAAGAATAACAAGAAAAAAAAAATCAAGAAATTTCAAGAGCATAACAAAAATCTGCAAATGTGAACAGGCTGCAAACTCACTGATACCAGACGCAGCGGGTCGAAGCCCTGTATGTACTGTGTTTGTCTGGTTTTCTGTATCACATGCTATTTATAAAACCGACAGCACATTTGTTTAATATATCATAGAGACACTGTGGCTGCTGGGAAAAAAATTACATTTTTGTATGTATGGATATGGATATCAAATATTCCTGTCTTTGGCAGCACAGAGAATTCTAATTTAAGCTGCAAGTAGTTCAAAGTTTTTTTTTGTCAATATCTTTGTTGAACATTTTTCCTTTTAACAAAAAAAAAATGACAGTATTAAAGGGGAAGACTGTGTCGCACAATAAAGAGACCCCAAGCAAAGCCGGTGTCAGAGAAAGGGGGAGGACAATGGTACACATCAAAAACAAAAGAAATGATACAGTATGATGCAGATCCATTAGAGACAGCATCTGCATCCTGTATTTCTGGACACTCAAGCAAGTATACGTTACGGTCCGTGTAACCCCACAAGTCATGTACGTATTCATACAATGTGAATGTGTCGGATCATAACTGTAATCTGCCAAACCTTTCATCACAGTGGTTACCAGTCTAGAACCAATACTGTATATTTCAAGAGCGGGGCTCAAATCTTACAAAGTACACGACTCATACATTTTGACCTACAGTATATGTCAAATATTCCATCAGTATCATATCAAAAACAACTTTGTCCCACCCAGCCAGTGTTGGAGGTTTGCAGTCAGTCTACTTCAGCAAAATACTAAGAAGATATATAATAAGAAGAATACAAAGAAGTCTACTACTGAATCTACTGAATTTTTGCATTGCGTGTCCGGGAGTCCAAACTGCACACACGCAGGGTCAGCGGTAGTCCATCTGTTATGTTTCAACGCCAGGAGCGACTTTACCTTGTGAACTAGGAAGTTTCCACCTTTGGTCAGGTGCTTTTCAGTTCTATTTTTGCCTACATGTACTTTGCACTGGACATAGGTTACTATTTTTGCATGACACCACAATTTTTGTTCTCATTTTCACCTTATTGTCTACAGTATAACCCCTTTTGTCATTTACATTTATAGCGTACACAAAGCTGTAAGTCACCCATCAGGACATTAGAAAGCTCAAGGAAACCCTTGAGATTGCCAGTTGCCGTTGCTTTATTGGGTATTTTCCCCCAGTACTCTTACTAGCTTCTTGCAACCTCACTCAATTTAGTTGTTTTAGCCCCCTATGGCCGTGTTGCTGATTTTGAATAAGTGCTCAGGGCAAGAGGGGTCAGCTGCAATTTCAGCCGTAGCTAAACTGGTCTATTCTAATGTGAGATCTGAGGTGACTTTGACTTTTGATTAATGACAGTTCTCCAAAGGACATATCACCAGGAAAAAACTTTCCACTGCATGAAAATCACTTCCAGTAAAAGAAGAAAACATCTATATCTTTATGCATACACAATGCGGCACTGACTGACTGCATTCAATGTGAAATAATACCCAGGTGCCGTTACAGGAGGCAAACACTGAAAGTGTTTGTTATTAAAATATTTGTACTTCTTGGGCCCCAAAGGCCCACTATGCCTTTTCTCACTTATGCATATTTCCATTATAGTGACATCAAGCAAACAGAGAAATGCTGCCGCCGCCTCTCTGCTGTTCTCTCTCTCCTTCTCTCTCTCTCTCTCTCGAGTGCTTCTCTCACAGGCTGTGAAAACAGCAGCCCCAGGGAGTATTCATATCCCATGAGCCCTTGGGGCAGAAGGCCCGAGGACATGCTATGGGGATGTATGGAGGGGTGTTGTGGGGGGGGGAGGAGGAGAGCTGCACATCTCAATATAAACACTATAGATAAATGTAAAGAAAGCAGAGGTTGAAGAGAATTAGCCCGTTTGGGATTCTCGCAAAGAGATAATGAGAAAAAGTAGCTAGTACAAACACAGACGAGCTACTGTTAGAGTTTGACTGATGTAGACAACTGAAGACAGTCCCAAAACAATAGACAATGGTAAATCTTTTATTTGAATGATATGGATATGTGTCTGTTTGTAGCGTGTATATAGCTTGAGTTGATCGCACACGTTTTCTGGATCACTGTCCTTTCCGCTAACTGGCACATGAGGTGTGATTGTGTGTCAGTTGCGGACAAAGAGGGCGAGTTAGGCTCAAATATTTTCTGTTGACCATCATGTATAGTTTCGTCACATCATGACAAGTTGTGTTTGCTTTTCTTTTGTTTAATAAAACGTGTCTGATTATGGACTCTCGGACTGGACTGAACAAAGTACGAGCCTGCTTAGAGCCTCTTTTTAATGATTAGTGGTCGCTTCATGTTGGCTAACAGACCACACTTCTGTAGATGAATAGTCGCGTTTTACACATTTGATTTTAGTATGTCTTAATATGGGGATGGGGTCAATCTCTGAGAATCAAAAGTTTAAATTGTGTCCTGTGCTAATATTGTAGGCTATACTGCACTGTGTGTGTTAATGAGATGTATTCACACACATCAACTGCTTTCAGAATGATTTATAAAATCAAAGTTATGACCTCATAAGTATTCACAAGATTAAACAGTGTTTGCTTCAGGAAAAATTAAGTGAAGGCAGCTAGGACATAAAATATTATGCAATTAAATATGTGTGTAATACATTGCAACTGTTCCACTTTGATGAAACTTTATTTGCTGATTCAAAAGTAGAAAAAGCTTAAACTCAGGCACATTTCATTTAAAATCAATCAAGACATTTTAGTTCACCAAAATATCTCTGTGAAGGTTCAGCTGAATTCCTGTCAGGTGTGTCTGTGCTGTAGTCGCCGTGCGGCGTGTTTGTGATGCAGGCCAGAAGCTTCAGCAGAAGTAAGACTGTTGGATTGTGGGACAAAGGTCTCTGTGTCTGTACTCTCCTGTATGATCTTATTATCTGTCAGCCAATTTAACAGAGAGGCCTTTGGGGAGTGACAATGAGGATGTAGGGGAGGAGGAGGGGACGCCCTCACACACACACACACACACACACACACACACAGATACACACAGGCACACACACGTGCACATACCCACACACACACCTCTTCTCTAATTCACACTGACCTCTGCGGCCTCTCCACAATGCCTGTTTTCGTATTTGATAGAAAAATCGATAGCTTTGCTGGCAGAGAACAACCTCCATGAAGAATTAAAACAAGGAAAGTGTTGGTAGCGGTCAATCATTTTTTCTGTCCACCAGAGCCACACTTACTGATGCAGCGATGAATAAATGTCGCTTGCCTTTCGGAAAAACTTGCTGTCATTATAAAGACGAGAGAAGAAACTCTGATGTAATGTAATAATGTTTACTTCATTGGGAAAATCTGAAGTATTATAGGTTACATCTTTCAAAATGACCTTTGGCAGCAGAGTAAAAACATTGTGGTCATAGAATATGTTGACATTTTTTAAATGTTGAACTGTTGATTTAAAAAATCAAGTATTTTTTTCAACATGCCTTCATAATAAAACCTTTAATCTTGTATTCAAAGCTATGAATTATCTTGCTGAATTTATATAACATATATATATATGTATTTAAAATTAATACTTCTATTTAACAGTGCTTTATTTTAAATTCCTTAAAGCAGTTGCAATAATATTTCTCTCTTGTTTTGCAGATGATACTCCTCCATCATGCAGATTAAAGTTTCTCTTATTTCTAACTGACTCCTCAAGTCAGAAAGAACGTAGATTTCTCTTCTTAAATGGGAAACCACACACTACTAATCTTGGCCGCATATTTTATTCTTAGCTTTTAGGTTTTGGTGTATAATAGTTAAGTCAATTGATGTTGTCTGCTAGATCTGGAGACTCATATCCACGCCTTTAAACCTGTAGTGTGAAACCTTCTCTCCCCCTGCTGGCAGTGAGAATAATTACACAAATACAGACATTGTCTGTGGATGACATATGCCTTCAACATACTCCTCGATGCTGTAGCGTACTCTGTCGCTACAGTTGCGCTCTCGCTGAGCTTTGGTAAACCAATCATTGCTGGTTGCTGTAAAACACGTCACTGCCAGTGTACCAGTACAGGAACATTGCCACAGATCGGCTTTAAAAACTTCCAGTATACTGCGAGTGTACTACGATAACATGACATATACCAGGAAATAATGCGAAAGACACAGCAAGTAATGTAACTAACGTTAGCTACTGTATATTGTGGGTCAGCAAACTGTAGCTACAGTTGTTGCCGTGAAGCTAACATGCAGAGAGGACCAGACGGTTTCTCAGAGTGAGCACACCTGCTCCAGACAGCGACACTCTAGAAAACTAGAAAGTAAGCTGAATGTCCGTGGTCAAGTATTTTAACATTACCTGACACACAGATCATGACTGGAACAACGTGTGTGTTGTGTGGCCCAGTCGATTTATTTTCAGAGCTGAGTAGAAACACAGCAGTCTTTTTTGTAGTACACATGTACAGGACACACATCAGGAGATATTTGCTGAATTTTGTACTGAAATAGAATCACATACCTCCACCTTTAAATCTTTGTAACCTAATTTAAAGTCCCCAACTTTAACTTTTTCCAGTTATGACTGCTATAACTCTCTTTTATGTGTTTTAGAAATTTGCTTTATGAATTACAGCTCAACAGAAAATGACTTTCTGATCCCAGTACTGATATATACACAGACATATCTGCAATTAGCTCATATCAGCTGATATATCAGTCTGGTAGTTTTTATTAATTTTCCCAACTCAGTAATACCAAACAAAGGCTTTGATTACAGTCAATGATTCAAAGAAAAAGGGAAAAAGTCATGTTTGCCATGTGAGGACTTTAGAAAACGTCGGCTAGCAGTAACCGTGGAAACAGTTATTTTTCCAAATGTGGCCGTTGATCCAAGGTCAAGCAGCGTAGACAGGCCTCTCTCATGCCAGTCTTGAGGCCATTCTGAACAGATGTTGGCACAGCCAGCTGGACATGGCGACCTTGAGTAAATCTCAAAGGGGTCTTCTTTGGCAGCGTGGGCACCCAACTCTCCCCCTGGCAATGGAGACCCAGTGCAGCAGGGTATAAGCAAGCGATATATGTGTGTGTATGTGTATGTGTGTGTGTGTGTGTGTGCGCGCGTGCAAGCATCTCTAAACCAGCATTGTGTGTCATTCAAGCTTCAGTGAAAAGGTACCAGTGAATCAATCACATGCCCTGTGTAACACCGCACTAAATGAAATTCAATGGACTGATTGAGTGAGTGATGGATGATTCACATACATACAGCCAGAATTAAGTGATGGAGAAACACTCAGAAGGAGAGTGGAGGAGGTGAGGGTTGGTTAGACCTCTGAGGACTGCATGCGGGGTGTGGTGTGTGTGTGTGTGTGCGCACGTGTTGCTCTGCGTGAATGTGTGTGCGTGGAAAAAAAATTGTAGACGCAGAGTGTATAGACTCTGAAGACTGAGCGCCCTGAGGAGTGGCTGTGTTCGTACCCCACATCTGCCTTCCCAGGATGCAGCAGACTGTGTGTGTATGTATTTACTTGTGTGTGTGTGTGTGTGTGTGTTCAAGAGTGTGTGTGGATACCATCTGGGCAGAACATCAGGGGCACGCCTGGACTGCACGGTGAGCCAGTCCACTTTTAATCTGCCCAGCGCCCTCTCCCCACCAAGGAAGGTCAACGCCTCGGCAAGGACAGCACTGTCACCCCCGTAACACCAACAGTGGGGGTCGGCACTGGCTATCCATAATAGATGGCAGCTGGCTTTAGTGTACGTCTTCACTTTGCCTGGGGCAGCGGTGTTAGCCCATCTTTCATTCCCACTACTCCGCCGAGCTAATGTGCTGTGTTAATGCTTGTGTGAATCAGGAGGAGTGCTCAGTCGTGTGTCTCCCCTGTAGCTACCGAGCGCTCATGTCATTGCCAAAATAGGACAGAAGGTGCTTCAACAAAGGAAACATTCATCTGGAGGTATCACAGCACGACAACAAAATCAACCTTCATACATTAAGAGTTCACAACACTAGTTAGTAAGAGAAATGGGATGTGATGAACTTTTATGGGACAACACGTCTTTGGTAAACGCACCCGTGCAGGTTCAGTTTGCAGAACTTCAAATCATCAAGCCTCCGGGTTAATTTGGTGTTGTGATGATGCTTATTTCTTCTGTATAGTGTAGTTTAAAAGTACAGTTCTGGATCACAACATTTCACACAAAAATCAACCCCACTTTCGCAGGTTTTTATGTGAAGTGGCTGCTCTGTCCGACTCGCCCATCAAGCACCACCCATTTTTTTTTCTCAACTTGCCAGAGAGACCAAAACCATTTTAAATGCAAATGACCTAAATAAGATTAGCGAGGTAGGCAGTCCGCTCCCTGTTAATTATCACACGCAGTAGTCAATTAACAACGCTAACGATGGGACACTTAGTGAGCGTTAACCCAATTTACCACGGCTAAGAGCCGGGTGGACACAGTTGCAAGGGGTAACTTAAGGTGGGATCTGGAAGAGGACGGGTGGGGGCTCAATAATCTTCACTGAGCTCCTCCCCTGTTAGAGAAGCACAGAGGTTAGAGACATGGACGAGCTCAGGAGGAGAGTTTAGCGCTTTACTGTGAAATTGACGAGAAATAGGAGGTTGGTGGTCCTTTACGCTCTCATCTGGACCTGTTCTCTGTGGATTTGGACACCATGTGTGCAGAAGGTGCAGTGGGTACCCTACTTTTGGGGGTAATTTGAATTACCCAGGAGGTGCTGGCCGAGATGCTGCTCCGCAGTTAACAGCATTAGCCATGGCAGGGACGAAGGCGCGCTCTGATTTAACAGTTGTCACTAGACCTTGGCTGTGAGAGGCATGGGTGACTGACAGGTCGAAACGAGGGCCCTAATTTGTGTGTCTGGGTGTGTGCACACGTGATACATGTTCGCCTCCGTGCCTGCGCACAGTATGGGAAGAGTTATTGTGAATTTAGTCGCTGTTGCTTCTGTCATTCTCTGTTAGGATAACCTTGTAAACAAGGTGTGTTTTGTTCTAGGAGACATTAGGTGACATAAGTTACACTTTACAGCAAGTACATGACACCAATTCACGCGTGCAGTAACACACAGCTTTGTATACAAATAAAATTGCTGCTGCAAAACACGAGTGACCTAAATTTACATGAGTATTCACATAGCGGCTCTTCTGGCTTCAGCTCCTCACCCACACCTTGTGAAATATGCACACTTATGGCTCACGATTAAATTAAAAGTCTATTTATTTAGCTGTACGTCTTTTCAATCACCATCTTGTTTTAAAAAGAAGAAAGGTAATGTTGAATCATGGTACAGTTTTGTTTAAGGTCAGACATAAATTAAGTTTAGTAACAGTTAGTAAAGTCCGTGTAAAGTAAGAATAAATGTGTGAGAGCAGTCAAGCAGCCATTTTGAAGCGACTGAAACGTGTCAGATGAGTTCAGAAAATGACATGACTAACTTTGAATTAATCTATCTCTCTGCTCAGGGTGGCCTCAGCGTGTCATCGAGCCACCCTTTAGGACCCCACGCCCACAAAATCCTGGACTGAAAACTGGTGAGAAACTGTTTTAACCTCTAACTCCACATTTCAGTAATATGTTGGTCAAAGTCTTTTCACATGTTTTCAGCAACTATTTTCCAACATATTTAATGTATTTTGAAAGAAATCTCAGAACTGCCTGAAAAAAGACGATTTAATGACTTTATAAGAGAAATATCTGAAATATCTGTTTTAAGACCTTTTCAGACTGATGTGTTTTGGCATTTTCATCTTAAATCAGCCACATTTTCACTTCTTCCAAGACAAAAAGAGCCTCTACATGGAGATATTCTATAAAATAAACTGTGATGAAGATACTACAGTATATTTGTAATCTATAATGATAAAATATCACCCGTGTTACCGCAGGGAAATGATATATTGCCTTGTTCTTGTTTGCCCAGCCAGTTTGATATTGATTTTGATCTTTTTGCTATCTCTCCCCCCCTTCAGTTACTGCATCCTCTGAGCTGAGTGTATTGTCTGTAGAGAAGAGATTTTGGCCTGCAACAGCATACTTTGGCTTACATATTAAAAATTACTTGACATTCCTTGCGAGATAGTCCAAATTAAACCTTTAAGTACTTCTTCGTCCTCCTCTTTGTCAAATTTTCTCCCTCTCTGGTGCCCAATTCTACACTTAGGTGATGAATTTTGCTGGATTTTGAATGACAAACATCAACTTCGCTTGAACATTGAAGCCTTTTTTAAGCGTTGACTACCTTTTAAATAGAAACCATCATTCAAAACCATCTGCTGAAACTACTCCTTCATTTCTTTGTGAGTTTGTTCCACTTTCTGGAAGTCATGATTTGTACCAGTAGGTCAGAGCAGTCTGTCGGTATGAATGTTAAAATACTCACTCACTGTCCAGGCGGTGACATTCAGCCACGTCTATCAGACAGTCTCTCTCCAAAATGAAACATCTGCCCTGCTAACATAAATCATCATCACACTCTGGCCCTGCCCACCCATTTTCATCTGTGTAACCAGAGCTCCGAGCGTCAGCAGGAAGTGTATTGGTGAGAGCGGCCTATTGATCATTGATCTGGCGCCATTGATCCAAAGCTCCCTCCCACCCTAACTCTCTCTCTCTCTCTCTCTCTCTCTCCCTCTCGGAGTCTAATCTGTTGAGATTCACGGGGACACTCCTGTTCATCTTTTGACTTCAATCTCCCTATGGAATATACACATAAGCTCAGATAATGAGAATAAATGGCTGGCCTGACTGCCGCTGGTATTTCTTTGTGTTTGATTTATCACCTTTGATCAATATTTTTGACTTTAGTTGCAGGAATCACCTTGTAATGCTGCAGAAATTGCCCTTTTTGTGTCTCACAGTCTCATTTTAAATTGGTAAAGATTTAGAGACAACCAATATTTAAATTCTAAGCATTCATTAATGTGTGCAGCAAAAGTTTTTCTTATAGATAATGAACTGTTTTTTGTAATCTATCAACTTCTTAAATTTCTTCACACAAGTAAAATCCAATTTTTTAAATTTCTTTTCTAAACGTTAAGGTGTTGTTGATGATAATCGACACAAGAAATCAAAGTATTACTTCATAAATAGCATATTAATATCTATTTTGCCTGATAATGCCTCGTGAATTTGGCAGAAAACGGCTCAAGACTTATATTAGAGTTCAGTCATGATCTCTTTATCAGCGGCACAAATGGCCGACAGTAAAAGCCACAACTGTGTGATGAGCAGATCAATATACACGTAATTTACAAACTACAGGGCAGGTAATCAATGAGTATAAAAGTGTATGAAATATACATTACAGGAATTCTGCTATAGCGCTGACCACAGCCTTTGATAAATAGTCAAACCATTTATTTTTGTCAGTATTGATTATTCAATCCGCAGAGTTCACCAGAATCGTCCGTCTTCTCTTCTCCCGTTCGCTCGATCTTCTTCTGAAAGCTGATTTATGATCCATCGGGTCAGACGAGCAGCTGGTGGTTAAAACACCTCGGAGATGAATAAAAGTGATTTGAAGTAAAGAGACTTTAATGTGATTTTAAGAAGTGGCTCGCCTTTATTGAAAAGCGGCTTCATCTGGGTGATATTTTTTAATTTTAGCACTCAAAGAGATTGCCTCCGTGTGTTATTTGTGTAGATTAGTGTAACATTGTACTCCAGCATGCCATATGGGCCCTTATCTGTCATCCATTTTTAGTTGACTGCGTTGCTACTAAAAAGCACGTCAAACACCATACGGTGATGACTAAAACGGTCGCAGTCTTCAAGTCATTCCTCTGCAAGACCTTTCCATGGTTTTACTCACAGTCTTTCTTAGTTTAGTCCTCTCACAGTTTAGGATCTCCCGACGCCACACAGCCTCCCAAACGTGGCTATTGCTTGTCATTAGAATAACAAATGCACTGTGGCTCCTGATTTAGTGCGCCGCTCTGGCCCCTGATGTATATTAATACCACAACACTGCACCTCTTACCTAGGGTTCATCATTCATCTGGGTAAAAGAGGTGGAATTGAAAAGCAGTCCTTGTTTTTGCTGGAACCTGGATCACAGTCATTTATTGTGTCACGAGACAGGGCGGCCCCTCCGCACGTCCTTCACCTCCACGTGCAATGCCATCTTCTATTAGACGCTAAAGTGTGTTTGTGTGTTGTTTCGTGAAACACACAGGTGTTAACATGGGATATGGATTTGTGGAAAAAAAAAAAAGGCAGAATAAAGAGTCAAATGTAGTTTATCATCTCGAATGTTCCGTTGTTGCTCTAATTTTGGACACTGGTGATTCCTTTTTTGTCAAATTGTGTCCTACATTCAGATTTTTGAGTAGTAAAGTAAAAGAGTGAAGGATTTGCATTTCATTTCATTTCATGCATATTTTTAATCATGTCTCTTTCTGGCTCTGCCCAGCGCTCCCATTTAAGTCTGGTGAGGTTCTCATTGAGTGAGTGGTGCAGCTCTGGGCTCAGTTAAGTGATGACTGCTGGTGACAGATTGTCCTCCACCACATTGCTAGCACTTCTCCCAGACAGACCGTCCGTCCCTCTTTCATCTCTTCCTGAGTGGACGTGAGGGCTCACCCAGCAATGCAAGACAAATAACACTTCTGCCAGGCCATCAGTCTTTCCAGCAACGAGGCAGCTTACCTTTCAGTTGACTGTAGTCCATGTGGTAACAGACTCAGCATCACCTCAGCTTTCTCTGTCGTTCCCTGACCGTCCCCACCGGACCGCCGTGAGTCTGGCAAGAATGTGCGAGGCCATCTGACGTGTAAGAAACATCTCTACATGTTGAGTCAAAGCTATGCATGTTGTCTGTTTCTGCATTTAAACCTGCAGTGTGTTTACATGCACTCAAGTACCAAGATTATTGTTTTATGCAGTGACGTTGAGTTTTCTGCCAGTCGCACTGGTGCAGTGTTAATTTTCGACGACCTATTTATTATGACAAAATTTAGATAAAAACTAAATAAAATGCTGAGAATGAAGGAGAATGAAAACATATTGAAAAGCAGATGTATGGGAAGATTAACTAATTACTCTTTTAATGCAAAGTCTTGAATTCTTGCATGAATTATTCTTGATTTAGTTGCTTCACTTAATTAATTCTCTCTCTGAATGTTGTCTGATGTTAGAAGCGACAACAAAACAGGGACAAACCATGAACACATGAAGGCAGCATGCTGACATTTATAAAAACTAAGATCATAAGTGCTGTGGATGTAGATGTAACATTAATATTGGTGTTGCTATTGGTACGAAAGAGTAAAACTATAAGATTGATATCAATGGTTAACTATCTAAACTAACTAACTAACCTTTGGACACTCACTGAAGGAATTCAGACATTTTAGCTTCTCCTCCGCTCTTACAATTAGGATCCAACGTACTGTAAGGATCCATGTACAACTGGTCATTTACGCATAGTAACCAAGACATGTACTGTACTTGCTATCTCAGCTGACGTACTGATATAGCCACAATATTTATATCCCAATAGTAGCTGTTAATATTAATATGATTTTTAGCTCTAGTACTTAGGTGCACTTTCCAGTTGTACAGTAGCATTATTGTGAAACGTTTTACTAATCCTGCCTGTGTCAGGACAGATGAACAAATTACTGCTGATAACTTTCCAGAGTTGTAAAAGGAGTACTCTTGAACTTCCCTGTTTTTGTTTTATCTTCTCACTGGTAACAGTAGCAACATGAAACAAGAGGATTAAGAGAAACCCGATTAACAGATAAAGTTTTGACAGAGTAAACAGATTTCTTAGCCATACACTTAACAGGGTTTCCAAAAGGGTTTTTTTACGATGTCCTTGACAAAGACACAGCACAGGGAAAGTATCTCTGTGACAGCAGCGTGGAGGGATGAAAGGAAAGACCATTACTCATGCAGTTGCTGTATCCAGGACAATTACTAAACAAGTCTGACTAAAGCCGAAACCAAAATAAGGAAGTAGAAATAAATAATCTATGGCTGAAAAATTCAGAATTCATACCATTGTTATCTAGTAAACCAGAGTCACCCTTGAAATATTGTTTCCAAAATATTATTTCAGTGCATGCAAACACTTCAACCTGATTTATCCCAAATTTTTTTGTGCATGTAATCATAGTGCTGGTCCGTATGAATAAAAACTGGGTGATGACTGAGCTGAACATTTTTTAAATCATTAAAAATGATCCTTGAACAGGACAAAAAAAGGATCATTTTAGGAGGTGGTTGCCTAACCTGCAACAAGAAGTGAATGGGTTGTGTGTGTAAAGGTGTGTGACTGCTCTACCTGCCTGTTACTCAGGAGGATGTTGGTGTGAATATGCTTGTATGAAAGAGGAGCTTCGGCTGGGGCTAGACTCATGATTCGTTAACTTCAACAGGCGCTCTCGGGGAATCCTGAGGCCACGCTCCCCCTGCCACCGCCCTGGGCAATTATGCTCTTTTGAAATGCAAATGGATAGGCATTTACACGTGTTTGTGTGTGTGTGCGTGCGTGCATGTGTCACCGTGTGGGTGCACCGGGTATACATGCAGGTTTTAGTGCGTGTCTCCACGCACGTCTGCGGGCGTGCGGGCATGCGTGCGTGCCTCCCGTAACTTATCTTAAAAGCAGCTAAATCCACTGGCACCCCAGTGCAGCGGCAGTCAAATACAATAACATCTGAAAGCGCTGCTACCTTGTGCTCGCACAGTCCATAGAAGAGACCCTCCAAAACACAGAGCCGACAAAGAACATACCTTCAATTAGCCAAACGATTAACATTTTAGAGGAAGTCTGTGTTTGGGTCCCTTGGGCTCGCCGCACTCCCTCCCAGTTTCCTTTTCATATTCAAATCCACGACATAAAAGTTAGCCATATCTAATCCTAAAAATGGGTCTTTTACTATTTTGTAAGGAGATAATGCCTGAAGTTTTTGCAGGCGGTATAATTGCCAGGTTATGGAAGAAGGTGTACTATTATGTTTAACAATCATCATGGGCCATAGGTGCTGCTATGAGTCAGAGCAGACAGAACTCTAAGAAGCAGCACAAAGCCATATGATATTGTCTTTTCTAATTTAGTAGTCGATTAGTCAATCATACTAACCTACATTCATTTAAAGAAGCGCCTCTCCGGGGGTAGCCTCAACGCTTGAGTGAATTTGTGGTCATTATCTTCTTGTGCTGTGGTTTTGGTCTTCTCCATAAGAGATGCCACTATTGATTTGTTTCATTTTTCCGTCGAGCTGCTGTCACTTAACCATGTCATCTCGTCAAGGGGTTGCCCGTCTGCCCGCCTCCATGGCCGAGCGTGACAGGGCGCACGAATGGTATATCGCGCGCTTGCTGTAAACTTTGTGTGAACTTAACACCACACCCCTCTGCCGTTAGGACTAGATGAAATTCTTCTCAGACACTTAACCCGGGGTCAGGTGAAGTGAATTTCTCCCGAATATGCCACTCACAGGATGCACAGAGGTGTCTGTGTAACCTCTTTTTTTTTTTTTTTTTTTTTTTGTGAATTCAGAATCAGCTTTTTCAGGCTAAAAAAATTCATGCCGGTGTGCTGTCAATTCTTATTAATGCGAGACCTCACATTCAGTAGATTCATGCATTTGCATTCACCCACTTGAAACCATCTCCTAACCTACGACAGGGGAAGGAATTATAGATAAATCATTATTTATTCACATTTTCCCGTACGATGTGGGGATTAACTCAAAACAACTAACTCACTCGGCTGAATTGAGACATTGACTCAGTTGAAGGAAACACCCTCTGAAATGCTGAAATTATGTATTGATTTTCCTCCTGTCTTTCGCCCCGATGCCTCTGGGTAATTGCCTCTTTGCTGCAGCTGAACTGAACCGTCGGGGTGTCTCAGTGTCTCTGGCCTGCATGTTATACTCTTACATCAGGAAGACAACACCACTGACTTCTGTTGCATCACACGTCTGCACTATTATCAGCTGCGACACTGTAGGGCCGTGCTGTACGCTAATAAATCATTTTTGAAGTTTTTATTGGCCTAATTTTGCTGTTTTTAAACAAGTGAAATAATAAAGACATAGTCACGTGTAAATATTATTCTGTAATAGGCATCATTTATTTGGCCTTCTGAGATGCGGACGCCATCTTGAACTGTTTCCACGTCCATTTATGACACATTTGGTGCCTGCAAGACGCGATGACACCACTTGCGACACATCGGACAACAGTTGACATTTGACTGGGACACCACATTGTTGCCAAACACAGAGATGATGTGGAATTGTTTTCATGCTTCTGATGTGCATTGCTGTGATACAAGAGAAAATCCTGTTTGCATTATCAGTTAACTATATTTAAAGTATAATTATATATAAGTAAACTTACTCATTCTACAGTAAAATGTCACCATGTGAGCAATGCACTGATTCATCACTATAGTAGTATTTCATTGTTGTAGCTATTCAAGGTGGAAGTGGATTTAAGTACTTTATACACACTTAGGTAACTACGTAACCGGATAGTTTATTAGATTAAACTGTAGAGTTCAGTCCAGCGTTCCCAAACCTGATGGCAGGGTCTCAAGATAAATCTGAGGGGTTGTGAGATGATTAATGCGAGAGGAAAGACGATTTTAATCATTTATTATGTATTATGTTAGATTATTTACTACAGATACTCTAAACATAACACAAGAACACGTGTCCAGCTGTTTTCAAATGACTGTGTTCTCGAACTTTACAACCTGAACCGACCTGTAAAGCAAGGCGACGTTACGTTTTTCTCAGAGCGCTTGCTTGTGGAAATAACATCATTTGTAGACGACAGGAGCTACCCAGGGGAAGATCTGGTTTCCACCTCCGTTTCCAATTCTAATAAACATCTCATAGAGTCATGAGACAGCAAAGGTTTTTCCAAATTAATCTAGAGATAAAAAATCCAGATTTATATTTGTATCACACTATATTTACAGCACAGTAATTAAACACTATTGCTTGACCCTTTTAACTGTGTCTACTAAATTTTTTGTCCGTCACCTTGTGTTCACATACATAGTTTCTGGCTGAATTATGTTCGGAGGAACTGGCTCTGAGTTCTTTGGTGATTTTGGTTAAATGTGTCTCACGTTACGGTGTCCGTTAAACAACTGCTGCCGGTGCCTAAAGTGCAAGATATCATTTTCTAAGACTGGATATTTGAAATTCGTCACCAGTGAACATGTTACTGATGCATTCAGTGACATGTTGTAAAAATGTTGATAGATCTTTATGTTGATTGAACATAATGCAGTCATCATTACGTTTTCTGCAAAGCATACTCACTGTTGGATGTAATTCAACAATTTTTTAGGTTTCAACAAACATGACCAAACGTGTGGCGGTGAGGTGTTGTAACTGTGCCGTGTCAAAGCCAAACTAACCCTCTGCTCCTGTTTGACAGGTGTCAGGTTTGTTGCCGCGGAGGGCTTTAATGAGCAGGACCTTTGACTGGAGAGACGACACAAGGGGGTCACAAATATTTCTACCTTTTTGTGTGACAGGTTCTGATGGAAGCGTTTGACAGCCGACAAAACGTTACGTTTTGATCTCGGTAGAATAAATTATTAGTTTCATACTACGGGTTTCATCCCAGCAACGCACTTTAATTTTGCGAGGAGGCTTGACTGCCTTCTGAAAATGGAAGACAATGAACACTCCGTATGAAATGTCTTTTTTAGGACAATGAGCCTTTTGGGCTTTAGAGAGAGATGAAGACAAACTGTTGATGACAGTCCCCAATTCCCAAGATCTAGAATAAATGTTTTCCTCTTTTTTTGGTCCAGAAAAGAACTCTATCCATCACATTTTAGGAGCACTCACACACACACACACACACACAAAAAAGTGCGCTTTTGTTTCCAGGTCTGGTTGGAGTTCATTTGGATGAAAGGCACCTAGATTAGGGCTTTTTAAGGTTAAACTCAGTTAATGTGATTCGGCTGCCTCTTTAATGTTCATAACGGTTTTTGTAAAGTGACAGACGTCTTGGCAGAATCAGCGAGCGTAGCAAACATCAGACGAGAAAAACGGGCAAAAAATTGATTGAAATTCCTCCGATGTGGCATTGTCTCACTCACTTGAAAAATCGAATGAAGAAAGAGCTGTGGTAAATTGCTCTGTGAATGCGGCTGCTGAAACCAATACTGTTTTCTTTGCTTTGCTAATTATTAATTACCCATCTCCATGCATATGTGTTTATTCCTAATTGTATTTGATGGATGAGTGGCAGCTTTGACACCTCATTAGACCAGATTAATTGAACGACACAATATTTATGTCTCGGCAATGACCAGTTATCCTACCATCTATCATTGAGATGATCTCGCTGATTGAAAACCACTGGTCCGTGTAATCCTAATTATTTGGAATTAGAAAAGAATTTATAGCTTCTTGTGGCGTTTTTCTGTGATGACGGCAAATTGGAAACATTAAATGCATAACGAGGGAGAAAATGAGAGGAAGACACAATCATGGAATTAATGGGGGTGAATGTCGGAGAAGGGGGAAGGGCGCAGGAAACAAACGAGGTGCATGCCCGGTACAGTAGACCCACGTTTTTTTTTTACTGCACAGCACAGTCATAGGCACAGACTGTCGTGTTTTCTCTAGATTCTGGCACAACATTTGTCTCGTTCTCGTAATTCTAAAAGCGAATGCCCACAGGATGCCTATTTAGAAGAGGGCTTTTCTTTTTTTTTTTTCTTCACATTTAACTAAACCTGTATATTCTCCAACTCCCCATCCACTCACTTCCAAACATGCTCCTCTGCGGAACATCTCGATCCATATTCTTGTCTTTTATTAAAAAGTTGGCTGAGTACTCGAAAAACATTTCTACTGAACTTCATATAACCCTCCTCTAACTTCTGCAAAAGCTTTGCCCCTCATGGGAGGAGCACAAACTAAAATCCAGCATTTGAGCTCACAGAGAAGCAACAAGGCCCAGAAGAGTTCAGCTTTTACTATCATACAGTATAGGAAAGCCTCAAGGAGCAGACTTTTTTCCCAGGTAGTGAGAACTTCCTCAAGCTTATTTTTCCAACTTTTCAAGTTTCTAACACCATTAGCCGGCTCCCTTGTGGTCTTGAAAGCGGTAGTGCTGATTGAATTAAGCTGTTTCCTTCTTTGAGACATTTTGACAAGCTTTCTTACACACAGAAGTCAGTCACTGCTAGGACTACACAAGCCCATACCAGTATGCTTGTGCGGCAATCGCACACAAACGCCTGTATATGGATGTGCACGTACAGTACACATGAAGGCGTGCAGACGTGTACAAACACAAACTGGATCTGACAAACTATCTGTAGAAAATCTGCTGACCAGAAACACTCAATGGGATACAGAGCAAAGGCATTCTTAGAAGCTGCTCTATAATGCCATTTACACCATAGTATTTTAATCAATTTAACTGGCCTTTTTAGATATACTTGGCTCTTTCTACTTTTAAAAATAGGACAAATGGTCTTTTGGAATCAACTGGGGAGAAGTTTAATCTCATTGAATGGAGCCAAAGCCAGACGTTTAGCTCCACAGTATAGAATACAAGATTATACCGGCCTGATATAGCCCTTCCACCACCCGTTTATTTTTATCCTCTATTAAGGCAGCGATATCCTTAAAGGCTGCCAAAATTATCCTGTAAAAATGCTGACTGGGAAATATGAAAGGTTCCAGGCGGTTCTAGTAAGCAATCTGCGCGCATGGTGGAGCAATGTGACTGCTGTGCTTGCTATACCAACAGGGGTGACCCCAGTTGGATGGAGAGGTGAGACTAAATGAAAGTCATCCCTGGATCTTAGGGGAGCCAAGTCTGGAATACCAAGCCTCTCTTCGAAATGAGATTTACTGCCAACAGACGCTGCTTTACATAAATGTTTGTTTTTAGTATTATATTCATCAGCAGTGTGTAAACAGGGGCTGCAACTCCTGCAGTTTCAAAAACCCACCGTGCCTCACTTCTCATATACGACTCGGCTTGACGCTTTCAAGTGTGTGCGTGTTTGAGTGTGTGTGTGTGTGGTCAGTGGCTATTTAAATCACGCGCTGAAATAATAAGATGATTCACGCTCAGATGACTTGTTTCGCAGGATACACCGCCGACTCTCTGTACTTTTTGTCGATCCTCTCGTCCGTGGAGATAATTTATACAGAAACAGCCCGTTTTATCGAGGGATTTGGACAAGCAAAGAGGATAATTTCCTTATCAAACACGCTTTAAGTCATTTGAAACAGAAAGTTTTGTACTAAGTTAAGCGCTCCTCAGAGTGAAGCCGGTAATTGAAGAGTTATTATTGCCCTGTGGGTGTGCTGAGACGTTGAAGTCGGTATGAGCGCAACCGGCGGATTCGTGACACGAATTCAATAAATATACAATTTTTTCCTTCTCTCAGATGTTAAGACTTACGAATGCTCAAGTTTTTATTATACAGATCAGTGTATCTACACATATGTGTGCAATTTATGTATATATTTAGTTTGTTTTCTTTGCAGGCCTTTTCAAACTTTATTAAACACAAGCTAACTGTTGCGTATCCGTTTCCTCTGTGTCAAATATGCCATAATATTCAAACATTTAAATTCTTTTAGATTAAAAGTCTTACTTTTTGTGTAATCCGTCTGTTGGTCCAGCAAACGCACAAACGCAGCCGTCTAAAGTTACCCACTTCTCTCGGCGCTAGCTGTTTTCACCCGCGGGGTCCGAACACAGCAGGCTTGCTACGTACGCACAAGCGTCATAAAGCAGCAAAAAGCTGACACCACGAGGGCCGTTTTTGCCAGCTGCCTTATTGGAATGAACTTGAGAGGAACGTATTGATCCCATTTCTGGATGGCAATGACACAACCTGGCTTTGCTTTTAGAGGTGACTCCATCCGGACCCTCTTGTGTTATGCAGGCGATGTAGACGAGTCGCCGAGGATTCGACTGGTGTCAAGGAGCTGTTTAAAATTACAGCATGGTGGCGCGATTGATTTTGTTTATATTTGATGTGATTAGACGCGGTGGAGACCGACGTTTGCTGTTGCCGGAATCACAATCATGCCGTATACGTAACGCAGGTTAGAAAAATGTCCTCAAGATAATGTATGCCATTTGGCGATTGCATTTAGCTAAAGTGTCTCATCATGATTGAACGCATTTTAATAATGAACGCAGCAGTAAGAACAACGATGATGGTATTTGTGCCGTGATACATGGCAGCACCAATGCAAGTGGACAATAATTTAAGAGTTTATTAAAAGAATTTCTTTTAAATTATTTCTCTAATGAGTACATAAATTATTATTTACCCACAAGACAAACGTTACACAAAATAGAAACTGGAAGCAAACCTCACAACATTTTTGGGTGTCTCTTCCTGTCATTGATATCACTGATATCAAATCATACCACTATGATAATAAATGATCGAGTGTGAATTGACCACATGGATACTTCACATGATGAAGCGGCATCAATGCTAGAGATCCCAGCATACATTTCTTTCCCTCATTGTGTGAGTCCAGCTCTCTCAATCAAGATATCCGAGTCCTGCTACGAGTCCCTGATTAACACAACTGCTCGTGTAGTTGTGTTTTAACCGTCCTCAGTTAAATGAGAAATTAAGAGGCAAGAGATAGAGGCTAATAGCATTTATTAACCCAGCGTGAGCGGGCAGCGGGGCGACCACGGTCCTCCTCCAGCCCTGTCTAGTCCTGGTGGCTCAGCCAGCGAGGCCCAGAAAGGGGAGTGGAACATAATAAAAAACAACAAATGCACCCAGCTGATTAATGCAGCCCTGTGGCTATTGTAATTATCCCTCTCCACACTCCTCCAGCAGACGAGCCAAACAAGTGTGTGGCAGCGAGAGGGAAACGTGCAAGTGACGGATCTGTGGGATTCAGAGTCGGTTTAGTGCTTTGTGTTAGTAGTTGGATAAAGACGCATTTTTTGTTGATTTGGGTCAGTCTGGAGGTGGAGTTGAAGCTTTAACACTTCCATTTTACAAGTCTATAGTATTTTGTCCTGATTTGTGATGTCTGTTTAAAATATTTCATGCTTTGAAGGCGAGGGGTCAAACTCTGCATGTGTTTAAGCGGATGAAAATATCATTTGAATCTTCAAATATATATTTAAATTTATTTATGGATCAACATTGATGTTTTATGTTGCCAAGACATAAAACATGTAACATAAACAATAGCATCTTTAGCTAAAACTACATGAGTGAAATACAAACCAAAAGGTCCATACACCTCAATAACCTTAATTCAAATTCTTGACAGCTTGATGTTTTATCAACATTTCTAGATTGTTACACAAAGATACTCATAGAAACATTATCTTAACTCTCCTTAACTGTTATATATATATCTATATATCTATATCTATATCTGTCTGTCTCTCTCTCTCTCTCTGTTTCTCCACACTATTTATTTTAATGACTTAAGGAGAGACTCTTTAAATGTAAATGGGAAGACAGTTATGAACTGATTTGAGATTAAACTCATGTAGACTCAAAAATTTAAACCTTTAAATGATAATTTTATGACAAAAACATCATTGACTAAATATCTTTGAAAGAGAATAATGATTTTTGGTTCATTCTTTCCTTTGTATTGTGTGTTTTGTTATCTATCAAAGCAGCATTTGGTGATGTGATGAGTAGTGGCAACTATCTGAGTGTTGATGTGAAATACGAATCACTCTTCAGTCACTCGGACACGGGAAAGAATCTAGTTTTTAATAAGATGTTTGTTAAATATGCTGATGCAGAAACAATTCAGTTCAATCTCAGAGTTTAGCATCAGAAGTTCCTGCACACGGTTAGGAAGCAGTATACAGTGAGCTTCCCGCTGAGCCACCAGGCTGCACTGTGTGTTTGGAGAGGTCATAAGGTCAGGCATAAAAGACCAGTTTGCTCATGAATCAGGAATTTAATTACATACAGCCGGTGTGACAGGGATGTTGTGTTCCTCAACTCAACATGTAATTACTATTTATTGACAGATAACGATTGGTTCTCTTTTTTTTTCACTTTCCAGAAACAAGCTGCTGATTGCACAGACAGTTAAATCTCAGAGTTTCCAATCTGCTTTTAGAAACGTTTCTGTCAAGTCCGATTCAGGTTTTATGTGTTCTTTGTTCATGTGTGCACACATTTTCACTTGTGCATACTGTACGAGCCTAAATTTCACTCCAAAAATAAACCCAACCCTACTTTTTCTGTCCATCTGTTCTCTGTTAAATTGCGGCCTTATTCCAGCATTCAGAGGCAGCGGGGATGAGGATTACATCACCGAGAACGAAGAAAGCAAAACTATGATGAAAACGTAAACTGCTGCCTTTGAGTGCACAGTCTAGATCCCAGACTTAAAGAGCTAAAATCTCAAATACAGACATCGGATTACCGTTTCTTCGTTTGCCGATAGCGTTATTGTGGGATTACATATTGTGCGGTCAATAGATTTCCTGTCAGATGTCGTGAAGCCAGGTGTCCCCCTCGCTGCGTAAGCTGGCCGGCTCAGAAGGGAGGGAGGCAGATGAGGCTTGGACACAATATGGCCCAACTCAGAAACATAAACAAACATAAGAATGGAGCTGCAAAATGAAGTGCAGTGTTTCTTTAATAAGGAATAGACTGAAATAAAACCACCCTGATAGATGAGAATGTCAATTTTGATTATGTTTCTCCAGTTTAAAAAAAAAAAAAAGTGCAATAAAATGTCTGAATAGCTGAGATGTTTTTACATGCACTCTAAATTTAGCATATCTTTAAAAAAAAAAAAAAAAAAAAAAACAGACATTTCCACATTTACTTTTTTATTTAATTAACTTCTCCAGTATTCAGAACCAAGCCAGCCTTCTCTTTCTGCCTCATTAAAAACATAAACATATCTCCTCTATTGATTATGTCTGGATGTCTTAATCAGATCAGTGGGAATATCCTGGTTTTCCTCCTGCAGGAAAGTACATTAAATGCCAAAATATTGATCAAAAATTTAATTGAGAATGCACAGCTCCTTTATTAAAGCCAATCGCCCTTTGCTCCTGTGACTTTGATTTGGGCTGACATGAAAAGAAAACGTTCAAATTTATAATTCCTTTTTATTTAAAAGACTGTTGGGAAACAGAGTCTGTCCCGAGGCTTCTGGCGACACAGCAACGCTGTGATCAATAAGAGCGTGTGATGGGTTTTGCATCGATCAGGAAAATGTGGGTTGATGAAGTGGGTTGGAGGGGGCGGGCGGGCGGGCGGGCGGTGGTGGCGGTGGAGGGGGGGGATTTGGGTTTCCTCTGATGGCTGCCATATTACACAGACGTGGTAAAGATCCACTCAAACCCGTCTGTCGTCGTCATCGTTATTATCATCCCTGCCGAGGTCATTATCACTCTCAGTTTCTTACGTCCTCTGCCTCTTTCGGGATTGGCAGATCCCCTCTCTCTTTGCGGTGTGGTTGGTGAGAAGCAGCTGCCATTACTTTAAAGGAGAGCCGGCTGTGGAAAGCCAGATCTATCATGGAGAGGATAAAAGACTAAAGGGAACAGTTTAGCTCCATAATCTGGCACTGAGCCTCTTTAAAGCACAGTAAACAGACTGCTTAAATCGCCTTCAGTGAACGTGCTGTGTGCTAAAATGACCACTGTTCACTTCAGTTCACTTGTGCAGGTGTAAACACCAAACTACCTCCTCATCCATTTATCTGTCTGTCTCTTAAGGGGATCTGCCTGTGTCTCTGTGTTTTGCAGCGCTCCCTTGTGAATGACTGGATACCGACTGGTTGTCCATTAGTCCGTCCCATCTCGGTGATCTTCCGCCCCCATTGGCTGCACTCAGGACAGCCTTCCCGGAAGCGTCCAATAGCAGCTGCTCCATATGCACCAAACCACTCCTCCCTGCTCTTAAAGAGCCCCCATGTCTTCAATGGAGACTCAATCCCCTCACTGACTTACTCAGCCTGAGTGCGCTCTCACCACTGCTGCTCTCCATCCATCCGTCTCTATCTTTTATTCTCTTTCTCTCTCCATCACTCCCCTGATCTTTATTCTTTCTGCTCTTCTTCTGCACTCACTTCCCGTTTCCTCTCTTCATCTCTACCTCAGGTTCTTCCTCCTCTCTCCTCTTTCTATATCACCACCACTCTTCTTCCTCTCTCTCTCTCTCTCTCTCTCTCTCTCTCTCTCCACACGTACTCCTGAGCCTGAGTGTGCAGCACCTGTGCAGACTGGAGTTTGTCGGGCCGAGGCAGAACATTTTTTTTTTAATTTTATTTATTTATTTTTTGTGTGTGTTGAACAGGGGAGGGAGGGGAGACAACACCCAGGAACACCTGACCAACATTTTATCAAGATATGTGGAGACTTAGGAACTGATCTCCTCCTCCAGCTTTTCCCCAGCTGTTTGTTTATCTGCTTTTTTTTTTTTTTTTTTTTTTATTGCAACACCTGGAATGCTTAACGTGGACTGATGGATGTTTCCGAACTGTGCATCCCTGACCCTCTCTGCTACCACAACCAGTAGGTGCATCTTTTTTATTTTTTTTTTCCACATCTTTTCCCGCTTCTTTGTTTATTTTTCCTCTCAACTGTTGTTCCCGTTTTAGGTGACAGAATTTCATTTACTTCTTTAAATATTTTGTATCATAAAGGAGAAAAAAATCACAAGGGGAAATCTGCGTTTTAAATCATTTGCGAACAACATAACATGCAATAAAGTGAACTATTTCTAGGGAGCGAGGGAGTTCCTCAGCTCCACCTCCCCATGTACGGGACAGCAGAGCTCAGTAGTGTCAGTGAGGCTGCAGTAGCGAAGCCCGCAGGGAGTCCGGGTCGGACGGTTGCCCTACAGCTGTCTTGCTCTGCATCAGGATCCAGGGTTTAACCTCAACCGCAGGGAAGAGCCAGAGGCAGACTAATCCAGACGATATCCAGACGACTGTGCTCTGGCAGCAGCCGGTGTCCGGCGGTGTCCCAGGGAAAGAAAACTGTGACTGTACTATCGCCCAGTCTGTGTGTGAGTGTGTTCTTGAGAGGCACATAAGACATTCGACCGTCTGCCTGTGTTTGGTTATCACTTTCATCTGTTTTGTTACTTAATTTTGGTGCTTAGGATTTGAATACTGAAATTATATTGACACAGAGATTTGATCATCTCCAAAGTGGCAGCATAAGTAAAGAAGATGTTAATTCTGGGGTTTAACGTTCAAGTGCAGGGTCAGGCAGCTTTTTTTGTTTGTTTGTTTTACGGTATCTCAGGAAATTAGAATTCAAAGAAACTCAAAAGAAGCATGAGTCGTTAGTATTTCATTACTACACCCCTCTCATGCCTGGAAAGACGCTCCTCTTTGGACGGAGTATGACGGGGAGATCCTTTACTGGGATCCTCTTAATGTTAAGCTGTAGATGGGATTGGAAAGGTTTAACCTGTTTAGCCCTTTTTACAGGACTGTGATTAGGAATATTTAAAAAGTCCACAACCCCTTCTAGGAACAACGAAGAAACATCCTCTGTCATATTAGACTAATTCTAATTTAGTGTAATCTATAACTGCTCCGGAGGCTCGAGATAAATACGAGCAGGAAAAAAAAGTAACAAAAGTTTGTTTAGAAAGAGAAATGATGAAGCAGTTTACACTCAAAGGTTAGTACTTTATTTAGAAGGGATTAATAATTATTTAAAAGTTGATCGTAGACTTCACACACGTTGCATCGAGCTGATGCTGCATTAAAAACGTGCACCTTGTTCATTTTTATGTTGTATTTTAGATTTGACTCAAGTCACAAATGTGTCATTCAGCTATTCAATCAAACAAACGTGTCAGAGTGACAACACTGATCGTTCACGTCGTTTCAGTGAAAAATGCAGTACACAACATGTCAGGATGGACTTCAATTTAATAACTGCTCGTTTCTCGGTGCCCGGTTAGAAATTGTTTGAGGAGTTTAATGTTTAACCACAAGTGTTTAGAGAATTTGTTGTGATATCTCACAGACCTCGGTTTCATTTCTTTTTTGAATGTGTTTAAATATATCCGTCTCATGTGCTGTCTTTTGGGGCTTTGACATTCAATATTGCAATTCCTGTGCAGATTGCAGTACAATCCTGTGCTCTTCTTTTTCGCACAATCATCAATTTCCAGAATCTGTAAAACTGCATTCAGTACACGTCCATTAAATTCAAACTGCGGCTTAAAGTTATTCTATTTTTTTCTGATATGTTAAAAAAAAAAAACATTTCAAGCCGCATTTAAATTATACAGAAGACAAAGGCAACAATGCAACGCTATTAACCTGTGGTGACCCTGAGCCAGGTCTAAGTGTGTGTATGTGTGTGTGTGTGTGTGTGTGTGTTGCTATGTTTGTGGTGCTGTATGTTTGTGTACACCTGCATATATGGATGCACGCAATAATATGCATGTGTTTTGTGAGTCTGGGGCTGTTTATGTGAATGTATGCATACTGTAGGCTCCTTTTTATGACTCGCCTAAAATTCACAACTCGACATATTTGTACTATAACTGTGCTCCTTCTGGGTTTGTTTAACTTGCTACAGTATGTTGATCATATATTATTTAAAGAGAGCAAACCATGTCAAAGCTTTTAAATAAGCCAGCATGTCATTAGTACAAAGTGTAGGAAACTTGCACACTCTATTTAACTAAAGAGCATCGTAACTTCTGCAAAGTGTGATATACAGTAAATTAATCTTTAAGTGTTAAAACCATGCTGTCATACAGTCTGCCACCTGGAAGTAATTATAGTTTCTCTTGTACTTGCATACTGTAAATCTGTGGTTTTAGCGTCACATAAAGCTGTGCTTAGTTAGATTTGTCTTCAGGGAATCCTATTAATAATCCCCCGGTTTGGCCCTATGACCAACCTTTTGGCCCAAGGTGAGAGGTTCCACAACTGTAGTGTCCAACTCTCACGACACGTCTCATCTGAAGAGGCAGATTCAGGTTAAGATTGTTCTCCTACCAGCAAACTACTGTAATCTTATCAGGCATCTCACATTATTGCAACGAATAATTAATAAATATAAATACACATACTTATCTATATACTGGATATCAAGGATGAATGGAAAATGGACATGAGCCACCAGCCAGAAGCTGATAAAATATGAAAGTGGTGAGTAGATTTTAGATACAAAATTATGATTTATTGTTGAGTGGCTGCTATATTTGAACACTTATCTGTCAGATGCTGCAACATGTTCACATTTTAAAGTTCATTTTCCACCTGCATGAAGTGTTTTGTCAGCGCAAAAATAAATAAATCTAAAATTTAATTGTACATACACGTAAATACCATAATATATATTAGATGTTTTATTGTTTTTATGTTTTAATCTTTCTTTTTAAAATATCCACGTTTGTTTTCGTGTTTTTTTAACCAAATTTGAAATCAGTTCTAACCAAAAACCAAAAAACCTGCAATTATAAGTGTGAATTAAAGAACAAATTAAACTCTATATTCATCATTTGGAATTCTGGGGTGAGGAAAAAATGATTTTTTTTTTTCCCAATAGACACTTTTTTTTTGAGCAAATTCTAAAATTTTCTATCTTAATCATGAAACATAGACACACGATTTTCCTCTTCTTTGAATGTTTAACAAGAAATTGTTGATTTCAAGATGATCAATCCCATTATGTCTCTGTGGTTTCAATGTCATTAACCGTGGCAGTTTGGACAACTGCATCATTCACACTCAAAGTCAAAATGTTGTTAACGTTCAGTTTACTCTAATAAATCAGATCCATTTTTCTCGCGTTCCACCTGCTGTCCTCATAGGTGCCCTTCACAGGCAAACCAACAGGAATGCATAAACGCAAGTGGTCAAATGTATGCACACGCACACACACACACACACACATTCATAGACACAGACACACACATGTGCGCGCACATACGGATGAGACCAAAGAATCACACACTGACCTGGGGTCTAATTTTAGCCGTGCCATATCATGGAAACACCTGACTGTGTCTGTTAAGAGAAACTTATCATCTCATCATGCGTTGCATCTGCATTTATTACACTGTCCATAACAATCAGAATTATGCATCATAATCAAGAGATAACAAAAAAGCTACACTGCACACTTTTAATTTTAGTGTTTTTTTTTTCTTATATGAGAATAAATTTTTATAAACACTGATAATATTTAAACCTTTATCATAAGCATATTTCCTGGAGTTGCTTCCTGACATGCACTGTAAAGATTTTTTTTTAAGTGGAAGTTGCCATGATATTAAACAGCACAGTGAAATGTTTAAAGTGTGTCTACCACATGAAATATTCTGACACAGAGATTAATGAGACGACATTTGATATGTGAGGAATAATAAATTTGGGTGTTCTTCAGAGGCATTTTCAAATTCGGAGAGAGTTTTCCGACGTTTAAAGCGTTGTGCTGTGAAGGCCACTGTCTTACAATCTGCTTAATCACTCCAGTGAGTGGACAAAGTTGGCTGCTTGCAGCGCACCTTTCTGCGCCGCATGGAGAGCGTTATCGCTGCACTTTAAGTAACGGGGTCACGATTGTTTTTGTGCCAAATGGATGGAAATGATTAAAACATCGTGCCGTGGGCGTGATGTATCCCTTTTTTTAAAAAAAAGTTGTGATAGTTGGCTGATGGAGAGCCAAGCGGACCTACGAGTCCACTGACGGATGGAGGGAGCAGGTGGTGGGGAGAGTGCTGTGTCGGGTTGTGGGGGTGGGTGGGGGGGGGAAATGCTGCTTCCCTCCAACTTTTCTTTTACCAGCAGCGAAGTCTTCATGAGGAACCTCAAGGAAAAAATGACCGGAGATAAAAACAATTCAAAACAATGCTGTACTTCCTCATAACACAAGTGTTCAGACTGACGTGTGTATTAATGGCGATAGCTGCTGCATAAGAGGGTGTACAGCACCAGCTCTTTGGTAGAGTGGTGCTATGTGACGGCATGGAGGGAGAAATAACTTCATTACATGTCATGACCCCCTCTTGATATAGATATATCCTTTAGGCAGCCTGTCAAGGACTCTGAATTCATCAGGATGTAGATGGACGCATTTTTTTTTTTTTTTTTTTTTTTTTTGCAGCAGCTATTCAATCAAAACGTGAATGTGGCTTTTGTGTGCTCTGTATTCGAGCAGCGAGAGAGGACTTCTTAGAATGAGTTTGTTTTATTGATCAAATGAAATTAACACAGAGGAGCGAGAGGGGGAGAGAGGGAGAGTGAAGGAAGCAGTGCGTCTAATCATGGAGTGTGGGTCAGCCAGCATGTTTAATTTAATGGGCCTCATCGTAGCTTCACGAGGTCTCACATTGTGAACTTAATTCCTCTTCACCACGTTAATTTGCATTGTGTCAATTGACCGGAGCGCTTACTGTATCAGCTTGAGTCTCACTTGAAATTCAGCCCATGCCCTAATACCATTAGGCAAATGCAAAGTTGTGTCATTTACACATTTGGAGAAAAAAAAAAAAAAAAAAGAAGGGAGAGAGGAAGAGAGAGGAAGAGAGGGACGGAGACAGAGAGAAAAGCCAATTTGCGCCGGACAAGACTCGCTTGTGATTATCAGTGGATGTTATTACTGTGGAGAAGCAGACGTTTGAAGGTTATGTTTCTGGGCAGTAATTGAAATGCAAAATAACATTAGGATCGATGGCCATCTCTGTTTATTTATGAAATCAATATCGTAACTGTCCCTCATGAGTCCCCCTCTGATTCCCAATGACGGCTTAAGTCTCTGCTCGTTTATTCTTTCTCCCCCATAACCTCCTTCTTCTGTCTCTTTTTAAAAGGCAGTTAGGGGTGTGTTTGACTTTGCAGGGAGAGCAATTTCCTGGAGGTGGTGGACGTGTATGTAGATGGGGGTTGATACTCCAGGTAAGGAGACATCATCCATGTGGGAAATCTATGCAATCTCTCCTCGTGGCAGTGACATTGAAGAGGCCATATGCTGGAAGTTCTGTGTACGAGCATGTGTGTGTGTGTGCGTGCGTGCATGTGTGTGTGTGTGTGTGTTGGAGACACAGAGAAGCAGAAACAAGGTATATTTATACTCCCATGCAGTATGAACGTAGTACTGGGACTTACTTTCTCAGTCAAGAGTGGTAGCTTTAAAGATTTTGTAAGAAAGAAAAAATATATTTCGCAGTTTTCAAAACAAACAGTAGCCATCAGATTGATTCTCCACCTTGGGGACACGAAGCTGTGACAAATATTCAAAGGCCCACTTACTTATTCTCAGAGCTTTTAACCAAATTGCATGGCCTTCTTCAGCTTTGGAACTTAAAGTAGCAAAATAAGTGAACACAAACTTCAGTTTTATTAGAGCTAAAACAATTTGTCAGTTTATCGATTAACGGAAAATTAACGGCAACGATGTCTCGGTTCAGTGGCGGTTTTCGCAGTCTTCTGTGATATAAAATATCTCTATCCCTAACAAGACATATGTACACGACAAATGATTAATCAAGAATTCATCTGCAGATTAACCCAATGATACCCAAGTTGCAGCCCGAAATTTTATTTTTCCGGATGGAAAATTTGGCATGCAGCAGAGTGAATCGTGCACACATACTTGAACATATAAAGACCTAAAATACATACACCGATGAAGAGACAGGAAGGAGTATGACCATATGTAAATTAGACAAGGAATAATATTTTTTTTAAAAACAGTTACGTCGGTCCAACTAAGCCTAAATCTCGTCTTGAGAAGTTTGATTGAGGTAAACTACCCCACAGTTTGGAGGCAAAGACAGCAAATACATCAGCGAACAAGGAAACTAAAGATCTTTTATGGACACATCAATGCAAAAATGTAGGACTTGATAGATGGGAACCAGAATTTTCAATATAATTTAGTTTATGGCTGAGAGGCTGTGATTTAGGTGCATTTATCTGAAGGTTTGAGCAGACGATGAACATGTTCACAGCTTGCAGATTAAAAAAAAAACTGTTCCAGTGGTACGTTAAAACGTGCTTTAAAATGTATTTTGACTAATGTCTTTTCTCGACTTCATTATTCGCAGCAGCGTCTGAATCATGCATTTAAATTTACGTACGCACATTTTTTTTTTCTTTTTTTCTTTTTTTTTTGATGACCTTCATTTGTGCCAAACGCTGTCACGCGCATGTTGTTGTTACTACTTAACACTTGGGCGACACACGGTATCCCATTTTCCCGTTCGCGTGACCATTCATTTCCCAGACACCTCGGCCGCGGACTAACAGTGTAATCTATGTGTCAGGCAGGAAGGGGCACTCAGTTTAAAGCTGATAGAGTTTGCCCCAAACAAGGACAGCCTATCATAGAAAGATTAATGAACTAATTTCATGCATGGCTCCTTGCCTCTGTCCTTCTGCGCTTCCATGTTCGACTGTGTGTTCAGCACCATGATTTACGCTGTGTTCCTTGCTACAAGCTTAACCCCAAGCTTAACAATAATATTTCCCCTCAGTGGGAAAATACATAGTAAAATATGGAGAATCAGATTTTTAACCCTTCTCACATCGAGGATGGCATGAGGTTTGAATACGTATAATATGAGGGTATTTTTGGTGGGGGTTGACTGCTGGTAAAAAAAAAAAAAAAATTATTGTGCAGAATTTCGGAGGCTGGAAAACATATTTCATGGTTTGGAGAAGAGGTGGATGGATTCAGGATTTATGTAGGGAAGCAGGGGATCTGCAACACTGCCAGCATTAGGAGGCATGCCAAAATACACACACACACACATGTACGCACGCACACAAAAACATGTGAGATTTTAAGCTGCTCTGGTGGGACATTTTCACACTCATCACACTTTGGCTCCAAAATAAAATAAATAAAAATGATTAAAAAAAAAAAAAAAAACACTGGTCACCGAGTGTGTACGGCAGGTCAGGTCAGTCGTATTAAACATTTTTTGGACGGTCCTGTCTACACACTTTGTTTCTTTCAGCGTGGTGAGCAGAGTTGAAACCTGTGTGTCTGCTGCTCCGAGGTGCCCATTGTGGGACCGTCTGGGTCTGTTAAGAAACAGCAGAGTAGAGAAGGCAGGTGACCTTCACGTCTGTCTGATGAGTCTTGCTTGTCTGCTCGGTTTGTACCATTTTTCTGCGCGGCGGAGCAAACACTACCCCCATTAGATATTAGGTGCAATGCGTTTGTGCGCGTTTCCCTGTGTGTGTGTGTGTGTGTGTGTGTGTGTGTGTGTTGCCTAGGGAAGCGGGGCAGGTTGAGGAGAGTCAGGCTGCGCTTAGAAAACTCTGTCTCTTTATAATAAGAGGGGGAAACCAAATTATGAAACTATGAAGCTATTTCTGTCTGCGCGAATTGGTGGCTCGTGCCATTATTTCATTTCGACAGATTTGAAAGGACCCATTAGAAATTTCCATTAAACCTAACAAAAAAACATCTCCCCAGCGTTACTGTGTGCTAAGTGTGGAATGAACTACTTTTTACATATGCCACAATGTACTATTCCTTAGGGAATCCCCCTATCTGGCTGCGATGATGTATTAACTGTTACCACGCCGCTCTCTCCAATTCCCTCAGATGGGAGAAAATATACCTTCCAATTGAGTATAGGTGCATGCTGATTGCTAACAAGATTTAACATGAACCTTGTGAATGTTTTATAAACCGCAACAGCCACGCAATGAAGACTTAACATAATGTTGTATCGCTACCATCTCGCACTATGTTAACAGTCCTGACTGATTAAAAATGCATAAGGAATGTCTGGGACCCGTAAGAGGAGGGTTTATTTTTTCATGCCTCATCTGGAACAGGAAGGAAGCAGAGGATCAATAGATCTGATCTGGGCCCAGGGGTAGGAGGCTATCTCCTCCTCCCTCCACTCGCTACCCCGTTCGCAGTTAAAAGGGAGGTTTCATGTTGTCGAGCCCTGATGACTTCATGGCTTTATATAAACACTTATGCAAAGGCAGCGGAGGGAAAATACATTCCTAACCACGACACCAAATTCGAAAACAGCAAGGGCAGCCCCCCCACACACACCCCCGCCGCCCAAAGGCAGCAAGAAGTTCAGAGGAATCTGGTCAGCATTAACTTCCTGTTAGTTTCAGACATTCTTAACATGACTTTCCACTGTTCTCACCCAATATTTAAAACTCACAAGCATGTACGGCTGTAAGATCAACACCGACTCTGACAGACAGAGCCAGCAGTTCTAACTCAGACCCAGGACTCATTTCATGCTTTGTTTGAGCGGGTATTACTGAAGCGACACAGCACAACAACATACAGAGGCTGTATACTGCCTCCAAGAGAAATTAAGTGTTCAACAAGCAGCAGGAGTAGTCGTTATTTATTGTGTCGGGCCACATTTTTAAATAAAGTACGTAACTTCTTACATAAAACTTTACATTGCAAATAAATAACTTTGTATCCTCTTTAAGCTCGACAAATAAAACCTGCCATGAAGAAGACAACTCAAGTTTTTAAGCAGTACATACTGTACAGTGGTGCCAGGAAACTTTTATTTATGATCACGCCTGATTATACTTGGTAATTATCTGGCAACTGAGACCGATGCTTTTCATCTAAGTCAAGAAAATTCAAGTCGAGTTGATTTTATTTATCTTTTCTTGAGCTCAAAATCACAGATTTGCCTCGAAAGCCTGACAACAAATGATTTTAGCTCTTCGATTCGGGTAAAGAAAAACTGCCAAGTAACCATTTAATAACGCTCAGGAAGAGCTACAGAGGAGGGATCCCTCATGAAGACGTTAAAGAGATGTGTGCATCCGTAACATTTCCCCGTAACTCTGTCTTTTCCCAAATTTAATGTTAGAAAATTTGGGAATGGGGAACTTAACCCCAGGTCAGCATCTTTATCTCAGCCTCTCCAAACACTCACCGAAGTCCACCGTAACCCGGCACCGTCCTTTGGCAAACTAACCGGTACTATTGATTGGGTCATGTATTACCCATGATCCTCCATATGCTGAGTGTAACACCTCTCTCCATCCATTAACAGCCTTCTGAAGTTTCATTCATTCATTCATTTACTCCTGGCAGCCGACCAATTGTGGGCATTGTTTGCAAGATGTATGGGGCATCTGTTGACATGGTCGTTAGTTACCATTTTGCCTGAAGGAAATAAGCTACTGTAGTATATCACCTGGCATTCCAACACATAAATGGTTGTGTCTGTAACATAATCTATCAAACTCAGATGAACCGGCGCGCTCCATCACAGCTGATGAATCTCTCGCAGAGTGAATGGGCGATGATGGAGGAAAGCAACACTCAGTACATCTTGTCAGGCGTTTTAGTGGTGATAATTTCCTTCATGCTGCGGTCTTCCGATGTGTATTTACATTCATGTAAGGTTCTTTGTGTCTCCAGAAAATCAGTGCTTATTTGCATTTGCGATGTTTCCTTTGTAAAAACAGTGACTGTCAAATACTCTTGCTTCATTTCTGTTTGATTACCAGATTTGTCACTTTTAAATCTTACAGCGGCTCAGTTGCGCTCTAGTTTTTATTATATTTACTGTAAATTCAGCACGAAAACTAACCGCAGCTTTCCTGTCCTGTGTGTGTTTTATCCAGGTTGCTAACCAGAATGCCCTCTGAGGACCGGCACCTAACCTCAAGCTGTGGGTCTTATGTCAAAACCGAGCCTTCCAGTCCGTCCTCCTCGCTAGTAGACACCGGCAGCCACCACAGTCCCAGCGGCAACTCTGACGCCAGCGGCGGCTACATTAACGGCAGCAGTAGACACTCGCACACCCTCGACTCCCCGCCAATGTTCAACCCAGGCATGCTCGGAGGCGGCGCCGCCTGCCTACGTCGCTACGAGGAGTGCTCCGGCGTCGTGGCGGACGACTCGCCAATCAAGTGCGAGTACATGCTCAATGCCATTCCCAAGAGGCTGTGCCTGGTGTGTGGCGACATAGCCTCAGGGTACCACTATGGGGTGGCCTCCTGTGAGGCCTGCAAAGCCTTTTTCAAAAGGACGATACAAGGTATTTCACACTTTTTCTTCTTCTTACCACTTTCACTGGCTCACCTTAGCTGATCTCTAGAATCCGTACGCTTCCAGTTACACCTGAGAATAATGATATTTTCCCAGCTGTAATTTCCCAGACCGTTGAATATGCTGAAAAGAATCCAAGTGTACATACAAAAGTGCTATTTTTTCCACGATGGTTCCAAATACTTTTCATTAGCTTTACCATGACAGTTGTGATTGCCAGGAAAGCATATTGACCTGATGAGGAGTCGTTGTCTTGTGTTCCGTGTGTGCTGGTATCCGACCTTCTGCACTTATGGGGGCTATTACAAGGTAGTGATTACGAGAATCTACAGCAGGCATTAGGCCCAGATTGTAAATCTGCTCTGGGTTGTGATGTTTTGATGTGTTTGCATGTGAATCATATGTCTGGCAACGACTCTGCCATGTGTGGGAGCTGTTCCAGAATAATCACTTGGACAGAGACTCTATGCGGAATATGCAGAATTTTGAATTTTTATCTGCAGGATTTATATCTGTAGACATGGAGTTAGACAGCAGGTTAGTGAGGCCTTGGCCACATTGAGGCAGGTAAATTTGAAAAAAAGAAAATGTTGTCTGTCCAAACCCCTCTGGAACGCCCTTTTAATTTTATTTTATTTTATAAAAACCATGGTTAGCTCACTTGGTCTTCAGGGTAAAGCTCTCTGACGCTCTCTGTAATCACTTTTTGTGCTTCCCTGTAGCCCAACACACTTAACAGGTGTTATATCTTCCTGTTTCTGCTCTCCTGGAAGCACAAAATAGCGACTTAAACGACGGGGATATTTTTTCTTGTTAACCAACTCTAACAGTGTTTCTGCTGCTGCTTAAACATTCTTGATAAACTCAGCAGTATGAACTTTTGCTGAAAGAGAAATGAATGTTTCGTGCGTGACGTATGAAGGACTGTATGCGATCACAAAGAAAACTGAAGACAACAAAAAATTTGTCTTCTTATTAACATTGCTGCCAAGCAGACGTTTATGAAAGGCCGACAATCAGACAGCTTAAAACACCAACAACATTTCTTCATCCACTTACAAGAGTTTTTTGAAAAGGTCGTTTTTGGTTTAGATGCTGACGAACAAAAAATGTACACATATTAGTGCGGAGATGGTTTGACATCTTGATTTATGATTAAGTCAGTGTGTTGAAGGGATTTTGGAATATTAACATAAGAATCTGATATGATAAGAAAGTGATGCTGAAAATGTACAAACGTCCTATTCAGAATGTGTAACAGGGCAAAAAAGTATTATCTAATTTTACCTGTTTCTGTTCAATTATTGATCATTTAATGGCCACGTGTGTCCCAATCTGACCAGCAACAGTGAAGGACTGTAAACAGCGTTCGTGTGTGACTTTGTGTGGTCTGGCACAGATCCCCCCTCTTCTTCTTCTTCTTCTTTTTCTTCCTCCTCTCGCTCTCCTTCGTGGAGGACAGGCCCATAATGAACCTAATCTGTCCGTCATTCGTCCTGAGCCGCGGGAGTTTCAGTCAATAACAATCAGTGTTGGGTGACTGTAATTAAGAACCAGGCATTTCATTGGGAGAAAGTGGAGAAAGGAGGGTGGGAGGTGTGGATCTGTTCTTTGCCCCCGGGCCCCTCCAGCTCACACCCAAGGGTGGGTGGGGGGTGGGGGGGGATAGGGGCCAATTAGAAGCTCAGGCACGTGTTATCGGGGGCAATAACAGAGGAAGGGGAGAGAGAGAGAGAGACGCTGAGGAGTCCTCCAAATAAAAGGCAGAGGGACAGGGGACGTGGTCATTCTCTGAAAGGAGAAGCCGCTTTAATGGAATGGTAATCAGGAAGGGGGGTCCCGGCCTCAGTAAAGGAGGAGGACAAGGAGAGGTCCAGCTTGAGTGGAGATGAGCACGTGGATAATAGCATGGCATAACAATATATCAAAATTTAGAGGGAAAATAAGAGAGGTTAAGGAAGGATATTAGAGTGGTTGAAATGTCCTTTGAGAAATAAAGGTGGACACAAGACCTGATTAACTAAGAGGGTATGCCGACAGTGAGCTTTTAGAGGTAGGCAATTTAAGACTATTGTGGACCCCTAATGCAGCCCCCTCCCCTCACACACACACACACACATAATCATGAACACACGGGTTATTTTTGATCCATTCAGGTATAAAATGTTTCCTTTAATAACAATGAAAATATTAGATGAATGTGACCTTTTCTAAACTGATGAAAATCCTCTGTATTATATATAGATTTTATATATATATATAGCCTGTATTTTATTAGTTTTTCAATGATTACACAATAAGTTTAGAAATAAAAGGCAAGGTAAGTAAGAAAAAAATAAGTTTACTAAAAAAAAAAAGTCGGCATGCGTTCACTCTCCTCTCTCAGACACGCTGTGTTTTTCTCTGCCGTTAGCAGTAAATTGAGATTTCAGGCACTTATGGATCGTCATCGTTTCCCTGACAGGTGCACAGGACTGTTGTACGACGGTAAAATGCGATGCGTTGCATTGTGAGATTGTTTGTAGAAAGCAGTGCACGCGCCGTGGACAGCACTCTTTCGCAGTATGGTTGTCACTTCCTCGCAACGTACTGCAAACAGAAACCAACTAGTACACATTATGTCAAATATAGTCATTGTTAATGTGTAATGTACAAAAAGATTAATGTACTGTACTGGATTTTATGAGAGGAAATTATCAGCAATACCCTAATTGTTGTAATTTAACTGTATAGACAGTATAATATCAGAATTAGTGTATAGCACATGCAGCATACAGTTAGTTTGCAGTATAAACCTGGTACATAGCATGCGTCTCTGCTCATGAGCACTGCACTGCGCTGAATTTTCCTTCTAACTCCGCTCAGTTTAAAAGACTTTATCCTGAAACCAGCAGCAGCCGCTGCCAACATCCTGGCATGGTGCCCCGGGCCCCTCACTGTGCATGTGACCCTGCTGGCACCATCGATGCCAGGGATCCTGACAAATGTTGGCACCTTCTCCTTGACCAACAGGGGATTGTGTGTGTGTGTGTGTGTTGGTGGGGGGCAGCTCTGGCAGATCCGTAACAGACAACACCTGGTTTGCTGTTTTTAGGTACCATTAATACATCTCTGGACTTACGGGACATTGTTTAAACATTCAATCAAGGGATTTGGATACTTGGGAAAGAGGATTTGTCATTGGATTCTTGGGGTCGTGTCAACTTTTGAAGTGACCGCATAATGATCCCCCTCCCAAAAAAAAAATGTTAACCGGAACTTGGTGAGAAAAACAGACAGCGGTTACATGGCAGCAGATTCAATATGTCTGCATTTCTGGCTTTTTTTGGACCAGAGTGATTAAATTGCATAGGAAATATTTCCATAGTGAGCCAACAACCGCCGAGACGGACTTGAATAATACATCGAGCTTTGCTACATGATATGGGAGCCTTAGATTGGCGTGTCTAACAGCAGCTCTTGGTCTTTACTGGAGAACATTATGCAGGGCTCTCGGCTGCGCGTCCATCTCTTAGCCCTTGTGTTGTTGAGGGAGGGCAGCTCTCCCATCATCCTTTAGGTTGAAGAAGGATGGGCTGGAAAGGGGTCGCGGTGAGCGTTTGCAGAAAGGACGCGCCGCTTTAATGAAGCTAATTTATCTGTGAATCAAAATGGGGGTGGGACTCTAGGGCGGGGAGGTGCTTTTTACATGTCCCATCAAAATGCCACTAAACCCTCCTCTCCTTCAGGAGAGTCACACGGGGTCACCTTGGGACAGGTGTGTGTGTGTGTGTCTGTGTGCGTGTGTGTGTGCGCACATGTGTGTTGTGTCCTTCGCTGGCTTTCTATTCCTGTTGTTGACCATTTCTGATTTAGTCTCTTTATGCTTCTTAAAGCTAATTCCTCCTAATTACTGATGTGCACCTTTTGTGCTCACAGAATTAATGACAACATGTTTTTTTTTTTTTTTAAATCTTCTTCAGGGAATATTGAATACAGCTGTCCGGCCACCAATGAATGTGAGATCACCAAGAGGAGACGCAAGTCGTGCCAGGCCTGCCGCTTCATGAAATGTCTTAAAGTCGGCATGCTGAAAGAGGGTGAGTTTATTATCTGGTCATTTTTGATTAGTGAGAAATTTAGTGCTGAAAGAGTCACTCAGATACTTGATGTGTCGATCATCAAAACTGTCAACTCTTTTAGCAACCGTATGAATGTGGAGGTCAAATATCAAGCAGAAAAATGGCAAGAACGATCTGGTTCCAGCTTTTTAAATGTGAAACTGAGGAGCATTTTTCATACATTTATACAGGGTACATTTTGATAATAAATACATATATACTGTACATAACCTTTATTTAACCAGGAGAGGTTCCATTTAGATTAAAAAAGTCCTGGCCAAGACAGATTAAAATCAAGTCAAATTAAAAACAGATACAAGACACAGCGGCGCACAAAATCTAAAAGTACAGCACAAGCCATAAATTCATCAACATCAGTTAAAACAAACAACATCCCAATGATTCAGTCTCCAGGTCTTTCAATGTGGATTTAAAAGCATGCAAAGAAATCAGATCTTGGAGTTTTGTAACACAATGGTTAGCTTTAATGGATTTTAAACAGGGCTCATTGGTCTCAACAATTCAAGAAAATAATGAATTCAATAACAAAGGCAAAAAAAATATTGTGTGTTTTATTATAATTTAAAGAATTAAGCTGTTGTGTGGGACTTTGTGATTAAACATTTTAAAACCTGTTAGGTGGCTAGTTTAAAGTATCTGTTATTCAGCTCATAATGAGTTTAGAATAAAAGTTTTTAATAAATAAAAGCCTGCTGTCCAGGGTGATACCGTGTATTGAAATGAAGAAGGAAAGGCTCTCTGTCTCTATCTTGAGTAAGGATCAAAATTTTAAGCCTAGACAGTTGTCTCATGGCAGGGAATCTAATACAGTTTAACAGTCTCACAGACTGGTCAGTGATCAGATATTAAAGCCGACCGTGGCCTCGGGGAGACACCAGTGACATCACCCACAAGCCTCACTTACCGCTCCTCACACCGCCGAGTGTTTAACTCAGGCGGGTGGAAAAAGCTGCTGAGTTGGATGTTCCTACCAAGACTGACTGAGAAGTGTAACAGTACTCTTGAAAAGCACAGGCTGTTCCCTCAAGACTTCCCTCTCCCCTGGGCTCTGGGTGTCTCTCTCCCTCACCCCCTCTCTCTCTCTCTCTCTCACCCTCTCTGTCTGTCTGCCTCCCTTCCCCTCTCTTGCCTGGCATATTGATCCACTAAATGCTTTCCGAACATCCCACCTCACTTCCTGCATGTGTTGTTTCTCCTCCACTGCGAGACCTTTGGGAGTACAGAGGGAAAATCTAGCCGATAGATTTTTCTTTTTCTTTTTTCTTTTTTTTTTTTTTTCTAAGGAAAGAGGGCTTCTTTTTGTTTGTTTGTTATTTTGCATTTGTGTGTTTAGCTAGAAGAACTATTCCACCCTGGGTGTATCTGTAAGTTATGCTTTTGCGGGGAGTATTATAATACCTAGTGCTGAACTGAGGCTGTACAATAGGCAGTTGGCTCCCTTTTATGCAACCAGAAGCCTTATGAAATTATGACCCATTTTTAATACAATTTCTGTTTTGTCTGTGTCACCAAATATATCAAATTTAGCCATTTGATGAATTTTCTATAAGTCCTTTAGAGCATATTTTTTATATTTTGTTTGTAACACCACGGATGGCAGTGATGTGAGGTGTGTCAGGAGATAAGATTTAAAAAGATAAAAATAAAATAAAAAACTTCATTAATTCATTATATGAAATCAAAGATGGCACGTGAAGTAACAAAATGAGTTTTCTGTTTGAACTGGTGTACTGTAACATCACTATGTCCATGTTAATATTTCGTGTGCGCTGATATTTTATACACAAAAGCTAGTTTTCTTGCATAAATTATGCACAATATTGTGACAGGATAACCCTCAACACTAGTGGCTTTGCCGAGGAGAGGTGCAACGATTTCACTGTTTCACCTCAGTTTAAAACGTCACGTATTGTAACCGTACAGCGTCAGCTACACCGAGTGTTTCTGTCACTTACAAGTAGTGGTGTGTTAAGAGTCTAGCTTTCAGTGCAACAAAATCAACAGCAACAAAGCAAAAAAAAAGGAGCATTGCACCATTAAATAAATTTAACGCTCGCCAAAACGGCCGGTGATCCCCTCAAGGTCACACCATCTGCATAAAAGATGTTCTCAATTTTCTCAAAAGTAGAAAAAGTAGAAAAATGATCATGTGATATATGCACATATTGATATTATGTGATAATAAATAAATTAATGTATTACAATCATGAACCTGGAATTTTTCCTCAGACTATATTCATACCACTAAAATCTAAAATTGTCACACTGCATGTTATATATATTCTTTTCATAGAGTTACTTTAGATCGGGGGTGTTCAGACTGTAAGGGAAATACAGTACATGAGGCAAAGATACTGCATGAGGTGAAAGGACAACAGGAAGTTGGTTATTATAGTGTGGACGTTACTGTGACCCGATCGTCAGCAGTTGGAGCTGCAGCAGTGGCTGTGACACACAGCTTATGGAGGTACTTTAAAACTCTTAGCAACACGTTTAGCAAAATGTGGAAAACTGCGCTCCTTCTCGGAGTCATAACTCCGTCAAATCAGAGCATGAAGAAATGTTACACATATTTTTACGTTTAGTGTGACTTACACGCTCCAGTGAAATCATAACCATAAATCTGAACTCCAGACAGTCCAGAACTTGCCTGAGAATTATCACGTTTGTTACGTTTTCTTCAGTGTCGAAATAATCCTGTGAGAGCTGGCTGTACATCCATGGGTGCTTTACAAACAGGAGCTGCTAACGGCCAAATTAGTATACTTAAAATATAAATACATAAATGAAAAATGTAAAAAAAAAAAAATACAAAACTCCTCTATACTTGGTGTTTACATCTCCCAAAGCAATATGGAAAGTTTATTTCCAGCACTTAAAGCATGATTACCAAATACCAATAGAAGTAAGAAAAAGAAATAAATAAATAGGTGTGACAAAATCTATTTTTTGCGTTAAATATATATATAAATATATTATTTTTGTCATTACTGAGGCTCAGAATGCCAGAATGAGGCACGGTTGTCTTGATTTTGTCTGAGGGGGGACCCTGCTTTAGATCCACCATAGCAACACTTAATTTAGTTGAGAAATAGTATCTTTATGTGTTTGATACTTATTTAATAGGACATCATTTGAGCTCTGATGACAAAGTTAGGACCAGAGACTCACTAAGAATAACGTTGTATCCCAGTTTAGAGACAAATTGCAGCGGGTTAGGTTCTGGAGTTCAGCCCACTGCCATCCGCACTGATTGTATGATATATATCCTGACATAAAAAGCAGGATTTGTTTATAGGATCCACTTAGAGACACAACAGTCATAAATTTCCTAAAATAAAACCATGGTCATACAGTTTTGTTGTGTTCTGCCAGCACCAAACACGTCTCATAATAGAAGCCAGCAGCACTCGACTGCAATCTGTGCTGGTAACACAAGATTGTATGTCAGGCTCCTGGTTCACTTCCACTACAGCTTCACTATGTACTGACGTAACTGTGTTTGTTCATCTCAGAAAGAAGGGTCATCCATTGTATTGCCATAACAGCACTATTTATACACGCGCACGCTTTTGATGTCTTCATCCCGGCCTGAATATCTCACACTGAGGCGTTGACTTTCAGCCAGAAAAAACAGCGTTGCTTCAGAAATAAAGCTGAAACTATTAGCGCGTGCTTAGAGGGAAAAACGGCAGGCTGTTTTCTGTGGCAAGGCCCGGCTAAGTCGTTGTTGTGGACAGTCGATTTGTGTGTGCGCGAGAGAGAAAGAGGTTGGAATTTGACGCCGTAGCCCTCCACCGCCTGCCGCTCTTGAGACGCAGCATCACAGCCACAGCGACATGTGGCACAGTAGGTGATCCTCTGAAAGTAATGGCATTCAATTAAAAGAGAAAAGGACATTTAATCGTGGCATAGTGCCGTGGCGTGGCCTCTTACAGACTTGGGGGGGGGCTTTGATCATGGAATCAGTGGGGGACGGCGGCTTGCCCTACTTCATGTAATAAGATCACCATATAACAAGTGGCCGAGGGCTGGTCATGGAAAAGGAATAATCACATAGTGTAATATGAATGCAGATGTCATGCCTTATCGCTATTAGCATAGAAATATTTCTTCCTTCCTCACAACTTCCCAAAGTTTTTGGTTTTTTTTACTTGTTACAGTGCGGCAGCATCAGAAGAAATAAGAAATGCCCCACCCTGCAGAAGATGTTGAGAGAACTTATGTGATCAGTCGTTCTAAAAGTGTCTTAATATTTCCACAAGGACCCTCTAAGCTCCGCTCTAAGCATGCCATCCTGTATTATAAAGTGCCAGCTGCTACAGTTATAGACCAGCACCATTGGTGGGCAGGGAAAAACCCCCTCCTCCCTGTAACACCTGCCGCTAATCAGCTGACTTCAGTTCTCGGGGCCGGTTTGGTGGCTTCAGGTGTGTGTGGACTAAACTCAACACAGTTTAGCAAGAAGCAGCAGTGTGAATTGTATTAAACATGGTGCAGTGCGTGAGTGTGAAGTCAATCCCTCCTCAAGAGTTTGGATGTGAGAAACCAGCTTTTGTGACAAGGAATGGATTCCATGTCTTGTATCTTCGAGGAAAGATCAAACAGACTCACGGATAAGATACCGTAGATGACAGGCAGATCCGGCTTCGCTGCTGTGCCACAGCCGAGTGCCTGGATGAGCTCGCTGGAAGGTAGCAGCAGACGGCTGTTTGAGGAAACCGGCCTCGCTCAGTGACCCCTTAAATGTCCAGCTGAGGCTGATAAAAGGTCACGGGTCCAATGGAAAAACTCTCACGTAATTACAACTCGCGGAAGGTATGGTGTCAGTCACTACTGCCAGGACTCCGTGCCCGCAGCTAATAGCAGCGTTAATATCCCCATAGCATTACTGTATGGTGTTAAATGATGCAAGAATTTTCTGGACTGAATTAGCATTTTTTTTTTTTTTTTTTGTGACTGTGTGATTTGAGTTGCTCTTGTTATTTTCTGCTGATGACGGAAGATTTATTTTTAGCTTTTTGTAGTTTTAGCGCCGTAAGATAATCCGCGCTCGTCTTTGATCGAGTAATCACATCATCGTGTTAGCAAATTAGCGTGCTTAAAAAGTATGTCCCGTTGAAACAGCAGCGTTCAACCTCCGCCGCCCTGCCGAGTCTCGGACGTTTTAACCATTTCGATGAAAGACACCTCGACTTTTGCTCTTTTGAAGTCGATGCTCGCCGGTCTTAGCGTTAGCTCTGCGTTTCTGTGGTGTATTCTTTGCTTGTGGGGATTTTCTGAGACCGCTGTAATGTGGTGGATGAATACAAGCTGCCAGACTATTTTGGCAACCTACACCGCTGTCTCGCCCTCGCCCGACCACAGATAGGGATCAGCAGTCTTTCCTGAGCGAACGTGGCTACCGGGATAACATTACAGCCTTATTTTCCTCCGGCCACATACACAAAAGATTAGTAAAGCCATATCCAATATCACAGACTGTCAGGTCCCTTTCCAATCAATAGGCTTAGATCAGAAACCAATCTATACACTAAGATTACATCATCAAAATAAAGATATAGCAAAAGTCTATACTGTATGGGTGCCTTTAAAGTCTTAGCCGATACATTTGAGCAGCATACATCTTCAAAGCCAGTCTCAGTTTTGCCTGTGTGTCCACTTAACTGTAAATACAAGCCGCCCTCTGACCCCTTGCCTCTTGCTTTTCACTTGTAGCACCAACTTGTCTATCTAGCAGCACATGTATGAGGCCTTGTTTGCTTTTTAGGGTGTCAGATACAGCTGGCAGACTGCAGCTGAGAGTCAGCGCCCACCCAGAGGCTCTGCGTTGGCCTGTCCTCACTGTCTGGCAGGTGATAGATCAGACACGGAGGCTAACACGTGTTCCTCTGAAGACGGGGATTTAGCGAAGCGCTGACCTCTTTACAACCCTCCGATACGCACACACACTCGACTCGACACAACGTACATACACATTCATGTTACACGCATGCCAAATGTATATCACCCCTGACAAGTGACATGGAATCGGACCTTGAGGTACATGTTCCCTGCTGGCACCCTTCTCCCCTCTGCGTCTTTGCCTCTGTGCGAACACACAAAGCAAACGCCCGCTGCGCTAATACACCAGGGATCCTGAATCGACCTGGGTCGTCTCCAGCCGTGCAGATGTTTTCGATTACAGGCACATTTGTGGTCAGTGTGGCTCAGTAATTCACAGTAATACCCCTTGTGGACACGCCGGCTCAGATTTATGAAAAGTGTAAAACATGATAAAGAGAGCGATGCCAGTGTGCACGGTTATGGGAGAACAACTCCAGTTTTGTCTTGTCAGCCCATCGGGGGGTTAGAGCAGGTGGGACGCCATCCTGATATGCCCCCTTCCTCCTGTTGTCCCGTAACAATTTTCCTTTACCCTCCCTCTCTCCTCTCTCTCTCTCTCTCTATCCGCAGCCCACCCAGACTCTGTACCATCAAACAAAAGCTGTCCGATGCCTTTAGCTCTTTGCACGCTTGCAGACTCAGCCCTCAGAAGTAGCTCTAGAAGGACAAGGTCCCTGTGCCTTGTAAAGGGTGAGCGACTGTGTAGGAGGGGAGAGGTGGGGCGGTGGGTGGGGTGGGGTGGCGGGGGGGCGTGGGTGGGGGTGGGGGTGGGGGGGGGGGACGCACGCTGCATCCCTCTGATTTTTCCCAGCTAAAATAGGGAGCTCCTAATCTCCCTTTGGCAGCGTTAGCCGGCCAGCCAATTCTGACACATTCTTTAGAAAGAAGCGCCTCTGACAGGTGAGGGGCTGAAAATAGTTGCGTGAGACACACGTACGCACACACATGCACACGGTCATACAGTGGCAGACAATCTTGATACACACTGCGTGAGACGCATGCACACTTGTGTGATGAAATCAGTTCTCCGTAGACTAGATTGAATAAATCTCAATATTTTGTTTTATTATCTGGACTAGTTTTGGGGGGGAGTTTTTATTGCGCACTATTCTTTCCACTTAATTAATGTTTGATTTGTTCTGCATTTTTCTACTTTTGTTTATTCAGTGCGCGGGCGCGTAGCCATTGAGGACGCTGATTTGTGTGAGAATTTGAGGGTTTTAACAATGTTGCCATAATTTAAGCCAAAAGATCAACATCTGGTAAATGTTTTATAGGATTACACTATAGGATTGTATTTATTTCACCATCTTTAACCAACCAAAAGATAAATAAATAAAGGATTCATTATCTTCCCACCGGAAGTTTGTCATTCGCAGCATGGAGAAAGCACATCTAGATGTGTCTGATGTGTCTTTTTTTTTTTTTTCTCAACAGAATAAATTTAATATGACAAATACAATTAATCACATCATTATTTGTGTCAACGGGACTTGTATCCAAAACCCTGGCTAAAAATCTGCCTGTAAGATTTTTAAATGTTTTTTTATGTGGAGGTTTGGCAACTACTTTGTTTAAGTGAATAAGCATCTGAATACATAATAAACACATAAAAGGACAAAATAAATCCACATGACACGAACACACAGTGGCCACCACATAAAGGGAACCACGGCCGCTTCAATCAGGAATGTGCTTTAAGGTTGCGTGAGTCAATAAAGATATTGAATGTGAAAGGGAAGCCGGGGTCAGGTGGCCATAAAGATTGCTCCTATGCAAACATGCCTCATCGTCTTTCCACACACATGTACACACACACACACACAGAGCAAGGATGAACTGTCAACCAGTATCTCTGTGTCTCAGGCCGCCTCTTTCATGGTCTGCACTAAGTTATGAGCATACTGTACTGTACCGTATATATGATCTTACAGAACATTCAGCACACAGACTTCTACCGCCACCCATTCCCCATGCTCTTTTACCCCATAACCCCACCTCACCCCCTACATCCATATTTTGGCTGCCACACTTTATGAAGAGCCAGCAACCATAAAAAACGGATCTGGATGCTTTTAAGATGATCTGTGCACCCGCCTGGCCCCCATGTCACAGCCTCTCTCGCTTCCGAGACCCAAGCCGAACCCGATTGTCTTGAAGCGTAGAGGCTGCTGTGGTTTTTTGGGCCTGAGGTGTGGAATGCGGTGCTGACGATGACACAAGCCGCCCCTCCACAAACCCCCTCCATAGCCCCTCTGCAAGGGGCCTCATCCAGCTGTCTTGTTGTGGTCAGATTCTCAGTACTGTGCCGTATCACATGGGGAGGAGATAATCCCGCGCTGGTCGGATCAGGCGCTGGCTGGGACAGGCAGGGCTGTCAGGGAGGAGATGTACACCCGATGCTGAAAGCGAGAGAAAAAGAGACAGACAGAAGGAAAAGTGAGAGAAAAAAAAGAAGAAAAAAAAAAACAGAGATCTTGCAGAAACTGATACATTCAGCCAAAAAGCAGCAGCTTGTTCTATCTTATTCCCCAACCCTCCCGTTCCTCAACATTATCCAATCTTTTTTTTCTCCCCTTCTTTCTGTCACTCTCTCTGCCCTCCTGCTTTGGGTCTCTGTCGTTTGCAGCGCCGCTAAGCTGTAAACTGAAACTGGTTAGCGCTGAGCTCTTAATTCTTGTCAGCGTCTATTAATTATGGGCCAGTTGGATGTTCCAGTTCAAACAGCCCCCGCGGATCTTGGAATTCTAACTCCGGCTGTTTGGTCACTTGTCGCTTGTTGCAGCCACATGACCCTGCAGCCCACAGCAGGGAAAACAGTGTGTGTGTGTGTGTGTGTGTGTGTGTGTGTGTGTGTGTGTGTGTGTGTATGGGTGTGTGTGTGTGTGTGAGAGAGGAGGGTGGTAGATGTCAGGGACAAAGCCAGCAACAATTCGCCGCCTGACAAGTCTATGGTGCAGTGAATTTAGTGTATACACCTGCTTAATATGTTTTTGTATTACTCCCTAAGCCTTTACTAACTGCATATCTCTCTATTAGGCCAATGTGTGTCGTTAGATAGAGAGAAGCTATTGAATTGATTTAATATCTGGAGTACATGCACACACTTTCCTGAAGCACAATTTATAATTTTAAATTTACCTTAACCAAGAGTAATGGTAAGAACAACAACTAAAGCTCCATATATCGCAAACCCAGTTCCTAGCTGCCTAACTGACTAATTAAAACTGCATCCACATGTGTTCAAAGAACAAGAAGTCTATTTGCAAGGCTTATTGATTACTTTAAGGCGTACAAATGGAAAGCTGTGTTAGGAGAGGGGCTCTCGATTTAGCTTCAATCTGCCAGGCATAAAATGATCTCACTGTGTTTGCTGGGAAGAATGAGCTCCCTCTGGGCACGGCGGGTAATTAGGTTAGTGGATAGTCGGTGTCAGGAAATTGAAAGACCATCCTAATCGGATTCCTTTGTTTCCAGGGGAATCAAAGGAATTTATATGAGTCACTGGGAAATCTCACACGACTCAATTCCACTTGACCATGTAAAATCTGTTTGCTCTGCCTCGACGCTCAAACAACGTTTAATACACGAGTGTAAATCCAGCAAATAAGGTGCATCTGATGTCCTCTGAGATGGCTTCCAGGATAATCCCAGATATGTCCGTTTGTATACTAACTAGATACTTACACGCTTACATTTGTAACGAGGCGGTATTGAACAATCCCTCTTTCAGTTAAAAGGTCAAAAATAAAGAAAAAAAACAGCAACTCAGTAGTCCTGATTATAAAATATTTGCAATTACTAACACAGGAATAAATTACTACATTATTCTAAAGATGTTTTTTATTTGCTTCATATACAATCGGAAAAAAAGCTTTGAATGATGCTGAAGAAATACTTCTTTGTTTTGATTGCGCAGAGCATGTCATAATGAATTTAAAAATAATAAAAACTTTAAAAGTCCTTGAGAATGATTTATGACTCAGCAAAATACATACAAAGAGGCTGTTATCATTAGAAGTAGTTGTAGCTATATAAGTAGATGTAATTACATAAAAGTGGCCATGTGACACGAAATCTAATGATGTCAGATTTAATTGATAAAGGGGGAAAAATGAACCAGCAAACAGAACATGCAGTTAAATGGGAGCTCTTTGCTCGGATTAGTTCTACTTTATTTTATTCTTCTAAATAATCTTCAAAGTGCATTTAGTTTAGCTGCCATTTATACATGTATGATAGATATTTATTTATTTTTTTTTTTTTTTTGCAGGTGTACGTCTGGACCGGGTGAGAGGGGGGAGACAGAAGTACAAACGGAGGCTGGACGCAGAGAACAGCGCCTATCTCGGCCTCACCATCCCCCCTCCAGCCAAAAAGCCATGTGAGTCACACAGTTTGTTTTTTTTAATCTCTTATATAAAAACAGTATTTTGTAACATTTATAGAAATATTGTGTCTTATTTATTGCAATTAGAAGTGCATTCATTCAAAATATCTGAGGAATTTTGTAGATGTGTTTTCACTGTCATGTTCAGTTATCTGCCAGCTTTTATTGACTTTGTATTATATTATCATGTGCTAAAAATGAACATTTTTCACGTGTTATTTATTCATTTATTTGTTGTGTTTCTTGTATCTTTGTTTTTATTTTTTATTTATGTTTTATTTCTTTTTTTTTTTTTAAATCTGCTGTCAGCTAAAAATCTCACACATTCCTCTCTCTTCTCTCTCTGCCTCCGTCCTTCCCTCCCTTCAGTGACAAAGATCGTTTCCCATCTGTTGGTGGTGGAGCCAGAGAAGATCTATGCCATGCCTGACCCCACCATGCCCGACGGAGACATCAAGGCCCTGACCACGCTGTGCGACTTGGCCGACCGCGAACTGGTGGTCATCATCGGCTGGGCAAAACATATCCCAGGTAGAGAGACACACGGCTGCTGATGAATGAGGACTTTTGGAATATGTTTATTTATTATTCATTTGACATTTCAACAATAATGAGCATTTAATTAAATAATATGACTACTAAGAAATAGAAAGATTATCTGACCAGGGTTGGTTTTAATAACTGGATTTGTAAAATGCAGATTCACAGGTCTTGTGTTGTAAACCCACATTTCTTCTTTAATCTGCTGAGATGAATACAGTATGAGATTACTGAAGTAGTTCACTCACTGTTGCACACACACAAACACCCTCACACACGCACACACACACATTTATGCACACACACAGGATAATTAACATCTGCTACTCATCTGCACCTAAGGGAGAAGCTAGTCCCATATTCTAAAATCTAATCAATAAAGAGCAGCTGAAACCTTTGATTTGACTGGGTAGGGTGGGAGAGTCAGGGGGAGGGTGGGTGGGATCCGCCCCCATGTCAATGTATTCCATTTCAATCCCAGACTTAAAGAAAGCAATCCTCTTACTTACTTAAGGAGACTACACAGGGCCTATTGTAAAATTGATTTATTTGGGAAAATACTGATGGATCTCCACGGCCCTTGTTGACGAATTCTTAAATAAGACTTGTTATGCAAATGTTCTCTGTTTCTATCAGTTGAAACAGATGCATGTTGTTTAAAGACAGCACAGGTTTATCTCACAGTAGATGCATCTCACCGAGCCAGTCAAGTGTGCAGCCAATTGAGCTCGATTCAACATTTTCTAATCAATTGACTGACAGTTTTGTCCTCAATTAAACTATTAAATGCCCATCACAACTTCTCAGAGCACAATCTTTCCTTCTTTTTTTTTTGGTCTACCGATTGATTTGATTTACAGTGATTATAAAACAAAGAAAAGCAGTTCATCCTCACATTCGTTGGTCAGGGTTAGGGTTAGGGTTAAACACTGTGCATGCTATTTATAATGTCTTTCCATTGGCTCATGGTGTGAGGTTCCCTTAAGAAGCAAACATCTAATTATTGACATTTTGCTTGCTTTTAATAAATATTTGTTCCAGTTCCTTTGAGACAAGTAAATTCAATATCAAATCCCAGGATCCTCTTAGCGGTAGGTTGCACTTGAGTCCAGCAACTGGAGATTTTTAACCTACCTGTGGAATTATTCAGTCATTTCCCAGCTGCTTACCTCTCTGCTCTGTCCAGTGTTCAGCCCCAAACACTGGTTTGTCATCAGATTTATGTTTGATAGCTCAATTAATGTAATTTGGGGTGGTTGAAGGTGTGTTGATTCCAAACTTGCTCTTGAAACCCAAGAGGATTGACTTTTTAAAGACACAGGCGAGCTGTATGGTCTGATTCGGAGATTTGGCTTTGGAGGCAAGGCTGCTGCACCGGGAAGATGCTCTAACAGTTACAAATGGAGGATCACTCACCTGATGTTTTTCAGACAGTAAAAATGAGGCCAAACAGGGTTTCTGCAATCTAATTTCTTCAATTTAATCATAGCTACAGGGGTGCAGAAATTAATTCAAGAAATTTACATACAGTCATATTTTTGGACCTCAATCTCTGGTACATTTTCCATGTATAACTATTGATCTTGCATGCTACAAAGATCTAAATCCAGACCTGACAGAGTTATTATGGGGGCATGTGACACTCTGGGGACATTTTACCCGGGGCCACCAGGTCAGGGTGTCACCAAGTAACGATTAAGACAAAAGGGGTCCCTACAGTTTAACAGTCCACTCCCACCATTAGACTCATAGCCCACTGAGCAAATGGCCTTAACGATGAGGTAATAAGAGTCATTACTGCAGATCGCTCCATTAATGTAAAAGTCCTTCAACATCCAGATGTGGAGACCTGGGTGGAAAAATGCAAACGCTGAATAGGTTTTCTGTTACATGTTGTCGCTTTGAACGCTTAAATATTTGTGGTGACTCAGGACGTTTACTTTTAAGTTTACTTCCTCTTCATATATGGAAGAAAATATTTGCATCAAATATAAATTAGAAGCTTTAAAATGAAAACACGTTTTCCTGTCGTGAACAACACCACTGGTAGACGTGGTTTTCCTGTGCTGTAACTCGTCACTGGGCAGCCTGATCGGATGATACACACCGTCATGAAAGTGGAAACAGAGTCATAGCATGGTTGTCAAGGGGTCAGAGAGGTGGGCGCTAATTTGTGCAGCTGTTAACACACAAACACACACACATCAGACATGTAAGTACACACAACATGTGTAGATTTATATTCCAGCCAACAGCATCGAGCGCCCACTGGTATTTAATGTCCACTCAGTTCAGCGCTTTCTTCCTCTTTCCTCTCTTTCCTCGCACAGACTCTCTCTGCCATCATATCTTTCATGCATACTCTCTGGCTTCCTCGTTCTCTTGTTCCCCTGGCTCTCCCCCTCCTACTCCTCCTGCTCATATAGGGCCCTCTAGTCTCATTATTACCTCTGTCTTTTTATTAGGCCCATTAGGGCTCTTAGGAGGCCTGTAATGATACTAAATGAATAGAGAGTGAACTGCTGTCTGTTTTAGACCTAGCTCTCAATGACAGCTTCAAGCCTCACTGCCAACCACTCAGTTTCTTCATTGTACTGAATAGGGATTCAATTACTTATCTGATCTGTACCTGTACTGTACTGCTGCATAGCCTGAGTGCTTTTCCTTTTCTGCAAACAATCACTGACATCCCACAGCATGCTGAGGATTAGGTACACAGATTGACACGTGGTGTACTGTAAAATTATATCGTACAGTTGTTCAGCATGACTGATAACATCACGGGGTGTTACTTGTGGATTTACACTCCTAGTAATGAGAATTTAATTTCAAATTCACCATCATTTAAACCTGCGTCCCAAAGATGAAATGGACTTTGACACCAGAGACCAGGGTTTGCGTCCGTACCACACCACCATGTGGTTTGGTTTCAGCAACAAAAACACGCTAAGGTTAGAGAAAGTTAGAGAAAGATTCATTTAAATGTTTCATTTAAATGTTAACAAAGTAAACATACATCGTGCCAAGACAAATATCTTCTCCTTACCATACCCAAATGCCTAATAACAACAACAATAAATTATTTAAAAAGATTTAGATCATGTTTTAGTTTAGAAAAAACACTGCAGAGAAACAGCTAACTTGACAGCTAAAGCACGCTAGCTGGTGAGGTAGCAACAACTAGCTTTAGCTAAAGCTAAATGTACTTTCTTTTAACCCACTTTCTTTGTAATTGAAAATGAAAAATGATAAACCTGAACCACTATTTTGGTAATTTGGTTATCCTACATAACTAAGTATGGTGGTAGCTACGTTTTGTCATGATGGGGAAGGGGGAAAGATCTTTAACTAGCTTGTCTAGAAGATAACTAGCCTAGCATAGCGTCAGTGACTGCCATCAGCTCATCTTTTGACTCTTGTGAATTCACACTATGTTCACGTTGGCTGTAAATCACATTTAAGTAGATTAAACTGTAGATATTTATTTTGATACACTAGTTCAAAGAGACTAGTTTAATAGAAAGGTGTCTCCGTGGCTTCACTGAAGATCATATAATCAGCCTTAAAATGTATAAAATAAAGGGACTACTTAATTTCTCCTTTACTGCTCTCTCCCTTTGCAGCACAGAATAGGCAGATAATAATCAATTTTCTTTTAGTTCAGTGTTGATGCTCTTTGTCATCACAAGGAAGGAAAAACTGCAGCGACAGAGATATAGACATTTCCCAGTTTGCTCAATATTATGTCATGTTTGGTCAAACAAGAGTAAATCACTAGGGTGACATATTGATATTTCATCAGCGGGAATCACCCTCCACAGCGACACTTAACTCATCCACCTCCGGGCGACGCACCTGAAGCTCGGGGGCGACCCCATGGGATCCAGGAAGTCACTCTATCACTTCAGTAAATTGAGTGGAAAGAATAAAAAAACAGAGGATGGGGGAAAAGAAAAGGATGACGATGAAAAGGTGGAGACAGATGAGGGTGACAGAAAAAGAGTATTGCAAAAAGAAAGTTGAGTACATAACAAAAAAAATGTCTCAAGCACGAAGGGTTGATCTTCCCTTGTTATTCTACATACATATCGGAGGATTAATGGCATCTTGCACAAGTATATTTGGAGATGAATTCATGAGTTGCTAATGCAGCCTACAGTATCTACATTCAGTGATCCCGCAGTCCCTCCATCCCCCCACTAAATGTGTACCGGATGTCCTCCATCAGCTGTCTGTTTGTCAGATCTGAGGCTTGGATCGATCCCCCCTTTCGCATTTGGTGGACTGATTACAATCTACTAATCAATGACACCCCCAGCACTCTTTTCTCTCTCCCTCATTCTCTCTCTCTCTCTCTCCCCGTCGTTTCTCTATTTGCTTGATAAGAACCATCGGAGGACCTCTTTTAAGTCAACCAGCCCTATTCCCTATCCATACAACCTCAGATTTAAGTAAGCAGACTGGAGGGTTCAAGGCCCTGGTCAATACCCCCAATCACCTTCCTATTCACTACAGAGTAGTGAAAGGTATTGTGGCACTTGAGGTCCTTTCAGATGTCCGTCTGTTTGATGTGGTGGTGTGTGTGTGTGTGAATGTTGGAGAAGACTGTTGATGGGTCGACCTCCAGATCTTGGATGAATTGCTAACCCGAGTTCAGAAGGTTGAAGACAAGACAAAAGAATCAGGAAGCGGTTTATCATGTGGAATATGTCTTTCCCACCATAAAAGCATTACGTCACTCAGTAATGATGATAATTACAATAATTGTGTTTGTGATTAGCATAACTTCATAAGTAACCAGCTCTGATTGCAGGCCATGAAATGCAGTTGGAAGTTTTGGTGAATAAAAATAGTGTGGGTTGATTCTTTTTTTCTTTTTTGTCAAATTACAACCACCATTTTTTTTTAATCTCATAAAATAGTAACAGTACAGTATTTCACACTGAACTCTACAATAGATAGAAATAAGGTGAACGCAGCATCTCTTCTATCGCTCAGTAACTTCTCAGTAAATCTGCTGTCGATGTCAACACATCACTCCTTTAACTGACAATAATTATCTTCAAATTTTACGATTTTTAATCCACCAAATTCTGCAAAAATGGTTTCAAATAATGTTAATAATAAAGTTTAACCTGATCAGGCTTTTAACTGCTTAATTGTAAATGCGAAATGCCTCTTGGTAATTCAAACGACTTAATGGATTAACTTCATATAAAGAAACTGACCTGAATGAAGGAATGAATCCTGCTATTTTAGAGTAAGAGTCTGGCATCTCATTTAATTTTGATGGATAACTTCATATTTTGACAGACGGTGACACAAACCAGAAATAATGGTCGAGTGACTGAGGCAGTTTTAATTTCAGCCAGTTTAATTTAAAATCCAGAATTTTTATTGTTTTTGTGATCAAGAATTCAGTTTCTTTCTTTCTTCTTCTCCATGACAAGAGCAAGAGATCGTTCAGTTTCCGAGTGGATTCGTCCTCACTAGTCGGTGCCTCATGCGCTTAAGTACTGGGCTGCAGAAAGACTGACTGTCTTGACGGTTGAAGCAGCTCATGTTTCAAAGGCCTCTACACTTGACTGATTTATATTCTTCCCTTAAGCCACCGCATACTGCCATCGGCCTCTGTTTCATGTTGGACTTCTCTGAGGATTATGCAGCGTTATATACAGTACACAGCCCATAAAACATATGGAGCACTTGAGACGGCCAATTACAGTGCAGTGAGGTTAATGGGTTGGTCTCATGATTTGTCATGTGCATATTAAGTTTGAGTGCCAAGTGGTACCTGGAAAGAAAAATCTCACATTTCATTTTTTTTTTTTTTTAAATTCTGCAGGTTTTTCCACTCTTTCGCTGGCGGACCAGATGAGTCTACTGCAGAGCGCCTGGATGGAGATCCTGGTGCTGAGCATCGTGTTTCGCTCGCTGCCCTGCGAGGACGAGATCGTGTACGCGGAGGACTACGTGGTGGACGAGGAGCAGGCGAGGATCTCGGGCCTGCTGGACCTGCACGTCGCCATCCTGCCGCTGGTGCGACGCTACAAGAAGCTGCGCATGGAGAAGGAGGAGTTTGTCACGCTTAAAGCCATCGCCCTAGCCAACTCAGGTATAGTTAACCTCCGGTCAGACATTGTTTAAACCAAGAAAACTTCCTTTAAAATTCCAGTAAAGAAGAAGATTTTGCAGAAAGATTGAGTCATTTGGCCAAAAAACTCTTTGTTTTGCACTACAAACACACACAGAAGGTGTCACAAGTTTAACAGGAAGGTACATCTCTATGTTAAATCTTAAAACAAATCTAGATAGTTGGCGTTTAATTAAAGCAAACAAAGGAATAAAACACAAAAAATGTCAAGTGGTTGGTCTGTATCTGTTGAGCCAATCACTTCCACAATGAGGGATTCCTGATAAGAGGGGACGAAAAGGTCAGAGGCATGGTTGTTTAATTTAAACACTCCCTGCGTGGGTGTGTGTGTGCATCTATATTTTAATTTGTGCGCACACGTGTGTGTGTGTGTGTGTGAGTGACTGTCACATTGCGCTCTCATTCTCTCCATCTCCATAACAGTAGCTGCCAGCGCGCCACAGCCGAGGGAGATATATTTAGCATTTCATTAGGAAAACAGGGGCTGTCAATAAAATGTGTTAAGTGGAGTGGAATGAGCGTTGGGGAGCGACGGGCCTCGTTTGTTCCAATGTGAAGATGCTGCGCCCGTATCGACAGTTTGCTTTTCATGAGGCCGGGCCTGTCCCCCCACTAATCAATGTCTGTTAGGAGTCTTTTCTCCTGCCTGACTGAAAAAATGAAAAATGCTGAGCCCAGAGCTTTAGTCTTCTGATGACAAACTCTCCATGGGAGAGCGGAGAGCGAGAGAGAGAGAGAGAGAGAGAGAGAGAGAGAGGAGGATAAATGGGAGGGGAGGGATGGAGGGAAAGGTGGTGGTGGGGGTGGCGGTGATGGAAAGACAGGGATGTATAAAGGTAAGGGAGAAGTGTGAGAGAGGGAGGCAGGGGTTGAGAGGGAGGCTCAGGGAGGGCGAGAGGGCAGCTTCGGCTCGTTTGAACACCGTCTCGGAGAGCTTCGGCTCCACGGGGTCCTGTGGGTGTGACAGCTGTGGAAATTCATGGCCATTGATTTTGTAATTAGCGGAGTATCGACGGGATTGACGCCAGGCTGCTGACGGATTACATGGAAATTGTTTCTTCAAAGTTAGTTTTGCATTCCGCCCCTAACCTCCTTCAACACATGCACACACTCGCACGCATGGAAACGCTCGCCGTGCGTTTACACACACTGACACACATTCGAAAACATATTCTTTCTTTGCCTCACCCCTCCTCTCTCTCTCTCTCTCTCTCTCTCTCTCTCTCTCTGCTTCACACACACACACACACACACACACACATGCACGCACAGCCAAACGAGGATCAGATCAGTATTAACATGAAGGTTTCAAATGAAGAGTGCTGGAACACATGTGCGGTCCACATAGCCTAGTTAATTTCCCAAGATAGAAACGCAATTTACACAGAAGGCGACTGGTAAAAGAGACTTAATCAGTCAGTTAGGAACATAATTAGCCTTGTACTTTCCTTTTTTCTGCCTCATTTACATGTTTGTACACGGTCTTACTTCGCTCCACAACTTTCATGACACACGGCAGCGCCGATCTAATTCACTCACACACTTCAATCAGCGGCCACGTTTGGTTCAGCTTTAGCAATACATCGAGTTTAAGACAAGGCGAGTCCATCTCATCGCGTTAGATACACAGAGATGAATTGTTCTGATTCAATTATAATACTGAATTGAATCCACATTTTGTTGTGCGCAGTTTTATCTATCAGTTAATGAATTGTGGATATGATACATCCCCAGATGAGACCTGACACTGTAAGTCTGCGCAGTGAAATTGGCTGAAAGTAAACCGCTGCTTGTCCATTAAAACACTGTCTGTCAGCTTGTCCTTTGGAGGACAAGCCTGTATTTTTTTTTTTTTCTGACTCGTAGACTTACACATAGAGAGCAGTTTTTAATAAGTCTCAACTGGTTTTATTTTAGAGCCTATACATAAGGGGGCCAACTGCTCTTTCTTATGGAAATGAAGGCCATCTGCCGCCATCATTCAGCTGAACGATATCCTAGTAATGCAGCCATCTGAATTCATTAGCAGGGGGGATGTATGTGGTCGCATGATACCAAAAGAAATGAATCTTTTTCCTGTCCTACCATATATTTATACAGACCTACAGTACCTCTCCCTCTCCCTCTCTCTCCCTAGAGTCCTGGCCACGCATAGGCATTTATTTAAGGAGCGTCATTAACCACTAACAAGAGAAAACCTCTCTCCAAAATTGCATGTTTGCAAAGACAGGCTGCAGAATTTAAAGCTGCAAAACACCAAGTTGTTGTTACAGCTGTGGATCTTTTGCCATACTGCAGATCGGGAGAAAAAAAAATAGCATTTCATTTTATGCATTTGTCATTTAACGTGTAGCTTTATGAATCCTCTTTCTCTCTTTCCATCTTCCATCCTTCCCCAATCTTCCATTCTCCAGACTCCATGCACATAGAGAATATTGAGGCCGTCCAAAGGCTCCAGGATTCTCTCCACGAGGCCCTGCAGGACTTTGAGGGCTCCCAGCATCCGGAGGACCCTCGGCGGGCAGGCAAGCTGCTAATGACCCTGCCTCTGCTCCGCCAGACCGCCACCAAGGCCGTTCAGCACTTCTACAGCATCAAAATGCAGGGCAAAGTCCCCATGCACAAACTATTCCTCGAGATGTTGGAGGCCAAGGCTTGACACCTGGGCCAGATGTTTGACAGACAGCTGCATCACCCAATGGGAGGCGAGGGACAGCCCATTAAAAAACGAAGGTGGTGTGCCAATTGACAGTGAAAGGATGAAGCTTGGACTACTGAGTCATTTTAACACTTTTAAATGGTAACAAACGTAAACTTGAGATGGTTTTAAAAAGGGTGAATATCAACCTGATTGACATGGGATCATGATGATGTATATAAAAGATGTTGTGTACAGAAATCAGGCAACTGTGGTCTTGTTATAACCAGAGGCCCGTTGCTCTATATCACCTGAAGCTTCTGTGAATTTGTTTCTTATCTTATTTTCATCTCAAAATGGAAGTGTGTTAATATAAATGTCCTGAAGAACTGTACGGCTACGTAGCCACATTACGTGTTTTTGTTTCCTTCTTTCACATTTTCTAATCTCAGTTGTTAAAGCAATAGTCTCTAACTGGTCTACATATAATATGTGTACTGTATATTGTGTGAAATTGCACTGGGCGGGCGGGGGTGGGGGGGTGGGGGAGAATTGTTTAGACATATTCTTATATGCGTCATCAAAGAAAGCCCGCCACGGGTGTGTAAGATTCTCCATTTCCTCGTAATATATTTACCTCGTAGTAGCTTCATCGACTCAGCGGTTTTAGTCAACTTGGTGCTTACGGAAGGACAATGGCTGGCCAGTGATCATAGTTCACAAAGAGTTTGCACTAATCATCTATGAATAATGCGGCAATAATGGGTATTGTGCTAGCGAGCTCTGTCGGGTAGCGTGCGAGTCTCAGTCAGTGTTTTTTTTTTTTTTTTTGCTTATAGTGACTAAATCCCCTCCACACTCATCTCTGTGTTCAGTGTCATACACAAATATTGGCAACTAAGCATACTGTGAAAAATACACATGATAAGCTATACTCTGTGTTGAGAATTTTTAAACCGAACTGTACGACGTGTTAAAAAAGGTTTTTTTTTTTTTTTCTTTTAATTCAGGTAAAAGACACGCTAACAGCGACATCTGTGCAATTTAATGCAATCGAATCTGCTCTTTAATGCAACCCGATAGCCCTGCAGGAAATACAACCTGTGTGAAGTTTATAATGTTGAGTTTGTGTCAGTTATGTGCTGATTCAACTCGATGGTAATGTTTGAGCCTATAGTGCTGTATTAGATTGCATTATATTGTATAGGTTTGGCTTTTTTTCCCCTTGTGTTTACCCCCCTTTGTTTAGGTTGTATTCTCAAACAAGTGTCACTATATTGGTCACATTTTTGCTTACATGTGATACCAAAGCCTGTATGCTAGCCTCATGCATCTAAACTTTAACCATTAAACACACGGTCCTGTATTTTGTTCTCGGTGTGGACTGTAGGTTGACTCTGCTGTCGCTGGGCATTAACACGGAATATTTATACGTTCTGACTGACTCATTCACAAGTGACAAACACATTTAAAAAAAGGACCTCAGGTCTTCATGGATTGTTAATTGTAAAATATTAGGCGTAATATCTCCCCTTTTTATGACAAACACCACATTTGAAACAACTTTTCCGAACCTCGCCTGTGCCTAATAAAATGGCCACCGGGTGTACACAAACAGCCAGTAGATGTTTTCACACGCAAGTACACATAACTGCAATGTCTGACGCTTGACAAATATTGTTTTATCCTTTTGAGTTTTGAGGTGGAAAGTTCAAATAAAAACAATTCACCTTTTTTTTTTTTTTTTAACTGAGGATTTTGAGCCCCTTTGTCTCCTTGATTGTTGAAGTTTAACGGCAGCTCTTGTTGGATATAACACTGTAATCGATTACCTAAAGGTTTAAATATTAGCGTGCAACAATATAATGACACTTGTGTTTCCGAGAAGAACTCAGCAGCGATGACGACCGAGCATAGCAGACCTCAGATGACGTCTCTCTGATGTTCTGCGTCTTCTTTGCTCGTCTTTAACAAAGGTGCTAATCGTTCAGACTGGCACTGTATGTACATTTCTACAGACACTGACACTCTGATGTGCACAAACTAAGTTAATAAATCTGTATATTCCAGAAGTGATAGTAGACTTTTATAGCGTAATATCTATCAATTGTAAACCAGTTGCCAAATTATTCAAAGAAAGCAATCAGAATAATGTGATACAGTTATCAACATGTTATCAATAGATCAAACTAATACAGTAATAGGTTAATCAGCCGCTCTTAGGACTTTAGTGAGACAGATATTGTCCCTGATGAAGACTTTCAAGCAGTAGTGTCTTTAAAGTATCAAGTGCCATTAGCTTCTGCCCAAACGAGAAGAAAACATGAAGCCAGGCGGCCAGTAACTACAGGCATAGGCCAGTTTCTACACTTGAACAGATCCCCACAGGAACAGACGCTATTGATTCACTGTAATGTAATGCATAGATAATTATAACCCAATACAGTAGAGAATACAATTCCCACGATGCACTTCCCTAAATGTGTAACCAGCTAATCCATCCTCCGTTGAAGTAATAGGATGTATCCTCTCTGTACAGTAGCAAACCAAAGGGTAGAGTCTTCAGATGTTTTAAGAAGAAACATGACTGCATTTTGTGCCAGCCGGTGAACATGACTGCTGTTTATTTACAATATATTATTAATGCTAATTCTGCCATTTATTTCCACTAAAACCTACAATGGTGGTTCTAACAGCTGAAAAAGATGAAAACCTTTTATCTTTTTTTTTTGTTCAGTCAATACACGCATTGATTAAACACCTCTGTCAATATGAGACACAGTGTGAAGTCTTGCTCTGTGGTATAACTAAGAGATGAAATTATCAGAAAAACGGTTTTCATATTATGTTGGTTACAGCAGAGTCTTTCAATAAGCTCCATCGGCTCCGGCCAAAACAGTCAAACCTCTGGCCATCTCACGTACCACCTCATGTGCACTTTGAAGACTGATAGCAGATAATTGTTTCTCAACTTTCCCGTCTTCTCAAATTAATATTAGAAAATAAAAGAAAAATGCTTAATTTATTTTCAGAGTTCTAAAACGGTTCTACTGCATCCAATTAATTCTAATTGTCTCCCAAGCTGAAATTCTCAATAGAAATGGAGCAATTAAATTTCAGCTTTGGCTCTACCTTGGGGACTAGAGACGTTTTATTTCGGTTGACAGTGGGGAGGGTTTGTCTAAATCTTTACAAAGGCGATTTCATGGGCGTCTGTAATAGTTTCATAACAGAGCGATCACTGGGCTATGCAAGGCAAATATGGCCACCTATGTTCCTTGTGCTGTGGAGCATCAGATGACGTTTAGTTGTGCTTTGTTTACAACGTGGACATACTGTACAGTGCTGTACACTGCAAATGTATCGTGCATATTTCACCGTACTATACTGTAGCTGCTGTGCATTGATATGACTATGATCGTTTGTTTAAGTTGCCCGTTTGACGAATTCCTCATGATGCTAGCAACCCACCTGAATAGCTGTATCTATTGTGAATCAGTGTATTGAGTCAAGTGAGAATAAGTCCTCATATTTGGTCTAAGGTGGGATGTTCTCTTATTTTTCTCTCTCTGTGTCTCTGTGTCTCTCACCGTGCATCGATTTTGGTTATCAGCACAGCAGGACGTATAGTGAGTGAAGTAGTCTAGACCCTATACCTCAATTCATATTTTGAAAATTACACTGGGTTTGGAAACGGGCCATGGGTTCCTCCTGGGAATCAGTGGCACAGAAATAAAGTGACATCACTGACTGGGTATTAAAAAAAATGTAGATGAACCTACTGCAATTGGGGAGCACATTCCTCGGAGGAGAAAGCTGCTTATTCGCTGTTCCATTTGCGGACTTATCTTATCTCCATGCACTCTGAGATGACGAGATTTACATAAAACATGGAGGAACCTCCCTGGCCGTTCTGGTCCACGGTGTATAAAGGACCCTGCTAGGTGTATGTACCGTAGACATGTGATTACCCAAGAGGTTTACTCCCCTCAAAAGCAATATGTTAGCAATTGTGATATATGAATCAAGTTAAAAAGGAGATTTGGTTCATTTTAATTATAAACTTACCCTATGCTCGGAAAAAACGGACAGGGTAACTATGCACACACACACACACACACACGTTCACAGTCCTGGTGGGAAAAAATGTGAAAATGTTGGTCAACCACAGCTGGGGTTCACTGGACAGTTATTGTGTGACATTTTCTTGTGTTTTGTTTGTTGTGTTCATGCCTATAATGTACCCATGTGTAAATATATGCTTTTTTTTTTTTTTTTTTTTTTTTGGAGTGAGTCAGATCTAACAGTGCACTGAATGTACAGTGACAATAAAATCACATGGTTTATGTACTCTCTGCAAATGATTTCTTTATCTTCAAGTCAACAAACATGGGAAAAAGCCAAGACACACAGCTTTACATTGTCCTTTATCGATACCCACATACTGCTGTCCGGTTCATTCTACATGAACGTGACAATGTTTTGATCCATGTGGTCTTCATCCTATCCTGACCACAACCCTCAGACCAGAGGAAGACCGTTTGTGATCTAAATGTTGTCATGTAATCGCATAATAAAGGAAGAACCAGCAACACGATGGCAGCATGTGGGCAGGTTTTTTTTCCTTTTTTAATGCATAGATTCTGCATAGATTTTTGGATGCATGTATTTGTTGATGATTGCCTCAATTTTCATTTATTTATTGATAAGGACAACATGCATGAATCAACATTTCTGTAAATGTTACAGTGTTAGCCAGGTGGCTAAGTTTCAGCTGCAGTTCTTTGGTAAAACGATTTGAAACCTATAAAGTCATAAACTAATATACTGTGTAATAATAATAATAAAACGGTATCCTTTAGTTTGTAATGGTTTTTAAGCACCACTTTGATACACGCTTCAGTACGTGAAGAAACAGAATAAGACTGCACGTGCTTTTAACAAGAAGATAAAATTGCAAGATGATGACACAAAACTGCATAATATGATATTTAATTATATTAAAAATTACCTACAGTAAATGTAAGATGTAAATTTGAAAATTAAACTTGCTGTTCGATACACACACATTATTATAAAATATTCAATGGTTTGTTGATGAGAGTAAGTCTCTCCAAAGCAAGGCTGGCTGTTAGTTTCTTTGTCCGCCTGCATTTAATATAAAGTGACGTTTAAATTATTTTCTCTGATGTGCTGTTATCTTTAACTATTAACGTCATACGAATTTTTTGCTGAATAGTTTTTATTCAGCGGATATCAACCTAATAATATCATCGTCACTGTGAGGCTTCTGTATCCAGTTTTAAAGCAGAGCCTCATGCTGATCTCAGGGTGAGAAATGTACAGTCAAATGGTGCCTGGCATGACCAATCATGTATGTATGCATGCGTGCGTATGCATGTGCACTTGTACGTTGACGGTGCCTTGGGGTGTAACGGCATCCTCCTGCTCCGACTGTCAGTTGGTTAGCTGTCTACACAATGTCCCGTTTGACCTTGTGTTGGCTACAACACTGGCTGAATGCACATCTGACACACTCCCTTCCTTTGTGGTGCAATCCTGTGGAAGTCATTTCATTTACTGGGCTTTCAACTTCAGCCAGTATGGGGGGTTGGGGGAGTAAGTCTGTGTTTAATCAGCCTGCCACAAACCATTCCCCTAAACAAAATCAGCTATGATGTCCAGCGAAAAGATCTCTCAACAGAAGATTGAATTAAACATATAAATGGGCTTGTCACTTTTTCATTTTTTATTTATTCTCTTGGCACAGCTATGCCCGCCACTCCACATTATTGCTGGAAATAGCAACTATGTATTAACTTGTGGATTGTTCTGCACAGTATGTCAGCATGTTAGCATAGTGAATGTAGAGTTGTTATCCAGTGACACTTAAGGACTGCCGAGAAATAAACTGCAAGGAAAGTAAAAGAAGAGGAAAACACTTGTCTCATGAACTTCTCTCGTAGCATTGTGAGTCTGTTTTTTTTTTCTCTCTGTTTTCAGTCTTAGAAAGGAATTAGGGCATGGCCCACTGTCCTCAGAGTGACTTTCCGTCTTGTAAACCATGTTTTATTCTCCTTAAATCGTCACTAGTCGTCAGGCCTGTCTGTGCTAAAGAAGGGGCATTGACACTGTCACACTGCGGTCTGTTAATCAGCCAACCTTGTTGCCTACCTCTTTCAGAAAATCTATGATCACACTGTTAGTACAACCTTGTACTGTCACCATCGGCTTCAGCTCCGCTGCTGTACGCTCACACTCCTCCCTTTGACTCATGTGAGGATTATTCAGTGGCTGAGGTGATAGTCCACTGAGAATAGGCTGTAAAGTGTCAGTCATGGTTACCCAGAGTGGTGTTGTCTTAGACAATGTAACTAGGTGAAAGTGAGTGAAGGAGATAGGAAACCATCAATATGCTCCCTGCGTAAATTGAAGAAGGTCATGATTTATGGCTCCCGGCTACAGCGTACATACATGCTGAATCTACTCTTTTTTTTTTTCCCTCTGTCGCCTGGCTCAAGGACAGGTAAGGGTGCCTTTCTCCGCAGCTCATCCCCACCACCATGCAGTCTGTGGCACTCTGTGATGGACAGCCCCGAGAAAAGGCCAGCGTGTTTTCAAAATGAATTGAGCGCCATCTATGGGTCGCCACAGTGACTTAGGGACGGTGGCTCAGTGTGTGTGCAGAGAGTGCATGGCGTGAGGAAACAAAAGGGTCAGATACGCATTGAAACGCTGCACTCTATTACCTGTGTTACTCCTCATCCACCTGCCTCTTTGCGTGTTTCATCGCCTCATCAGTCACGTCCGTCTTTCAGTCTCTCCTTTTACTTGGGGACTCAGACGGAGAGGGGACAGCTGTGGGTTTTCTAAGGCCTCGCAACAGCTGCAAACCCCGCATGGCATTGCATCTGTTCAAGTCTCGCAGCATTATGTATCTCAACTAAAGCAAGTTATATTACAGTTCATAGTGGGGTTCTCTCTGGTCTTACCCTATTAACCAGTGAGCAGATGGAAATTATATGAGAGCGTTTTAGGCCTGAAAATGGACTTGCAAGCATCTTGCTGTCTCAAGCTCGCAGTTTAAAATGGGACAATTGAAATAAGGCCACATGAGAGAAATCAGGACTTGTCTGCAAATTCATTTGAGGTGACACAGTGAATATGAAGTCTTCTCTGAATCTTAAAGTTTATTATTTATTTGGATGATTTATTATGTCTGGGTACCTCTGGCATTGTTACTTTGCCTTTGGAGAGAGCCAGACGTAACAAATGGAGCACTCATTAGCATTTGACCTCCACATTATGCTTTGTTTACCTGCCTCTCCTCACCTCTATATCTCCTCAGACAAAATCAGGGCTTTCACAGAAGGCTCCAAGTGTGACACAGTTTTGTTACTGGGCGGTAAAAAGGTAAGTACCACATTTGCATTGCAAGATTTCTCAAACAACTTGAGCATGCAGAAACAAGAGTAGTGGGGGGAAAAAAGATGCTCTGCTCCTTGGGGACGTAGCCACTCCCAGACGCTGTCGTCTAGGCTCTGGAGTCCTGACAGCTGCTTAAATCCCCAGAGATGATAGAAAGAAGTATGAACAAAAGTTACAGTTAAGAGTCACAGGCACATCCTGTTGAAGGGAGGAGACTGCTGTGTTTGGATTGGAAGTTGTTCGTCGCTAATAGCTTATAGCCAGAAATGTCATGGGTGCCTGATATAACATGGATTTTAGGGGTGTGAATTAACAGTTGCACGCTTGCAAACAGGGTTGTTTTACTTCAAATATGACAGTGATCACACCACATGGTTGCACAGGCATTAAAAAAAAAAAAAAAGATTAAGCATTTCTAGGTTTTCAAAATAGTAATAAAAAGATGTTTTGTGTGTCTCATGTTCATTCATACCGACGACCATACTGGAAAAGGGGAAAACACTTGACATAAGATACACATAATATCAAATCATATGAAAAAAAATGCTGAAAAACTCTATAAAAAAATAAATAATTACAATTGCAATTATCTGCTCTGTGCAATATAATATATTAACATTTCCACGTTTCATGGCCAAGCAGGTGATGCCTACAGTGTGTGTAAATAAAATCATAAGCAACAAGTAATGGCAAACAACACACACACACAGACACAGACACACACACACACACACACACACATTATATTACCAGACTGCAGGGTGTGGCAGGTAGCTGTGTGTGCTGTAGTTAATTGCGCAACGAGAAACTGTTCTCTAATTTATTTCTCGCCTGTCCATACAAGAGTGATCATGAAACCCCATTCATTTCACAGAACACAATTTTCATATTTAATGAGCATGACTCCAATACAATTACAGTAATTAGTCAAATCTCACTCACGGCCAATGGAGCCCGCCACCATTATTAGTGGATCTTATTAATGATGTTGCACATGTGGTGCTCATAGGGTAATTGAGGGCATGTGTGGGTATGGGAACAGGGGTTCTGGGGATTGGAAAGCAGTGGTGGTGTCAGTCTGTTTTCTGTCTCTTCTGGGCCTTATGTTAAATGGAGGTCTGCTTGATATTAACTTTGAGATGTTAAAACATGGTGGCAGGCAGTGCTAATGATTTGACAACATAGTCAACTGTTGGTGGGTTCTGCCTTCGCCTCAAAACAGGATAACTTAAATTCTACATACATCCAGTTCAGTCACTGACTTTGCAAAGACGCGCCTGTTTGTTGCTCCACCAGTTGACTTGGAAGTTTGTATTTTATGAGCTGCTTTAAATAATTGCATATCAGTTCACAGCATCACCGCTGTGCTCCGGACCCAGGAGGATCACAACAAAAAAGACAAAGGGGAAAGACGCTGGGAAAAGAAGCCCATTTACTGTGAGTGATGATACTGCAGTGTCTGACATTTTGGAGGTTTGTAGAGCTTCTCTTTCTCCAGACTGATCCTTATTAAACCTATGGAGCTGTGTTGTATCTGCAACAAGAGCACGCAGCAGCAAGTGACACATATTTCCCTCGATATGGAAGAAGTCATTGTGTGCAGGTTTTTCTTTGTGTTGGTATCTGCAGCTGTGATGCAGCGATGTTCTAATGTGAATCTGTGATATTACATTCAGAAATATGAAAGACAAAGCAACTTTTTACATTTTGCCAGTGTCTTCCGGAAAGATAGAAAAGGCAACACGCAGCACTTTGTGATGAAAGCTATGTCTTAAGTTGTTTCATGTGCTTTCAACCAGTTAGTGTCAGGGTTGATGTTTATAAAGAAGCAATAATTCTAATCAAAGAAAAGTGACTTAATGGCCTCTTATGCAATTAAGGGCGGTGTCACCGCTAAGTTAATGAGTGTGACGCCACAACAGAAAAACCTCCATTAACACAACATAATTAGCGGAACATGGTGGAATTAGACAGCAGCAGTGACAGTGCTTTGGTGTTTTTATAATTAAACACGGGCAAAAGACAACAATTAAGCCAGATCTTAAAACCCCAGTCTCATTCAAACCAGAGAGGACGCGTATTGTTTTTTGGAAAAGCTCTTGAGACGAGGCTGCTGTTGTGTGAAGTTTGAATTACAGTTCAAAGACAAGAGCTGAAAGTGAGGGAGGTCACGGCAACAATGTGGTGCATTCAGGGAGGCCAGAAGACACACACACACACACACACACACACAAATACTGTATAGTAGGTGTCTCTTATAGACACTGAATGACATCTATTATTGATTTCTGCCTTTGGTGTTCAAGAGAAAACACGAGAGCTTGGAACAAACATTCAGCACAGATTAGAGTTCCATATGGCGGCATATCGCTGCCACCGTGACAAAACACACACACAAAAATGGCATCTATGTTATTCTTGTTTAAAATTTTCTGATATATTAAAGATGAGTTGGCGTGTTGTCAGTGAGGAGAGTAATATCTTGTTATATAAATTCTTATTTTTCGTAACTTAATTTGTGCTCCTAATTTTCTTTAAAGCAGATGTGATGTATATTTTTAGCACCATCACTCTAAGGATGGCGATGCGGGTCAGTCCATCATTTTGGACTTTGGTATTTTGTTTCCATAATGGATTGCCATGAAATTTTGACATTTGACATTCAGACTTTGTTGCTCTCTTGGCTTTTCCTGTAGCTCACATTTGTGCTTTTGAGTGAATTATCCTATTGCATTACATACATTACAGACATTTATGCTCCATCTCAGGATGAGCTGCAATATGTTTGATGATCCTCTCACTTTTCATGTAATACCATTATCAGGTCATAATGTCAATGTTTCAAATACTTTGGGGTTGTGAATGACATTCCCATCAGCCTCCGCTGCACTTTGTGTTCAATGCTAATTAGCAAATGTTGATGTTGAAAATGTTTTCTGCGACAGTTCTCAGTCGTCCAGGTCGTCTTTCTTCAAAAAGGGTTAAGTCTGGGGCAACTGGACTGTTTGTAGATCCTTGAGGATGTTTCGTCTTTCATCCAAGAAGCTTCTTCAGTTCTCAGTTTGGTTCAGAACTGAAAAAATGCACAACGTCTCCACGGATCTTTAAACTGTCCAGTTGCTCCAGATTCAAGATCTCTTTATTGTCATTTCACAGCACTCTAAAACAAAATTACGAGCAGAAACTCACAGTTAAAACTCACACTTAACCCATTTCAAAGAAAAGAAATGTTGAAAATGGTAAACCCAGTAACCCACTGTACTTGCCCAACATCCAAAACACAAGGTTAGTAATTCAGAGAACCGTTTATAAGCTACAGAACCAGAAATTTTACTCAGGTGGTGGTGGAGACCAAAAACAGAGTGAACAAAATAAATCAAAACAGTGAATACTGGACTTACTTTCTCCAAGTGGTCAGGCACATGACTCCAAATGAATGTAAATGTTGTTAGCATGTTAATGAGGCGATAATATGTCATATGTCTTATGACAGCTTGTTGCGCTGCCCCCAAGAGGCCAAAACTGAAATAATTGCGGGTTTAAATAATATTGCTAAAAGAACATGACATTACTTTTTTAAGTGAAAGCTCAGTTGACCTAAAAGTGTTTAATTGTTTGTGGAAATTGATTCTCCTAAGACAGCCTTGTTCAGTATCAGTGCTAAGAGTGGGTTGAGATGTGGCTCGGGTTGTTAGGATGCATCTCAGTCTGAACCAACCGATTATTCTCGCTGCAGCATACTGGAGGGCAGGCCTTATTAGCGATGTGCTAATGTGACATTAATTGGTTTTACTTTTTCACTCCATTAAGAGGCTGCTATCTGTTTCAGGAGCCTGGCCAGATGGTTTATCGGCTCTGCTCTGGCAGCGGTGTTGCTAATGGACTGAAGCGCGGAGCTGTAGAATAACGACAGCAACAGGCGACCACAAGAAATGCCCATAATTGAACAGCGAGTGTGGAGGTAGGGAGCACCTGTCATGTTGTTTGATATCGTTTTCCACACAGATATTGACCTGGCAAAAAATCAAGAAAAGGAATCCGGATGAAAAGAATGTTGGGAAAAAAATTAAACCTTTGACCTCAAATGGATCTAGTCTGTTTGTGTAGAGTATCTTTAAGCTTTTGCTGAAGAGCAGTGACAAGTCTTCATTCAAAATATTGACAGCCATTGACTATATGCTGAAAATAAGGCAGCCGCATTGAGCAGTAAAGCCAAGACCAGGGTCAAATGCTAAATAAGAAGAAACTGGCACTAGAAACACCCATGGGGAAACCTCTTCCTCTGTGTCCTTATTCTCTCCATCCTCTGTCCTTACTCTCACATCCACCACCCCTCCACCTCTCCCCTACCTTGATGCCAAACCTCCATGACCTAGGCCAAGATCAATAGCACAGTTTAAAGAGGATGGACTGTGTAAATAGAGACGATAGATCCTGCCGATGAGGATGCCTTGACCACTGATGGCCTCTGACTGGTGCAGTAGCATTTGATCAAGTCTAACATTGATGGCTGTCAATACATTTGGCACAGAGGGGTTTGGACCATGTCAGTGGGACATCAGGATCATGAAACGTATATGGGTTGAGTCCAAAGATGAATGGTCAATTTTTAGATATTTTTATGTTTGAGTGTTACAATCGAGGATGAGCAGCAGCCATTAGGGATCTGGAGTAGCAGGCAGATATTGGCAAATGGACATCCAATAACAGCATCCCATGGTGTCCAATGTGCAGATTCACCTTGTTCAGTTTAGTTTGGCTGAAGCACACATCCATCCATCCATCCTGTTAATTAATAAGCTAAGAGCTGCAACATTTTGATCAACAGATAGAATATTTAAGAAAAATAATTGGTAGATTAATCACACTCCCTATGTAAAATCCCTGTTACCTGCAGAAAAATTAGGAAATAAATGAACATTAAATCAAAGAATTTGGTGTATTATAATAGGTTTAACTCCCAAATGTGAAATATAATTGATCTTTCAAGTGTAGCAGCATGTTGTAACCTGTGGTTTTACACATAGCAAACTGTCCGTTGCATTTAAAATGCAGATTATGGGCTTTAATGGACCCCACTGGATTTATGAATAGGTGTTTGGTTATTGGCAAGGACCTTCTCTCCATTATGTTTTGATTCACATGCGAGGGTGATGAGAAATCAGTCTGTAATATGTGCACACAGTTCATCATGGGCACTAAATTAGCTGTTTCTGTTTTCCACAATAATATTATGCATCAGATTGGAATTCCTCAAATAAAACCCAGATGGATGGCAATGCTTTTTCAAAAGTGATTTATTATAAATAAAACATTTTTTCTGCATCTTTGAAGACTGCATTATCATATCTCAGGCATCAGCTTTTTTGTGCAATATTCCTCTTTGCAGCAGTTTTAATGGATCATGTGTATGATTATTTATATAGTTTACAGCTTCTCAGTTCAATGTCATAACATTTACCGGACCCATCCCTCAGCAAACAGCCTCTAACCTCCATGCGCATTCAAGTGTCAATCAGAGGGCCAAAACTAGACAGAACTGTTTCACAACAGCCTTTTTGATTATGAACTGTCACCTTTTCAGACAGCCAAATGACAGCACATTCATCAGATATGTATTAAAAAAAAAAAAACATACTTAGAAGTAAAGCAACATTTTGTAGAAACTGGTATTTTTGCAATTTAGTGCCCCCAGTTAGAGCGTAATACCACTGTTGTAAATATGGACAGTTGTACACGCATATTTGTTATGACTATGTTACTTATGATCAAAAACTAACGAGTCTACAGCTTTGCTAACAGCCAAGTAAGGGCACCGACATAGCAGCCAGCTAATGTCTCTCAGCCTTTTACTCCATGAAGCTCTTGTCAACAACTGAAAGTCAGTCAGAGATTTATTCCCGTCCAGTGGCCTCTCACGATCACTCTCTCTTTGACTCTTCTTAGCTTCCTCCTTCAACGTCCTCTTCAGTCTCTTCACCTCTGCTATTATGTTGATAGAGGCTGCTGTTCCCAATTTCAGTGCCTTCTTGCCCAGCTCAGGTTCTGGCATGACACCGGCATAACTCCCCATCAGTAATCCCCTGCACCCCCGACCTGACAACCCTCTCTTCAAACACTGACACTTCTTGGTGCTCTAAGCCGACTAACAAACCAAGGTAACAACAGCGAACGGCAGCACAGTTCACAGCAACGTTCAACACGTTTCATGCAGCTCCAGCTTGAGCAACAAAAGGATTTATACAACTTTTGTCATATGCAGTACAGCGATGGAGTTCCCCTTTTGTTTCGCTGGTAAGAATTCCCTGCATATGAAGGATTAGGCTAAATATGATAAAAGGTGCATAGGTGTGTAGAAACGTTGACCAGATACTGTATTGGTGAAGATATGGTGTAATCCATTCCTGCAGCATAACTATGAGCAAGATTTATATGTTTTTTAAATGTGGAAACCAACCTATTTTACACTTTTGTATAGGCTATACGAGCAGATAGCATCGTGCCATCTAAGTTATATTTCTTCAGTGAAAACAAAAACATTACTCACGTACATTTACACAGCATGCATATCCAACATTATACTTTGTAAATGCAGAATGTGTTAGTCATAATTCTGCTTATCTCACGCGTGTGACAGCTCACATTTTAGTATATAAAGCAGCCCATTACCGCCTGTGTAAGTTATATGCAACAACACAGTCTGTTGAACCTGTAGCCAGCCAGATGCTCATATTAATCAAACAGCCCACTTCCCTTTATGACACAAAGCAAATAGTCATAAATGCTCTTATCAGCTTTTCTAATAGTGTGGACGTTACAATCAGATTCATGGTGGCATAAACTATTACATTTCATCTTTATCATATCGAACGATCACTTCTCTTTCATGAGGATCGTTTATAACCACCGGACAGCTTGTTGCGTAATGAAATTCAAAGCAGCCTATCGGCTCGAGGGATCTCACACTCTGTTTACTTATATTTACATATATTTATGTGGATTTTGTTTTTCCACAACAGGCAAACAGGCATGATAAATGTATGGCTGTGGTCCCACTGGGACATGTGGCTCCCTGCATAACTGATCTGTGGTCAGGCAACTTCCAGCTTTACTGTAACGTCGTGGAGAGCCTCAGCCTGTGCAGGGTTTTATTAAAGAGGAACCTCTTCATCATCTCAACATGCTGCACTGACAAATAAAGACTTTTTCTTCGCGTTATGTATGCAAGGATGACATTATTGCGCCAGTGCATGCATATGTTTAAATCATACTGAAAAGAAAATATATAAAAATTCTCTCTTTTTTCACAGTTCATTGTTTGTCAAACAGAGCAGCACAATCAAATGCGAGGAAAATTTTTCAGACCTCTGCATTGTATACTCCCCCTTTAATTTGGAGCACTTTGATTAATCAATTAATATTCCTTTCTCAAGGTCTTTTTATAAACCTCATCATTAATAAAAGCAGACATTCAATTAGCAGCCAAATCTTGATTGCCAATTTTGTCATAACAGTCTCCCTTTCTCTGCTTTTTTTTTTTTTTTTGGTTCGTTATAGTTGGGAGTATGGTGTGGGTAGGAAGAATTAACTAATTTCATTAATCTAATTGTCATCGCTTTCAACCATCCCACTAATAAGTACAAATTAATATGATTAATCAATTTGACGACATAAACTCATTCAATTACAGTTTTTCAAAGGCAAGTGGGTGTGTTGGGGTGATAGGGAGGTGCAGCGAGTGAAGGGAGGTGGGCGGCCGAGCAGCTTGCTCTGTGAGGAAACCAGCCCACAAAATTGAAGTCAAGTCAGGCAATTAGTCATTGTGAATGATAAATAAATGTGGTGAATTGTGGAGGGCAGATACTCCACTAACTACAGGCTTATTTGATTCAGTGAAATTTAGTCTTCTTTATGTAGAAAAATAACCAGACTATAGACCACAGATTATTGTCTGCTTTTGTATTTTAGATTAGACTGTGTCCATCTTATTTCACCCCCCCAAACAACTGCACTCAGTATCAGGACCAAAACAATTTTGTTTATTAGATATTGTATGATTTCATGCAGAAGTGTCTCTTTATACACAGATAACAAGTGAAAAATATCAAGGTGTTCATTTTCTTCTCTCGTTTGCTGAGCCACGCTGGAGTTAGTCATAAACTTTTTTACTAAGAGCCACAGGCTGCACAATATAAAAGTATAATAAATTAAATGTAAACGCTGTTGTTATGCTGTATTTGCAGGTTACATACCAGAAAATGCAGCTTGTTATTTCTGCTTTGATATAAGGGGAGATTACTGCTTTAAATGTATTATGTGTATATTGTTTTTTTTGTTTTTTTTATGGTGTGTAGGTATAGAAGTCGTCAACAAGGTGATCCACAAAGCAATCTCTGTGCCGGTCCATATGTTTAAACAGAAGATTTATTGTTCTGAAATGTAAATGGGAAATATGAAAGCATCTTCTATATCAGTATATATCTTAATAGCATCATTTTGGGGAGGAAATAAACCAACGTATTGTTTTCAGGTTAAAATAACAAAGCAGGAATGTGTGATTATATCAAATCCAGTAAATTCAATAAGTGACAAATAAAGTACTTCACCACAGTGATGCAAAAATCATCATATGGTGTTTCTACAAAATGTTGCTTTACTTCTATGGCAGTGTTTCTGCACAAATGGTCTCACACTATGCAGTATTTTGTCATATAGCTCAACCCCACCTTTATTTTAATCATTTTGTAACATTAAAGATGGTTCTGTTATATTCAAACATCTCAGTGAGCCGTCATGCACAGTACCAAGACCCTGAAACTGATGCAGCTAAATGGAATTCAGCCTCCATTCATTTTATCATTTACACCTGTACTTTAGTGCCGAGACATGTCGAGATGTCTTCTGTGAAAGAGGCCTTTTATGAAGACGATTGTTGATTATGTCATGACATATACAGAAAAACATATTTGGATATCTAACTAAATGTTAATAGCATTTTCAAGGTCAATAATTTAAATGAGCTCCTCACTGTAATCGTCCTAATTCAAATTAGGCTCCGAACTAGGATTCAGATAGTATGAACTGCTGTAGATTAACGAGTCTGGGGTGTATTTACTCGGAGCAGCTGCTGGGATTTTATTTGTATATTTCAGATCTACTGTGCCGAGGGGAAGATGTGCTTGCGCAGCACTTTGGGTGATGCCCTTTAATGCGCTCTATCTTATCAGCCCAGCATCACCCCTATTCAAACCAGTGTCTGATGGAGCGGTGTGATGTTGTTTGGGTCTTACATTGGGAATAGTTTATAGAGGCACCATCTCTAATTTGTGAAGTGAGGTATTATAGAGGAGACAATTAGACCGAGGTTCGATTGGCGTATAGAGGCTTGGATGCTGACAGTCAAGAGAAGGCTTTCAAATGTCATACCAATTAATCTATCCAGCCATCAAACAATATTCTGGAAACAAAGTCAGGGGGGGCGATCAATCCGCATCACTTTTCTCCTCACCGGGTTATGGGAAAATTGATTTGTCAAACAAAGCATTTTGGAAGCAGTGCATGGACTTGTTCGGGATCCATTAGCCTCCATTGAGCATTTTGTTTAACATAGGATTTTCATCACAGAGAAAATGCAGTGTCCTCAATACTGTGAGCTACAACTTTACGATTTCTGATTTCTTTGTTCTTGCTTAGGAAGCTTTAGAAAGTGCTGATGGAGATTGAAAGGGGACTAACTTCTAATGCATTTGAAAATATTAGGCTGTTGTTTTCACCCGTCCAAATGGACAAGAAACAATACAAATGGTATTTTTATTATTACACTACACAAATCAGACTCCTTTCATCCAAAAAGCATCAGTCATTAGTCCTCTGTGTCAGTATTATTGTACACTGTGGGGCTATCCTGCCATCCTATACAGCGTGGCTGCCCTAAGCTGTATCATGAATTCCCTGTGCAGTGTATTGTTCTAAGACAGAACTGTATCACATTGTGCCCGTCATGCTGTTTTAGAGGGGAGAGAGCTTCCTCTATGGGATTTCTCCCAGCCCCATCCCCTGATAATGTATCTCTCCCTAAAGGCTAGGCCTCCGTGACCTTGTCTTATTCATCGAGGGCGTCTTAAGGGAAAGAACTGAATCCTGAATGGGCCATTTCCCCTCTTTTAACACCCCTTTAATGTCATCAGTGAAATATGAAGTCATTAGGCGATATTAAAACACTGCTGACAAACTAATTAACGGGAGACATTAAACAGGACGGGCTTGATTAATCCGCTTTAACGATTCTTTTTAAGTGGTTCTGGTCAAAATTAATACAGATTTACTGGTGATCTTAAGAAAAAAATACTCTTATGTGTATCAGACCTCAAGGGCAACCTAAAGTCACTGGTCTTTTACCTCCCACTGCTCACCCTCCCACCCAGACCCTCTCTGTTGCTAAACACAGTCTGAACTTACACAGTTGGTCCCTGAGTCTCCAACAACAAACAAACTACTGTGGACTGTACGGACACACATGACGCGGGCATGTCCTCAAAGATTCTTTAGGTGATGAAGACACAGGGAATCTATTCAGAGCTGTCCCATTGTTATTATCGTTGATCATTTAAATCATTTTATATAACTCCAGTTAGCACCCTGACACACGTCTATGTTCATGACATGTTTTTAGAGCTGAAAATTAGTAAGAATGAAAAACGTTTATTACTATTATTATTGTTGTTGTTGTTATTGTTATTATTATTATTTCTGCTGTTGTTTCATTTGAGGTGCATACCTTTTATTTTTATCTTATTTTTTTTCCTTTGTTTTTAACAGCCAGCGGTTCCTCGTTGAGTAGAAATGTCTTTGTAAATGTCTCCCTCTTGTGGTGGTAAAAGACATTTGGCATTATGTAGAAAAACAGATACTCAAAGTGAAATGAGTCTACTAGTTGTAGTCGTAGTGACCAAGAAGAAGAATGTTGTACAAAAAAGAAAAAATAACTTCATTGTAAATGTTTTTTTAAATACTTTTATTCATTGTGTATATACTCTTCATTTCTGTAAATTTAGGGAGTGTAATTACGGAAGCCCTAAGCAGTCATACATTTATGTACTAAACTATCTTTTTCATGAGATCTCAAATTAATTATGGCATTATCTCTATCTATAAATAACTCGTTATCACAAGAAAACAAAGGAAATACAATGTATGAATGTATGACTGTATTTACACTGTCATTGTTTAACATGTAAGAAGTAAACATTGGTCTTGTTTTAGAAAAACTGAACAAACATTTGGTTTTGTATTATTATTCTTGTATTTATTAACATAAATCAGGGATGTCCAAAGTACATATAATATATTATTTATGGCCTGCTAGGATTGTCAGATATTGTATGACTGGAAGATTTGGCTTTTTTGGTTGACATAATGAAGCATTTGAACCTTTAAGGACATAACTGCTGGTGTTATACATCTGTAGATGTGACACAAAATATTACTTTCTGAATGATTTTGTTAAAGACAAGAGCAAGAGTGATATGATTTAAACTTGAATGTTAACAGACTTTGCATTACTCATAATAAGTCATGTTTAAAATGAACATGAGGTTCAGATTTGTATGAACTGCATGCAAGTTTAACGTATTCCATACAATTTATTCTGTTATTTGACTCCAGATGTGAAACAAAGGAAGAACTGGTTTTTAGATTTGTTCACACCTGATTGGTTTAGATTTGGTTACATTATCATTTTTAAAAAAAGATAATTGTGACAATGAAAACTAAATTGTTACAGAACAGAGCATTTGTATGTCACTTTTAGAAAAAAAAATCATCGGGCATCTTCACATTGTCAAATCTGGCCCTCTTTAAAAGAAGTTTGGACACTCCTGACGTAAATTATAATATTTTGATTTGTGAGCGCAACCGGAAGCGGTGACTGCTGACACGTGACGTATTTCCGTCATCAGTGTGGCTCGCACTGTAGCAACAGTCGCTCAGTGACTGTTTCTAAACGATATTGTAACATATTTTCACACGGATAAACGTACACATTTATCTCAGTAACTGGCAGCTGTTTTTACCACATGTGTGTTCTTCATAGTCTTTGTTTAGTGTGGCCTGGACTAGGCGGGAAATGAAGGAGTAGGCCCGGCTATCGATCACCAGGTAGGTCAGTGTTAGCGGTTAGCTTCTTTAGCCTCTCCGGCTGTATGTGAACACAAAGGCCGTGCACACGGCCTCGGCTTTTTAACAATGTACCCCTCCTGGGGAAACTTTGGTGGACCCCAGCCGCAAAACTATGGAGGGTCTGGTCCCCGTAAGCCTGGTGGCGCCCACGCCGGCCAGGCAGCGGGGTTCGGCGGATTCGAGGCCCCGTCCGGCGGCTCGCTGTTCTCCAGCCTCCAGGAGCAACACCTCCAACAGATGCAGCAGCTGCAGATGCTGCACCAGAAACAGCTCCAGTCTGTGTTACAACACGGTAACAGTGCTAACGCCTACGGTGCCGGACACTCAGGTGTGCACTCGGGGACACCGTGGCATCCGGAAGGACCGGGACATTCAGAAAGCGGAGTTCAGTCGTACTATAATCAAGAGGAGACTCCAGGTCAACCGACGAGAGGTCCCCCTCCTCAACAGGGTCACCCATCACATCCTCCTCCGCCTCCACCGCAACCGAAACCCAACGACTCCCAGCCGGTGCCTCCCCCTCCGGAGCCCCCGTCATTAAAGCCCCCGGAGAACAGTGGTGCTCCCAAACAAGAGGCCAACAAGAAACAGCTATCCACGACGGAGAACGACACATCCTTACCTTTGCAGGTAATGTCTGAATCACATCACCTTTAACCATTTAGATTTGTCTGCCATCATTTTGACTGATGATGTGTGTCTGAGTCTGATTCGTTACGTGTGTTTCCGTGCTTGTCTCTGTCCTGTGTTGTGCTGTGCAAATGAATGCTTAAATAAACAGTAGTGCATGCGAGCGTCATGCCGTGCATGTGAAATGTGAAAGAAAAGTGAAGAAACAAAGTGTGTATTGTACAAAGGCATCAGCGACACTCACTGAACTAGCACAACTAGTGTGAACGTTTGTATTTAGAGGAACCAGAACTTCAAAACACACACACGGTGGTGGTGGGAAGTAGGGATGTCTCACGTATCAGGAGGAAGTGGATCAGGACTTTTTTTTATGTATTGCTAACAGCCGGTGTGTGTGCAAGTTCTTAAATACTGACTGGGTTTGTTCGCAGCAGCAGCAACATGCAACTTTTCTACCTTAACATGACAGCCTCACTATCATGTTGATGTTACACCGTCATCGGGTGAACAGTGCCTCTGTCATTCCCACACCTGTTCTTGAACTGTGTAACTTTAGTCTGCAGTTCGGAAGAAGTACGTAAGTACTTGATTTTGGTCAAACTGGATCATATTTCCTGGAGAAAATGTCTTCTAGTTTGCCGTCAGGCTGCTTTGCCTGAACTCTCTGTTGAGTTTCCTGATGGACGGTAAAGTTTTAGTTTGTTGTAGCTGTTGTTTCTGCTGACAGAGAGCGGTGCTAGTGTCGTGTCAGAACCGTAGCCCAACAGGCAGGCAATGTAGCCAGGCTCAGCAACTTCTATGGACAGGGCTAATGGCAGAGGCGAAGAGACCGAAAGAAGAAGCCAGGAAGATAAAGGGAGATCGAGCAAGAGGCCGCCGGATGAGAGTAAACCTCAGATTGGCCTTTAGAGATTAGCTTTGTGAAGTACACTTGCTTGATGTTGACTCGCTAGTTTTGATGAGGTGCCAAAACTTTTGTTCTTCTCTCAGTTGATTTTAAAAATCAAAGAGCAGATAATGATGAACGAAAGTGCCTGAATGTAGTCATATGAAAAAATGTGTATATTCTTGGACAGACATTTTGTTGGTCCTGTTAGTCGTGTAAGAAATCAGATGATCCTGTCTAGAATTTAGTCATACATATGAACAGCCAGAGATACAGATGTGCAGTATGAAGATACAAAAACATCAATAGTTCCATATCGTGCTGTATTGTTTATTTTCTTGTATCACAGGTAATAATAAGATTCACATTTGCAGTTTGAAAGTTAGGAGAGCATTTCTCGTTTTCAGTATGTGTTCTGTGTCGGGGCACTGATGTCATTGTAATTGTTTCCACCAGGAGCAACAGCAACTTTGGTACAAACAACATCTTCAAAACCTGCAGAAGTTAAAGCAAGAGCGAGCCAAACAGAATCAGAAAGAGAGCGATGGTCCCCTGCCGCCACCACAACTGGGCCAGTCAGTTCCTCCTCCTCCTCCTCCATCAGAACCACCGAAAGGCATACCTCCTCCACCCCCTCCAAAAGAGGAACCTCCAGCACCACCTCCACCTCCTGAGGACGTAAGGGTAAGTGGTACAGAAGTGTGTATTAGAGGTGTATCTAAGTCAGAGTGATAAATACCTGAATAAATCTTCGTCACTGAACATGAGACTGACTGTAAAAAAGTTGGTGGGAGCGTTTGAGATGTTAATTTCCCTCAAAGTCAGTAACTCCAGTTGTGAAGCCGGATATTATGATTAGATGCAAAATGGTGATGCAGGCAGCGGTAGTGGTTTGACGAGGAGTTGAGGTTCCAGTCAGACTGGAAGATAATGAGAGTGGAGTTGCGTATTTTACACAACACATCCATGCAAATGTTTCACAATGAAAGCATTATTAAGAGACGAAGAGGAAATAATAGAGGGCTTTTAATTTGACACACATGCAGGAAGTTTTAAGTTTTTATAAATAGCCTTGTGCAGCAGTTTGAGCGTATTAAAACAAGGCTTTATTCTTCTGCTCTCATAATCTCAATAAAAAGCAAGGAAGCAAACAAAAACGCTCAGTTTGAGATATACAAGCACTGGCCAACAAAAATAAGCCCTATTTGTTATTTTGTACAAGTATGCAGTATATTGCTTGCGTATTCAAAATTGGTGTGCACTCAAAGGCAGGGCACAAAATTAGCACCACTGCTAGTGTGATTTGGTTCACTCACTACCAGCCGATCAGGAGCACTGAGGGATCAGCAGTCATGAACAGAACTTATAAAAATACAATTAATATAACATTATGTACTTCATTTGAATTTCAAGAAAGTTTTAAGCATTTTGTTTCAATTTTTGAAATGTTTTCTATGCAATAATATAAACGACACCATGTTAAGTGCAAGTGCTTCATTTGGCAGCCTTTCGGAACACACCAAATCCAGTTTTAAACTGAGTGTACCAGAGATTATTAGTGCATCTTAACATTGTTTGTATTCTTTGCCTGAATTTGCAGAGGGATAATGTAGGAAAATCTCCTACATATACAGATACAGTAAGTCCCACTGCCCACTGTCCCATCATCATCTTCATCATCGTCATGTCAACAGATATTTAACCCCAATTTTTGTGGTAACTGTCAGGTCATGAATGTGTGAAATTCATCGAATTCAAACACATTCACTGATCTGTCATCCACTATCCCCGTTGATTTTAATTCCCAGTGAAAGTAATGCACTTGTATACAGATTTTTACCCTCCACTTTCATGTCTATAGGACTGGGAATCATTTGAAACGTCTTCAGTATCATGCCAATATGAGTTTTGGGATCTATACCAAATAGTTAGACCCCTTGTTTTTTTCTGATTGAAACCTTTTACCTAGAAAGTTATTTACAAAGTAAGCCAAAGTGTTTGAAATGCATTGGTGTGTGTCAACAATCTACGAGCATAGAATCTACTCAAAAAGTAGTGAGGTTTGATACCCAGACCTGTTGGACCAAGCTTACACACTGAATGGTTGAATCATCAGTTTTGCCCCGCCTGTCATCCCTTCCATTATAAACTATCCTCAGTTATGTCAAAAATATACTGTGTGAATACTAAGATATGCTTTGATAAAAATTTTGCTTTTTTTTTTTTTTTACAGCCTGAGATCTCGCAAGACCCAGAGGAGGCTGTCCGCCTCCAGCAGTTACAGGCTGCAGCAGCGCAGTGGCAACAGGTGCAGCAGCAGAGAGCAGGCTTACAATACCAGGCTCTCATGCAGCACCATGAGAAACTTCAGCACATCCTGGAACAATACCAACAACTGATTCAGCAACCTACAAACCTACAGGTAGGTAAATGGTAGTTTATTTGACAGGTACGATCTGGCTGGTTATATTGCCTGGTCTTAAGATGACTTGTACATAAAATTTAAAGGCGAAAATAAAGCATTGTATGTTTTGTGGAAGTAAATGTAATATATGTGATAATACTTAAACTAATACTTCCATTAATTTCCTTTATTGCAGTCAATGTCTCCTGAAATGCAGCTGAGGCACTACGAAATGCAACAGCAACAGTTCACGCCTTTATTCCAAGACTGGGATCGCTCCTTCGCCCTGTGGCGTGAGCAGTTCCAGACCTATCCCCACAAAGACCAGCTGCAAGACTATGAACACCAATGGAAGCAGTGGCAGGAGCAGATGAATGCCACCAATGCCCACCTTCAAGAAAGGGTGGCCACTCTTACTGCCATGGTGCCATTTGCCTCAAACCAGTATGGGAGTAGTGGGATGGTGGGACAGTATGGCCACTACCCTGGACAAGACATACAAATCCAGCAGCAGTCAGTAAAACCGGGTATGCAGCCTTCACCTATTTCTGTTGGTCCCAGATCTCAAGGTCCAAGGCCCACTGGCTTTGGGCCACATTCAGAACCACCTGCTGGTCCCCCTGCGAGAGGCAGTGGCCCTGCTGGCATAGCCAGACCCCCAGTTCCCCCCTCCGTTCAGCCACCAAGCTTCAACGGCATTAGAGGTCCACGGTCAGTATGGATTGTTTTGTTCTTGTGAATGACATTTTTAATTAAGAAATGTTACATTGGACAATGTCATAAATCAGTTAATAACATAATGTAACATAACAATATAATGTAAAAGCTGATGTTTGGCTTTATGTGAACTATACAACAAAAACAAAGCATATCTTAAAAAATAATGTTTCCTTACATTTTCTGTTGTCCCAGTGGAAACAACCCTAGATTTGACCAACCACAGCAGCGCTTTGATGGTCCCCCGAGGTTCGACCAACCACAGCAACGCTTTGATGGCCCCCCTCGATTTGAGAAACCACAGCAGCGTTTTGATGGCCCTCCTCGATTTGACCAACCACAACAGCGCTTTGATGGGCCCCCTCGGTTTGACCAACCACGGCATCGTTTTGATGGTCCACCCAGGTTTGACCAACCACGGCAGCGCTTTGATGGTCCACCCAGATTTGATCAACCTCGATTTGGGCAGCAGCCTAGGTTTGAACAGCCTCCAAGGCACCCTGGCCCCCCTCCTCGTTTTGATCGCCCACCTGTGCCCCAGCAAATACAACAGCAAGGTCCCCAACTTAAGGCCGAACCAGCCACTAAACAGCCTGACATTATGGATTCTAAGACTCCAGGAAAAACAGCCGGGCAGTCTGAAAAAGAAAAAAGTGACTCAAAACCAGAAAAGGCGAGTGCTGATGACATGACAGATGACAATTTGCTTGGAACTGAGGGCTTTTTTGTCCAAAATGACCCCATTCCACAGACAATAAAAACAAGCACGACTGAAGAACCTGATGACACTAATGTGTCAAACAGTAGCGAAAAACCCAAACCTGCTGACAGCAAGCCTAATGTAACTGCTCCATCTACTGTAGCATCAAAAAATACTACTACACAAAATCCCGTCAAACCAGACGAACCATTGACAAACAACAAGCCCCCACAGGTTACAAAACCCCCTGGAATCCAACAGGACCCACAAGCTTCTGGCCAAGTGCAGTCAAGACCAGATCCTCCAAGGCCTCCCCCAGGTAGGGGACGAGGCCAACCCCCAGGGCCTGTTCAAGTGCATGGACGAGGACGTGGGCAGAGGGGACCAAACACTTTACCGCCTGGGGATAAGATGGGAGAAATGTCTTATGACTACTTGCCTGAAGAGGATATGGGAATGCCAGAACAGCAGGAAGAATATCACTGGCAGGATCCTTCATACGAGGAGTATGGTGGTGAGGAATCCGAGGTGCCCCCTGAAGAAATGTGGATGCCAGAGGAACATCACTTCCAAACAGAGGATGAATATTATGAAGAGTCAATGGGAGGACCCCCTATGGGAAGAGGGGGGCACCCAATGATGAGAGGAGGGCACCCGATGGGCAGAGGTGGTCCTCCCATGGGAAGAGGAGGTATGCCCATGGGTAGAGGGGGACCACCAATGGTTAGAGGGGGACCACCAATGGTTAGAGGAGGTCCCCCTATGGGAAGAGGAGGACCACCTATGGCAAGAGGAGGTCCCCCTATGGCAAGAGGAGGTCCACCTATGGGAAGAGGAGGTCCACCTATGGGAAGAGGGGGACCGCCAATGGGCAGAGGAGGTCCACCCCCCATGGGAAGAGGAGGACCACCCCCCATGGGAAGAGGAGGACCACATCCCATGGGAAGAGGAGAACCAATGGACAGGCACTGGGAAGAAGTTGAGTCAGCAGAGTACTCAGAGGAAGGGGACCCTTACTGGGGAGAAAGGAGACCCCCAATGAGAGGCATGAGACCCCCATTTCCACCTGGCCGTGGTCGTCCCCCACGTGGTCATCCTGCTTTCATGCACCAAGGACGAGGACGTCCCCCTCACCCAGGGCATGGGCCAATGGATCATGAGCCATTAGGTCATGAAATAGACACTGATGATACCGAAATGGATCCAGCAAGGCACCCCATGTACCATGGACATGACCTTCATAGCCATCCTGATGTCGGAAGGGGCAGGCGCCGCGTGCCACCACCACCTCACGAAATGATGGATCCCATGGAGGAACCATTGTATGATGAAGGAGGGGAGAGACAATTGGGGTGGCAGCCACCACATGGCAGAGGTCCTCATCTGCCTCCACATGAGATGATGGATGCAGGGGGAATGAGAAGGAGACCCATGGGTCGAGGAATGGCTAGAGGCATGTGGCGGCCAGGTCCAACACATGAGGAATACGAAGAGGGATATAACGAGGGTTATGTTGAGGATTATGGTCATGGGGAAGATGGGTACCGCTGGCGGCCACCGCAGGAATATCCTCCTGATGACTATCGGCATGAGGCCAAATACTATGAGTCTGAATGGGACAGGGACAGAGAGCGTGCTCCTCCTGAGAGGGACTATCCCCCCCGCATGCCACCACCAGAGCCCTACAGAGATCGCCCCTGGCTAGAAGAAAGAGAAAGAGAAGGAGAAAGAGGTCACTCATATCCATATGATGAGCATGACAGGGGTAGAGGAGAACTTAGAATTCGTGAATACAGGAATGAGCCCCCGTACCGACAGGAAGAGTCGCCATATCCACCACCGTCATCAGAATGGGATAGGCCTTCAAGACTTCCTCCACTACCAGAGAGAGGGTATCCTACAGACTACGAGGATCGCAGAGGTCGCTATGAAGAGCGCAAGGATGAGCCCCCTATGGATAGACCTCCACCTTTATCTTCTGTTGCACCTGTCACAAACTTACCAGAGAGCTCAGTTGATCCAGCACCACAAGGTGGGGCAAATGTACTTGCCCTCTCCCAACGTCAGCATGAGATCATCTTGAAAGCTGCTCAAGAGCTTAAACTTATAAGGTAATTTCTAGGCTTTGATTCTTATGTTATATGCTAGGTTCATGCAAATTATATTCTGGCTTAGCTCCATTGGAACTTGCAGCCATGCAGATTGCCTAGAATTTTTAAATATTGGCCACCCAAACAGACTGAATTGCTTAAATGTGACAAAAATGTCAAAATGCCAACTTTGCTTGACCTTCCTTTGGACACTGCAGCAAGAAGGCATTTTATTTTAGGTGCAGCGCTGTCATTTAACAATTTTAGTTATACTACATCTTTTTGGTCAGATGGCTTTTGGGGAAGTTGACTTCCATTCTTTTGGGTCTCCAGGGAATTACAGGAGGGGAAAACACCTGCTACTGAACCGCAGCCTCCACCTACTGACATCCTGCCTGAGCTTCCTGCTGGTCTTCTTGGTTTGGAGATCCCACCAGAAGTCAGGAATGTTCTGAAGGTAATTTATATTTGGTAATGATTTAGTAAGATTAGTCGCCATGTTTGTTGGTTAATTGAGGTTAGTTCAAAATAGGGCGACATTCAATAAAGAGAATTTATATTCAGTTGTGGAAAGAACAGCTGGAGATGTCTTTTCTTGTGATTTCTGGGGCGTGGACTTTGGCCCTTGCACTGGTGACAACTCACATAATGTCACTTTCATTGATGAAAAATCAACTTCAAGTCAAGTTGAAACATGCAATTACTTCAGCAAGTGTATGGTCATGATGGTGGAGAGTTCACAATGCAATTCGGCACCAAAGAGAGTGATTTGCACAAAAAAACAACACACCTAACTATTTAGTGCAGAACTGTGCTTTCAAGTCTTGCTTCGCGCACAGCAAGTAAACTACATAATTACATGTACCATTATTGCTAAGAGAGGCGGAGGAGTAGCAGTAGACTTGACACACAGAGGAAGAAAGAAAAGCCATAGTTTGCTAAAGTACTGTAGTTAGTAGAGCTTTTTTATACATTTTAAGGATTTCAGTTTTATTATGTTATATTTTTACTTTGCTGTGAGATCTATATCATATCAAATCTGTCATCCTTAGGGCATGAGTGCAGCTGCACAGACAACTGTACCTGAGTCTGTGTCTTGGGATACCAAGCCTGCTACCACAGATTACCAGTCATCTCTTTCTGCTGTACCCACCTCTACAGTGATTCCAAAGACTGTGGATTATGGACATGGTCATGGTATGAGCAGCAAAAATGAACACAATTTGACTCTTTTAGCAGATGAAACAGGTTAAGTTTCAGGACTTTGTTGGTGACATTAACACTGAATGTTTCAGAGCCTGGAGCCACAGTTGAGCGGATCTCTTATGGGGAGAGAATAATTTTAAGGCCTGACCCAATGCCATCAGACAGGGGCTATGAAAAAGGTGAGTCTCAGTCCTGTAAACTTATCTTTCTCTGCTCAATCAGCTTGCTTTTGCAAGTTTCCTAATCATTGTTCATTGATGAACTCTTTAATTTTCCTAGAACCGCTTGGTCCCAGAGATCCTTACAGCAGAGACCCGTATTATGAAAGACGATCAGACCCTTACATGGACCGTCGGGAGTACAGTAGAGAGAGGGAATTATACAGAGAAAAGCTTCCACCTGAATACGAAAGAGAAAGATTCGAGAGGGAACGCTATCCCCCAAGAGAGAGGGATGAGAGGTAACGTGCTTCCTCAGTGTCTCTGATACCCTTTTTGTTTCTTCAAACTATGGGGAAGTGCTCTGCCTCCCAACATATGTAATATTCCTTTCTATCTGTCTGTTTTTTAATCAAGCACACAGTCCATGGTTGAAGAAAGGTACACTATATCACATTGTGTCATACATTGTGATTAGTCATCAGTGTGTGCCAGTTTGAAACAAGAAATTCTGTTGACAAAATGAAACTTAATAATCGCTCCTCTGTGTAGATCTCCACTGGCACCTCATTTACGCTCAGGATACAGGGACAGAGACCGAGATATTCGAGAGAAGGAGCGAAGCGGCAGTCGTGATCGAGATGAACATTATGGAAGGCCTGGCTATGATAGACCTCCCTACGAGCGCACTGGACTCGACCGCAGTGGGCCTGAGCGTTATGGCCACAGCTCCTCACCTTACGGTATGTTTAATTACACATCTGTTAACAGATGTGTGTTCACATACTTCAGTTGTAGAATTTCACTGACACTCTTCACCTTTAGGTGTATTTCTCAGTTACTAAAACCATCTTTGTGGCAGTAAAGTAAATGTGTAAATGGGGTGAAATGCCATTTGGAGAAATACCTTTAATTGTAAATAATATCATACAGTGGACAGAAGAAGTTATCCAGATGACAGAGGGCCTCCCACGGCACCACCCCTCCCACCTCCACCTCAGCCACCCCCACGAGTCGAGAAGAAGCCAGAAATCAAGAATATCGACGATATCCTCAAACCACCTGGCAGATTATCTCGGCCTGAAAGGGTACTGATTACAGCTGCAATATTTTGTTATTTTGAGATCTAACCATATCACATTGTTAGCTGTGTAATATTGAGTACTTATTTAAGTGATATGTTGTAACAGATTGTCATCATAATGAGAGGGTTGCCAGGAAGTGGAAAAAGCCATGTTGCAAAGCTCATACGGGTGAGTACAGACCAGCAAATTATTGTGTGATGTCATTATAATTTAATGTAACTAAACTTTACCAACAATATACAACAATACAACCACAGAGCCCTTTTATGTTTATATGTCCTTCCCCAAAATATCTTTTTGACATCAATATGCATTATTACCTTTTTGAACTAAGCGAATAGAAATATTCAAATTTTGCTTTTAAATATTGTTGACATTATTAAGGATAAGGAAGTGGACTGTGGCGGTGCACCCCCAAGAGTTCTTGTGTTGGACGACTATTTCATGACGGAGGTTGAGAAAGTTGAGAAAGATCCAGACACAGGGAAAAGGGTCAAAACCAAGGTGAGTCTGATGGTGCTAAAGCATGCAGTTGGAAATCGAAGCATCAGTGAGCATCGTCAACTGACAGATACAGTATGTTACAGTAATTATTATAAACAATGTAACACAAAATAATCTGCCTTGCAGGTTCTCGAGTACGAGTATGAGCCAGAGATGGAGGATACCTACCGGAGCAGCATGCTTAAAACATTTAAGAAAACTCTGGACGATGGCTTTTTCCCCTTCATCATTTTAGACACTGTTAATGACAGAGTTAAACATTTTGATCAGTTCTGGAGTGCAGCCAAAACAAAAGGTTTTGAGGTGAGTTGTGTTCAGAAAGTTGTGTTCAGAAAAAAGGTTTCTCCGCTTGGCATTCTGCTAAAGTTTTTGTTTTTCATTTTTCAAGGTGTACCTGGCTGAAATCACTGCAGACACCCAGACCTGTGCGAAGAGAAACGTCCATGGACGTACGCTTAAGGATATAATGAAGGTCTGTAACATCAATTAGCTCAGTCTTTAATAAAATCTAAATCTCATACATGCATCATAAAGTTCCTCACCTAACTTAATAGAGTATTCTGCACACAGATGTCCAACAACTGGGAACCTTCGCCACGTCATATGGTGCGCTTGGATGTCCGGTCGCTGCTTCAGGATGCTGCTATAGAGGAGGTGTGGTCCTCACAATAATGGGAGTCCTCACAATATTTTGGTCTTTTATCAGTATCTGAGATCATCTAACATGTGCATCTGTTATTAGGTTGAAATGGAAGACTTCAATCCCGATGATGAGCCCAAGGAACCCAAGAGGGAGGAGGAAGAAGAGGGTGATCTGGTAGGACAAAAAAAATCTTAAATATATAGCCACATAGTTTTCAGAAACATTTCATCACATATAGTTTATCCAGAAATTTATTATCAACCATTAGTCGTTTAATCTTTTTTTTTTTACTGACCAGGTAAGTTTTAAAAGATAAAATCAACAAAATTAGTAATTCATGAAAAGTTATGTCAATATTTAGTTTGTCATTTGTCTTCCTTAGCAGTTTTATGTAGTTATATGTTTAGTTAGTAATTATGTTACAAAGAAGACTAGAGCAGAACAGAAAAAATATAATACAGTCAAAATACAGTTTCTTTTAGCATTGACTCATATTTCATTGTTGGGTAGATTTGAAATAATTTTCATCTTCACATCAAATTTTAAAATTCATGTTATTGCTAAAGTATCACTATCAGAGACTTAAGTCTGCATCATTGTGGATGGGACTGGACCATTCTGCTATGTTCATATTTTTTTTTCCACAGTAAGGTGCAAATATATCAAAATACAATGCAATTAAAAACAAAATTAAAAAAAAAAGATTGAATAAAAAATTAGAAAAAAAATCATCATGGCAGTGTTGAAAACATGTTGGTCTAATCTGCTTTTAAAACTTCCTGTTGTGCAAAACGTGTGTTCAAAGTTCGACATAAATAAATACATTTTACAAAGATGAGGTAAATATTGCTTTTGATGAATGAAAACATCGTACAGAAGCAATTATAATCAGACACAGTGTTTCCATGGCTGAAATTTAGAATTTTTCCAAAGCAGATAAAATAATTACTTTTGTTGTACAAGTTCTCCGGTGAAATTTAAAATGTTAAATGACCTGTACCGTTGTTGATAAAATCAGAGTGATGGATGACTGAAACCTTTAAAGCTGTCGCACTTATAGCTGAGTAACATTTTGAAAGTTTTAAAATGTCAGTGTTTTTCTACAGTACCACCTTCAGGGAAATCTCTTTTTCTGTCTCTATTTGGACTGCACACAGCTTGACACCAAACTGGACCGCTAGGCACCAATGTCTTTCATTCATCATCGTCAAATAATAATTTTCATTAGAAGTTTTAGTAGAAACGATAGGAAACATTCAATCACCTAACAACGAATTTGCTTGACCTTAAAGTGTCTATAATTAATATTTCTAGAATAATGTGATGTTGATATAAAAAGGGTCGCTCGTATTGATGAAGCTACAGGGAATTTTCACCAACTTCCCTGAGCTTTAGGTTGCTTTATAGGAGGTTTCAGATCATTTTTTTATTGTCTGGCCCAAACCTTTATTGTTTTGGTCTCACTGCTCTCATAGTGTCACTTTTGTTTCTTGAGAACCCTGATAAATGTTTTAAACAGACTCTGCCTTTTGTTTTCTAGACAGACGTTATTGATGCAGTCAATCAATTAATTAAACTGTAGGCGTCATCCTCAGACTCCCCAGTTTAATGTCCTTCAAAACTCAATACGTAAATAGTATGAATGGCTTCACCACACAACATTATAAAATATTTGCCTATCCAGCCCTAAAACACAGTGAAACTTGAAGTTCTGCATGCATTTACAATTAGTCTGCAAATCTTTTTTTTTTTTTTTTTGTCTCTGGACAGATAACAAACTGTTTCTCTATAAAATTGTTCATAATACCTTTTTTTAACAGTTTTAAAGCATATAAATGTGTGGTTCAGAACAAACAACCAAATACATGAAATATTTATACATTTTAAAATACTGTTGTTGGTGTTAATTGATTTTATTTCATAGTAACTTATTGATGTACTTTAGCATCGTGAAAAAGCTTCATGCATGAAAATTGTTTGCAGTGTTTTATTATATTATTACATTTATATTTAGTCATTCAGCTGACGCTTTTATCCAGAGTGACTTACAAAGAAGGAAAACAATCATGGTTCAGCTTGACAGGAACATATCAGTGCAGCAATAAGTACGACCCGCACAGAATCAAGCGACAGTTCAGCTGCTGGTAGTGCTATGAGAAGAGGTACTCTCTGTGTCTTCAGGAGTTTTTTGAATGTAGAGAGGGACGCCCCTGATCTGGTAGTCGTATATATATTCTGTTTAATTTAGTTTATGTACTTTAGGATAATGCAAACATTACCATTAAGCATTATTACTCTTAACTGATAGAAAACACATTTGTGGCAGAAAAGCTTTCAACAAGCTGCCAGTGCAGTATAAAACTCCTAGTGAAGTTTATTTATTTTATATCTTTAACATTTTTTGCTCTTCCTAGTTTACATTAGTGTTTAGAAATGTCGCCGATTCTTCTTCTTAAGGTACAAATAGCGCCTCATGACACCATGAGTCTGTTCATATAATACAGTACCAGCATTATATCTAGATGTTCTTTTTTTGTAGACCTTTGTTGATTGATCATACTCTGCAATGTCTGTTTATTGTATGTCTTATTATTTACATGCCCAATAAACATTCAGAAAAACAAAGTGTATGAAGAAGAGGCAGTGAACCATAGTAACTTCATTGTTGGTTATTGGTTAAAATATTGTTTGGTACTGTAATCATTACACCGTTGAGTCTTTGATTCAGCTGAGAAATACCTTTGAGGATCCGTCATCTAAATGATTAAAGGTCCAGTGTGTAAGATTTAGGAGGCTTTATTTACAGAAACCGGTGGGAGTGGAATATAAAACACAAAACTATGTTCTCATCACTGTCGCCTGAAAATAAGAATTCCTTTGTTATCTTAGAAAGAGCCTTTTAGCCCCGAGCAGAGAAACTAAATACTGGCTCTAGGGACCACAGTTTGTCCTTCACATAGAGTGTGTAACAACATAACTACACCACTAGATGGCATTAAATTGTACACACTGCTTCGATGAAAATATGCTTTGCACAAATGCTTTGAAGTAGTGACTGAAATGGTTCAAGATGTGGACTCCGTTTAAAACCAGAAAAAAAATCATTATTTCAAGGGCAGATGAATAAAAACATAAAGCCGTGCACTTGAGTCATGCTGGGTGAGACTTTGACGTCTGACAGCTTGATGTCAAAATTAAAATTATAATAATTATAATTACAATAACAAATGCCTCCAAAACCACCATGATCATAAAAAGTTTTGATTCCTTCTTTTGTTCTAAATCGTTCTTGACGTCTTCGATAAACTATCGTTGATGAAATCAAGAAACATTTACAACAAAAGGATGTTGGACAGACATCTAACGAAAATCTAAACATCTGACGTATTTACATCAACTCAAAAAAAACTTTAATAGCATCTAAGGAACTGTGTTTAATCTGTGTTTAATGATTATTGTGTATTAAAAATGTCTTCCTAAAACGAAGGCGCTGCTGCACCATTTTACTACAGACTGCATCACAGTTGGATGTGGTTCGATATTGTCTGTTGCACATGTGGCCGTATCTAACGGTGATGTAGTGTTGGACAGGAGCGCGCTGTGTAGCTTCAATGCACAGTGTGTGGACAGAGCGTGCAGCAGCTGTTGACTGGCAGTACATGCAGGATATCCAATACTTTGTTTTAAATCTGAATATTTTGTAGTGTCTGTAGAGAGGCAATGTGTCTTCTATGTGTATAATCAATTTTTGAATAATCCCAACAGACTTGTAAAGCAACAAGTTGCCTCCGTTCTTCAACTGTACTAATCAAGTTTTGGCTTGTACGTTAAATTCTGGACTCAAACCTGAGCAGACTTTTATCATTCATGTTTTATTTTTTGGCCAGAGCAAGAGTGGCATATCCAGCATATTTATTCACACTGAACATTGTTACAAAGACAAAAGAAAACAAAAATCATGACAGTGTTCACCTTCACTGTACCCAATAAAATAAATAAAATAAAAATCAAATCAATCAAAAAAAAAAAATCAAGAGCTCTTGCATAACTAACATTCATCCACACAGGTGTTTTTTTTTTCCTGATTAAACTTCTTGTCAGGACTGAGTGGATCAACATTACTATGACTGTCCCAGCAAAGCTTAAATCTGAACAGAAGTCTAATGAGGAAGAATAATATGTAATTAAATTTTTTGCTCAAGAATAAAAAGGGTTTAAAAAAAAAAAACATAAGAACAAAATAATGTCAAAAATTAAATTAAATAAATAAACAAATAAATAAAAGTAAATCTATTTTAGAATAAATATCTTATGTGAAATTAAATGACGATACTCGGATGCTCTTTTCCTTTAAAACTTTGCCCCATTCTACAACAATCAAATCAAACTTACCTGAGCTGTTTGCCATGAACTTTATCCAGACCTGAAGCTCAAATCTGCACAGTCGTTCAAAGCAGGTTTCACCCGCGTTCATCTCGTCTGCGAACGGACTTTTAGATAGCAGGAGGAAATTAATGTTATAGTAAGACAGCTGTTCTGAACAGAACATGAGGTCCACTGAGGAATCACTAGCATCTTTTTTATGTTGGAAAAGTATTAAAGAATACACAGAGATATGTAGGGACAGAAACTGTCAATAACAAGTCAAATTTGATCATCAATCATCAATCATTTTGACACAGGCTGCAACTATCATTGTATTTCATTAACTGCTGTGGAGGCTCTTTAGTCTTGTATTATTTGGGATAAATGTTCTGGCAGGTTTCGTCTCACAGTTTTAGAAAGAAGAAATGATCTCTTTATTTAAATAAATATGATCTCAGTTCAATTTGGCTTCAGCTAGGCCATCTTAAAAATGCCTTTTTTAATTAGGGACTGGTTTGTGTTTATCGGACTGTCAAATATTTGCCGTTGCTGCTATTTGCCAGCCAAATAACATCAGTGTAAATTGGCAGCTGAGGATTGTTTAGCTTAAAACGATGCTGTCAGAAAAACACACACTGAGTGTTTTCATGTTTAGTTCACACAGTATTTCTTTAAACATTGTGACAATCAGTACTGCAGACTGCCACAGAGTAACTGATCTTTGTAATGTGAAACATGTTTATTATTAGCTCACATGGGTACAAACTACATGATTGGAGATTGAACTGCTTTTTATCTTCTGCTTTCAGTTTTCTTGACAACTATTTTTATTTCTAGAAAAGAACTTTGACACTGAATGTGTGTGCTACAAAGTAGAAGGCAGCTGTTACGTTAGATATTTTTATTGTGCACATAGCTAGTAAAGTCTGAACACATCAAAATATTTGCATGCCACTGTTGCATTATATGTCTCAACTAGACAAGTCTTCATGCAGTCTCATCCTTCAGTTGTCGTTGTTGTTCCAACTACTGATGAACTCGTCTTCTCTCTTTTCAGCCAACCCCTGCTCTCTCTCTCTCTCCCCCCCTCTCACCCCCGTCACCAAGATGTTTAACCATTGCAATGTTTCTTTATATAATGTAGGGCTACATTCCAAAAAGCAAATGGGAGATGGACACGTCTGAGGCAAAACTCGGTAGGTATTTGCTGTTTGTTTTTTATGATTGAATTCGCCAGTTTGATCTATCTTGCTGTTTTATGTTTGATTATGTATGTGAGGTTTACGAGGAGAGATGGTCCCATCACAGCGATGACTGTCACCGTTGTTTACCCTGTTTCTGTGCGCACTGCATGACAACAACCTAAACTGTCCACATTAGGACTGATAGATGCTTCATATTTAACACGCACATCTAAGCCCATTTTTGTTTTTATCTGAGGAAAACATGTCTCCATACATTCTTCTCTATCAAAGGCCCAAAAGTGGGAAGAATTGAAGCTGGCTTTACATGTATAAATAGATAGGAATAGATACTTTAAGCAACCTGTCGAAGGCTCTTGGGAAGAAGCTGTTTCTCAGCTTATTGCCAGCCTTAGTTTTATCTGTCTGCTGCAGGTCCTTCCTGTCTGCGACAGTACAACTAGAGTGTCCAGCAGTATGTCAGGATACTCAGGTTAAAGTTGATTTTGGCGGAGTCTGTTGCACATTGGGATGAAATCAGATGGGATGAACGTTAGGATGAAGTAAAAGTTTTTTATGAGACGCCGGAGCTGACCTGAACAGCAATCTTTCATTTATATAGACAAGTTGGACGGTCTGGGGAGCAGTGGGAAGAGGAAACGCGAGGACATGGCAGGCCTGGATGACTACCTTCAGCTGCCAGACGACTATGCCACACGCATGTCTGAACCAGGAAAGAAAAGGGTAAATCGACACGCTGCCCTACAGAGCTGTTTGTCAGCCGAAAACATGTTTGTTTGCCATCGAGGCGACAAGAAAATACTGTATGTAGAAATCTGGGTACTCCAGATTTGGAGTATATGAAATGTTAGATAACATCAAATTATCCTCCTTCATTCATTTCCTGGTCATAACACCATGTCCCGGTGGCTCTCCTTTTCGTTAAGGTTCGATGGGCTGATCTTGAAGAGCAGAAGGACGCAGATCGAAAGCGCGCTATCGGCTTTGTCGTGGGTCAAACGGACTGGGAGAGAATAACGGACGAGAGCGGCCAACTGGCACAAAGAGCTCTCAACCGCACCAAGTATTTCTAAGAAGATAATCTTATGTTCCTTTTTCCCTTCATTGAAAGGTATGTATACTCCTCTTTTGTGTAACGTTGTTAGGAGGCTTAAAAGAGTAATTCAATTAATCTGTTGGTTGGTGAAATCATGAGGGCATGTTTGAGACATTTACATGTTCTCTATTGAAAATGTACTTCATAAAAACAATTAGTAGAACTTTTAGTCGTATCTCCTCATTGTTCAGCGAGCCGTTCCTTCAAACAGAATCGTCTTAAATTTCTAAGCTTAAGCACAGTAACTAAAAGTGAATAATTCAAAAGTAGTCTCACTATTTGATTGGGGCATATATTTTACTGATAGAAAACACCTGTAATGACTTCTGAAATTATACAAATACAGTTATAACAGTACTTTATTCTGTATAAAAGGAAATAAAAATCAGAATGACTTATTTCATTTTAAGTTCTCTTAAGTTTAACTTGATTGAATCAAATCAAAGTCTTTGGCCACATTATCAATCATTTTTTTCTTCCCGCAGGTGTCCTGAATGTGAAAACACTGAAGCTTACGTGAGACTCATCGAGGTGACATCACCAATAGTTATCAAATTCTTAGTTATTGAATAAGGATACAGTCAAGTTTTTTTCCCTTATTTTTTTAAACAGGCACTCAACATTAAATACGTAGTTTATGATTCTGTGCTTTCTGGACCTGTATCCTGCACTCAATCATGTTTCTTGCTGTTTTATACTCTTCATGTATTCTGTACTGTACACCTCTAGCACAGTTTCTTGGTCCATGCAAACTTGACAGTAAAAGACAATAAAAGTTTCATAAAATTACGCACTGGTGGAGCCGTTCTTGAGCTGTCATCTGGGCTTCTTGTTGATGAAGCCCAAAGTGTACTTGCTTGCTGTAAACCACAGATGAAATATTGAATCAGTGGGGCTGAAAAATGATTGTTTACATCTCCCTGACTTAAATCGCTTAGCCCCTGTGACAATTAGTCAGATGTGTGCGCAGGTCGAATTAGGAGAGTAAAGAGTAACATTAAAATTAGTGCATTTTCATGTACTTATAAAACATCTACTCGCATCAATGTTGGCTCAGAGAGCTTATTCGAAATAATTTTAAAATAAACAATATTACAAGATAATTGTACTTAAGAACAAGATAGCAAATTAAAGTACTCAGAGTCTGACAATATGTTTGTTTCAGCTTGTGGTTTGAATGTGTCAGAAGATGGTCGAGATGCTACCCAGTAACACGGCACACAGGGTAGTCAAGAATTCTTAATTTCCAAATTTATTGTATCAAATGACAAGTCAAGAGTACTGGGAACTTTGATGTTCAAGTTTCTTCAATGACAAATCAGAGCTCACACTGGTTTTTCATGACTTTTTGTCTCATTTGAATTACATTTTTCTAATCTTGCTGTTTTTAGCACATTTTTACATTCAGAGTCGAGACATAAAAATATCACCTGTATTATATTACATTATTGTTATTATTGTTACTGACAATTATTCATAATATTCATTCAAATGAGAAATAACAATGCAAATGAAGTGCTTTTTTGTTTACGCGTAATAAGTCAGTTAAAGGTGCAGTGTGTGTAAGAACTCAGACTAATCTCCACTTGTTGAATTAACACTCTAAAACAATAGGGGGCAGTATATCACATATCAAGTTATAACTGCTGCCATTAGCCAGTTAGCTCACTTAGCTGTGTAGCTAACTTAATAGTCCATGATAGCACAGGAGCTGTGGACCATCAGAACCATAAACAGTATAAAATATGGATGTTGTATCTGTGAGTTGAATGAGGCCTAGTTGAATACACCCCCTGTCAATCAGAGCAGCGACACTGTTAATTATGCCCAACTTGAAGCCGTAATATAATTTGAACAGGTGAGTTCTATATAAATTCACCCTCGGTACAGTTGTCATGAACGGGGAAGTTAGCTATAGAGAACAAAACGGTTTTTTGTACCAGGCTGTAAACATGTTTATTTCTGCTTGAAGTTGGAGAGTGATTTGTTATGTAGCCAGTCTCTAGTGGCCATACAAGGAACTGCAGTTTTATTATTTATTTTGACATCTAACACTATTAATGAAGCATTTAAACAGAATTTGATTGTTGATTATTGGAACACTGGAAGGACTGAACAAGGCATTTTTAGTGAGTTTTATTTTGTGTTTTTACGTTGAGTTAATATGGAATTTAAGCTTAACTTTTAAATGTATTATATTTTAACACATTGCACCTTTAAAACTTGGAAAAAAGTATGTGTGGACAATCTACAAGTAAAAATAATGACAAAATGACTGCTTAGTGCGTAGTACAGCAACATACTTAACGTACAACAATCTGACCCCTCTAACTAAAATATCATATTGAAGTATTATATTGCACTGTCTTGTAGCAGAGTTTCATAACCAACTGAGTTCATTGCAGACGCCCTAAAAGGAACTAAATTTAGTCTCACTGAGTGTGATTGTCACAGTTAATATGACAATGTAAGTGCATGCATTCACTTTTTGTAATAAATTTTACATTTACAAACGTTGCACTTGTGAAGCAAGCGGTCCAGAATTTTCACACGTGAGAAATTTTACATCTGAATTATCAGCAACTGAAGAGAAAGTGAGGATCATCAATTCAGACCAAACACACAGAACCACTGATGAAGATCACATTTGGACAGACAGCTACTGTGTATCATTCGGACAGTGGGTGGATAAACAGCTCATCATGGTAAGTATGAGAGAGAGACAGACACTGTTTTTGGTTTGTAAGAAGCAGACGTCATGTAATGTTTCACTAATTTCAAAATGTAATTCGCATTTTATATATCCTGTACATACACTAAGAATGAATGAATGAATATTAAACATTTTTTCTGATGTGGTGTGGACTGTGTTTTGTGCTTACCAAAGAAAAACGTGTTGCACTTTGTGACTTTTCACCGACAAAACTCTTACACACTCATTCAAACATGTATTATTGCTATATAATATGGCTCATATAGCAAAATACATGTGCCAAACTACCTCATGATGTCTTTGATCAAGTCAGCCGTATGTATGGAGATTGGAGATGTGCAGGCATGAACCTGTTTTACAATATAGTATGCTCTTCATTGAACATAAACTGATATGCTAATAAAAGCATGAGCAAGTCCACATTGTGACAGTAACCACTGTGGCACATGATCGGTCTTCTGCTCGGTTCTCATCCTGAGGGATGATTTTTGAACTCAGCTGGTACGTCACTGTCCAGTTTACAGATCACCTTGTAGATTGCTTTCTTCCATGATGGATCACGATCCTTGCCCACTGAAATGGCGATGTAAAATTCTCTCAGTGTAATCTCAGCAACTTCCAGGAATCTGTCAGGGACCTGTGAATCCACAGAACATTAAAGACATTAAATACTTTTTACATACATAATGTTGACGCAACGCTCCGTATGTGTTTGACATGAAGGAGAAGTGTTGTAGATTGGGATTATGTTTAAGATAATAAGAATCAGGCCTAACAAATGAAGGTAAGTAACAACTAAAAGCTTAGTCAAGAGTCGTCAACATTCAGTCCATTGTCCTTCAAGTACAAAGGAGGAAGGAAACATGTTCGAGACAGCCGGTGTTTTCCATCTGACACGTCATGTTTAATTTCAGCTCCTGCTCCCACATGAACACAAACAGTGACTGATGAGTGTGTTCATGTGTGCAATCTCTTTAACCAAACTGTGATCAAAAAAAGGATATCAAAACAATTTAATATGATATTAACTGATGCTTAGTTACACAGAAGAAATCCTGGACCCGATATTCAATTTTAAAAGTCTTAACTCTCTACTGTAGTCATGACCCTCAACACTCTCCCATCCACTTTCTGTCCTTTGTTACTCCTGCTCTGATGTTTTTGGCTCCCGTCCCTTCAAACAGAATTGAAGATTCAGTGTCTATACAACACATCAGGAGACAAAAACTAAACCTAGCACACAAATGGTGCTACTACGACGGCTACCTTTATGTTTTGGACTGTTGCTTTTGCATTTTTTGTTTCCTTCCTGAAGTCTTTACGCCGTGCATGCTCACAAAATGACTTCTGCTTTTCTTACACAAATTTTTAAACCTTATCCAAAATATTTTAACATGATTCCTGCACATTTTTTACCGTTCATTCAGGTCCAATTTAATTAACTAATAATATATGAGTTGTATCATTTGGGAAAAAATACCATGAATGATCATGAAAAACGTATTAAATTGAATTCTATTCTGAACCCGGCAAACACACTGTGTAAACGCTTAAAGCGATCACTTTAACACTAAGCAGTATGAGAGTGAATACTTCTAAAGTGTGCATTAAGTGTTTTCCTTATTGCACATTAAATAAAATTAAATGTCATAAAATGACCGTAAAAATATAGCTTACATCTTTCTGAGTCATGTCAACTTCTGAAATTGGTCTGCATGGATTTTAATTCACATATACGTAATAAAAAAGTATTATAATGACCCTGAGAGCTGACATTTTCATAGCCCATCTGCCACTGAGTGAATGAATTGCCTCATTAGAAATCATCTATCTGTTTTAAATCTGTTGAACATGTAACACCCTAACAAGTCAACAAATCAAGGTGTTTTTTTCCCTACATATTATCTCCAAAACTAAAACTGCAGTTAATAGTTAACGCAAGAGAAAAACACTCATTGTGACACCAACACCACAGTACAACAGGCTGAGTCATACATTATAGTCAGAAAGCTGTTTTACGTGAATTATTAGTGAATTATTCAAATCCGTATTGCAGTTAAACCTCATTTAAAATCATATCAAGTGTCTGAATGTTCAGTTACGTCTCCTGAAACTCATCTTCAGTCTCACTGTCCTCTGAATACGCGTCTCTGCTGTATTCTTATGGCGTATATAGTCAGTAGAATTAGAGTTGAAGCTGTTACTGTATGTTTAAAATGATGTCTGTGGAAAGATACACATGTAACCAGTTGTGGTCAATGTGCATACAGACAGGTGAGCATGAACACTATTTAACTAATAAAATAGTGCAGTATAAATTTGCATATTAACAATCACAATCCTTTAATACCTATATGTATCTTATGGATAGACTCACTGTTAATGCTGCACCTCATGGCCTTAATAACTTGTTATTTGACAGTTTGATGTGTGATTAAATTCACAAATTTGGTTTGTTGGACAAATTTAACAAAAATAATTGTTTTTTTTGTTTGTGCGTCATCTTGGATAACAGGTATATGACCAACAGTAGATGTGTTTACACATGCACCACCTGTACTTACAGTAAAGGGCATACATTACTAAAGCAACTCACAGTTTGCTATCACATGTGTGTATTATGTAATATACAAAATATAACACTTATATTGATTATATAGATTATAGATTTTTCTAAAAAAAAAAGAAAAAAAAACTGTATACCAATTAGAGACAGATTAAAAATTATAAAGAAAATAAAACATTATTTTAAGTTTTGAGTCAGGTTGAGAAATATAAAATATAACGCGCGCATCCAACAGAAATAAATCATGCTGTCTGCACATCATCAAAATGAGACAATGAAATGCATCAAAAATAACGCCGCAGATCAGTAAAATTACACAGATCAGTAACATTAATAGTGTGCAGTATCAGTTACCTGGAAGTCGTTGGCTTTATTGTAGTGCATGTTGAGGGCTCTGAACAGTTCTGATTCTCTCCCCACAGTCAGACCTCTCACGTCGTTCACTCCTTCTATGAGAGCGTGTCGGGCAAACTTCTCCATCTGGATGTAGTAAAACTCCCTGAAGTTACTGAACCACTTGATGAGCTGAGAAGTGATGCAGCGCGTGAACTGAGGAAACAGGTAAGTAAGACGATCAGAGTCCCCGTGTTTGATATACTGTGATTAATGTACCTGAATGTGAGAGAGAAGCTGCTAAACGTGTTTTATGTTGTGTACATATAAAAAAATAAAATGTATTTGATCACATCTGTGTTGTCATTCTTACATATTTTATCTTTTATTAGAAATTGATTAGTGATGTAAAGTTGTTGATTAGAATGCTATTGAAAAATAAAAACTATTAACTTGTCTGGAAGTGATTTTTTTATTCTGATTCTGATTCTGGTGACAGAGATGGATTTTGAAGCATAAAGCATAAATGTTTAGATTAATCTGCGGCACATTAAAAAAATGTATTTTCAGACTGAGATTGAAGATTTCATCAGCTTAAATGCAAAAAAAAAACAACTTTACACATTTAAATTACACAAATGTGTGGAATAATTGTACTGGTGCACAATATTGTAAATATATTTTTACCTGCACATCATGGAAACACATCTTCAGTACCAGTGAGCTCGGGTAGCGAGTGTAGAAGAACATAAGCTTTGCTTTCTTCAGATGATTTGTGGTCAGACCCTCCTGAACGCACCAGTGTTAAGGATAAAATACAATCTAGGAATAAGAAACACTGACTTCTCTTTGTTAATGACGCTGGAAACATTTTTTCTCAATGAAATCATAGGACAAACAGAGAGCCTGCAATTTTCCGCAGACTTTGTTGGACTAAGTTGTTGATGAAGCAACTCATTTTATAGCACATACCTGGGGTAATGACAAGGTTGGTGACAGACTGTATTGCTATTCTGACCTCAGAATTATTACTGTATCTAAAGTAAGGAAAGACATTTTCATCACTGCTGACTTAAAGGCACAAAAGGCATAATATATATCAAATATTGGACTACATCAGTGTAGAAACTTGTAAAGGATACGTTCAGCATGTACAGGTTGTTCTTCACCAGGCTGTCGGACTCAATCTTGACGTGAGGGAGACACAGGCCTTGCAGAATCATGGGATCCACCGACACTGTACGAGTCTGTGGGCTTCTGACAGATCTGGAGTTGACCTTCGATCTCACTTTGACCGAATTCCAATGTGCGTCAAACATCTCAAACTTTGTTTGACCAACTTCAGAGCATCCATCTCGGAAGCATCTGAGGGCATGTTGACGGGCGGTGTTGTGATCCTTCTCTGACAACTCTTCTTCATGCAGAGAGGAGTCGTAACTGAAGGGGACAGGAGGTTTGGGGTGGTGGTGAGCTCTTGATCTGGACTGGAGGATGAACTTCTCGGCTCTTTCTAGTTGCGGCTTTTGCACGACCAAAGACAGAGCTTCAGTTTGAACATCTGGGACCTCTGCATTCCCACAACATGAAAGTCTTAACTTATTATCTCTGCAAACTGGTGGCTGAGGGGACATATCAGTCTTTACACTCCCCTCAACATTTGGCGGCGTCTGTAGAAGTGGCATGCTCTTGAAAATGGCGTCAACGCTCCTGCTGACAGCTCTGGACAATTCGTACTTTAAAACATCTGCCATTAGCTTTATTCTCTCGGGTTTGGATTGGAAGTAGTTCATCAGCTTCACCTTCTTCCATCCTTGATATTTTCTACTTGAGCTGCTCTCAAACTCGCCGTATGAATCTGTACATGCGTCCCTTGGAGATGTGTCAGGAGAATTGCTCCAGGTTGGACGCATTTCTTCATTATTACCGTCTGTAGTATCCACTCCACCCCCATGGTTAAACCTTGTTCTGAGGGGTCTGAAATGCTGATCCTCACACTGTTTGCTTGTCACCTGGCTGTGAATCTTGCCACTTCTTTCCTGATGTGAAGGAAGTTCTTGAATGATTTCACTTCCCTGCATGCCGTCTGACTCCTCGTGCTGATTTGTTGTCACATCCATGCAGTGCATGCCAGGAGAGCTGGTCATACCTTTGATGATATTTTCCACTCTGGCACGCTTTGCTTGATGGCCGCTGTTTAAGCTCCAGTCGTGAAGACCACAAGAACTGGATGCAGGTGATGGATGCCTTCTTGCGGACAAATGTTCTGCGTCTCTGGATGGATTGAGCTCCAGTTGGTTGGGGCAGACTGAACCAGCATCGCCACTGCTGCTGTAATAAGCACTCTCTTGTAGCATTTTTATGTTCTCGCTGTCTTGTTGTAAGGTCACACAAACACCTGAATTTGACACATCTGAATTTGACGGCATGGGGTCAGGTTGAAAAGAGGAGAGGTGCTCTGTAGTGCAGCCGTCAAGGCAGATGTTGCTGGAAGAATACATACCTTTGCCCCAGACACTTAGATTCATGCTTGTTGGGTTAAAAAAAAAAAAAAAAAAAAAAAAAAAAGATTATTTATTATTGTTATTATTATTATTATTGTTATTATTATTATTATTATTATTATATATTATATATTGTTTATTTATTATGTATTATTGTAAGAAACTGCTAATTTAATTACTACCTGGAATTTGGCTTTTTGTTTTTTGCACAAATATGGACTTAAATTGCAAACAAAAAACAATAAAATCAAATATTTCTGGCTGTTTATTTAATCCAAGTGGAAAAAAAGCTTTAAAATATGAAATCATAATATATGTATATATTATCTAGGTGAAAGATTAGATTATTTTTTGTATCCAAGTTTCTCAGTTGCATCTTCTTCTTCTTCTAGTTTAGCTACAACATGTCAGACTAGATTTAAATGTTAAGATAAACATCTTACAGTCTGCTTTGATGATATGACAGATTAAAAACACAGATAATAAGACAGTATGGTACATGTAACCCACCTGTTGCCTGTCGTAAAGGACCGGAGGAGGCTGCAGGTCTGGAGCTTGCAGGAGGAGAAGTGACTCAATTATTTGTACTGGTTCAACTGGAAGAGCCTCAACAAACCAGGAGGTGTGGTCTTATATCGACCTATCCCATCCCTACCTGCACATAACAACACTAAATAAATTATATGAACCCACTGTAATGACTTAGAGATGATAAATATTCAATTTTTAATCATTTTTCCTGATTTAAAATCAATTTGATATTTAAAAGTATTGATTCTTACTTGATGTAGGCAATGGTACAGTCCAGTTATTTTTAAATCAACGTTTTTATCTTATAATATGTTACATTATCTTTTATTTCGCCCTATTTATAATGTGTGTCAGGTTCTAGTTCATGTTGTTCAGTATGATTTTTATCTGGCCCCAGCTCCCGCCGTCCTGTACCCCGGTTAACCCCCCTCCAGACCGGCCTCAGTGGTCTCTTCCAGTCGGCCCGCCCCGGCGGCTTGGCTCAGCGAGCTTCCGTACCAACGGCTGTCAAACACAAGGGACACAACCAGCCAGCTAGCGCTATGCTATCACGATCCAGGTGTTTGTACCGGACTTTTGGTCGGTCTCTGTCAGCGGTGAGCCAGGTAGGTTGACAGAAAATGAGTGTTTTTTTATCCCGTGTGTTCACTCTGAAACTGTTCGGACTGATTTAAAAACAAGCCGGGCTGAGTTAGCCTCCAGCAGACGTTAGCCTGTGAAGCAGGGCCTCACCCACCAAGGACAGACAGACCCGGACAGCTTCAGAGCACTGAGAGGGAGCTGAGGACGATATCTCATTAACTTCATGACTTTTTTTTTACTTCGAGACACAAGCCTCACTCGGTGTTAGCTTTAACCTCTAAGTCATATCGTGGCTAGGTAAGAAACTATAACCTCTGTCCCCCTTTAGGCTGTGTTGACACTGCACCGAGCATGTTATGGTGCTGAGGTGTGTGTGTGTGCAGCTGACCTGACAGAAATAGCCCATGTTATGTTAGACATGTATGTGCTCTGAGGGGGCCGTGCCTGCAACAACTTCCAGCTGTCTTTGAGCAGGTAATGAAGCTGAAACACGGACTAACTCATCACGTGATTTATACTTCATGGGACACTTCATGGTACTGTCAGTTTATTAATGCATGCATATGGGAGTTGAGAAAATTAGGTAAAACAACAGCTCTGCATAAAGCAGAACTTTGGTGAGTGCTGTCATAAGAGAGGTGTTGCCATTATTTTGTCCACCCCCCATTTATAGCAGCGAGGCTAAATAACAGAAACAACTCGCTGTAAGATGCACTTGTAGTGTATCAATTATAACATTATAATTATAACATTCACAAAGGCGAGATTTACTGCATGACAGTTGCATTAGTTTGAGCTGTGTGTTTAATCAGTGTAGATCGAGTACTTTATCGATCCCTGAAGGGAAATTCTTGTGTTGCAGCTGCGGTTAAAAGTATTACAAACACAAAACAGCACGAGGTAAATAAGTTTAAAGAGTCTCTGACTGATTATTCTCTGCTGCTTTCAAGCATTGCACTGGAATCAGTGAATGTTCATCATGTCTACCACAACAACTACAAACTACTTTGGATCACTGTAGAGGACAGGATTTATTGCACTGTGCTTGTGTTACAGCACTTTTTATGTATGTATCCGTGTTTATTTTATCCTTTTATCTATATATATTTTCTACTTAAAGTTTGTTAGGCGCCACAACAAATTCCTTGTATGTAAATATCTTGATATTAAATTGCATGACTTTCAGCATCACTTGTGAAAGGACTAAGTAAACCACACAAGTGGAAGCAAGAACGCGCACGCAACACAAAAGACAGAATTAAACTAAATATGCCGGTGATTCATCGTCCAGTCTGCGTTGCTGTGCTCTGAAAGTTGTTTTTGTTAGTTAGAACAGACTCATGTGGCTGCACATGCTTTCATGTACTGTAGATGATTTGGTCCATTTCTGACAGCACCACCCTCCTCTGGCATCCCACATCAGTGGATTTAATTTAGCAACATAATCAGCTCCACCAGACAAACATCCGTACAAAAAGCAGCCAGAACCAGACGGGCTTCTTCAGCAGAGGCAAGCGAATTCTTGAATATTTGAAAGGTGGTTAGTTAATTGTGCAAGATCAGTCCTGTACACAATTAGCTCTTTAATTCATAACAGTCGACCAGTTTCCCCCACAGGAAATTGTTAGGGCGAGGTGGGAAGCTCCCAGATCTCGGTGCATTTCCTCTCATCATTGGTGCAGTTTGTCTGTGATGGCCGAAAACAACTACCGTGGTCATCAGATATACTACATCTTCTCCCGTAGATGTTTATGTTTTATTTTTTCTAAAAGTGTGACAGTTCCAACAATTAGTTAGTCAATCATCAGAATATTAATCTGTAACTATTTTGATTATTTATATATTATATTATATTTATATATACATTTAAAGTTGACAAAATGGTCTTGTTAATCTGATTGATTTATGTGATATAAACGAAGGTCGTCTTTGTCAGGCGAGGTGAACTGCACAGTGAAAAACAGGATTAATCAGATTACTTTGTTTGTTTTTGTTTTATAAGACTTGTGCCATTTACAAGAGCACATTACGTAGGCCGCCCGTATAAAGAGCTTTCATAACCATTCACAAACAGCAGATATACCTCGAACTTCATTGTGAAACACGTTTTTGTCTTCTTGTTTTTCTCAGGCCAATAATGTGCTCATCAGACAAAGTGTATCAGGTAAGTGCGCTTCTGTTGAAGTATATTAAACCTTTAGCTTGAGTTGAGGACCTCATCAGTCTTTATTTTACTGCTCATGAATAAACAAACTCTGAGTGGATCATCCAAAGCAGAATGCGGACATGCCTCAGGAGCCCACAGTGGTTAACTGCAGCTTTTAAAGACCTCATGTTTCATGTCGGAGCCTTGAGAGGAGCAGTAGTAGTTGCAGCTTTTGTTGATTTTCTTTCTCCCTTTTTCTAAAGGCCTCTCCGTCTGCAGCCGGCTAGTTTACAAGAATTCTCAGCCGTAAGTGCTTAATCCCATTTTGCAGTTTGTCTTTGAATGCCCTTCAATAACCGCTTAATGTGCGGAAGCTCTTCAAGCACAATGACACTCAGTCAGTACGAGATTTGTCTGAAAACACGAGTAATTGTTTTGTTTTTTTTCTCGTCATTTTAGATGTGAATTTCCATCATCAGCGAATGTCTTCCACATCAGATCCTTCAAGACGTCTGCTGTTCACAGTACGTGCTGCGTCAGTTCTCGGGATTACGTACAGACGTCGACTCTGTTCGGTGTTTAACTCACAGAAACTTTTTGTATTTGTGCAGGGGATGAGGTGGTCACCGTCAAAACTCCTGCATTCGCAGAATCTGTTACAGAGGGCGATGTGAGGTGGGAAAAAGGTCGGTACAAGTCAACATATCATCAATAAAAATACCTCACAGGTCTCTCATTGTATTGCTCATAAGCCCGATGTTGAAATACATGCTCTCTCATCGTTAAGCTGTGGGCGACTCGGTGACAGAAGATGAAGTGGTGTGTGAAATCGAGACTGACAAGGTAAGAAAAAGAATGAGCCGCAACCTAAAATCATCTGTTTGTACTTAAACAGACCATGGGAAGATTATTCAAAACTTATGTATTGTATTTTGTACTCTCAGACCTCGGTACAAGTCCCGTCTCCAGCAGCTGGTGTCATTGAGGAACTGTTGGTGCCTGACGGAGGGAAGGTGGAAGGAGGAACGCCCCTCTTCAAACTCCGGAAAGGAGGTGTGCTTAGTCGAATGAGTTAACGTTTTATCATGGAAATGAACAAATTTGCAAGTCAAACTGCCTGACTTCCCTTTAATAATACACAGAATAAATGTATCATTTGTTTTAAATGAGGTTTAAAAAATGTGGCATGATTTTCAGTGTTTTTTTGTTCCGTAAATGTTTATTTCTTTCATTTTCACCATGACAGCTGTAGTTGTGTATTTATAGTGGGTACAAATGAATGATTTAAATTGTAACGAATTACAACAGCACTGAAACTTAATGAGGCAAAATGTAAATGCTGTGAATCGTTAGACTACATTTGTCCTCCTGTACTTCTGTTTCCTCAGCTGCTGCTGCTGCTGCTAAAGCTGCTCCCTCTCCAGCAGCAGAAGCAGCGGCTGCAGCTCCTCCACCACCACCGCCGCCACCTCCAACTCCAGCTTCGGCACCAGCGCCTCCTGCCATGACTCCCCCAGTGCCACCACAAGCCAAACCTGGTGTGTTTCCATCTCTAGCATGTAAATCTATGTGCTGTAGAAAGGATTTATTATTATATATATATTATTATTATTTTTATTATCAATGCACTGTATGTATATGAATGGGCCACCAGCACTGACTGATGTCTTTCTCTCTTTATCAAGTTGCTGCTGTCAAGCCCAGCGCTCCAGCACCAGCTCCTCCAACAGTAGGCGGCAGAGGAGAAAGCAGGGTAACACACACACACACACACACGTTTAATATCTGTCATATGTTTTGTTTTCTTTTATTGCATTAATATTAAAACATTAAAGTTTGTTTGTTCGTTCTCCGTCTGTCCAGGTGAAGATGAACCGTATGAGGTTGAGGATCGCCCAGAGGCTAAAGGAGGCTCAGAATACCTGCGCCATGTTAACCACCTTCAACGAGGTGGACATGAGGTTTGTTCCAACTCTCTTCGCAGTATTTACATTGTGTGTCATATCATAAATTTGACTCAAAGGAACATTTTCTAATGTTTTTGTTAGTAACATTAAGGAGATGAGGACGACCTATCAGGCTGCTTACTTAAAGAAGCACAACATCAAACTGGGCTTCATGTCGGCGTTTGTGAAGGCTGCTGCGTACGCTCTGACCGACCAACCTGCTGTCAATGCCGGTAAGACAACGTAGACTTACTTTCACTTGAAGAGACACAAACCAAATATATTTTTTATGTTTGTTTTTTTTTTTTCCATAAACTTTACACCCCAAATTCTTTTAACCAGTTATTGACGACACAACCAAAGAGATCGTCTACAGGGATTATGTAGACATCAGCGTTGCTGTGGCAACTCCAAAGGTATGACTTTTGACTCTATAAAACTATATTTAGCTGGATAGCATTGAATACACTTGAATAACATGTTATTTGTTTAGGGGCTTGTTGTACCGGTGATCCGTAATGTCGAAACCATGAACTTCACTGACATCGAGAAATCCATTAATGCTTTGGGAGAAAAGGTAAAAATCTTTGTCCTAGATTAAAAGTCTGATGAGAAATAAGTCCTAGATATTTTAAAAGCCGTTTTTTGATGAGAATACTCTTTGTGTCATGTGCCTCAGGCTCGTAACAATGAGCTTGCTGTTGAAGATATGGATGGAGGCACCTTCACCATCAGTAACGGCGGTGTGTTTGGCTCCATGTTCGGCACACCCATCATCAACCCCCCACAGTCTGCCATCCTGGGCATGCACGGCATCTTCGACCGACCGGTGGCCGTCAATGGCAAGGTGGGAATCACGTGTCCATAGAAACAGACGGCAAAGTTGGCTCTGTGTTTCAAAAGAAAACAAATCTATAATGACTAATAAAACTCATAAAAGAATGTCCCTGGTATCCAAATCTGATGAGCTCAAACGTGACTAAACAATGAAACTGCTTTCTGCTTTGGCAGGTTGAGATCCGGCCCATGATGTACGTGGCGCTGACGTACGACCACCGACTTGTTGACGGAAGAGAAGCGGTCACTTTCTTACGCAAGATCAAATCGGTGGTAGAAGATCCACGAGTGTTGCTTCTGGACATGTGATGTCTTTACCACCACTTTACTCTCATTTAAAGATAGCTCCACATCATAAAAAAAACGCACAACACAACCACTGTTCAGTCAGACTTGATCGGGACATTAAGGTTTTGTTCCAACACTCCGTATGGAGCTTAAATACGTGGTATTATCCGTAAAGAGTAACTTGAAGTGTCTGCAGTCATAGAATTATGCTTAAAACGGGCCTTGGCTAAATCAACAAAGCTAAAAGTTTGCTGTCTTCTATCTTCTAATTTTTTTTTTGCCACATTTACATTACATGTCTTAACAGACAGAAGCAATAGAAAAACGCTCGCTGCATCCATGTAAGTTGTGTAATCATGAAACAAAATGGCTTTTCCATGCAACAGTTGGCTTCATGACTTTCTCCCCTCCTCATTAGTCTGTGCTCCTGAGCCACTTTTTCCACAGCGGGGCCAAGCGGAGCTCCCTCAGATTAGTTCAAGATGTTTTTAATGTTAACACAGGACTGAAAGAATTCCTCCGTTTACTGCTAGTCATTGTCACGGGCAACAGTTCAGAAAAACAGAATCAGCGACCTGTCTGACGAGCTCATGTTTGGAAGTTATTCACTGTTCATGTTCCTGCTTCACGCAGTCATCCATGTCCTGTCTTTTATTTTGTGTTGTAGCTGCCGTGCTGTTGTTGTCGGGCAGATTCTTTGACCATCCAAATCTAAAAATGTTGATCAAACTGTTGAGCTTTTTAGCAAAAACAAATACCTGAATCCACTGTTCATTCACAGAAACTGTACAGAACACAAACCAGACACTATTTGTTTTTTTTAAATATGTCTACACTATGTTGTTACTTTACGGGCGATTATGTTGGGGAGTAATGTTCAAAACGCACAATTTAGCAGCAGGTTTTTATGTTATGAGCTCAGTTTCAATGGTTTTCATTGTATTATTCTATATATAAAATACTTGCATCTATTTAAAGAAACAATTTTAAACATTAAACATCTCGAGAGTTTTATGTAATAAAACTTGTCTTGCACGTTTACTTTGCAAACTTTGCACATGCTTGCTGTGTTACGATTAGTCCAACGATGACTTACTGGAGTTGAAACAATTAGTCGATTCATGTTTCCATGATTTTTCCCATACGCTAGATAATCAGTTAATCCTTTAAAGTCTGTGTAAAGTAAGAATAGATATGTGTCAGTTCAAAGAAGGTGTTATTTAACCACCCAGCCAAATTTGAATGGTTAAAAATATCGACAAGTTTATGAAATTAGGTGTCAAAATCAAGTAAAAATGAGCAGCTCAGCTCCAGGGCTGTGGGGGCGTGTCCACTGAATGTGTTGAAGCAACTGAAACGTGTCAGATGAGTTCAGAAAGTGACATGACTAACTTTGAAACTCTCTAAGGGAGATGAATTCATCTCTATGCTCTCTGCTAGGGGTGCAGGGGTATGCTCAGGGTGGCCTCAGCGTGTCATCAAGCCACCCTTTAGGACCGCCCACCTGGACTGAAAACTGTTTTAACCTCTAACTCCACGTTTCAGTAATATATCGTTCATTCTTCTCACGTTTTCAGCAACTATTTTCCAACAGATTTAACGTATTTTTGAAAGAAATCTCAGAACTGCCTTTACACTGACTTTAAGTTTCATTTTTAAGCAAAAAATGACTAGTTTTCTAGTTACAGCCTCTCAAATCTGAACATTTTCAGCCAGTGTTGTCTTATACGATCATATAGTGAATGACATCTGACATTGTACAGTTCATACAATCGATTATCTGATTGCACATTCATTTATATTAAACGTAACAGGTAGCTGCAGCTCGATGGTGGTTTATGTAATATCAGGCGTACACTGCACCAGAGAAAACCAGACATTTTACCTCAACTTTCATCACCAGACTTTGTCTTTTTGACAACGGCAAAATAAAAGCATGAGGCTGAGGCAGGGAACATCTTCGTGGTCAGTCTTGGTGGAAGCATTTTATCTCGTGCCAAATCCATTTTGCAGTCCAAATTCTCTGCTGCAGATGAATTCTGTGCCAAACGCTGATCTTCAAAGCCTCATTAGCTGGCCTACCGCTCAGCTCTTGAGAAGCTCCAAATAATGGGATCATCTCTGACAAAGTCTTAAGGGTTGATCTGCCCTTTCTCCCACTTCACAAACACAGGCTCAAGTGTGTGCAGCTGTGTATGATACCCCTTCAGTATTTCTGTTTACTTTAATAATCACAGGGGACAATGGGTCCTAATGTACGTCTTTGTTTCTCTGCCAGCACCTACACAAATGTCTGAACAACACTGTTTGGAGGAAAAACACAGAATTCATTATGAGAACACAAAAAACCCAAACATTAGATTACCATGAGAATACTAGAGGTCCTAATGGGCCTGAATACAGAAAACAATGATACAAGGGTTCCTTTAATTTAATTATTTACTTTTATTACCGCTCAAGATTCCATTAGCGCTTTCGAGATCATGTTAATTGGCAGCGTGTGCCAGTGGGTGCATAGATATCTGAAGGGTTTGTTGGCAGGTTTTTGTCTCGTCTTCAAAATTTGGCCAAATCTGTGAATTTCCAATTGGACTGCTCAATAAGATGTGGGTTTTAAGTCTTTGTGTCCATTCAGATGAAAGATGGCCCATTAGAAATTGGCAGCTAGCTGTTTGTTTTCATTAAGCCACATCAGAGAGATAATTTACCTAAATTATTCTGTTATTTTTTTCTATCTTTTTAAATAGCTAATTACATCAATGTCATTATATAAAGAATTTAAATGAAAATGTGTGTTTTGAGTTTAAGACGATACAAATATTAACAGCCAAAACTGTCCATTCATATTCTCTATGTCTCACTTTCACTGTATATTTATTAAGTACAGCCTATAAAGTCTGGAAAGTAGTCTTGATTCAGTGGAACATCTTCACACATTTTGTCAGAACCACAGACTACAAAGTCTGTGCTTCTGACAAAATGTGTGTGTGTGCATGTATAAACTAATTCCAGCTGTTGTAGTTTCACATTATTAGATAATGCAGTCAGGGTCATCTCCTTAGTTTGTGGTCAGTTGATATAAACAGAGTAAAATCTAAACAATAAAGCAGGATAAACTATATATAAGTGGCACTAAAGGATGAAATTCAAAGGAAAATATTTACTAGGATTATATATAGTCTACATAGCAATGAAAGGAAAAATATTATATATCAGTGTAAAGTGAGAATGAATGCAAAAGGTAATTGTAAAGTGCTAAACCAGGATAACAGTTGAGTTGAGTGTCACGGCCAGAGGAAAGAAGCTGCTGTAGTCTACTGGTGCAGTAACAGATACTTATTTATCGCTTGGCAGACAGCAGCAGGGTGCAGCTGCTGTGGATATTGTCTTGTAGTATCCTTTAGGCTATACACTCCCTCACTGGTATTATTAATGCTCAGTCTGATGTTCTGAACTTATTTCCCATGACATCAATTATTATTATCATTCAAGATGGAGGAGGCAGAAACTGATCCAGAACCAGCCAAGGACTCAGGTGATCGACAGGCATGCAGTGCTACAAACTCTGACAGGAAAAAACTTTTATGGTGTAACTCTTTAAGATATAATCTACAACCGAGCATATTCAAATCACGAGACAGGAACCTGTTATAAAATGAGAAGGACTAATACTTTATTCATTTTTAATGCTGCTTATGGGACGTTTAAAGATTAGTAAGCTGATATCGTCTGATCATTTCAGTTAACTGTTTAAACTTAAATAAGTTCATTAGTTCTGTTGTATTTCAAACATTGATCTACGAGACCAGAAGGTTCACCACCTCAGCGTTAAAGATTAAAGGAAGAGGAGACAGGCAGTAAAATATCGTGGGACCTCTCTGGCAGCCAGATGTCAGACTTCTGGTCGTCCATTCGAGACAAATTTTGATGATGATGAGAAGGGGAGGGGGTCGAACGACGGAAGAGGAGAAAAGATGGAAGTGTTTGCGTATCCCAACTCTGACCGCTTCTCGGGAAGCGATATTGATAGCGTTAGCTTTGACATGGAAGTCAACCACATGTTGGAGGAGGAATAAGAAGACTGTCTGACTCTCTGGAGGATCCTGGATGAGATGATGGCGATGAAGGTGAAAATAATAACAAATAAACACATTAGTTTGAATGGTTGTCTCGTGTTCTGATGACCCGGGATATTAGGGTGTCAAGCCATTTAGACGACTCAATAAAGAGGTGCAGGTGAGGCGGTGCGTCATGTCATTGTGTCCCGTGTGGTTACCGCTTTGAGCCACCTGACAGAAAACGGACTGCACTGTTTGATATCACACCTTGAGACAATTCATCAGCACACCCTTAATAATCCTACCCTGCAGGGCCTGCATAAGTAATGCTGCACATGCATATTCATAAGTGTGCCGTTTCCTTTACAGGCCGTTTCATTCAAAGCTAACCAATGTGGCGAAACAACTAGCCTTGCATCTGGCCCTATTCTTTCCCTCCTCTCGGTCCTTTGATATGGATGCCAGCTCTCTTTTTCTTCCTCCTCTTGTTCTGTTGTCATACCAGAAGATTATTTTTGGATGGAGAGAATGAGGCGGAGGACCCTGTGGCCCAGCGGCAGACACAGCTGGCAGCGCTCAGGTGGGTGCAGCTGGTTGGTGTCAGAGGTTCAAGTACTCACAGTGGACAGAACTGGGTTTAGCGAAGAACTACAGTGGCTGGAAAGAGGTGCTATTACGATACACCTGTCAGTGGTGCACAATACCAGCTCCTCCTCCTGATAAGTAGATTTATCTTCAGCAAAAATGTGAACCTACTGGATTCCCATCATACAAATAACAAAATCAAATAGATTGCATTGACTTTTATTTGAAGGTGTCTCCTCTGTTATCCCTAATCCTCATCTTAGAGCTGATGTATGTCTCTGTATCTACGACAGCTCAGCAAACTGACTGCAACAAAGAGAGACAGGTTGAACAAAAGGTTGGACATCACATTCATTCACATCTAAAACTGCTTATAGCTGATTTGGATAAGAGTGAATGATTAAAGCACAAGTGTGTTCACAAAATCTTTAAGAGAAGAAGAAACAACCATCTCCAGGACAACTGAGCACACTCCATGCACTGAAAACTGTGAGTTGTGTTTGAAAGCTCTAGAAAAAGATTGTAAGTGGACCTAAGTGGAGTCAAGATTATTGTGTCCAACTATTTTCCAAAAACATGTTTTCCCACACCAGGAAAAAACGAGGCAAATAAATCTGAAATGATCTGTCTGGTTGTTGGATAACTTTCTCCTTAATGTGGGTAATCTGGCCCTTTAAAACTAGTAATTCTGGTCCATTACAAACCTCTATTTATTTTATTTTTTTCATAATAAGTTACTTTATAAATGTACTAATTTTTCTTCTTGATTAAAAAAAAAAGGAATTTTTGAATCCCACGTACACTAGCTCACATACTGACCTGTACACTATGGTGGCTGAGCAGCTCTTGTCAAACTTCTTGACCAACCACTCAATCTGTCCCTGATCCAGAGGAACGTTAGCTTCCTGCGTGCGTGACAACATCGTTTTCTTGAATATCTATCTATATCTAATTTATTGCACTCATTAATGACATGTATCGATGTAAGTGCTAGCCTGACCTTTACAGCCGCCCGGAAGGCAGAGGTGGAGACCTTCATGGTTCCTTCTTTGTCCAAAGCCTGGAAGAAGTCCATGATGCTCTCATTTCGCATTTTGAGGAATTTCTGAGAGAATCCAGAACATACCTCAAATTGCGGTGTATACATGCAAAGAAATGATCTCTTTTGTACTTTTTATAAGGACATGAGCACAAATGTTACATATTTTTCAGACTGACCTGAAAGACCTGGAGGGCAGATATGCTCCTGGTGACGGAGCTCATGACATTGTACTGAACATCCAGAGCAGGACGGCTCTGTCGGGCTTCTTCCAACAGCTCCACAAAGGCCTCACACACAAACACTGTCTGCACTCACATATATACACACACGAGCACATTTGTAGCATAGATGCTGCACTGCACGTGTAATGTGAACATACAGATACGATTCATATTAATACTTCATATGCAGAGGTGAAAACTGTTTTTGCTGCACTTACAGAAATATCAATCTCCTCCACTGCTGAATTCTTGTTGTTTTCAACAGTTGTGAGCAGCGTCAGAGCTCCAACATTTGTCAGGGGGTTCAGGGAGAGCTGAACAAAATACACACACACCAAACCTTATGTTTCACATTTAAATTGATCTCCAGTTTCTTAGAGTGGACAATGTTTAAAATCACCATGATTATAATCAAATAAAATATCAGTGCTCCAGGACCTTGAGGACCCTCAGTGTGTTGTTGGCAGCCAGTCCCTGGCATAGCAGAGTCACAGCCTGATCGTTTATACGGTTACAAGTGAGATCCAGCAGCACCAGCGTGCTGTTTTGTTTCAGAGCTTGACCCAGTGTCTCCGCCTCGAAGCAGCCAAACCCATTCCACGACAGATCGAGACGCTTCAGAGTCGTGTTTAACTGAGAGAACGTAAATGTGAGTGACAAACAGCTTCGATAGAAAACAGCTGAACATACACTGCTTGAGTCACCTTCAGTGCAGCACACACAGCCACTGCACCACGCATAGAAATGTGATTCCAGCTCAGGTTGAGGTCTTCAATACCTAGATTACAGGCTTTGAGAAAGGGGAAACTTTTGAAGGCCACAGTGTTTGAAACTTCAACCCGCAAACTACACATGAAGTCTGTTCAAGTCAAAGTGAAATTAAAAGTTTGTTTTGTATCAGCTCATAATTTACGAGATTAAGTATTTGTTTATACATTCCAGGTTTATACCTAATAAGAGAAATGAACTACTGTACCTAACATTTGACCCAGGTATTCTCCTCCAGCATCAAAGAACTTGTTGTTACTGAGATCCAGCTCTGTGACCACATAGTCGCCCTAAAAACAAAGAAAAGTGGGATTGAAGCTTAATTTTTGAATTTACACGTGAAAGTTTATTGATTCATTTGTTAGGACATGGTCATGAAAAATGTGTCGGAGCTCCACGGTTATTTTGCCACATGGATTCAACAGTTTTATGTACTAACCTGTAATGCCTTAGCTATGCGTTTAATAGCAAAATTGTCAAATTCATTTCCTAAGGGAAGAGAAGGGAAATTAATGAAATTACTGATCCAAAAAGAGCATGAAAAATATCTTAAGAGGTGAAAGATGTCGTTGATCACCTGAAAGTTTGATGGATTTGATCTTGTAATTGTCTGCCAGCATTTTGGAGATGCTCTTCGCTCCTTTAAGTTGCAGCTGGTTGTTGGAAAGGTTCTGAAATAACAACACTAAGTCATTATTGCACTCTAAAAATGTTATTTTAAAAATATATTTTTGTTTTTTTTGGAGTTCAGAACAGTTGAGAACCATGCTGTACCACAGCCGAGCTGATGTACGTGATAGTTTCAGGATAGTTACTAGGCTTTCAATGCTGTTGTTTAATTTAAGCATCTCCATCAGATATTGTGTCCCAGTTGCTCCAAGTGTGTTGTCCTCCAGCTCAAGGTGGGTGATGACACGGTCTTCCTAAAATGCGAAAATAGAAAATCCTCATCATTTGAGAAATGTGAGGTCCAATTTCTACGCATCATTTTACCTGTCATCACTACGCTACTTTTTTCATGAATATCTAGATGAAGGGATTAAAGGCTCATACTCCCAGAGCCACAGCCAGAGCTTTGGCCCCCAGTGGCCCCACACCGTAGTGGGTCAGGTTGAGACAGGTTTCACTCAAGTTGCGGAGGAAGGAAGAAACAGGAGGGACCCCGATCTCCTGACAAGCCTGCAGGTACAGCTCTGCACAGGACAAACTCCATCTCCGACCGGTGGCATCTGAAAGGAGGAAGAGGTGAGGTGAGGCATTCATTAATTTTATTAAACTGTTGGTCACTGTAACCTACCGTCTGTTTCCAGATCCGTGTCCCACTCGTCACCAGGGTCGCCCTCTTGGTCTTGAGGTGGCAGCTCCTTGTCCTCCGTCTGATCCAGGCTTTCCGTGGGCACGTCTGACCGATCAGACGGCTGCTGCTCGTCCTCTTCCTCACTGATATGGAGAACTGCACCGTCCTCCATCACACCACACGATCTTGAACCTACACCTGTATCTGCTCTACACCTGGACAAACCAAGAGGAGGAACCAGGTGAGGTTAACAGGTGAGTGTTAGAGAGTATATTTAATAAGTATATTTACTTATATATTTATAAGTATATTTAGTTTTGAGATGCTTGTACTTTTCTATACTTCTACTCCTCTACAATTTGAAGACAAATATTAGCCTATACTCTTTTACTCCACTACCTCTATTTGCTAACTTTAGTTACTAGTTACTTTGTTTTAATAATACAAAATATAACCAGCAAATAAATTATGATGTAATATCACACATTAAAATTAAACTTTATTGAACCCTGATAGAGATTCACTAGCTAACTAGCAGACAGAATGAGTTCAACCCGTTTAAAAATGAATTAAATGCATTAAAATGATGTACACATTTCATCTCATCAGTAATTATGACAAGTTAAAAGGTTTACTGTAGCTTGTTAATATGAGTTTGTTGAAGTTACGTGACAATAAAGGCGAGAAACTCTCGGAGAAATTTTTAGCGTTAGCGTTTAACGTTTGTTTTGTTTTTTTTCATGAAGCAGACGACGGTTGGAGCAGACCAACGTCTCTAAATTTGAAATATTTTTTAAACAGGACAAAAATAATTTGAAGCAGTATTAAAAGCAAAAACAAATATTTTTTTTCGGTTTAACTTGTTATGTTAAATGTATTGTACTGTTCAGAGCAGAGAAAACAGTGACCTACCTGAACAAGTTTGTCACTTTCTGTGAAAAATACGAACGTTGAACATATAGGAAACCAACGGTCGTTGTTGCTAGGTGGTTTGAAATTGCGGTTGATGGAGGTCGATAAAACAATGACGAGAAAATAAAATGACGCTTAATACATAGGAAATTATTTATGTATGTTTGTCTTTAAAATAGGTGACCATATATCGATCATTATTTGTGAATTTAAATCGATTTATTGGGGCTACTGGACCTTGCAGTTCACATAAAATCCACTAGATGGAGCCGTTGACCACAGTCTGCGTCTAGGCTCGACGTACAGGACATGTTCCATTTTGTTGTTGTAGCGTGTTCTTATTATTTAGTCCACCCCCCCGTAGCTGTCATGCAAAGAAGAAGATGGCAGAAGTGCCTTTCTTACTCATTTACCCTTTCTATGGTTCATGCAAGCAAGTTTAGTGAGCATCCAAACACTTAAAAGACTGGTCAAGAGAGCCAGCTCTGTCCTGGACTGCCCCCAAGACTCCACAGAGGAAGTGGAGGCCCTGCATGAGACTGTAGGGGGCTTAAACAGACTGCATCTTGTATACATTTCTTATTTATGAGTAATTTCTTATCCACCTTGTGTATGCAAGCTCCTGTGACAAGTGAACTGGTGTGGGGGTCATTAAAGTTTATCCTATTGTTTATGTTTGAAGATCAACGTACTGATCATGCTGTCATACTATTAAATAAATTTCCATTCTCAATCTAAGTATGTTGATGTGAGAACACAACTCTGTGGTGACCTTTACCTGCTGTCCAACAAATGTTAAAAACAATGTGACAAAGGGTTTTAAGTGCTTATGTAGAAACAAAGGTAAAGGAACGCCAAATAACTCAATTCAATTATGATCTAACAATTAGGGGAAGACTCTTTCTTTAAAAGCAGTTTTAAAGAAAGTAAAAAAAATCTTGGGGCAAATCATCAATGTGTGACGTGATCAAAATGTGTGTCAGTAGCTTTGTGTTCAGTCTAGAGATGGGAGATATTTCTCCCGCCGAATGATCTTTTATGAGTTTTGCAAATGAAAGAATGTGCCAAAATGTGCGCCAAACAGGCTACCAAACTATGATTGCACAACTTTGGTCACGACAGTTCAAGTGTAATGACTGGGAGGGACAATTACAAAAAAAACACTTGAGAAAGAGAAACCATGAGATATTGCATGTCTAAAATTTTAAAAAATGACAAGTCATGCCCTTTTCTTGTAGTTAGAAAATAAAATTTAATCTATTCGGGGTACCAGAGTCATACATAGCAGATAACAGGTCCAGAACAGACATTGAAATACTGCTCGGGTGAAAAGATTTCTGCTTGTTTTCACAGCTGTTTGACAGCGCAACATGACAGACACAGACTGAAAAGATTGAAAAGACGAATCACATCAAGTGATTAACAAGCATTTCATATATGTTTATGTATACAAAGCAGTATAAAACAAGTACAATAATGGACAGACAAGTCCAAAAAACATGGGTGTAAACATTTGTGTATATGTGCTTTTCATGACGCCAGCGTCACCACAAATCGGATCAACCGGTAACTGCCATCGTCAAGGCAGGGTATAGAAATCAACATTAAAAAAACAACCAAAAAAAAAAAAAAAGAAAAAAACTCTACTCCGTTTGGTGTACTTGTATTGAGTATTGGATACTAAAAACTCTACACCTGTATATTTCGGCTAGAATACAAAGGAAAACTGCAGAACATAAAGCCTTTGTGGGCCTCTGCTTCGAAACAATGCCACACAATCTACTCAGGGCTTTTGTAACAGAGCACCATATTGATATTAGTGTGTTTCCTCAGCGTTGTTTCCAGTCGTACTCTACTGTTTCCATTGGTCCCTTTTATGTAGAGATGGTTGAAGTAACAACTAGGCACAGTGGGTGTCAACAACAACACTTAATGCAGAGATGAAACTGGGTATTTCCAGTCTTCCAATGGACAGAGCCAGCTCATGTAGCAGTACTAAGGAAGCCGTACAACCTCAGGTCTTTGGGCAAAGTCTCCAAATGTCTTCAGTTTGGAGCTCAAGTGCTTGATTAGAAATGTATTGCCAGTTAGGTTTTCGTTTAAATGGCCGCCACGGTGGTGCTAGTCTGGGCTTCAGGGACTCCGCGTCCCTGGTTTTCCTGGTTTCACTTGGAGTCAGCGGACAGCTGCTCTAGCAGAGGGTTGGCCTCGCTCTCGGGTGTTTTGACGCTGTCGGTCCGCACGATGCAGGTGGGCCGGTGGAGATTGAGCATCACCATTAGCTGCTGCCTCTCCAGACGGAGCTCCTCGATCTGGGCCTTCAGCTCGGAGTTCACCATCTCCAGACGCTCTGATTCCTGGACAGAGACGTTGAATCGTTAGGACAAATAAACTGTTGAGAGCACTTCTGAGTTGTTAATCTTAGACTTGTCAGCTTTATAACTTCTGAAAAATGATCTGAGACAAAGGACTTTTAGTTGTGCGGTTTGAGTACAGGCTAATACATGCCTGATCATGTTGACTCTGATTTGGGCTGAATGTCTTAAATGTGAACCAGCTGTTCAAGTGAAGTGAAGTCAGGTTATTCTTGGCTACCACCCTGAACTGCTCTGCTGCTGCTCATCAGTATGCAATGCTGTGTCATGAACTCACCCTTTGAAGGAAGTCAGTCCGTTCCTTCTTTTTGTTTCGGCATCGCGCTGCAGCTACCTTGTTTTTCTCTCGTCTCCGTTTCCTCCTTTCCTCATCTTCATCCATCTGCAAACACAACGCGTTGTTAATATGAGAAGCAGGGATTATACAACTGAATTATAAATGAAAAAAAATCAGCTACAAACAAAAGTATTGAACGAAAACTATGTTGTGCTACGTCTATTGTAATTCTTGTTGTAAGCAGTAGAGGGGGCAAAATTCCACTTAGAAAATTTATTTATCAGGATCACACACCTAAAAATTTAAATTAGAGTCCCATAACCACCTCAGACCACTGCTCCTACTATAATACTTCACAGACAATATTTTAAATGCTGCTATCAGAGAATCTAAATTTAATTAACTGTAAAAACACAATTTCAGAGCACCTGGCACCAGAATATAAAATCCCATTATAAAGTCATTACAAAGAGCTCTCCGTCTTGTTCTTTCCATCACTTAAGACTGAATATAAATTACAAAACTTGCATGTGATACTCAAATTAACCTTTTGGTTCTTTACGGACAAACCTACTTCTGCACTATTCGCTCCTCTCCTCCCTCTCTTCCTCTTTACCTCTGTCTTGATGGCCAGCGGCCTCTTCCCAAGCCTCCCCAGGAAATGCAGCGGGGAAAGCATGGTGCCCAGCTGACGGAAGTCAGCCAGCTTGAGTTGATCAGTGAGTGTGGTGGCCGAGATGCCCGCCAGCGGGCCCAAGCTGGGCAGGGAGCCCGCCGCCAGCGAAGGGTCAGGTATCTGTCCCGGCATCATGTCCGACCCGGCCACCACCGCCGCTACAGAGAGAGAAAAGAAGAAGAGAGGGAACGATTAGCCTGACAGTCTTTAAAAAAAAATCTTGTTCTTAGCGTGTATAACCTCAGATAACAAGACAACAACTAAACTACATATATTTATTCTAAAAATTCACATTAAAAACATGTGTATGACCTAAAACAACCTGATAAAATAAGGAATAAATAAGTTTGAAATTAAAATAGACTGCACTGAAATGCACGTCACAATTTGTGTGTGCATTGTGCGTTTAAAGATGATCATTGCGTGTCTTCTGTTCATTCATGCCCTTCTTCCAGCAGCACACTGCAGCCGTCTGACAGCATCTTTCATCTTTATTGTGATCGTATAATATTGCACCCACAAAAAAGATTAACGGACTGTCTTCTGTCCTTGTCATCAAAGATGGTTATAAATATAGGTTGCCATTTCCAAGAATGCGCTCAAACGTTGACAGCTTTGACAGCTGTGTTATCTTCTTAGTCAGCGACCGGTGTAAAAACAAACTTCACACTCACTGTTAGCAGCTAAACACTCATTTCTGTAGTTTCACATGGGAAGGGAAGCTATGAAACGCTTCGGTCTGATCACATAAACTGATGGCTATCTTCTATACTTTTGCTTTCATTACTGACCAAGTGGTTTTCCTCTTGAATGTGCGTTTGGTTTTTTGTTGAGGGATATCAAAAGCGCTCACGTCAAAACAGAGCGAGTAACACTCATGCGTTCCACTGCCACCCTCTTTCAACAATTTGGGGTAGTTTAGAGGGGCTGACCACAGCACTTTTTTTTTTTTTTTTTTTAAATGTAATCAGGGAGGAATGAGGGACAGAAAAAGGAGAACTTGTGCAGGCCTAAAGGAAGTGGCTGGAGAATTAAGACGTCTCTCTAATTACTGTAAGACCGAGAGTTGGAAAACTTCTGATGGCCAAATAAAAAACAAATGTTACAGATGGGAACAGTGTAACATGAGCTGACTGTACCCTGCCCATCCCTGCAATCTCTGAGGAGAAGTGAGACCAGCGGATTTTTAGAAAAGCCCGACGAGAAATACTCTTTACTGTTCCGAATACAAGCAGAAAAATAAACACTGAAGATACAAAATGTCCTCTTGATAAGTAGCTGATGGGTTACAGAGGCGTGTTAAACAACAATCACCGCATGGGTTTGTTTTTGCCCGACACAAACGATAGGTCAGTGATTTTGCCGGGCTAAGAAAACCTCACCTAAACTTCCAAAAGCTACGAGGAGTTTTTAAAAAGATCGATGATATCAGTGTGACTTCTACATTATAACACCTTTAATTCACGCTGAGCATTCGGTCCGGAGCTGAACCTCTGCAGGTCGGGCACACACCGAACAAAGCCCCTCTCATATGGAACCAACAAAGACGTGTATTGTGAGGTGCTGCGGAAACAGCTGACTTTGCTGGTGGGTGACTCGCTGACGGGCCGCCTGTATTGTAAGTTAAACCAAGTTTTTCTTTCTTTGCTGCTGAAAGACTTGCACTATTACAAAAGCCATAAAGGAGGTAATGAAAAAAAACAAGGTTATGTAACTCTATTCTAATGTACTCCACCCTGCTTATGGGCTGGTCTCAAAGTGTTTTTACAGTTGGACGGGAGTTTACCAGCAAGCATCAGCTCTCTTTTAGTAAGAGGAAATCACTTCTGAAGCGCAGCGGGGTTTGTTTCTCTGCTACATGAGTTAAAATCCGAGATATTTGTCAAGAGATTGCTGCGTGTATCACGTAAAATTCCTGTATTAATGATCTAAAATATTAGATATTACAGCACATCAGCTCTCACTCCTTCAGCTAATCTCCACGCTACGTTTGACCTGTTCTTCCCCACCTTCAGTCTGCATGATTTATTCACTCCAAGGGCAAGTTGGTATGTGGAGCCAGTGTCCAATGAGGCATTTTATTATTTAAATCCCGACTGCTCCCTCCCTCCCTCCCTCCCTCCCTCCCTTCCTCACTCCCTCTCTCCCACTGTATGTATACTCCCATTTACACTGCACTTGGCAGCGGCCTGTTGTTTTTGCTGGAGAGGAAAAGAACAAGACAGCCCTGGTAAAAATCTCTCTCAGACAAAATTCCCTCTCTCTTTCAAACTCCCAGGAGAGGTGGAGGACTTGAAGGTGCCAAGGCGTTCTCTTTCTGCAGAGAGGCTGTCTAAGAACAAGGCAAACCATATGTCAGCTAATCCAGAGGTGAATGAGAGAGAGAGAGAGGGAGCTCTTTTTAAAATAGCCAAACAACAGTACACCACTGTATTTATTACGAAGGCTTTGAAAGAGCGGTGCGAGCATACAAAAACATTTCAGATGTCTCCATGCGTCTGCACATTTCTACGTTTTACTCGGCGAGCAGAAAAGCCTCCAACATGTACACGCCGTCATTTTTCCTACGTTGCTCATTGCCGGCCGATAACTGTGCTGGAATTCAAAGGATGCAATCCAAACTAACCCCTGGGCCGAGAGGACAGCCACAGGAACTGAAGCACCCATTAGGAATGACTGAGCAAATCGCTTTCAGAGCCAAAATGGAGTCCAATATCCAAGTTGGCCAGACACTCAGGACAGACTCAGATTAGGCTCCATCCTGGACACACACGATTTTTCAATTGAGGCGGACTCTGAAATAATAAGTCAATTCAGGAATAATCATATTTTATGTCTATTAGACTGCCTCATATAAAGTACAATGTAATGCAAGCCTGCTCTGTCAGATATATTGCAGAGGAAAGCCCCACTCCTTGCTATGGCTTGTTGAAGCATGCAGCTGAGGCCAGACTCTCACCACACACACACACACACACACACACATGCAGAAACACACATATAACCTCCTGTTTGTCTGCATGACATCAGGGCACAGAAATCAAAACCCCACATAGGAAGATTTGCCAGGGGCCTCCAAAACAAAAGGTGAAATGACGACTGAAGCGAGATGCCTATCAATTATGAGACATAAAAGTGAGTTTGCAGACTCTTTATTGGGCTGCTATAAACTCAGACACATAACAGACCCCTGACGTGGATTGCTTTTGAGTCAAACGTTGAGTAGAACGTTTGTTTTATGTCTCTTTCAACCTGCTCGTCTTAAAAAAAATCCCCCTTGCAAATTCAACACCCCGTCAAGCCTCGAGGCATGAAAGGCGTCTCACAACACAGACGGAGTTTGCTGATGCGCGTCTCGCAGTTTTTGTTTTTTGTTTTTTTTTTTAAACACCCAAAAAGCATGAGTCAAAGTGATTTTTACATTTTTTCAAAAGACGGGCATTTTTTTTTTTTTCCTCTTTCTCTCTCTGTCAGTAGCAGCCTGCAGCCGAGGATTAGTGGTCAGCGTTTGATGATGCAACGGCGTTACTGTGCTTTTGCAGTCGAGCAGAAAAAGGCAGTGCCACCGTGAGCTTTTTAGGCCCACACTAGCCTTGAACAAAGACACCTACACAGCCCGAGCGCCGCTGCCTCTCAGGGCGAACGGAGAGGAGACGAGCTGAAGCCAAGGGCGGGGAGCGGATATGTCGCGCATTAGTTATGAAATATAGGACCCCGTACCCAACGCAGCATCTGGCTCTCTGCCCAAAAATCTAAACACATGTGAGATGTAGATAGCAGGAGGTGTGTGTGTGAAGAGAGTGTGCACGTGCAAGCAGTCGGCATGTTATATATACACACACATTATATATTTACAATCCGCTGGTTTCTTTGCTCACATACTCCATCTGTCTTCAGCTCGACTAAATGTGTCCATTTCCTGAGTCATTCCTGAGAGCAATTAGCAGTGCTGAGGAATTCAGCTCCTTACCAATAGCCAGCAGCACGACTGGAGGCCCTATTATCCTCATCCCCTATAGAGACGGTGAAGGAGAGTGTTGGTGGGGGTTAGAGGGGCTTTTCAAAAGCGACTCATTACACACACACACACACACACACACACACACACACACACACACACACACACACACACACACACACACACACACACACACACACACACACACACACACACACACACACACACACACACACACACACACACACACACACACACACACACACACACACACACACACACACACACACACAGTTGCCTTTTTCATAAAAGAAGCCCACTAACAGCTAATCAATACCAGCGCAGTCATTTTGCCGACTGAGTGCAGGAGTCAAAAATATTTGCTCGCTAATTTATCTTTCCCTGAGTTACGTTTTTGTGCTGCCAAACAACTCAACTTTAAATCACTGGATCGTGGCATTACGGGAAAGACACGCGTGCTTTCCAAGATGCTATTTGACCACTTTTTTTTTTTTTTCTCTCAGCACACTTTATTAAAGTCTAATTCTGGACTAATAACACATTGCAAAAGGCCCACACACCAGCATCTTGCAAAACTCCCACATACAGCTTCTACAGGTCTAACGCTACATGAGCGCTGAAAGTGAACAATGAGCGCGAAGGCTCGGGCCAAGGCACACTCTCTCGATCTCTGGCCAAGGTCTCAGCGATCATCATTACCGTCTGCACTCAGTCAGGCTGTGTGTTGAGTTACAGCCTTTCGCAATCCTCCGAGGAAACCAGGGAATTTGGCACCAACTTTCCTCGAGGACAGGACAGTCCAAATATACAGTATCAACATTCCTCTAACCCCTCATTATATTTTCATTGGAGCGACAAGACACATGCTCGAGGAGGGAACAGACGCTGTTGTTCTGATCGTGCTGCGGTCATCTCTGGCCAATAAACTCGAGGGTGATGGCATGTGGGGAGTGGAAGTGATTGTCACAACAGAAGAGATGACCGCTCTTCTTTCCTCAAGCCGAGAAGCTTTCATTTCTCGTTTGGGCTCAACAGCCGCCACAGAGAGAAGGAACCTTCGAAATTCCTCTTGTGAAGATGACTAAACCTTCCCACAGCCATTTAAGACAATTATGAACATTTAACCTTGCGACACTGTCAGCGATGAAGAGATCCTCCGCTGTAGGAGTAATGAGTGATCTTAATGTTCCAGTTTTGGTTGCCAAAGCAGTGAGCAAGCAGGAGTGCAGTGCATGCGGAGGTTATCTTTTGTTCACAAGGAAATTACACAACAGAACAGAAAGAACTGTTGAACTGTTAGATTTTTATTGTCGACTTCAGCCTCGGGATGAAAAATGTTCCAGTCAAATCAAAACAGAAAGCACCTGCAGATATGCACGAGGCGTGAGCACTGTGGCCGCCTTCATTCAAACATTACGATGTGATCATTGGCCGGATTCCTGCTTGGCTTGCTTCATGCCATTCAAACAGTCACACATCTATATTCTGCGACTGGGTGGTCCTGGTTGAATTATTATAACGTTACTATTTTACCCCGCATTGTAAGTCAGGATTAGACTCTGCATAGCACTGAGCTTTGGCTGGGCTCAGACATGGATTAAATGAATCAAAATGCATTTCAAACGTATGGAGTTCACGTCTACGACGAATCCAACATAAGTTATGTGCAACCTTGACAAGGTATTGGCCAATCAGGTCCAGAAAATCAGATTTAATTCTGCCTGTTGAAGCAATCACGGTTGTGTAACGTGTGGTTGTCACTTTAATGCGCCCTCATACTTTGTCCTCTGACATTTCCTCATCTGTCCCACGTCAAGCAGACGCTCACTCTGATTAAACAAGCCCTCCATGTCTGCGCCGTACGACGTGTTCGATCCTTTTGTCGCAGTCGAAGGGTCGCGAGCTAAAGGTCAATGTTGAGACGAGTGTTTTTTGTGTAAATAGAAAAAAGCTGGCTTCCAGGAGAAATTCAGGAAATCTGGAAATCATAACTCTATAAAAGGCCTTTTAAAGCACAAGCTTTTAGTGTGCGCTCTGCTAAAAAAAGAAACAAACACTGGCTTTAATGTCTCAATGTCTCTTCTCTCAGTTACACCTTTGGACATTTGGGTGCAGAGTACGTCTAGTCTGTCCTGACACACTGTTTTTATAAACCATGTGGAAAGGCTTACAATGTGATACTGATAATGTGATACGTACAGCAGTGAATAGCCGCCCCCCCCCCCCCAGCATTAGTAATAGTATCATTGAGCCTAGCTGTTGCATAGTTGGCTCGCTCGCCTGCAATGCGTCTGCTGTCTATTCAGTGTACTGGGGTGCAGCTTGGCAATTCCAGCTCTCCAGAGACACACTGGAAGGCATTTCTACTTAAAATAAACCCTGTGCACCCACGTCCAGCCTCTCAGCCCTGTCGGCCCTGCGCTGCTTGTCGGCTCGCCAGCCCTTCCCCATTAATCCACTGCAGCGTTCCATTTATGCAGAAACCATCCTACGGATGTGCCCGGGCAGGCGCTGGGGCATTTAAACCCTCTGCAACACACGCTCTATCACTTAGACACACGCAAACACAGATAAAGACACAAAGGAAACACATATATATAAAGGACACACAAATAGTTTCCCCCCCCTGCACGGCATGTAGTTGTACGAGCGTGCACTCACTGTACAGGAAAACACTGAACCTATGAACTTGCAAGTCACAAAACCACATGCATGCACATGATCCAACCCTGTCCATCATATTTCCAATTCCATGATTGGCTTTTAACCTTCAGGCCAACCGGGGCAGATAACTAAAAGCCGCCTCCAGCTCAGACAGAGCTACAGTTAGACGGTAAAATGTAAATCTTTTGCGGACAAGAGGAGGATATTTACTCGCTCGTCGCAACAGCACAAGGAAATCACAGAGGGGAATGTAACATTAGAGCCTGTTTCACAGGTAGTATGCAAATTGACACGTGAGACGAGCGCACGCAAAACACGCAAAAAGAGTTATTTAGAGGGTTGGAGGTAAGCACACACAGCGTGGTGTGCACCACTACGACGGGGCAGTGCTCACATGCTGCCAAATACACTTCACACTTCATTTACTTCACTTATGTTTCAAGGTGAACTCGCTACGCCAAGAAAAGTTGTTTCTTTATAGTGCAGCAGAGAGACAGAGAGAGAGAGAGAGAGAGCATCTCTGATTGATTGAACATACTTACTCAGAGAAAACTTGTCAGTAGCCTTCTGCCAATGATGCAACTGTGTTTGGACGCTGCGGGAAAGTAACGAGATATTTATTAGTTGTTGTTATTAGCCAACAGAAATGTTTAAAAATGGATTACTCGTTGGAGTGAGTTGACGTGAGCACTGTCTGGTTCCTGTTTCTCAAATGCTTTCCGTTTTATGTCACTGTAAATCTGATGAGACAAAACTACAGTGTTGCCCATAAATCTGGAATAAGTTTGTCCTTTTTTAAATTTATTCCTATTTATACGCATCGGGCTAATTGTGGTTTGGTTGGAGAAGATAAAGTCACACTACTGTCACAATCATTTCATGAGAAGAGGTGAAAACATTTTTTTTCCCCCAACTTTGTGGGCAACAGTGTGTGCTCTGAAAAACTATGTTTGCAGGCTGAATAATGAACTGATGCATGTAAAATAACAATCAGCTGCAGCCCTTGAACACTGTCGTCTTTTGAGTTATTCTGCAAATCCTTTCAGCATGCAAAGCGTTTGACTCTCAGGTAGTAGTGAAAGTAGTTTGAGCTAGCTGATCTGGACACATGGCGTGAGTGTGCAGCGTTGTCAAACTTTAAATCTCACGTTTCTGTGTGGTAACATTTAAAACAAACACACACACACACAGAGAGAGAGAGAGAGAGAGAGAGAGAGGCTCTGCAGTGAGGGCAGTTTGGTGCAGCAGCACTTTTAGCATAGCTTAGCTTAGCTTAGCATAGCATAGCAGCCTCCACACACACACACACACACACACACAACACACGAACACACACAGGCGTGTGGCTCGTATAGCGTTACATAACTGTCTTCACAAGGCTAACCGACACTTCTCCTGTTTAGCAACACTGAAATTAAGACTGCAGAAGATGAAAATACCTCCGGTCCGGTCCACAAGATGAGGGGAGTGTAATTTAGCTTTAACGGGTCTGTAAATAACGAGCTGTAAAGCGACAGTTGCTACAACAGTTGTAACAACAACGTACTTAAAAGCTTGTGGCAAGCAACAAATTGACTCCAATGCGGTGTGAGGTAGGGGGGAAAAAAAACTTTAAAAACTAATTTAAAAACCTCTTTTTAAGAGCAATTAAGTGAAAGCACTTTCTGTTAAGTGACACAGAAACTCTTATAACAAGCAACACTGAGCGTACAGAGGCGAGAGGAAAAAAGTGTAATATGCAAATATGACAACATTTAGCCGATTATTAGCACGTTAAAAACAGGCGACAATAGCAACACGGCTCGGCGGGATTAAAGCGCAGACTTACCTGTTGTGCGTCCAAAAATCCGCAGTGATAATGGGGCTGGTGTGGGTGTTAGTTGTCGGATGTAGGTTTTGGGACTAGCTGAAGTCGTTGCATCAGCCCGTTTAAGTACTCCTCTTGTCTGTGAGGAATGCGGAAGCGCTGCCTCCATACGTAAGCATGGATGAAAATAATGTTAGACGACGGCCTGGAGACACAGGTTTGTTTGCTCCACCCCTAGCAACCAACGAAAAACACACACACACGGAGAGAGGCTGGAAGAGAGGAAAGTTTCAGCCGAGGAACAAGATAGATTAGATACACAGAGAGAGAGAGAGAGAGAGAGACACACACACACGCTTCAAGCCGTAAACGACTCAATAAATAAAAGTGATGGCTGTAAACACAGACAAGTCTGTCTTAGCAGCAGGTGTTTTATTATTTGACAAGATGACAGCGTGAGGGAGTTGAACCCATGCCAGAAATACTTATTTATGACCTACAACACAGTATTGTAATCCTGCTTAAAGCCAGTTTTGTGATAAAAGTAGGAGCATGACTTTTGATACATTTGGAGCATTTATACACGCTTAAAATATGAAGTTTTAAGTAAGAAACTGAAGTGTTTATTCATGGTGATGCCACATTTTCCCTGTTAGTTCTTGATAGTCTGGCATATAGCAAGCCATTAGATAAAGCCACAGAGGTGTTCAGACTGTCCCTTTGTTGTTGTTTTTATCAAAACCAGGTCACATTGTTACAAAGGGTTACTTAAAAAAACACCCATCCATCCATTTCCTGGAGGAGCCAAGCCTAGTTGACTTAAAGTGAGAGGCAGGGTACACCCTGGACATGTTGTGAGTTCATCACAGGGACTTAAAAAACAGTAATCAGTGCTCCAAAGAACCTTTGAAGGGGAAATAAAAAAGATTATTAAACATAAATAGCACCAAAAGTGCTGCAATTGTGACTGAAAGGACCATAAAAATGATTTCTTAAGGATAAAAAGTTCTCCAGAGGCCTTATCACCAGTTTTTCTTAGAGAATGACTTTGTTCTCATTCCTTCTGGCTTACACAAATCAGTGCCTCTTCACAAGTTATATCCTCAGTGTGGACCCGTTTTGCTTTCATGCAAGGAACATTTGTCCTGTTGGTTCTTCATCATATAGCAGCCATTAGTTAAAGTCACATGCACTTCACTTTGTTGGTTTTTATCAAAATCAGGATGTCACATTGTTACAAAGGGTGACTTAAAGAACCAGTATTCAGTACTCATTAATCCAAAGAACCTTTAAAAGGAAAATACTAAGATTATTAAACATAAGAATGCCCAAAGGTGTTTACTCTGTCTCTGTTTTGTTTTTTAAATTACGATAAGATAGACTTTAATGATCCCACATCGGGGAAATTCACTTGTCACAGCAGCTCGTATACACAAGGTGAATAAAACATTACTCATAAGTAAGAAAGTAAAAGTATTATGGTATCTGTAGCAGAAATATTGTATAGGCCTAATCAATGTTGGTCGCAAGGGAGCAAATTAGCAACATATTTGGGTTGTTTAAACTATGCAACATATTTTATAAACTCATCATGTGTCAGAAGCTGTCACATAAATGTCCTGCAATAAAAAATACATTATTGCCTAAAAGATAAGATATGATAGACTTTAATAATCCCTTTAATAATATTTTTTCTTAGTGTGGCTTTGCTTTCAGTCTTTCTGGCTCGTGACCCCTTCAACAGATCTGTGCCTCAGTGTGGAGTGTTCTTTCTTCAGTTCATTTTTTTAGATTTCTGAAAGGTCAGAGTATTGGGGTATTTCACAAGAAAGAAGCAACAAGTCAGGAAATCAACAGAGTTTCATGCAGTACAAATGCATTTTTATTTCTCATATGGCCATTAATCATGTTTTAACCCAGATTTATCTTGTGATTTCTTAGGATGTCTTGACCCCGAGGTTGGGAAATATTTATTAGAGTTTAATTACATTTAAATCCTTCAGAACAGACTACTTAAACTTTATTTAAGCACGGGAAATGACGTGGCTTGGTGCATTATTACAAGTTATTGTAAAAATATGTGTAACATTTTAAATTACTGAGAAACCCAAAAATACATACATTTGGCTCTTAGAGGCTCTTATAGAGAACTGAGTCTGTGAACAGTTTCTGACATCAAATGACTGTTTCAAGTACTGACGTAAAACATGCAGCCTACAAGGGACCAAAATACCCCAATTTAACACTAACTGCAGAGTTTCAAGGCAAACATTGAGGGTATAAATGTTAATGTGACGACATGTTATGACCTTATTTTCAAAAACAGAGAAGAGTCATCACTTCCTGTTAAATAGGTCACCCTCACCCTTTGACTGATAAGACTAAGATGATTATTTTTGCAAAGTGGTGGAGCTGAAAACTCTTATTTTAACAACTGTTATGACATCTTTTCATTGCTTTTATTTGTCTTCATCCTGTACCTGCTGCAAGTCATCTGGCCCTCAAGGTCAGGCGTTCAGATTTATTCCCAGCGCGGCTACTACACCCTGTCTGTAAGGCTGAACGAGACACCCGGCGTTTCTTGTCTCAGACATGTTCAGAAAGAGCTGAAACTTTATTATTTCAGGTGGTAGAGGAAGTTTAACGCAGTAAATCTTGCAGCTAGTTGCACGTATGGCTTTAGCTGCCGTGAAATCCAATTTCTTTAGTTATTTTAATCTCTTCCTAATAAAGATGTGACTTGATTCATAACACATAGCAGATACGGCACACATGTTCAAAATCATGTTCCAGAAAGTTCCAGAAAAAGTTACTCTGAATGCCTCTTTCTGCTGCTTCCCTCTAGTGTGGACGGATGTAACTACATCCCACCGGACCACTGGTATAAAACTGATGTGGGAGAGGTTTGCACCAGTCTGGACAGGAATAAAAATAAAATATTGTTATTGTGAATCATTTTGGCCGCCATAATCATCAATCAAAACTTGATATTGTCACAGCCCTAATAGAAAGATATATGTAAAAATACATAAATATGTTATATATATAAAAGATATTTGTAAAGTATAAGAATGCATGTTGTTAAGTTTTGATTTGATCATATAAATGATGCCAAAATCTTCACAGATAAATGAGTATTATCAATTATCAGCCAAAGTCACAACTGAGCTGCACCATAATATCCAAATAATTCAAATTCAGTTTGGCGTTATCCTCAGATTGCAATAAAATTTGTGTATTTCAGTATCACTTTAATTCTCCCGTGCACCTTTTACCGCGTCTCAGGTTTTATCATTACCATTATCTGAGGCTCAGTTGGGTTTTACACGATGCCACCTCAACTGTTCCACCTAGAACAAGCAGCTGAGTTATTAGAGGCTCACCAAAATACCCCTCTCTGTTCCTTTTTTTAGATTCTAATTTGGTTCTGCCGTGATTTATGTCTCGCATCTGGGGGGAGGTCGGGAGGACGAGGAGGAGAAGAAGAAGCAGGGGGGGGGGGGGGGGGGGGGCGCTCTTAACATAGATGACAAATTTTTAGGGGAGACATTCGGGGTTAATAAAGCAGAACTTGAACCAACAAGCAGACAGATTTCATAAAACAGGAGGGTCCTGGACAGCGCTCTGGAGGTTTTCCCCTTCTCAGGTATAGACTTTCAGCCGTGTTGCTGTGTGCCTGCAAAGGGGCGGCCAGAGATGTCACTCAGTACACGCACACACATGGGTGCAGGCCCATTTGGCACTTTAAGCCTTTAAGAGGGAATTGTCCCATGCCAAGAACAATAAGCCTTGATAATGACACCCTGAAAAAATATACCAGTCTGAATGTGCAGGGCCAGAATGCAAAGCATGTTAATGTGCTCAACAAGAAGTTGACTGTTTACGTTAAGTTGTAACTAGAAACACAGCTGTTAGGGGAAATCTCACTCAGGATGTGATCATAACAAAGTGTTTGAAAGTTCAGAATCTCAACATACGTATCTTCATTCGTTGTCTGTTCCAGTCTTCCACAGCGTCTTTGCATTAAAACACAGTCTTGGGTGCACTTTCCGACAGCTGCCCGAGTGATGAATGGAGAGGGGGTGCAGTTTGTGGTTTCGCACCTTTGCCAAAATCCTGCAGAGTTTCTTGCTGTGTGGGCGTCAGAAGGTGAAAAAATAATGAAACTATGTTTTTGCACAGCCAAGCTCTCTGTCACTTTATTTATTCATTTTTAGACATCCACACGCGTATTTTGAATGACGCCGGATGCTAAAACACCTTTACATCCCCGTTAAACAAGATGTAAACAAGTCATTTTCATTCTATTTAACCACGTTAAGTTGAAGTGTTTTGTCATCGAATGCCACATCTTTGGGAAATACCCAGCAAACCAGACACCTCCAGACATAATGCCTGACTCATCATCCGCCACGCTGCAGACACTAAACAAAAACTTTATTTTCGCCATGTTCCAATGAATTTCCTTCCTTCCTTATTTTGTTTTTCAAAAATAATCTCAGACGGTTGTAGATCACGTCAAAACACGTCCAGTAATTTGTAAAGATGCATCGTTTTCAGTCAGATCTATGACTGATGTCCAACTTTTTGCCTTTTTGCGAGACAGATTTGGACATGGTGTACGGCTATGACTGATAATTCCCCTTTTCTGACAACACTTTTAGGAGTGAATGGAAACTGTGATTGTGCCAAAGTTTATTCACCAAAATCTTGCACGTGCCACTCTAATGCATGCATCCAAATGCTAGTCTACAATCAGTCTATATCTTTGTATTATAAAACCTCCCTCCTGTGTATCCAACACAAACACACAGATAAGATCTGTCCTTCTTAATGGATTGAACTGCGAGGCAGTAGCAGACTCCCATCATCTCATTCACAGAATTAAAATCAATCACTTCATGCACCAATTGCGTGCTGGCGCCGGCTTTAAACCCTCCTCCTCTTCATCTTCATCTCCCTCACACAACCACAGGCTGTCAGCAATCATGCCAGCGCTGCTCTTCCTCATCCTGTTTCCATTTGAGTAAAAGCTCCCAGTGTTATGTGCTGCGAGACATGGATTCACCATTTGATGTCTGTCCGCGTCTATAAAAAGCACATTCTTCTGTGCGAAGAGATGAAATCTTTGCAGTTTTAGACCTGTCAGTGATAATTTAATGTGGCAGCAGTCATTAAAAACAGGTAAGTCATTTCAAAATAAATCAGCGCAAGTATTTTTCCATCCTATTGTATCACCAATGACGATCTCCGGTTGGAAACTTAGAGCAGCTGAGTTCATGTACATATCCACACCATCTTTGGCAATGTAACAAAGTTACACATGTCAGGTGACCCATTCTTCCCAAACGCGTATGACATTGATTTATCCCTGTAAATATAGCACTTCCTCGGGAATATCACAGCAAGCAGGAAACGGAGTGGTCAGGAGGTGTGTGATGATGATGAGATAACAGAGCTGGAAACAGTGAGCACACAACAAATAATAAAAAAGATAGAGTAACCAGGCAATGTGAGACATATTACAGAGTGCTGGTAATGCTGGGAGTAATCTCATACTGAAACATTACTGCAGTACGTAAACGGGGCCGCCCTACAAACTTCTCCGTGTTCTGTATCTTATTTATTAGTCAGGTCAGGGCTATTGGATAACAACATTAGCTACATATGCACAAATACAGTACACAAATCTGCACAAAAAGATTTACAAAACAAAAACACAAACTATTAAACACAAATAGATGTTAGTAATCATATTACTATTAATAAGTAAACCCTTATGAGGTCAACTCAACAAGGAAAATGTACCTAAAAGGACCTTTTCATGAAAGACATGTTGACGTATCACAGCAGGAAAAGCATGAAATGAACAATGGCTCTATTCCTTTTAGCTGCTTCAGTTTCAGGGCCCTGGTATTGTGTATGTTGACTCAATGTCATGACTTCCTGAAACACTTGAATACAACACCACTGCTGCTTCTCCGAGCATGACAGGTCAGAATGTCCGTACTCCGCTCACCTCCACATGGCTGATTAGGTCTCTGCTCATGTTCAGGTAAGACAGAGTTATGATGGGAATTATGTGAGGCCGTCAAACTTCATGAATAAATAATAAAGATAAAGATGAAAGTTGTCTCGTCCTCTGAGGCCCAACTAGTGCAAGCAGGAGAGAGGAGTGAGCAAGAGGTCAATCAAGCAGTCTGAACGTGCCCACACAGTCATGAAAAGAGATTTAATCAGCCAAAATAACCAAACACTGGTGTGGGTGTAACACGGGGGTGTATGGCCTTAAAGTACTTTATACTTCTTCATATAATGTTTTACAAGTCACAAGTTTTTCAAGTCACTACATTTAATTTAACAACTATAGTTACTTTGCAAGTTGTGATTGTACATGCAAAAATATTATAAATGAGCTCAACTTTAACCAGCATTGAATACACACCTCCAAGTCTGCTACACTCTGTCTGTCTGTCTAACTGGACTTAATGCAGTGTCAGCACTTGTTGTATTTTGTGTCGTAATGTGTGTGTGTGTGTGTGTGTGTGTGTGTGTGTGTGTGTGTGTGTGTGTGCGCGCACTTTAAAGAAGTCCTGTGTGCACTATGTTTCATGTTTCATGTAGCACCATGGTCTCATTTCACTGTGTGTTGTGTTTGTGGTTGAAATACCAATAAAACCCATGAAAAGCAGCTTAGATGCAGCATCATTGATAAATATCCAACAATATAATAATAAAAGCTGCCTGCAAAGTACTTTTACTTATTAAACTTTGACTGCATTTTGTTGTTAAGACTTCTGTGCTTTTACTTGAGTAAAACAGTCAATGTATAATATAACTTTACATTGTGATATTGTTACTACTTAGGATCTGCCACATACATAAACTCAGCTGGACTCTAGGGGCAGTGGTTCTCAACCTACGGGGCATAGATAATGAAATGATGTGTAGTGATACTACACCAAGTTATACTAAGTGAAATGAATATGACTTATGCAGAGAGTGTGAACAAACAGGACTTTTTAAGGCTCTCCTGCCAATCTTTATTTCACTACAATTCATTCATAATTCAGCTTGGATTCTTTTTACTAGTTGTTGATGTGCTGTGTATACCATGTATTTCATAAAAACACTCTACATACTACTATATTTTAGACAATAATGTATTTTTATTGCAGTATATTTATCAGACAGCTTTAGTTGTAGATGCATGCAAAAATGTGATGAGTTTGTAGACCACCCAAAGTATGTTGCTAACACAATTGCAACATTTATCAGGCTTATACAATATTTCTGTTGTATATACTGTAATACTTTTACTTTTTATATCTTTTAATCACCTTACATATTTTGATAATACTTTTATTTGAACATAGCACATTTTTTTAAAAACCAAACTAAGACAAATAAATACTCCCTCCACCCCATTGTAAAAGCGGGCAGTAGCCCCAGTCCCATCCTTAAAATAAAACTCCCTTCAGCTCAGCTCGCACAGTGAAGTTGTGGCTTGATGGTTGGTTGTGAACTCCAGCTATGTGATATTTTACAACTCTGAAATGAAGCATCACACTGCTGGACAACGTGGAGTTTGATGGAATAAGTGGACACAGAGTGAGTCAGTAGACATCAGAGCTGATGACAGGTTCATCCATCATCACTCTAAAATAGCACCAGACACACACACACACACACACACACACACACACACACACACAAACACACACGGATAGAGAAAGAGGAGACACTCTCAGTAGTTTGGTGCGCTGTAGCTCCCCCTACTGGCGAAAAGAAACACTGCACTTCTCACATGACATGTAAAGCAGTGTAAAAACGTGTTTTGAGCATGCGTAAAAGAGTAAAACGCATTCATTTGGACTGACATAACGTGCTGCCTTAAACGTTATTTGCTCGCAGACTAAAACCAAACACACTGTGGTCATTAAATGCCCCGTTTGTTGTTCCGAGAAAGGCTTTGTCTCCGTTAAATCACCCACTAAGCCCAATTATCGCCATGCACGTGATTCCCGCTCGGTAACAAATGAAAGTTTACGCTCAGCAACACTCCCGAGCTCCTCAACTTCGTCTTTTTCCGGTAACATCCTCCGAAATATGACACCCGTCGCCATGGAAACAAAACAACTGCAATTACCCAAACATGGTCACGGGAAGTGATACGTCGCGGCGAATCGCGTGCTGACGTCACAGCGGCACAGCACGCACGCACGCACGCTCTACTGCTGTAGAGCCGGATTCCCTTTGACCGTGACAACAGCGGAGCCGCGAACGAGCTGTGAATAAATAATTAACCTGCTGCTCCCACTCAATCTTAAACACGCTGCGTGTACTTTATGCAACCCAGAATACAGAAATAGGCACACTGCGATCTGTGCGGACTGATAACAGAGCTGAAAATAGGTTCAAGGTTCATCCGTTCACCCTCTTCTTCACTCTGTTTAGTAAGTTTTCTGCAGCTTTCATAGACGTATTCAGCAGTCTGCGTGCAGGTTTCTATTTTTGAGGCATTTTTTATTCATGTTGTGCGAAAAAAAAAAACGACAACTGAGGATCCAAGCTCATTATTTAGTTGCTGTTCTGGGGCTTTCAGTCACATCACATGATTTCCATATAACCAGAAGAAGAAACATGTAAAGCATGTTTCCATTCATGTTGACTAAAAAGATGGGGTGCACAGTTGAGAAGACAACTGACTTTATATTCACATTTATGAGATAAGATAAAATAGACTTTAATGATCCCACACAGAGGAAAATCACTGTTAAGTGCTTAAATGTTAAACATGTTCCCATCCCAGCTAGGAAAACATCTCACCACAAGGTTCATTTAGAAACTGTTTTTGGAGCTTCGTCAACAGATGAAGAGACAGGCTAAAGTTGAGACAGAATAATGTAAACATCTGCAATTGTATGACAACTGACTCGATATTCAAATTGATAAGATAAGATCAGATAGACTTTAATGATCCCACACCATATACACAAGAATGATAAGAAATTACTCATAAATAAGAAATCACAAAGTCATGCTGGTGCCAAAGAGTCTGATATTTTAGGACTGAATGACGACAACGGCGAGAAATCGTTTGTGTTTGTTGTCTTATTTTATTTCCAGCGTTATACAATTTTTTGCATCTGATTATTTTCCATAAGTAAAAAAATAAACTATGTCATAAAATACATCTTGATAAAATACATGGCATGGTCCTTTTTTTTTTATTTATTGAATTTCCTTGAAAGGAAATGTCAAGTTAGAGGACACCTTACAGCAAGATGTTACACACCTATACGCTACACATTAGTAACCCTGTTATTTTCACTTGTTACAACACAACTTTGTCAACAGTATTACACACACATTAGGCTACTAGAGCATGATCTAACTTCACATCACATTTAGGGATTTTTTTTAGAAACACAAGATACCACCTCTTCTTGGATCACGGATGACTTGTATTTGCATGCATTTTTGTCGCCAGCACAAAGTCTCGTCTCGGAGAGCTGCACTAGCACTATGGAAGAAGTCAACCCTGTTACAGTCACAGAAAACATGTCATCTACACAACCTTTGATGTTTAGGTTTGCACAACATCAAAACGCACACTACAAAAGATTATTTAAGAGAGCGAGAGAGAGAGAGGGGGAGAGAGATCATAGCTTGCTGGCTGGTTAGAATACAATTACAGTATCAGTGCGTTGCATAACTTCTTTGCATTCACAAGGCCAGAAGTGTTGGAGAGTTAAGACTATCTTTCATTAACTCAGACGCACCCAGGCTGCCTTTGAGGCTCTCAAAGCCCTCAGCCAAGGAATCAATCTCAGAGTAATTAAAGGAAAACACTGTGCGGTAATTGCTACAAGTGGGACTGGAAGACATGACTGGTGTGCTCAAAGATTCAAGGTCGTTCGCCACAGACTTGTACAGGGTTTCCCAGTCTGAGAGGCAGAAGGGCCCGCTCAGGTCTATGTCAGGGACGGATGCAGCCATCTCTGAAGTCACTGCCATCTCTAGGCTGGGCACCAAATCATCCAGGTCATCTCCTTTTAAGTCCTCCAGAGCCTCCTCTTCTGCACTCGAACACAGGAGGATGTTGGAGTTCCCCAAAATGGCTGCAGCAGGGATGCAAGGGACAGTGTCCATGTCTTGACCAATAGGGGAATCTCCAATGGTCGTGTTGCTCTCTGGGGTTTTTCCATTCTCTAAGATGGACAGCAGCTGTGGAGAGGCCGGAGGATCCTGCAGCATTGTGTTATCATCATCTCCATTATCCTCCTCCTCCTCCACCTCCTCCTCCTCCTCCTCATCACCGCCGCCATTGTCGTCGTCGCTTGCAGGGAGTTTGCAGGATGGCTTGTGCGAGGCTAAGACCTGTTCCAGTCTCTCCTTCTCCTTCAGCAGGTCTTCTATCTCCGTCTGGAGGGCAGACTTCTCGTCTTCGAGCTTGTCAGTTTCCTGAGGTGAGGAGGGACAAAATCAGAAATCAGGTGTGAGGGGGAGCATGAAAACACTGCTGCCCTATGGTGCTCTGCAGACATCCCTGCTGTGCTCCTGTTATCTTTAACCACTACCGACATGTCATACAGTACACAGAGTATGTGCTGTGGGCATTCTCTCTGTATGTTTTCATAAAACAGCATACTTACAGCTTGCAGAGTGTCTATCAGCTCCCTCCGTCTGTTACGACACTTTGCTGCAGCAATTTTGTTCCTCTCCCTCCTGATCCTCCTCCTTTCCTCCTCCTCTTTGGAAGGCTAAAAAATCAATCAGAAAACAGCCAATTTAAATGCGCATCCTGCTGAGTTGTGCCATATCAGCAGTTGGCTCCTCAACACCACTGCACTTGCCAAAAAGGAGAGAGAGAGAGAGAGAGAGAGAGAGAGAGAGAGAGAGAGATCTTCGTTGCAGTGTATGCTGGGAATACTGATCTGGTCGGTGCAGCCTCTCTTTCAGTTCAGGCGTTAAAATGCTGCACCACTGCACGGTCTAGTCAAAGCACGTGAACGCGCACACTTCTTTTATGCAATTTCCTCCGCCATCCCATTCACAAACAGTGCTGTGCTCGTTACGGCAAAAGTAATTAACTCCCTGCACCAATTAGACGTTATCCAATCACCTCCTGTGCTACTCCCTGCAGTCATTTACTTGCACTGTACTCGCTACGTTAATTTTACTTTAACGGGGAAACAATTGCATCCTCTTTCACGTCCCATTAAGAAAATATCGCGATATATCAATGTTCATATTGACCTCTATCTGTGAGAAGAATCCTTGATTGCTTACTTCTTGACTGACTGATTGATTGATTGATTGATTGATTGATTGATTGATTGATTGATTGATTGATATCTGTAAACCTTATTTCTGACACTGACATTTCATCACTCCCTCCCCGCACATTTGTTTTTTTCTGCACACCTTGTCTTTGAGCCCTTTCCTGTTGGAGGACTTTCCCTTGGTTGCAGCTGCCGCCGGGGAGGACGACTGCGTCGCGCCGTGAGTTTTGGTCTTTGCGCGGCCGGACGACGGAGAGACAGATGTGATGACAGTCGGCTGCACCATCCACCTTAAATCCGGCGAGGTTGAGATTGCAGTCACAGTCGGAACAAAGGAGTCTGCTGCACCGGTCTCAGTATCCTGAGAAAAACAACACAGAGACATGCATATGGATGCAGTCAGACACACATTTAGATTATCTGATGAATGAGGCTGACCTTTAGATAAATGCTACATCAATCATTTGGCTGAGGGATGCCCAAAGAAAAGACACCAAAAAAAAAAAAAAAAAAAAAAAAAATCTATCTGCTACATGCCCTGTCATCACATCCATATCATCACCATCACTCTGAAATGAAAGGTCACGACCAAGAAGACATGTCTGTGTGAGGTACATCACCAACTATCTCACTGAAATGAGACTGAACATGACTGCGCCGTCCTGTGTGCTCCTACACATGCATGTAGACTGTATATACCTCGACGATGTGTTTGTATAGAATCATCAGGACAAACGCTGCCTGTGATGATGCACTTGGATATGTGTGAACATTTTGTACCTCTTGCAACCTATTTCAGTCTTATGCATTAATCATCCTATGCAAGATTTTGTTCTGTGAGGATTAATTTTTTTTTTGTGGATCATCTTCTACCTTGGCGCCGTCCACTGATGATGAAAGCGAGTCAGGAGGATGCTGGCTGCACCCAGGGGTGTCCCCGCCAGGCGATGCTGTGCTACAGCTGGACGATGAGTCGAACTCAGTGCTGGAGTCTGGATGCATGTCCTCTCGTCTGAAATTACTGCATTTAAAAAAAAAGAAGAAAAAGAAAAGACAGGATAATGTTTCTAATCTAAGTAGAAAGCTGACGCCTAAACGCCTTTCTATATTCCATTTGCCAGGTTCATAACTGTGCAGATAGTGGAGAGGCCCGCCTTTTATAGTGAGCTGGAATTTTATGAATGAAATCTGTGTGGTGAGACCGAACCATTTGACAGAGGGAGAGGTGAGAGGGGGAAAAAAAACAACCAGATGTTTTCCAATTTAACAATTAAATCCGCCAAACGTCTCAACAACAATATTGGCAAAATTTTTTAAATTTCAACTCGTTTTATTTAGTCAAATATGACATAATAGGGAGCATATGTTAGGTGACACCCCCGCTTACAAGAGGTGCCCATCGCCATGAATGAACTACGTCATTTCACGTATGCAGCATCTGCATCATATACATTATGTCCCCTTTATGTCCACATATGTTCACATTGTGTATCTGGCGCATTCGTGGCAGCAGAAAGATTCTCGTGTGGTCAAAATATTAATGATCTTTATAATATAAAATAATAATAATAACAACTAATCATCAGACCCAGATTAGAACAATGCTGATATGTTCCTTAAAGTCTGCAGTGGAATATTATAGAAGCTGCACTAAATTTATAATTTGGCCCAATATTGTGAAACCCAGCATGATTTAATTAACGAACACAGCTTCCAGCACACCGGCTCATTATTTATGAGCTGCTAAATGAAGTGTCATCCATATATCACATTGCCTTTTTCACCTGTCTCTGCATATGAATAGAGCTCCAGCAACAGAAATGTCGCTGTAGTAAAGCAGCCAATCGCTGAGTGGACCGGTCGAGCCATATATGGTGTTTCCGGTGAAGAAGGGGGCCGCGCTGTGGCGCACGGAGAGCGCGCAGACGGACGAGTGTGCGTGTGTGTGTGTGTGTGTGTGTGTGTGTGTGTGTGTGGTCACAAAAGAAAGTGAAACATGCGCAAAAAAAGGCTCGTCCGTCATGCATTGTACCTGATAACAGCGTCATTAGATGCGCCACGATTGACCACAGAGGCGCTACTTTTAGTATGTGAGGAGGAGAGCAAGCCCTGCACTTGACCGACGCTTTTAGACCAAGAATACAGATGCACACTGCTTCTTTTTTATGCAGATATATGCATGTACAAATCACAGTTATGTCATAGCCTTTACTGATTTTTCATGCTGCTTTTGTTCTTCCACTTTCACACTTGCTAATCACTCGTGTTGACGCATTTATTGGCACCAATTATGTATGCGTTATTCCCGCATTCAGCTCCTATAAGAAAAGGAGCTGTATAGGCTATGTTTAGGTTTCTCATATGACCTCAAAGATCCAGTGATGGGAAAGCGATAGCTGGTGAATAGAGGGGACCCTCTACCCGTTCAGGGGGGGGGGGCTGTGCTCCCGGCTACTTCCCGGCAGGCACAGCCTCCTTTGGGGCTTATTATTTACTGGCACATCATTAGGTGGTGGGCTTTAGCCCATTCAGTCGCCTGTGACTGAAGACCAGAAGGGTTCAAAGGTCGCACATATCTGCAGACAGCCCTCACTTCTCAAGCTCAAAGGGTTGTTTTCTTCAAAGCAAGTTGAGCGTGAACTTGCACAGGGTTTATTTTTAGACCCGGTGACATCAGCTCTTCAAAGTTTATGTAAATTAGGTAAATAGATCATTTAAGTTTACCGTGAAGCACATGTGACGACACCTAGCCTGGAGTGAATGTGTCAGAGATGTTTAAGTTTCTAAAAAAAGATGTGTTAAAAATAGAGTAAAACAAATGTTTTGTTTGCTTGATTAGATGCACATTAGTCACTTTATTGTCTCGGGTCAATACTCCTAATTTTAATAATCTTTTGATGAGAGAAACAACATCCATATCAGAACCTGTTCACCTAAAATTACATTATATTGCAAAATAAGGATGGCTGCAAACTCATTTTTCAGATTTTTAAACTATTATTATCATTCCACAACTACACTCACCCAAGTGGCCTACATGCTAATGGTTTATTTTATTTTATTTTATTTTATCTTATTTTATTACCACCTCAAAAACATTGCTCAGAGCAGACAGTCTGTTGATATAGAAGCTGCTGCTCTTGCCAACCAGTCAAACAAAATACTCAAACAATCCACAAGGTGAACGGGTTGTTTGGAGTCCTGTTTCATTCCGCTGCTCCGCAGACAACCACCGCCAGAGAGAGGGGAGGGAGCTCCGTCTGAGAGCAGCCCTCAGCGGACAGACGTCTCACTCTGACACGAGAAACTCCGGTTCATGTGAGTTCACCGCACCGTCTGGGGTGGATTCCTTTCTAGAGAAGCCGAGGCTTTTCTGTGTGTGTGTTTTTTTTTCTCGTGTCGAGTGAGCCGTCTCCACAACTACAGACGATCCTTGTTGCTATGCAAAACGACCACGTCACTGACGCGAAGGGGTGGAGTGTTGCTATGCCAACAAGGAATGTTCAACAAAACACGAGCGCGGGAAACAAAACACAGCTCCTTTAACCTACATTGATGCCCTTTGACACAATAACACTATTATTAAGACTTTATAATTGATTAGTGTCGTGTTAACGCTTATAATAGCTATTGTATGTTATAACAACAGTCCAGCCTGGAGCTTATACACCGTTACACACTGACAGGGAACTATTATTCCTCTAGAAATGCAGAGAAAAAGAAAAAATAAAGTATTTTAATTCAATAAATTATCTGCCACATATAATTAAAACTATTTTGAAGGTAAAAATGATTATTCTGGTGTGTTTTTGCTCTGTTTTCTGCCTATTTATAACTTTTTAGAAATGCTAAATCAACAAAAACTACCAGCGAAATGTTGCTGACACTAGTGAAATTGGCTTGGTGGTCTTTGTGCTCATACTACATGCCTATTTCTCCTCAAATAATCATGATTACAGTGTTAGGAATGAAAATATGTTGTGTAAGAACACGATAACTGAGTCAAAGTGTGAATTTGAAGAGCAATGTGAAGTCTGAATGACGATTCAAAGTCAAACCTGTAGCTCAGGTTCATTATCTAAATTGCAAAGGATTCCCTCTGCTGCAGTCTTAGGGGAAGACCTTTGTATGATTAAGCTTAACACCCATGAGAAAAGCAAACCACTGTCGTGGAAAAGTACACATAACAAACCAGTTATCAGCTTGCCGTGCGACTAAACACACCCCTGCATGGATTGCACACAGAAGGTACAAGAACCGCCTGAGGGTGTGATGTAAGAGACTCTGCTCTGACATGACTTCAGTGTCTTCCTTTGCGTATGTTTACAGAGAGTTGTTTTTCTACTGCATGCAAATTTGGCACAGTCAAACTCAGGGACGAGTACTTCAGTTAGAAAATGAAGGCTCAGAGTTATATATCCTGAAAATATGATTTCATCTTCATTCACATTTCCCACTTAATTCTTGTTTTTACTCTGATTTCTAATGTTTTTTTTTGCACAGGAGTCACATATCAAACCAAACTGATTTGAAAGGTTGAATGTAAAGAAAATAAACTATAAACTATATGTGTGTATAAATCTGTGTGTTTTGTGCATAAAAGATGGTTTTGAAACAGAAAATGGGATTCAAACAATTAAAAATAAGATTTGGATTTCTGAAGTAATCATGCAGTGATCCAGTGTTTTGACAAATGTTACAAATCTGTGTTTTCAGCCTGTTTAAACTCGCTTTGCAGACATTGAACACACTGCTTTTCGGAGACTTAAATCTCTAGTTGTTTAATACGCAACTGAATCTTTGCTGCCACATTATAAGAAAGCTGTGAAGGCAGATTTGAATCACTTCTAACACAGGAACACAATACCTGATTGAACCTGCAAGAGTTTCTCAAACCACAACTTGTTCAAGAGTTAATGTATGTTGTTTGATGCCTCAGTTATGGCTGTCAGTGAGTTATACAGATACATTAAAGGCTGTGTTAGTAAGAGAGGTTTAACCAAAAGGAATACCACATTGATAAGATGTGCTAAAAATACACCACCCGTGTGTTTTGATGTGTTTGTTTGACACACATAGATCAGAACAGGCAGATCTGCATGTTCAAATTTACCTTTTGATGTACTTCGTTGTGTAGGATGTACTTTTGCTGATGATGATCCGCTCTTCAGTTTTCACAACAGCTTTAGTGTTTGTTGTTTTACATAACGTCATGTCTCTGTCAGGCCAATCTCGGATGGTGTTCCTTTCCCAGCAGGGTCCGCCCATTTCACAGGATGCACCATATTTGGAAAATGACGTACTGGGGATCCCTTTGTGGAATATTCCATTTCTTGAGGGTGAATTTAAAATATTCTTTCTAAACGTTACTTTTCACGTCAAAACACCACGAACCGAACTCGTGCACTTGACGTTTTGTGTGTTTAAAAGACGTCCGCGGTGTTGTCGTCGTTATTGCCGCGTTGTTAAGGCGGTGTTTGGGTGTTTCGCTCCTCGCTGTGTCGGGTAAGGAGCACTCCCCTCCTGCCTACGTCATCCGCTCAGGCTATAAAAGAGCTCCGAGTAGACAGAGTTGGCATTCAAACTTTGAGTGAGCAGAGCAACGACAAGAGCAAACAGATCGAGAGCGACACACTTTGGGTTTCTAACAAACCTACTAAAAGGATTTCCTTACCTCAAGGTTACATTCCCACTCAGTAGAGTTTGTTTGGATCTTCTTGCTGCTTTTTTTTCTTCTTGTTGTTCTTTCCTTGTGGGACCATGATGTTTCCCGTTTTCAACACGGAGTGCGATTCTTCCTCCCGCTGCAGCACCGCTTCCCCGTCCGGGGACAATTTGGGATACTACCCGTCACCGGCGGGATCTTACTCCAGCATGGGATCGCCTCAGTCTCAGGTATGTCCAGTTAAATGTTACTAATGTAGGCGATGTATGCGATGTTTAAGTGTATGTACGCAAGAACTTGGAAATGTGAAGCTCGTTTTTAAAACTTAAATGTAAAGTTTTAAAATAATATTCTAAGACTGATAAATAGTAGTGGCTGATGAGCTGCTGCACAGCACAGTGCAAGGCAAGTTTCATTATCCACCTGGAAACTCCTCAGAGAGACTGTAGCGTCATTCTTGACATCACATGGATATTTTTAAACCACTCAGCTTTTTATAGACCCTCTTTTTCATTCATAGACACACTGAAATGTTGCACTCCTCTCCTGTAAGAATACCAGATGTACTCACGAGCCTTTTTCCGCCCCCCTCCTTCATTTACCCCACAGGATTTCACTGACCTGACAGCATCAAGTGCCTCCTTCATCCCCACCGTCACAGCCATTTCCACAAGCCCAGATCTGCAGTGGATGGTCCAGCCTTTGATCTCATCTGTGGCCCCTTCTAACAGAGCTCACACCTACAGCCCGAGCCCCGCCTACTCCAGACCAGCCATGAGGTCTGCAGCATCCAAGGCTCACAACTCCAACAAGAGAGGCAGAATGGAGCAGGTAATTAGCAATCTGACCTAAATGTTACATAACAAGTAGTAACTTCCATTGTTCAAATGTGCTTATTATCAAAGAGCTGGAGGCTTAACTTTTTTTTTTACTCGTGTTATGTGCAGGTAACACCTGAGGAGGAAGAGAAGAAGAGAATTCGCAGAGAGAGAAACAAGCAGGCAGCAGCTAAATGCCGCAACAGGAGGCGAGAGCTCACAGACACTCTGCAAGCTGTAAGTATGCCACAGATTTACCATCATTTATCAAAATGTTTTCCCAGCCACAGCTAATAGCACTGTTATCCAACAGGCAAGTTAATAACATTTCCTCTCTTTCGCTCTCCCTTACAGGAAACTGATCAGCTGGAAGATGAGAAGTCTAGCTTGCAGAACGATATTGCTAATCTTCTGAAGGAGAAGGAGAGGCTCGAGTTCATTCTGGCTGCCCACCAGCCCATCTGCAAAATCCCCTCAGACCTGGACTCTGATTTCTCTGTGGTCTCCATCTCTCCTGCCCACCCCTGCCTCTCCACTAGTGTGTCCTCCCAGACTCAGGTCACCATCCCAGAGGTATCCACTTCCATCACTTCCAGCCAGCCAACATTCACCTCAACCTCCAACTCGATCTTCTCCAGCAGCAGCTCCATCCTCTCCACCGCCACCATCTCCAACAGCACGGTCAAGATGACAGACCTGGACTCCTCCGTCCTGGAGGAGTCTCTGGATCTGATGGCAAAGACCGAGATGGAGACGGCGCGGTCGGTGCCAGAGGTCGACCTGTCCAGCTCCCTCTACACAACTCAGGACTGGGAGGCCCTTCACACCACAACCAGTAACAATGACTTTGAGCCCCTGTGCACACCCGTAGTGACCTGCACACCGGCCGGTACCACCTTCACGTCTTCTTTCGTGTTCAGCTTCCCGGAAGCAGACACCTTCCCCACTTGTGGCATCGCCCACAGGAGAGGAAGCAACAGCAACGACCAGTCCTCAGATTCCCTCAGCTCACCCACCCTTCTGGCTCTTTAAAGACTTCTTCCAAAAACAATAATACTTCCTATCAAGCACATTTTCTTGATGTATGAGATGTGCAGATCACAGGGCTATGGAATGGACTTGTACCAGGAAGCAAATTATTTATAATTTTTATTTGCCTTTATCTATACTTACTTGCCTATCACACCAATGTAGCAAGTTAAAAAGCATGTTTTAACTAATACCACCTAGTTGTTTTATGAGTTCATATATGATTTTAACGGTGCTAGATAACAAAATATGTTGTAGTGTTGATGTGAGTTCAGAGCAATAGTTATTATTGATCCAGTTTGTTTTCTGGTTGATGGAGAGTAATTGTGAACTATTTGTGAAACTTAAAAAAAAAAAAAAAAAAACTGACGTGCTTTGTCTTAACCATGGTCTGAGTGGTCTATCTCAGTATGAAGTTTTCTGTGAAAACATTAGTGCTTTTAATTTATGAAATTTATTTTTTTACACAAAGAGAGTTAAAGATGAATGTTGTTTGTATGATATGTAAATAAAAAAAATAGCGATCTTTAAATTCAATCACCTGCCTGATCTGCTGTTTTATACACACACACACAGACAAAATTCTTTTCTGTGTATATCTATAACTAAGACTGAAACATAATAATAACTAGTTTACAGCTGTATTCAACAGTCAATTAAAATAATGTCTAAAATTAGCCTCCATAAGGGATAGCAGTATTTTTCCTGCACCTCCACTGGCTCTATTTATTGTTCCGTCTGTTGCCAAGGTTAACTATATGTCAGGGCTTTTACGTCAGTGCGTTCTTTCCATTTTTTTACACTCGCATGCGTGACGCGATGACGTCGCACCTTCCGTGCCCAAATATAGAATGCTTCGACGACTGAGAGAAATCAGCGGACGGGGCTGCTCGCTCGGCCGAGGCGCCTATTTTCCGCTAAAACACGCATATGTATTTGTGTCTTTGTTTTCTTTCTCTCTGCTTTGATTAGTTTGATTTTGTTTCGTGTTCATAAGGAATAGAAAAGAAAAACGAGATGTGTTGCTTCCCCTTATCGAGGCGTTTTCACGTGTGGTCGTTGCAAGACAAGACGAGGTTTTAGACGAGAGAGGATCCGAAAGTAATGCTTCAACCACAATCTACGTTGGTTTCACTTGTTATGTTCTCTTTGGATCGAGAAAATATCACGTTCCACACAGTCAAAGGCGCACAATGTAAGAAAATAGTCCACAGAAATAATACACGAAGGCAGCAGTGTGGACCTTTCTGTCTAAAAAAACATGTCTCTCACCAGACAGACACTAAATCCACCTTTACTGGAAGCACAGCTGGGCCAGCATTAATACAGATGTGCCAACATCACTTCACAATGTCTTGAATTGCAAGAAGTGCATGTTACTGGAACATGGTGATCAAGGAAATTTACAAATATCCTATAAGCATGTTATCTTTTTTTTCCACTGGGTGTTGCAGCACAAATTGATAGCAAACATATCCAGTGTAGGTTTTCTTTCCATTCACAGCCAGAGCAAAATATAACTGACTGATAAGTTTTGTTTCCCCAGAAACAGCTGACTGTTTTCATTCATTTTCATTTATTCTCTACACTCCAGTCTATGTATAGTTCAAGCTGGGAGTTACATGCATCTGTCTGGCTCTGTGTACACTAAAACAACCCTGTGTCTTCCAACTTTCAAAGCAGAAATTATATTTATTATAACATTCAGAAGGCCAATACTTGTGACTGATCATCAGTTTGTCATCAAACCTTTCCCACCACTCCCTTCTACTTGTCCAGTCTTTCACCTCACTTGCTCGTCAATATTTCACCACGCAAAGGATCATCGGAAGTCGGATTGCTTAATGGCTTTACACAGGAAATATGTGGTGTGTGTGTGCGCGCACGTAAGGAGGGACACGTTAAGTGGAAGACTACTATCGCACAATAAGTACAACTGACGTTTGAGTCTGTGAACACACCCTTTTTTGTGTAACACTGGCCAAAGATATTAGCAGCTGCTTACTCTGCTTTCTGAATGGATACAGGCCTGCTCCTCTGAAGTGCAACCTGAAATATTTGATGCAGTTTAAAAGAGCCAAAGTTGCAGAGGTGCAATGCTACTTCCTCGCTTCCTTGGCCTCTTGTTTTGTTGGCACTGCACTGTTGTATAACAGCTGAATTCTGAGTACCTATCTGTTTTCCTTTTGCACTTTAGAGCCCCTTTTCCTCAATAAAGCCTCTGTGTGCGACCATGCAGTGCCTAATAACTCTGTCTATTAATACCTCTTTGCCGGCCCCAGGGAGATGGGGTAGCAGCAGAAATAGCAGGTGCCTATTGCTTCTTTTAACATCAGCATCAACAGCAGTAAAATTAGACCACTATGACGCCAACCTGCGTCGGTGCTGCAACCCAGGGGAGGAACCAGGCAGCGTACGCCTGATAGAAAGAGAGAGGAGGAGGAGGAGGGGGGGAAGTAAGAGCGATGCGAGGATGAGGAAAGGAGAAAATGATGAGTGTATGAGAATAGCAGGGAGGGAGACAGACAGAGATCCCTGCCTGGGTGTAATTGTGAGCGCAGTGATGATGAAACAGTCGCCTCCATGCCACGACGACAAGAACTCAGCTCCATATTCACAGAAACCCATCCCCTGATACCTTTTTCTTCTTGTCAAGGGAGGATATGAAACCATAAATACTTCAGTGTCTTCCCCCCGTGGCCCCAGTCTAAGCGACAGAGTGATAGTTACTCAGTGGTGCATTTAGAAATTCTTCTTTTACTGAAGCAAAATGGCATCTGTTCATAATATATTTGTTTTACATCATCATCGTCAGGGTGAGTCCTTTTTGACACATAATATTATGACCCATAGACATGTGGGAGTGTATGACAAATCACATTACCTGTATGTTTAAGCTCAGTCTGGATTTCACGGACTTATCTGAGCCTGCTTTGTATCTCCCCATTTCTAGGGGCGATAACAAGCACAAATCAGAGAACAGTGCTTACTTAAGGGTGTGTAGACACCTGCGTCAGCATGCACGCTCATTTAAGGAAGTAATTTAGTAGAACTTTCATAATGCAGTACAATGTTGGTCCAGTGCCCAGATGTGATAAAAATCTTAGTCAATCAATTGTGAGATTACTGGAGTAGTTTTCCAACTAACCCAGGCTGCACCTAAATCTGAGAAATGTTTAATCCACATCGGATCTAGTTTAAAATATGAACAAAGTCAGGTTTAATGAGCAGGTGTGACGTTCACATTTAACTAAAATGTGTAAAAAATATAGATTAGTCACACATATATGATTAGAAAGTTTTGTAAATTTCATTTCTGGCCCTAAAAAAGCTCCGTAGCACGGAGGAGTGTGTGACATGCTATTCTTAGAGGTTACTTGACGCACTAAGCTACAATACTGGAGGGATTTCTCTATCCAATAATTACTGTTCACTTAGTGCCAGACTCCCCACACAGCAGCGTGTCCTCGTCTCGTCTCGTGGGATCAGTAACAAGGATGTTTCCCTGGAAACTGGACAGCTCTATCACATGTAATTGGGTAATCCCTGAGCTGCTGACAGAAAAATAATAGCATTTGGGATTTTTTAAACTACCCCAGCCAACGCTGAGCATGATATGTCTGTTTTTTAACACATATTTACGTCTGGGTTGATTATTATGCAGTTATGGTGATATTAAAGATAATTTTGAATAGAAATCAAGGAGCTAATTGTGAACAGAAGACTAGCAGAGAGAAGGAGGGGAAAATAGATGAACTGCAATCAATAAATCAATCAATCACTGCTCATTCAGCTAAAGCACGTACAAGATAATTAGGGGCCACATATCATCTCATTTCAGAGACCAACTTGGACTTCGTCCATCTCATGTTGAGTGCCATACCAGAGCAACAAACAAACAAAAACAGCTCGCCCCTGTATCCCTGACTGGTGTCAGTATTTGTCTAGATTTAGTGCCACATACTCCCATCTATGATTTCTTCTTTTTTATTCTATAAAATAAATAGAAGCCCTGATCTTTTTCCTGTGGTTTTTAACTACTTTGAACTTAGCTGGTAGCACAGGTCTTTCCACACTCTGCCACTATCATTATTAATCTCAGGAATAAGGCCTTTTTGACCCACTAGGTGGCCCCATGTTGTAAATATACTGCACTAAGAGATTCTCAAAAACAGAAACTCTGCTTGTCTCAAACGGGTCTTGTATGAAATAGTGCAAACACCTGTAGCCTGTAACCCACAACAAGCTCAAAACTGCAAAACTAAGCTCAAAGGTCCATTTAGCTTTTAGAGTTTTCAAACTGCCTCTCACTGTATTCTTCAGCAAATCATCACATGTACAGCTTTGTTCGTGTGTTACTATACACCGCATGTGTGGAAAACACATTTTCATAGAGTTGCTTTTATGTGACGTCATCTTTTATGTGTGTGTTTTCTACTTTTTTTTTTCATTTATTACTATCGTTGTCTTATTTATTTTATTGTTTTATCTTTTTTTTAAAATTATTTTTATGTATATATACATAGATTTTTCTGTCTTAAATAGCTTAAAGCTTAGCTCTTATTTTTATCCTGCTTTGTTTGGTTTTGCCTTTAAGTATCCTATTTGTTATTGTCTGTCAAAGCACTTTGTAAACTCTGTTTTTAAAGGTGCTACATAAATGATTCAATTCTTCTTCTTCTTCTTCTTCTTCTTATTATTATTATTATTATTACTGTATGTACATGTGAGGAAGGGGATGGATCATAACCCCTCTCTGCTGTTGGACGTAAACATCCTCCTTGATCTTGCTCTGTTCATCCATTAGCTCCATTAACTTGGAACCTTTTACCTGTCAGTGCTGATGGCATGCAGTTACTCTCTTGTCCAGGATTCTTGGCGCTGCACTGATGTAGCGTTCCCCACAGATGTTGCAGGTGTGGTGTGCTCCACTTCAGTTTTCCTCTGGGTCTTTACAGATATTTAACAGCCATGATATGAAGTCCCACTTGGATGCCTCTGGTGGTCCCTCTTGAGTTAGCAGTGTCTGTCCTGGTCTTACCCATCATCCAGTCCTGCTAACTGTTGGCACTGTGCAACACCTACTGAGTAGGAGGGTCCTCATAACTCATCTCTCTCCAATTTGTAAGACAACTTATTTTTAAGTGACACCTTGTGACACCCAGGCCAGCCCTATTTGTTGATTAAAACAGTGAGACGTGGTTGAAAGCTCTATATCCAGGCTTACATCATCTCACTGTGACTATAAAGTGTGTCTCTAATCTTCAGTGCAAAGACAACTTCCCACCAAACAGGTCTATCTGGCCATGCGCACACAAACACAAACACACAGGTTGAACTCACCATAACCGCATGGAGGAGAAGTTCATCGCTGGAGTGCAGTTCGCCCTCCAGGTCAGCGGCGGCGCTGGAGGCTTCAGTTAAGCCGGTTGTGTGAGCTGGAACTCGGTGTTAAGCTGGTTGGCTGGCACGGGCTGGTTGGTCGGTTGGTTGAGGGGTAGCCATGGCTCGACTCGCTGCGCTACTGCTGTTACCGGTTCTCATTGAATCTGTATTTTCCATTTCTTTCTTTTTACCGGTCAACTCGAGAAAGTGTTTACGGGAGGAGATCCACAAAGACGTCCTCGTCACGGGAGAGTATGATATAACCGAGCAGGCTAACACCAAAACGAACCTGAAGGTGAGCGCAGAGCTGCGGCTAGCTGCTGTTAATGCAATCAGCTTGAATCAAGGCCGAAACGGCTTCAGTCTGTTGGCGTTTATATTGAGGCACGCCGGCTATTTGAGTGGAAATCCACAGCTTGAGTTAAAGATAATCTGAATTTTGAAGTTCGGGGCTTTATATTTGTGTCAGCTGTTGTCAGCATCGTGGCTAACCTAGGCCCCAAAAAACTCGTCTTCCTGGTTAGCTCGTAGCTAACTAACGTCAGTGCTAATATTCTCGCTAAGACTGCATTTTGACACAAACTTAAATGATTCCAACATTAATAAACACACACTATATCAACAACTGCGGGTGTTTGTGTTACGGTTGTAGCGTGTTACACTGCGTGGAGTGATCCCATATGTGTCATCCGCTCTGCTGCTGTTACACGTCAGTCTTACTGGCAGCCACAGGCTACCGACATTAGCACATTAGCCATTTATGTCACATGTCAACGACGTCTTGTTAATTAAACTGATTGTACCTAAAGACTGCCTTCATACATCATACAGAGCCTTCTGTCGTTGCATTCATATTTTTTTTAAAAATCCTAATAATAATTAATGAAACAGTCTCCATGTTTTAACAGCTGCCAGATAAAAACAACAAGTAATGATGCTGATGATGATTAAACAGCTGTTTATCAATCTTGGTGAATGTGTCACACTAACTTGAATGCAGTCTGTTTGGGCTGCAAGTAACTGTTTTATGGTTTTATGACATAATCCTGTCCTATATTTAAACACTATGCAAATGTTTATTTTGTTGCTGCAAATGTTTCATCTGCTCACATTTCAGTCTAGATTCATCTCAGGTTAATTTTAACATATGGATACTGTGTTATAGGTTAAATGTAATGTATGTTTGCATGCTGCTTTATCTGACAAACTAAACACTGGCTCTCCATGGGGCCTTTCTCATGTTTCACACATTTCTCAGCCTCCATACTTTCTTCTTCATTCTAGGAAGCAGAGCAAGAGGGTTTGCAATCAGCAGGTGCACTGCTAAATCCTACACACTGCTCATTTAAATATCCTGTTTTATGTTTTAACGTCACCTTACCGTCAGTTAAAATCAGCAAAGCCTCACGTTTGAGGTGCTTGAAGCAGAAAGAGAGTATTGAATACCATTGAACAGGTTAAGCCAGTGTTTCTCCAACTTTTTACACCGTGTACCACCTCCAGAAAATCTTCAGTTATCCAGCATCATGGTCGTTAAAAATACAGCAGCACAGGCACACTTTAATCAGTCAGGGTTGTTATTTTTATTGAATGGGACCAAAAACCAGAGTTCATTTGGTTGAAAAATCTTGATCCTCTTCCTGATACTATAGAGTAGTTTACTATGACGCCGTCACATTTTAGTTATTTAAATTAGAAAAAAAAAACTGTAATATTTTGATTTTTTTTTTTTTAAACGATTTTTTTTGTCTTTCTATATCTTCTCTCTTCTGAGATTCCTCCACATACCACTAGAGAGAGGCCATCAGTGATACTCGTACCACAGTTTTTGAGAACCGGCGGATCAAGCAAATCAGCAGTACAGTTAATCATTCATTCATTGTTTCCTTTTCTATTTTGTAGATCACAGATTCCTCCATTCACACTCTTTACTCCAAGGAAGATGCAACGAAAGGAAAGTTTGCATTCACCACAGAGGACTATGACATGTTTGAGGTGTGCTTCGAGAGCAAGTCACCCATGGGTAAGTTTGTTAAGGCACAGGCGCAAACAGTTTTAATTTGTTATCATTAGTCATTTGTTTGTCTTGATGAAGAGCAAAAATGTCAGAGTGTCACAGTTTATGAACATTCGGCTCCACTTTGTTTAGAAATGAAATGTGCAGTGACATGCATGTCTTTTTAATGATATGTTTCTTATTGTGATATGAGTAAATGGTTATGGAGTCAGCTGTGTGAATCCATGTAGTAATGAGTAATGTAGTAATAAGTAATGATCCATACAGAAATATGATAAGTGGAATAACTAGTTAGCATGCAAGTGAACATTTTTGCAATTCTGGAAATAGTCTAGCTTTACACACAATATAAGTCGGTTAGTAACACGTGATGCTAAAGTCTCTCCTCCTTTTTGATCAGGGACTGGAAGAGTGCCTGACCAGCTGGTCAATCTGGTCATGAAGCACGGTGTGGAGGCCAAAAACTATGAAGAGGTAAGTGTTGGGAGCCCGAACTGTCTGCTTCTGTTTGTTGAATGATGCAAAAGATGAAGAAAGTGTGTCTGTAGCTTGTAGACTAGGTCAGTAGATGTGGGTCACATCTTCATGGGTCATGTGGCTTTCACTGTATTTCATATTATTCACTGTTCTTGTTTAAAAAAAACTACAGTCACATGTTTCAGACTGACCTGCTTGGTTAAATTTGCAAGTACAAGAAAGAAAGTGAGATATATTCAAAGAATCTCATCCGGTATCGTGCGATGACGATGAAAGAAAGCTAATAAAAAGCTAAATCTTCTTCGTCTATTGTCAGGTGATAGCCGATATGCTATGAGAATGCATTTACAATGCATCCCGCCTCTTTGTCTCTGCATGCTGTTGTAACCGAAGCCCGCTCAGACATGATTGGTCAATACTACAGGGACTGCAAATAGAAGCTAGAACACTTCTGATGCCAAAGACTTGATCAAATTCAGAATAATAAATCCAGCTGGGCTGAGGAAACAAGAAGTAATGGCATCAGGGAAATCGGTGGAGGAGGTTCTTTGACTCCTCCTTATTCAATATTTTGCTACACAGGGACGCATCGTTTTGCATCATCACTTTCATCACTCAGTCTTGAGGATGGACGCCACTTTGCTCTGTGGCTGCTTTCAGGCGAAGCTTTAAAAATAAGTAGAGAAGTGATGAAGCCCTGCGAGCTGAGAATCACCCCTCTTCCCACACATGCTGCACGAACATGACGTTCTGTTCTGTGTGTAGGCGGATGTTCAGGGAGTGCTCAAGTGGGCATGCCTGTCCGTGGGCAGGAGGGTGGCGCTGAAGTTGTATGTATTCACCTACGTAGATGGGTGTTAGTTAGAACAAATTTGCATGCCGTTCAGTGGACGGTATGTCTTTGTTAAAGATGCTGCAGAGTTCCGGTTTGTTGCACAATGTTTGGTTATGTGTACCTGGCAGATTTAAGCTGCACCGGGCAGTGTTTCTTTGTTCTTTGCGGGCTGGATGGCACTTGGATGTCGGGCAGACGTCCAAGTCTGTTGCTGCTGCACAATTTAATGATACGGCCGCTCAGTTTTTGTCCATCTAGACTTTAATAATCGACCCTGCACAGACCAGCTCAGAGCACCTGCAGTTGTTGTGAGACTGCAGCTATAGTTCATCGTATACAAGACAACAAATAGTCTGCTACATATAGTGAAAGAAATTAAGTGTCCTCCACCACAACACGAGGGAAAGTGGTTGTCATAATAATCAGGCATTCACTAAGGCAGTTTAAATTTGTACACGTCACACGTTCAAATCGCATAATCCTGCGGTTGGTCCGTTCTGCTTTCACAATAAACCAACCACACCAGAGTTTGTGAAAGATCAGGACACACCCTTCTCAGGCAGTGCAGCTGTTCAGTTCACACCAAGAGTTCAAATGGCACAAGCTTAACTCGACAGGAGTGAGTCGCCTTAACGCCATTTGTTTAAACACTCTGTACTGTAGCCTGAGGGTGACACCTGCTGGACAAAGTTTATAACCATCATGCATCTCAAGCAGCACTTTTTTGTGTTGTTGTTGTTGTTTTTCATAGTAGCTTCTTTTTTGTTCCTCCAGATTGCCAAGGTGGAGAAGCTGAAGCCCCTCGAGGTCGAGCTGAGGCGACTGGAGGACCTGTCGGAGTCCATCGTCAACGACTTTGCTTACATGAAGAAGAGGGAGGAGGAGATGAGGGACACCAATGGTGAGAACAACAACAACGCAATTAGTCATTTGCTGACACGGCATAATGAAAATGAGCATAGGTGGTTCATAGTTGTTAACTATCTCAGTGAAAAGTTAAAATGTTAAAGTTTTTTGCTGGGTACTTGATGGTATGAACAAAACGCCACTAAATACTTGTCTTTTTTTCTTCTCTCCAGAGTCCACCAACACACGTGTGCTGTACTTCAGCATATTCTCCATGTGCTGTCTCATTGGGCTGGCTACATGGCAGGTCTTCTACCTGCGGCGCTTCTTCAAGGCAAAGAAGCTGATCGAGTAGAGCGGCTGCAAGTCAGCCAAACACATCCCAACATCCACCCTCTTTGGACTAGCTTCAGCAAACAACAGCAAGTGGGGTTGAGGGGTTCAAATTCTAGTTTTCACAGCTGTAAGAGAAAGTGTACCAAGGTTGTCCTCTGAAAAAAAAAAAAGATTCACCTGCTTATTTAGTGTGTTGAAACATGAAAAGCGCTGTAGGGAGAAATGCACTGTGAGACATGGGAGGCGTTATGTCAGTACATACGTCCACCTCCATGGTACTTCACGTTTCTGTCTGCACTGTTTTGAATGTTGCAGTTTACTTAATAAGAACTTGTTCCTTCAATCAGTTGAGCAGTGATGTTTGATTTTGAGCTCAGTTTGGATGGATGTGCCATGAGCGAATGTCTTTTGCCCTTCTGTTGGTGTACACATCATTTGCCATGCCAAGCAAACTAGATCCTTGGTGCCCTTTTATCAAGTGAAGGCTATTTGAAAAGTGGTTTGTTTGTTCCTTGTGACGAGACGACTGGCAACCACTTACACTTCTGTGTTATGTCACTTAATTTGCGTACATGTTTGGTAGCTAAATTTAACCATGTCTTTAGTTTGTTTTCATATTGTAAATGCTACTTAGTTGCTTCTACAGGTATATTTTTTGGGGTGGGTTGTGAGTTGTCAGAATAATATTCTTAGTTATAAATTAGGTCACTTCTATGAGCTCTTGCACGTTCTAGTTTTTGTTTTTTGGAACACCTGAACTTTGGTTTGTCACCAATCAGACGTAGCCAGAAACCAAAAAAAACCTTGTTGCAACATTATACTGTATGTACATGGCTATGAGTAACTTAACCACCTGACTTCTGTGATACGATTCATATATACTTGTGCAAGTTTCTATGGATGTGCAATGGACGGAGGTATTCACAGGAAAATGTAAAGTAGGCTATCCAACCGTTTTCTGACATTTCCTTTCAGTCATACGACTTTTTCTCTGTACACACTGGTACATTTAATGCTCCTTTTGTAATTTTCAAAACACGACTTCCCCAATTACAGTACTCGCAGATCCATCCAGCGTGCTTCTTTTCCTTTTTAGAAATACTTAACGAGGCTTGGGTTACATGTGAATGTGGGTGGCTGCAAATATTTGGATTGTTTTTTTTTTGGCAGGGTTTAATTGAGGCATCTGTCATGGATACATTTTTAACAATGAACATGCGCATAGAGCGCACTCAATGATTTTTATGTTGACTGATAAATTTTGTAAATTTGTGTTGGGCTTTTATTCAATAAAATATTGGATGGATTTACATTAGTTATATTGTGGTCTAATGTGTACATCCAAAATGTGACGCAGATAGATACATTTATTGATCCACCGAAGGGAAATTCTGGTGTTACAACCGCAGTTTTAAATGTATAACAACACAAAACAGGCCTACAGTTTGTCACTACAGTATAAAAAGTTGGAAAACTTTAGTACATAAACTTTATGCTACATATCCACATATTCACCCATTCACACACATTCATACACTGATGGTATCGGCTGCCAACTGCTCATCAGTTTTAGGAGCTAACCATTCATAGGCATTCACACAACGATGGTGCAGCCTTCAGGAGCAATTGGGGGTTCAGTATCTTGCCCAAGGACACTTCAGCATGCAGACTAAAGGAGCTGGGGATCGAACCGCCAATCATCTGATTAGTGGATGACCCGCTCTACCTCCTCAGTCACAGTTAATATAGAAAAGAAAATATACATGAACTCTGTACAGTAACTTTGTGCAAACAAAATGTGCATTGTATATTCTTACTCAGAGAACAATTTAGTGCAAGTTATGTGTTAATGTCCACATCCAAAATATCAACTTCAGGTGTCACAGAATGAATCTGTTCATTATAAAGTGCAGGAATCACTTCCTGTAGTGGTTCTTTCTTCTGACTGAATATGTTTTACTATTTTTTTTTTTACTTAAATACTGTAATATCACAGTACTGAGTGCAGGACTCAAATTGCTACTGCAACCTCATAGCTGTATAAGATTAAAGGTAAGGGACAACAACATGACATGACATTTTCCAATATTTAAATCACTCAAACGCAGATACTCTGCTGGTCACAATAGTGACCAATAAAATTATAATCAGGCTGTAAATTTATTTTCTACATTTTCATGATCTATTCCCCTCCTTGAGCTGTCGTTGACTCTGCGTACACGTCACAATCTACCTTGATGGTTTCCTTTTTTTGTAAGTCGCTCTGGATAAAGGCGTCAGCTGAATGACTGAATTAAATCAAATCAAATGAAAGATCAACTTTTGCCTGATTTGGTATCACTGGTCACATGATCACATCTGTTTATGTACTTGGTGCATGTTAAAGACCGGATGGGATCATTACATTAATTTGATATCCATTTCATATCCAGAGCAACTTCCAGTAAGCGCATTCAAACTCCACAGAAACAAGAGCTAGATGTCATCAAAAATTAAGCACATCCCTCCCAAACAGGAAACTAAGAGCCTTTACAGTGCTGCAGCTCATTAAGGCTCTCCTAAGTCGTCAAAGCTCCACAACTGAAGGTTTTCATACGTTCTTTTCAAATAAAATCCATAATCTGAACAATACAGAGACATGTTACCTATACTGGGTGTGCGTTCTCAGTCATTTAAATTTAGATTTTTGGCGTCCTGGGTCAGCCCTCAGAGAATACTTGACACATTGCAATTATCACCCAGGCTGAAAATAAAATCCGCTGTAAGTGACTATAAAGGAGTCTACTTATCTTCTCAATGCACCCACTGAAGTCTTTGGGTTTGATGGACCATGAAGTGATTTGATTTTGAGACTCTCATGACCTTACCAGTTACATCACAGCTGCACAAGACTGTTTCATCAATACTACTAAATCCTACTGTATGATGAACTTACCTTCTGATCACAGACCACAGAGCCTATTATAACATATTACAGTAAGTGTTCCACCAGACCTCAAACCTCTACTCAGACCATGCACAACCAACCAAACCTGAATTTCAATCAATTTCCAGAGTGGATCAGGTCAGATGCTGTCCTGGGTTTAGAAGAGCAAGTACAGTAGATCTGTATACTCCAAGGCTGCAAATTCATCCAGTAGATGACAAATTAAATTTAAGTACTATATATTATCATACAGGCACAATTATTGCAGCGACAGGACTATACATCCAAACTGCCCATGGGAGGGTTTGAAATGTCACCAAGAGGAACTTTTTGAAACCAGAAGAACATGAACATTTTTACAACAAACAGAGTCAGTCAAAGGCCAATAAACAGATTGTGTGCCAGAGCGCGATTTCCATCTTTAGAAATTAGGAAAGGAAAGTTTTCCTGTTTTGAATCACTGAAATCAAGTTTGAATTCAGTGAGTAGTGTTTCTACAGTGTTTCTACAGTAGCCCAGAACAGACAAACTAAACACTGACTCTAGGCAGGGCCTTTCAAGCGTTATTTCTCCTTTATACAAGAAAGGAGAGGGTGACGTGAGGAGAAATTGAATTCTTCAGGCGATTTCCGGGCAGCTAACGACAGGGGGCAGATTCTGAACGGGATACAGAAGCAGTCATAACACCGGTCCGTAGTTACGGTTGGCCTGGTCGTGTTATAAATTTTTGTAAAGATAAACAAATGAAAGTCACACCAACGCAATACTTTACGACGTTTTAACGACAGCTCATAAAAACTACAAAACTACAAATATCACCGTTACTTGTTGCTAACGGTCACTAACGCACAGACTTGATGCAATACTCGGTCCACCAATCAAATGAGAGCGCAGTCACAGTCACCCGGATGTACTCCTGAAGTACTTCCCTGTCAACACAGCTTCATGGTAGAAACACTGAGTTAAACTTGTTACTCTGACAGCCAGCGGGTTTTATAGCAGCTATGCCGGGCCCAGACAAAGAAACAGACCTGACGGAGAGGATTGAAGCGTTTCTGTCCGACCTGAAGCGTGGAGGGAGCGGGACGGGACCGCTGCGGGGCTCTGCGGAGACAGCCCGAGAAACGACAGCCCTACTCCGCAGGATCACAGCCCAGGCACGGTGGAACAGCGCCGGTGCGTCATGCTGAGCTTTATCTTAATTCACAGTTTAATTCAGACATTAAAAGCAGTTCAGATAATTATTATGAAAGCTGTCATTGAAGATGAACAGCGTCAAACATGTTGGACGTGTCGCAACAGCTGTCAGACATAGCCATAGTTTAATAACTAATTTAATTTTTTATATATCTATATTTACTTATGTTTCTTATTTTTATAAAATATTTCTATTTCAGATAATTTGTATCTTTGCACAGGTTTAATTAAAATTCAGATGTATTTTTATAGGTCTAATTTAATGTATGTTTACTGTGTCTCATGCTGCTCCTATATTTAATTAAACTATTCATGAATATTGGAGATAGAGTTGGATTGAGTTCATGTTTTAATTTGTTACTAGATTTAGCGTTTACAGATAAATGTTTGTTTTCCGTTTTCAGGTGATCTGATGGAAATAATCCGGAAAGAGGGGAGGAGAATGACTGCCGCCCAGCCGTCAGAGACTACAGTTGGTAACATGATCAGACGGGTGCTGAAGATCATCAGAGAGGAATATGCCAGGTGAGGAGGGACCCTCAGGGACTAAACAGACTGACAGCTTTTTAAACTGCACCGCACTGTTATAGATTAAAGTCAAGTACAGGAAAGTCCTACAGACCAGAAGCCGGTCCATCTTGTGTGAGCTTGTTTGCTCTGTTGTTTTCTGCAGATCTCGAGGTAGCAGTGAAGAGGCAGACCAGCAGGAATCCCTCCACAAGCTGCTGACCTCTGGAGGACTCAGCGAGGAGAACTTTAGACAGCATTTCGCCGCCCTCAAAGCGAACGTCATCGAAGCCATCAATGAGTTACTGACCGAGCTGGGTATGTTTTTTTTTTCTCTTCTTTTTAACAAGCAGGTGAATCAAATGTCTGTTTATTCTTAGCTTTTTAAATCCGTTCATCTGTTTTCCTTTTTTTCAGAGGGAACCACTGACAACATATCGATGCAGGCTCTGGAGCACATTCACTCAAATGAGGTCATCATGACTATTGGCCGTTCTCGCACCGTCGAGGCCTTCCTCAAAGACGCGGCACGCAAACGCAAGTTCCACGTCATCGTGGCAGAGTGCGCTCCCTTCTGCCAGGTACCTCAAACACACCAAAGATACAAGAAATGATATGTTCTCGCAGGAAAACAAAAAGATTCATCTTTTTTTGTTCACCTCTCACCAGGGACATGAAATGGCAACCAATCTCTCCAAAGCTGGCATAGAAACAACCGTGATCACAGACGCTGCCATATTTGCAGTCATGTCTCGTGTTAACAAGGTATTTATCACCACAGATGACTTTGAAACAGTCATGTCAGAGCACGCGGGTCAACCTGAGTGGTGATCTCTCTTTCCTCAGGTCATCATCGGTACACAGACAGTTCTGGCTAACGGAGGGCTGAGGGCCGTCAATGGGACGCACACTTTAGCTCTTGCAGCCAAGCACCACTCAACGCCTCTGATTGTTTGTGCTCCTATGTTCAAGCTCTCGCCTCAGGTAAGAAGACGGTCTTGGCTGCAAATTTCTGCAATTTTTCCAGAAAACAAACGATAATGAAACTTTTTTGTGTGTCTTTTAGTTCCCAAATGAAGAAGACACCTTCCATAAGTTTGTCTCTCCACATGAGGTTCTTCCTTTCACTGAAGGTAAGCTACCTTTGAACATCAGCTTGTAAGCCTTTAAAATAAATGTTCCTCTTTTGGAGTTGAATATAATATTTACCATTTATATTACAGGTGAGATTCTCTCAAAGGTGAACGTGCACTGTCCGGTGTTTGACTATGTCCCACCTGAGCTCATCACCCTGTTCATCTCCAACATTGGAGGACATGCACCGTCATACATCTACCGACTGATGAGCGAGCTTTACCACCCAGAAGATCATGAACTTTAACCAGTGTAATTAAAGAAATAAATAAATTAAAATGATTTATGCAGTGTCATTTGTCACTCTTTGGATATGCTGTACCTTTGGGGAGTTTTTCTGAAACTTTAAAACAATTCTAAACACTAAATTACTTATTTTCTTATATTAGTTTTATATTCATTGTAGCGGTTTTTCACATATTATAATTTTAAACACTTTATTTATTTTCTATACACAAACACAACCCAACATATACCCAAAAGAAAATATAATAAAAGAAAAACCCAGAGAGAAAAAAAGGCAGGCTGCCAACCTTTTGCCAAATTTTAAGGCATCCATCTCCTTTTTGTATAGTACAACATCACAATTGATTTACGTATTTTATCGCCCATACTCTTAACAACACCTCCCTAAAACTACAATTTTAGAGCAACAACCAAAATACATGAGAGTGGACCACATTTACTGCCCACAGTGTTTCCAACATGGCTGTGGTGTAGATGCATGTGTGCCCTTTACTTTAGTTTTTCCAAATATTACAAGATTTCCAAAAACTGATAAAGCTGAATGGAAAAGTGTGTTTCTGACAACAGGAAGCTGTTTCATGTTTGTAGTTTTAGTGTGTCTCCACCTGCAGGACGTCGGCGCTCAGTGTGGCTGATGTAGTTGCAGGCGTCCTCCAGGTGGAGGCGGTGTAAGAGCGGCAGAATGGCCGCTTTGTGAGCGTTTTTCACGGGGTAAGAAGATGAAGAAGCAGCGCTGAAGCTGTCGTGTGATGTAAAGATATAAAGTGTGAGAGTGTGTGTTGTGACAGTAGCTCCATGATGAGTATGAAAAGACTGAGTCCCGCTGTATTACTCAGGCTGCACTACAGTGTCTATTCACAGGCGCGATCCCACTACTGAGCGGCACGGGGGCTTTGACCTGCTCCGTTTCCGACCTGGGCCGGTGCACCCCTCCTTAGACGACCTGGTGGTCCCGGGCTCCCCCAGGAGCACCATATCGATACCGAACTTAGTGCGGACACCCGATCGGCATAGTCCACTGCAGCTCAGAGCTCCTGAGCTCAAACGGTCCGCCAGCCTCAGCCTCCCGGTAGCTTGGATTACAGGCGCGCGCCACCACGCCCGGCGAGGAAATCTCGAGCTCATAGGACTTTTAACATTGACTAAAGTGACGTCACCATATGGCTCCTAGCGGCGGGAAAATGAAACTGCAGCTGCAGTGATGAAGGCTGATGATGGATCAATTTTCACTGTTTGAACGTTATAGTATCTGAATTTTGAGACATATCTCTTTGTGCTCTACAGATGATGTATCTATTTAAAGGTCCTGTATAATATGCACAACTTTGTTTTCATCACTTGGAAATTAAAATATGTTTTTATTATGTCAGAATGAGCTCTTTATATCTACAGACGCCACAGGTCCTATTGAACCACCAAATTTCTACAGTGGTAGCCCAGAAAGGACAAACTAAACATGAATATATATTCAAATATACACTGGTCCATTAAAGACAAACACATCTTTATGTAATACGTGTGTATTACTCCATCATGTCCTTCAGCTGTCTGTGATTATTTTGTCCAATAATATAAATATGTAACATAATGACATAACCTTTCTGTACAGTAATTTACCATGTTGTCTACATAGCCATGTTTTCAGTAACCTGGCTACCTGTGACTTCTATCTGACACTGATGCATCAGCATCTCATACAGCCAGATACAATCCACCCAAGATTGTTGATGAGAAGGGACAGCAGCATCAGGAGAGCCTCTGTCAGGTGAACAGAGGAGACTTCTTACTTGAGACGACAACCTGTTGGAGCAGAGTGTAACTGCAGACTTGAAGTCAGCACATGTCATTATATATTTTGTGAAAGCAAGCCCACACACACAAACATTGTGAATACAAAACATTTTTATTTACAACATTTTGTTTATTGTTGACACGCAACTTTTATATTATTCAAGATTCTCTTGGGAAGTCCTTTTCTGCCTCAAACAGCAACTGGTATATTTTAAACTTAACATCCGGTTTATGCACCGGGTTAACATTAGCCAGCATGTCCTTGATTACTTCAACAAACCGAGAGTCTGCATTATCCTGTTGAGTCATTTTCTGTCTCTCTTGGTCCTGGTGCACTGCACAGAGGACACAATCTGTGGTGCGAGGAGACGCTGAGGCTTTAGGGCTGGGAACATGGTGCGGCACAGGGGAGAGCAGGCCCGAATGGATGGACTGGGTGGCAGCAGCGGTGAGTAGAGTCAGGGGAGACGGCGAGTCCCTCAACGAGGGTGAAGGACTGCCACAGGATGTCATCTCTGCTGAGGGACATGCTGAGTATGGTGATGGAGAAGGCGTGCCTGGCGCAGATGAAGACACGGGTGGATCATCTCCTGTGGAGTCTCGTGTGTCAAAGTTTCCTGGTGTCCTCTGGACTCTATTGTTGAGTTCTGCCCCATCGTCCTTTAATTCAAAAAGGTACAGTGGTTTATTGACATCAATTATTATTATTTATTGATTCAACCATCCTCCTGCTTACCACTAGAGTGTAGGAGAAGCTACGGTGGCCTTCATGTGCCAAAAGAGGTTGTTGTTACAACCACCTGTTGAGGTTTTTTAAGATACATATATTTACATATTCTCTTTGATGCATTGACTGCTGCTCCCCTGTTTTTTGTTGTGTTCCTCCACTGTTCTGGGCTACTGTAACAAACATGGTGGTGCAAAGTGGCAGGCTCTGTGTAGGAGGTCCCGCTCCATATGTAGATATAAAAGGTCATTTACATCTTTTTATATTTGCCATACTTTTTTTTATCACTTTACACCTGTATATATTTTAATATTTCATATTTATTGCTTGTTTTTGCACCAGGGATATAATGGGAAATGAAAGTTCAATTTTCTCTGTATGCTGTATGTATGTATTTTAAGGTAATAAGATGATTGTATATATCTGAAAACATAGTTATGCATGTTATATTATATTTCTGCTAATAGATCACCCGCAAAGTTACACACTGAGCCTTTAAGAAAGATGTAATTACACTAAGACTGTGCCATAAAACACCTAATGATTACAAGCAAACAAAGCACACTGAGTTAGTTAAACAGGTAGGATATGTAAGAAATTAACCCCCGAAGAGCAAAGGCAAAACAACTAGAAATGATGATATATGCAGTGCAAACACAATATTTGTGCCATAAGCAGCAGATATCATACATGTGAGGTCAGCAGATATCATACATGTGAGGTCAGCAGGATACAGCCTCTTGCGCAGTTGACTGGCTATGAATGAACACATGTGCTACACAAACACAAATAAACCACAATAGAGTCAGAGGAAGTAAATGGCAACATTGTATTTGTGTACTGTACCTCCAAGTTGAAGTTATTGTCCGCCTCTCGGTGTTTAACGAACCGGGACAGCCACTCCAGCTCCACCAGGATGGACGGGACCCCTTTGTTTACACCACCCTTCCCACGAGTCCTCTTCTTGGCTTTGACGAAGCGGTCCCTCGTGTTCTTCCACACCTTACGACAAAACGCCTCTTCTCTCTGCAGTGTGGTGGCTATCTCTCTCCACGACTTTAATGCTACCTGGCTGTCCCTGTGAGCTCGCAGTGAGGGGTCGTACAGGTGTTTGTACACGCGTACCTGTTCGGCCAGTTTACACTCGAAGGGGTCCATGCTGAAATTGTAATTAAGCCCTTGATGTCGTCGGCGAAGTGGCACAGGCGGCGCGAGGAGGGTACGCGCGCCAAAAGTGACGCCATCGCGCTTCTTGCGTCGAGCGCGTAGGCTCGGCGGGTTGTCGGCTGCGCGTGGTCGTGCAACACGCCCACTGCGCGCGCGCGCTGGGCTAAGGTGGCGCCAAACACCCCGGGAAGGAGTGGACCCAAACGCAGTCATGGATAGTCGATGAAAGGTACAGTATATATAGGATTAAGTTAGAGACTGCAACCAACTGAACACTTCTTGAGGTACGGGTAGTAAACATAGACTTTTTAAGGCGCGGGGTCTTATTTAGAGCCCAAAAGAACAGGTAGCCCAGTCCAGAGAGCAGAGGGACAGAGAGAGACAGCACAGCAACAGGTGTGTGTGTGTGTGTGTAGGCTACCTGCTGTAAAGGGTAGGCTAATATATTCTATAATCATAGTTGAAAATCTCAGGACATGTGTAAAGCTGAAGCACGTGGGAGTCTCTTTTCATGTTTAATATCTGACAGTACAGCTGTCAAGATACAGGTGAGAATAGGGCAGAAGTGGTGGAAGAAGAAAGTGTGGCCTAAGAGGCTCATGGTGAAGCGAACACTGCCCGTGAAAGGCTGGTCCAAGCCAAAAGATTTTAAAACATTAGGTTTGTTTTTGCTCTCCAGCCTCAGCTCCCCACTACCAGTTTCATACACTCCAGCCATTACAATGGCAGGAACCTCAGTCAGTGCTAAATCTGCTTTTTTTAAAAAAAATCTGAAGCAATGTTGTCTTTTCCCTCCATTTTCTCCCCAGAGTACACCAGAATGCCTCATTTATGTGTTAAAAATCACGTTTTTTTCTGGGGGAGTGCCCACAGACCCCCCTACAGTACTTTATTTCTTAAGTATGGTGTGTTTGAGTGAGTGAACGACAGAGAGAGGGAGAGAGAGAGAGAGAGCCGGGTCTCCGTGACCGGGAGGGGGATGCTGGTCAGGTGGATGGCTGTAATGTGATAAAATTATTTGTCTAGCTTGTTAACTTTTAGCACAATGCATTTAGGCCCCTGCCCGTGGCTCCAGTGTTCCCCCTCTGCCCTTTGTTACATATCCCACAATACCTTCCCTTCCCTTTGTTCCCTACCCTTTTACATATTCTTTGATCACGGTTGTCTTTCTGTATAAATATGCTCCACTTCATTTGCTCTGGGTCAACTCACTGGCTATCTATCTATCTATCTATCTATCTATCTATCTATCTATCTATCTATCTATCTATCTATCTATCTATCTATGTCTGTTAAGATGTAATTAGGGACCCTTCATATTTTTTTTTTTTTTACCTCACAAAGAACAAGATATCATAAACAGAACTTGATATTGTTTTTTTTTTTTTTTTTTGTAATTTATTTTGAATTGTTTTTGCTTGAATCCTAAAATCAAACATATTATAATAAAAAAAAATATATTTTAAAATTTTAAATTTTTTCTTTATTTTTTTTAAAATAAAGAATTAAAAAATTTTTTTCAAGCATAATGAGCTTGAAGGATAAACCGGAGCTCCCGGAGAAAACCTGTAGCAGTCACAGGGAGATGTTACGATGATGATTGTGACAAACTGCAATGGTGTTTTTTTTTTTTTTTTCAAGCATAATGAGCTTGAGGGATAAACCGGAGCTCCCGGAGAAAACCCGTAGCAGACACAGGGAGCTGTTGATGATTGTGATATTTCAGAAAGTGCAACGATGTTTTTTTTTTTTCAAGCATAATGAGCTTGAGGGATAAACCGGAGCTCCCGGAGAAAACCCGTAGCAGTTACACATTCACTTAAATATCATGGATAATATTCCCTGGCTAATACTGTCTGGGATTATGTCTGAGAAGATGGACTGGATCGTAAGAAAACAGAGAACACCGGTCATCATGAGCATGACTGGTAGCTTCCTGTAGCCGCCCTTGTTGTCTTTTTTGGCACAGGCGTTGGTGATCTTCTCCCGCAAACACTGCACGATAGCAGTGTCCACATGCGGATCCTCTAACACAAGTGCAGTCTCCAGAATCCCTTTTGTGCCAAACTTCTTCTGCAGGTCTTTCTTGACAGCCTTGCGCACTTTCTTGATGTCCTTGATCTCCGGGAGGAAGCCTTTCTTGACAGTGAAACCCTCCATGGTCTGGTCGATCAGTCTCTTAATGTGGGCGCTCACCGCCTCAGGGCTGCGGTACTTCCGGGTGTTATACTTGTGCAGCACGGCTGTTGTCAGCACGATGACAAATATGCGGAGCTTCTCACCTTCTAGCTCAGTTGTAGACTCACAGCTAGAGGGAGAAGGATCTGCAGGCTTCATGTTTACCATTGCTGGTTCCATCTTATTTCCAGAGTCCATTTCTTTCTCAGGGATACTTGGTTCTATTGAGTTTTCCATCAAGTTCTCAGGATTGAGTTCTCTCTTGGTTCTGATGTGTCTTCTGTAACAGAGTCTGGTAAACAGTTTTACTTATATATATATATATCTGGTGATAGTCAAGTGACCTAGGTTTGGCTTTGATGTGTGGCTTTGATGTGTTCCTTTGATGGAATCCTTGCTCAGGTGGCTGTGTCCACAGCGGAACAACAGAAAACACTTGCCTCTGATTGGCTGGTTTCAACTTGTTTCTGATTGGCTGGTTTACTACTAACCAGCCAATCACATTACCAATTACTACTAAGTAAACATTGGAGGATTTAGACAGAATAAAGTCTTCCTGATGAAGATGATGGATACGTGATTATTAGTAAAACATTTTTGTCTTTTATTTTTTTCTGTATAAATGGGACCAAGCAGAAACCTCTGTAGCTATAAAGTGAGGTGACCACTGTAGTGGCAAAAACGGCAGTTCCTCTTCTCTTCCACTTGAGGCTGGCTCCAGAAGTGAGTCAAGTCCCCATGTTAAAGTCACAGCAGAAATAAACATGTTTAAAGCCTGGTACAAAAAACAGTTTTGTTCTCTATCTAATTTCCCTATTCATGACAACTTCACTGATGGTGAATTTCTATTTAAGAAATAGATCTCTTACTGGATCTCTTACTTTCTAAATTTACAGCGAGGAGACAAGCCAAATTAAGGGCCTATAGTACTTTGCAATTAAAAAAAGCTACACACTACATTTAAAAAAAAAAAAAAAAAAAGTTTTGTGGATTTTTTTTTAATGTGGATTGGTAATGTACTTGAAGTGTAATCAAAAGAAACACTCAAACTGACACAGGCTGACACAGATTAACCAAACGAGCAATCCATGGACAGAAAACATTCTGCTATTCTGGATTTTTCATATTTTCATATTCTATTTTATTAGGTTAACTTTACATTTACATGTACTGTAAATTTTATGTACCAACACGAAAGGCTAGATGGATATTGTTTCTAAGCAACATAGTGGGAAAATATACTGAATCTGTAGTTATTCATTTATTGACCTAAAAATTATTTGTTTATTATTTAATTATTATTTCTTTCTGGTTAGAAATACTAGAACCATGAAATGCCATTTTCATGATGTCTGTTTCTTCTTAGAAGTCTCCTCCAGGCTCTTAAACCCCTCAATTCCACAGTGTCCATAGACAGAGAGATACAGTGTAATTGTAATATCTAACCACAAGGTGACTCACCACCCTGCTTTATTGAAAGGCATTTAACAACCCTCCCTTAACTTAAATCCTCTGGGAGTTTTGGTGTGTCAGCCAAGTGTAATGTTGCATTGCGTGGTTGGATGTGAAGGCTTTGGAAGAGGGTCACTGGGGAGCATGAGAGGGGTTTTTGGCACCCTGCTATGGTCCAACAGAGAGAGTGCATTGTTCTCTGACCTAAATTTCTTGACCTGGAACTGCAGGAAAAAAAAAGGTCAGAATGAATGGGACGCAGCAACATGTCTTCACTCTCCACTGCGTCATACTCGCCGGTCAGACCATGACATCACCCAACTGTCAAACAACATTTTCTGACAATTAGCCCCTCTGAAAGGAGAGAAGGGGGCGACGTTATGTGACATATCTGGTCTCAGTTTAACACTAGAAAAATAATGATTCGTCTGCCCATTATACAAGAGATAAAACATCCAAGCAGAGTGGTATAATCTGACTCTGAATCCAGCATATAACAATAACATTAATGTCATATCAGACATTAAATTGCCTGATTTATTACATTTATTAAAAAACGTTCCCAGTCTCCTAGTTAAAGTTGCAATCTCCAAATACTGAGCAATCAATTTTAAATTATTTTTTTATTATTATTATTCAGTTTTCACAAGTGAAAAGAAAAAAAAAATTAAAAAAAATAACTAAATACTAAATAATAACTAATTAATATGTGTAATAAACAAGTAACATCTGGGCTAGGAGTCTACGGTTTCTGATAAATGATTAAGAAAAGGCCTCCAAACATCCAAAACATTCTGTATTTTCGAATTATGCAATTCTAGTTAAATCATAAAAGTCATCTTTTAAAAAACATTTTAAAACCAAACGTGATGAACATTAATAGTATTTTTTTAAGCCGCAACACTGACTAACATCCGTGCCTGTTGGTGTTTTTGCTCTCTGTGTTAAATCACTGTAATAAAGTTTTAAAAACGAAGTAGAGAATAGCCATTTCATGTGTTTATAATAATATTCCTTCCTCTGAAAAGAAGTTCAGGCTCAGTACGTTCAGCCTGAATGAAAACAAGCATAATGCTAAAGTGATAACAAGCTTTAGATTTAGATTAGTAGCTATATATAGGTGTGAAATCGAGGATGGCTGGTATCAATGGTGTAGTATGAGACTACTAAAAGTGCAGTGCTCTCATCTGTACAGTCTGCAATGAGAAACTTGGCAAGAAAAGGCTAATTCTGTGTAATTTATGTAGATGAGTCAATGTAGCAGTTTCCACAGATTGCTCTTGTTGTCTCCTCAAAAAGAAAATTATCTTATATTAAAACAGTTTCTGCACAGAAAACAAACAGGCTGGGCTTTTTGCCTTTGCCTGTCTGTCGCTGATTTCTGCTCCTGAACACAAAATGAACCCTCGCTTCTATCTTTTCCTGCTGAGTTTCTGCTCTCGACCCCACACCACCACACCTTACCCGCAAGAAGCACGTTTCGATGTGACAGAAAGACACATGGATGTCACTGTCTTTGGCCAGCAGGCTCATCAGCATCTCAAACGCATCCAGTGGCATCATCACATTTCTGGGCGTTCCTTGTCGAGGTCCCTCTTGTCATTTTTCTGCGCTCGTGAGCCCGTCTTGCTGCGTAGAAGAGTAGGAGGAGGGAGCAGATAAATCTCATTCTCTTTTTCATCACGCTGACTTCATTCTTCACAGCCCCTTTTGATGAGACAGGGGAGCAAACCTGGGTGGAGTCTGGAGATTTACGGCTGACAGAAGTGTGCAGGCCATTAAAGCCCAGCTCCCTGCTAATGAACAGTCAGTGCAATCACACGGAGAGGAGTACAGTATGTATAGAGCTCATCGATCCAGTGTCATCCGTAGGGACACGTAAGGTGTAGTCTGACCCTATCAAATTAAAGGACAAGAAGATTCACCTTTATTTCCTAATCATGTTGGATTATATGTTGTTATACATGCAGCATGTTGTGTTAAAGTTTCACAGGTACTCAGTCAAAGCAGGATTAAACACTGCTGAGCAGCAATTAGAGAGTCTTCTGCAAAACAGCAACAAAATTCTCCCTGCTCGGTATGAATGAATTGCATCGTACCACCTCCCCCCAACACACACACATCATTATTCCTTTTGCCCCACCTTGGGTATTGACGTGCAGCCGGCAGCCCCAGCTGTTGTTGCCCGGTGATGCAGAGCCCCAAACTGTGCAGCGCGTTGTCATCAGAGCGGCGGTGTCTTGTGGGAGAGCAGAGATGAGTGCTGTAATTAGCGGAGGAACGAGGCTGGCGGCAAGCCGAGTGTTCCTGCGGGGCCCCCGTAGGCCTCAGGGGACTTTAAGGACGCGTGGCAAACCTGTGGGGCACTACCTGTGGCTTTTAGTGCAGAGTCAAAGCGTAATGCATTAGCAAGTGCTGATTTGTTGCATCTAAATGAATGAAAACAAGCATGTTTTACAGACAGTATAGAGAGCAGTGTGGCTCATTATCATCAATAATCATCAATCATCATTGTAAGCAGTAAGAACGAATTCATAATTTATGTCAAGGCCTTGTTTTTCCATCAAATAAGAGGCACGAACATCTAAGAAATAGATGTATTCTCTTTATTATTAGTAGTAGTTTCAACTCAATCAATATATATGTCTAATTTTCCAACCTAATTTAGATTTTAGATATGTGTTTGGAACATTTTCAGTGGTATATATTGTGTTTTTTTCTACCTACTACCATCATTCAGGAACAGACACTTAAAACTTAACTTAACACTTAAATATGGCTTATATTTGCCTTCCAGGATGAACATACATGCAAGAGATGTCAAACAGGTTATAGAGAGTGACAATGGTGACATTACAATCTGGAGACAGAACGTCAATATTAGATAAATGAAGCGCAAACATACGTGAAGAGGATGGATCAGAGAAGACATTTAGCGGTTGCCAGACGCAGCCAAACAGAACTTTGACCGCAAAACCTCAGAAAAGAAAGGACAGCGGTCACACAAAGAGAAGATGCAGTCATCTACTCATCACTCCATTGTAACATGACGTAACAGCAGAGATGACTTTTGAGCGCAAGAGGAGAGTAAAAGAGAGGCTAAACTGAAAGGAGGCAACATTTGAATATGAATTTTACCATCAATAAATTCTCCTCCTCCTAAAATGAATTTATTCTTCTAGCAGTTCAAATCTAGCAGAGCTAAAAGTCAGATGAATCAATTAGTAGAATAGCAGATTAATTGGCAACTGAAAAAAATGAAAATAAATGATAAACCATGATGGTGTTTGTCATTTTCAGACATTTTATGAATGGAACAACTAATTGAAAAATCAAATAATTGCAAGATTAATTGGTATTGTAGCCCTAAACCTGAGAGATCTTGACACCCTACATACATATTAACCGAATCCTTGTTTGAGTTTGTTCACCTGTCTGAGGCATATTTTTATTTTATGATTTTATCATCATACAAAAAACTAATTTTGACCATCACACAAAGCTCACCAAATATCGTATTATTCTTACACGGTGAGCATGTACAATAATAAATTGTGTGTGTGATCCGTCTGTCCATGTCTGCGTGCGCTGGTGTGTGCAGGTGTATGACGGCCGCTTATGCTCCATCTGCGTCTGCTGCTGATGAGTAAAGCCATGAAATAGATCCAGCTGGAGATGTGCAGAGGAGACTGGGGCCTCCTGGGAAATCATCCACACCTCCACCAGCACCGTGTCAACTTCTTTAGCACCCCAGAGAGCTATCAATAAGTGGGTAATTGAATTTTAAGCACAAACAGTGCCGTCAAATGAGCGTCGACGGGTGTGTGTGATGGGGGGGGGGGGGGTGTTTAGCTGTGTGAACATGGTGAGGCTGTCATCCGGCCCTCTGGGGGTTTACACAGGAAGGATGAATGTTTAATCCATTAAATAACAATTACAGCCTGTAATGGTCCAGAGTGGCTGGTGCAGGGGGGGGGGGGGGGGCTGAACTGCTCACGTGTCTGAAAATGAGTTTGCTTCTTCATGATACAAAGCATCCTTACAGCACAGTGTTTGAGTTCACCATGCAGACTGAATAAACGTGTAGACATATGGTGAGTTTAACAACCTTAAGGGAATTTACATATGTTCTACAGTTGAAAACATACACATGTTGGGTGTTTCCGAGGCTGATTCCAGTATATTTAGACTCACTATATTGGACTCCTTTTTTTACGCCAACTAAATAAATAAAAGCTTCAGTGTTTCGTCACAAGGATAGTATGAAAAGTATGGAAGTCCTCAGTGGTCATGCATTCATACACTGAATGATGTTTCCTGCAATGATTTAATATACTAGACTATTATTTTCTTGAGATCTCAAATTAATTAATTAATTGTTCTCTCTGAGAAACAAGAACAAAGTTTCATTACCTTGAGATCACAAGGAAATTATCCCATTCTCTCAGGATAACAACATTTATCATTACGACGTAAATAAATATATTTACATAGATAACTTGAGATCTCAGGAAATTAACTAATTTAAATTAACTCCTTATCACGAGAAAACGGAGGAAATAAAATGTATGAATGTATGACTACTTGGGGCTTCCGTAGAAAGGGCTTTGAAACTGCTTTTAAATAATCTGATTAGGTTAGATAACTTTGTTCATTTCCAGAGGGAAACTGGACAACCAGGTAAATGAATCAGAATAACCAGCAACATTTAGTCCCTTAGTTGGTAAGCAAACAAAATAATAAGTTTTTATGTTATGGGTCTTTAATTTTCTCCGAATTTCTTGAGAAGTTTCCTGATAATAATTATGTAATCTAACAATTAAAGGACAGGTATTGATGATTGTTTGTGAGCAGTAGTTGATTTTCCTTGTCAATAAAGCAAAATATGTGAGCTCAGTAATTTAGAAAATTCCAACATAAACATTTTGTTTTTACTTTGAATATTCTACTCATTGATTTTTCACTGCACTCTTCAGGCCAGCTATGTGACACTCATGCTCTTGATACAAAGAAAGAGCCCCAACGAGGTGCAGATTGCTTAATTAGTATCCCACTTGACCTTTTGCAACACGTGGACAGATCTGCATCATTCATCCATATTCACCATCTCATCTGTGTTGTGTAAAATAACCTTAAAGCCGCAACAAGCTCGTCTTTCACAGTGATGTATGTTCTCCGTGCAGCCATTTTAAAATGGAGGCCACATGTTTTGAGTGAAAATTTGATTTTAGTGTCTCAGTGATGAAGCGACCTTGAAAAATGAGTATATGTAAGTCTAAATGTATTGAAGAAGCTAAATTCAGTGTCCTCCAAACTCCTTTATAATCAAACAACGATGATTTAAATGAAAGGTGATGCCAATACTTTATTCAATCAGCTAATCACTTTTACAAGCAGCTCGTCAGAGCAGAAAACAGGCTCTTGTCTTGAGAGTCAGAAATGAACAGATGTTTGGAGAGATTACATTTTCACGCTGACTGTAAATTAAGTATGTGGACTGCATGACAAAATCATTTTCTGGAGTCTGAGGCTGCACGTGGAAGAAACAACGAAAGGGAGGAAATCATACTAAACACAGGAAAATTAAATCAAATCTAAACTTCATGAGATACTTGAATTCAACCCAGAGAGAGAAAAACTTCCCGTTTGTTTTCCAGTGGAGAACCATGAACCATGGCCTCAGAAGTGGAGATGTTGACTCTTGGTGCTGAAGGTGACGGTCTGCGAAAAGCAGAGACGCAATTCTGAGGTTCCCAAAACGGAGACTCTCTTCACCCTGGCCGCCCCTTGAGTCCTATCCATGGCTGGTGACACAGAACACTGCAGACTGGATAGTGAAACTCCCATGACGTCCCTAACAACCCCAGCAAAAGAGAGAATAGACCCAAAACTCACTGGAGGGATATACTTTTATATATCTCATCTGGCCTAGGAATACCTCAGGATCCCTCAGGGGGACCTGGAATACCCTGCATGGATGGATGGATGTTCCTAAGGTCACTGCTAATTTAAGTTAAGTTTCTGATCATTCATGTCACTGGGAGAAAAATATTCTCGAAAAACTACACTTGATTCGACTCACATACTCTCAGCTTACAGTGACAACGTTCACAGACTTTTTAAAATCATCTGCCACTGACTTGGTGAAATGAATTCTTCTTAGTTAAAGACAAGCTGGTGTTAAATCCAGACCTGAAACAGGCATGAAACTAAGAGATATCTGGGATGTTAGGAGATTAGAAAGATTCGAAGAGCTAAGAGTTCATGTCAGAGTGTATTTTTATCAGTGTGCATGTAAATATGACTAAAAAAAATAGGAAATAAGATAAGTGGGCTAATGTTTTGCCAGTTTACTTGTTTTGCACATAAAAGCTATCATGCTGCTCAAATGCATAAAATAACAATAGTAATTTTGCATTGCTTGATCGGTGTAGCATAAAGTGCCTCTGTCCTCTGGACACACACACACACACACACACACACATACACACACCTACACAGAGTTGTGTCAGTGTGATCGTTAAGTTGCACTCCTGATCCAAAACAAGTTTGCTAGCTGCGGTTTTCTCATGCTGCTCACACAATGGCCTGTATATGGGAGCTGCCTGGTGGCATTGCTTAATTAGGCGAAGAGTTGATTCATTTGCACTAATTGACAGCTAATTAAAGGAGTGAGGGCACATTGAATTGACGTTCCTCTGAGAGGAGAGGCTTTGACTGCAGGGGATGTTAGAGCGAATTATGAAATACTGAGTTTTCTGGGCACCACCTGCCATTAGACATGGCCTCAAACATATGGACCAGTGTGTGTGTGTGTGTGTTTAGTTAAACAGGCTCATCCTACAGTGATGAAATGCAGCCTGTAGAGGCCAGCTGTAAGCAGCTCTGTAAGAAGACAGTGGACACTTACTTTCGGTAACGCGTTCAGTAACTTTTTTGCACATTTAATAACATAGAAGGTGATTCCCTGTTGAGTTTGTGTGTGTGTGTGTGTACAACAAACACACAAACATAAACGGCCATTTAAACTTAAATAAACCTAAAAGTTTCTGATGGACAGTGAAGTAAACAGCTGCTATTAGCTAATATTAGCTCAGTTTGTTAGCTGGGCTGTCTGGACTTTTACCTCAGAGCACCGCAGGCATGTTAGTGTTTGTGAAGCCAGTGTTGCACCAGAACTGGAGCTGGGCAACTGGGCAATGAGAAGAGAGTGACTGAACAAGAAGACGGCAGACAAGAGTAAATCTGGGACTGACTTTTAGTTGTTGCTTGGGGAAATAAAAGGCTGAGCTGGGTTTCTTGCTGTTGGACTAGTAAGTAATATTAGCTGGCTGCTATGTCTAGTGTTGTTGCACTAGCTTTTTGTTGTTCACTCGCAAAAAAAACAATTTCTAGGCAATGTTTCTTCAATATAGTGTGTCACTAAACTCCACCATGGATTATAACTTTGTATTAAACAATTGCCACTTCACATTTTAAAGCTGCAGTAATCAGTATTTTTATAACGACTATTCTTGAGGTGAAAGAGGTCGCTAATAATGACAAACACAGCGTTTCAGTGTCTCATTGTTTTTGTGCTACAGTCTACAACTTCAGTGTTTTGGTTCACTCTGACTGCTCTCATTAACATCAAAACCCACTGTACTGTACCTGGCCAGCACCACACAGTAAACAGACAAAGTTAGCGACTAGCTCATGAACACGGTGAAGCATTTAGCAGCTACAGTGCCAGATATTTCTGGATTTCCGGAGATGGTAGAGAACAGAAATAGAACTAAAAGAAGAGCAAGTCTTTGAGGAGTTTTCTGATAAACATGATATTGACTACATTCAGTAAACCGGTAGATAATATAAAGTAATTACTGATGTCACGTCATGGCCTTAAAGAAACATAACTGCTCCTGCATCTGCTGTTTTAAATGTGTTGGCAGCTCCTCCGGGTTTGAGGACGCAGTCACAGGAGGTTAACACAAGTTGTCTGGAGTCTGAGGGCTGAACAGTGAAGGCCCTGAGTGAGTCGACTCAAATTTGTTCTCTGCAGGAGACCAAGAATAGGCAGTCTTCATGTCTGGTGCTGCCCATGTGAATCAAAAAAAGACAATTAGGGGCTTATTAGGGTCTTGGGGAGTCCGCTCGCCTGCTCGGCCCCAGCTCTGAGCCGCTGCCATAGCTCAAAACAGTCAGGGGCATTGTCTCACCTAATTACGCTGAAATCAGAGGCCCCTTTTTGTGTTGCCACTGCCATGCCTGTCCGATTCTCTTCTCCTGCCTAACTGCTAGCCCCTGTCCACTGTGGAAGTGTGCTAATTAGACAAGAAATGGGCCCAAGTAATTATGTCAATTCTCGTTAGGAGCAACCACAGTGAGATATATTATTTTGTCAAGAAAGTTTTGGAGTCGGTGGGCCTCTCTCCCACGTTTCCCAAAGCATTTTCCTCATTATGCCAATAACACATCTGCACATGGAACAGGGGAATGTGGCACACTCGGCAAGTCAGAGTCCCCGACAAACTTCAGAGCATAAATAGATGCACTCATACAGAAATGGAGACTATAGAACGGCAATGGCATGAAGTTATTGCCCTAATTAATGCTTTGTGCACACAGAGCAAACAGTTGAATCACCAGTGGCACATTGTTAGGACTGTGAGAGCCTTTTGTTTCTTCACCTTAATAGGATGTTTTGATCAACGGCTGTTTGGTGACCCGGCTCTTCTTCTTAAATGCCGAGCTCTGGGAAATGGCAATTAGCTAGATTAAGAGAGCCATTTCTGGAGCCTCAAACAAAGACAAAGATGGATCAGACAGACAGAGCTGGTTCAGAAACTCATCAATGACGCGAACTTCAAATATTTTCTGATTAAAGCGCTAATTAAAATGAATTAACAATCATTTTAATTTTTTAGAATGCATCATTTCACAGAATATTGTAGGATTGGATTACTTGTCTACATAAAGTCAGAGGTCCTGTGCATCATGGTGTTAAGCTTATGTTGTTTTCCTTTATTTATTGTGTTTCTTCCCAAAAGTTGAATCTGGCTCAACTTCTCTCCCAGACGCCGGGGATGTTTTTTGCGGCGTCCGGTTTGCCTGTCCCTGTCTGAACGCCCACTTAGGGGGATCTACTAACAGAAATACTCATATTCAAGTATGTTTTCAGACTTTCCCCGAGCCAGTAAAAACTATAAAACGTAATTAAAAATCTGCACTGTCATCACAAAGCAAGATGTATGGACTGAGTCATTTCATTCATGTAGTACCAGGGGGACCCACACCACTGTACATCCTGTATAACCAGGACAAAAACACAGAAGGTGCCAGTCGAGCAAACAGACAAACCTGGCTTTAGGGAGGGGCCTTGTGCTTGTGCTTTTGTTTTAATTATGGGTTGTTGTTTTTTTTGTTGTTTTTTTTTTGGGGGGGGGGGGGTCCCTGTGCTTCGAGGTGAGGGGTATTCAGTTGGTTGAAATTTACAACCTCACCCACTGAATTTTACTGTACATAAACGGTACTGTAGATTTATTTCCAAATTAACAATCAGACATATGTCTTACAGAACTTATGACACTTATTTCAAAATATTACATACGTGACTCAGTGCAAAAAGTGTTAGTTACCTGTGACACAGCCTGACATTCGCTGGACAAAGTCATGATTCTGCTCCTTCATTGAAAGACCTGAGGCACCATTTTAAAAGCTCATGGAAGTGACCATATATGGTTATACCGGGGCTTTAAGCCCCGCCCACAAAATGGTTGTTAGCCCCGCCCCCTTTACCTTAAAAGGCACTTCAAAGCGTGACATCACAAGGTGTAGGGCCGACACACACTGATCTGGTTTAGTGAACACAATTTACTCACTTAGTTTTTCTGACTTGTTGGTGAAACTTTAATCTAATGGCTTCAAATATCATCCATCAAACCAGAAACATGAGGGATTCTGTGTACTCCCAAAGACAACAGAGTCTTTTTATTACCAGCTCTCAGTCTATATTACACGATAAAGTGATCTCAAGAGCTGAAGAGGCTAAGAGAGAGGCACTCATCCTTAAAACAGAGCGACTGTGCGCTGCAGAGAGACGGCGCACAAATGCTGTGTTGAATAGACTGGGGCTGCCCATCCAGCAGGAACCACTGCCTTCACCTCAGCCTCCACCTGGCCCCAGACAACAGCCTGAAACAAGGGTCCCAGAGAGGAAGATCCTTCCAGTTTCTCGTGTAACTCCTGTACTCCCACCTATCACTCCAGTTACTACGAGGCCTGCCCCACCCACAAATAGAGGCACTCGTCATGGGACATCCGTGCAGCAGGAACCCCTCCATCCCCACCCCCCAGCTGGTCCCAGAAGAAGGCCTCAATCAAGGGTCCCAGGAAGGAAGATAATTTCAGATTCACCTGTCACTGAAGTTATTACAAAACCTACCTCACCTACAACTAGCGAAACCCATTATGAGACACCCCCACAGTTTGTCCCTATAGATGAGAATACAAACGGTACAGCAGCAGAGGAACTGGAATGCCCCGAGGACATAGAGAGGGAGTGGTTGAGAATGTTGCGAGCCCGAGAGAGGAGAGGAAGGGACAGAGAGGAGAAAAAGAGGCTTGCTGAAGAAAACACGTGGGCCCAGTTGCCTGATGGACGGTACACCCAAGCTGAAATCCGTCCTGTTGCATACATCCCCCAAAATGATGAGCTCCCGGTGCCCAAAGTATACGGAGCCTTGACCCCCTTCAAACCTTCTGAGCTGGGAAACTTGAGACACTTCCGTAGACCAACACTGAGGCCTATCGTGATATAGAGCAGTACACTGAAGTGCTAAGGGACTTCAGAGGGCGGCACGGTGGTCACCTCACACACTGTCTCTCTGTGTGGACTTTTTCATGTTCTTACCGTGTCCACGTGGGTTTTCTCCGGGTTGCTCCGGTTTCCTCCCACACTCCAAAAAAAACATCCAGATTAGCTTTGTTAAATATTCTAAATTGATTAAATTGCTCATAAAAAATGAATAAGATAATAAGACTTCAGAGGGCGGCATGGCGGTGCAGTGTTCAGCACTGTCACCTCACACACAGAGACAGGAGTGGCCTTTTTCACGTTCTTACCGTGTCCGCGTGGGTTTTCTCCGGGTTGCTCCGGTTTCCTCCCACACTCCAAAAAAACATCTAGATTAGCTTTGTTAAATATTCTAAATTGATTAAATTGTTCATGAATAAAAGAATAAGACAATGATAATAATGACATCTTGACATTTTCAGATTTTTCCAAATATCACACAACATTAAAGACATATTTAACTTAAAACTGATTTTCTCACCTCAGGTATCAGATCTCTTATATGTTATTATTTTATGATATGTTATTATTTTATAATATGGGCATTTCAACTCCATAATTAGATCAACATTTTCTTATTAATCAGACATTCCTCACACCAATTCAGTAATTAACATAAAGTCTTACACTTTTGCCACTAAATCTGAAATGTTCACTTTTTGCAGTGATTATTGTTTTTCACCATCAAAGGTAATACATTGAGTATCAATACAGTGTCAGATATAACAAGTAATAATAATGATAAAAAAAAAAAGAAAACCAACATTGAATACACAGTACAAAACAATTTGTCACCCACTACTAAAGTACACTTAAATAGAAATATATAAAGACATTCCCTGAAAAGTGCATTTTACACAATGGCTGCCACAGAGCTTCAAACCATGTGTTTTAAAATGTGATTTAATCCATTTGTGACATCAACTAAAAGCTTCATATGACATGACAATAAATGAGAAGACTAAAAGGAGACAGTGGACTTCTCATAGGCCGTTCTTCAGTCCGCTTCAGGATGCAGGTAACAGGAAGTCATGATCAGTGAGATTTTTATTGTACACATTACTGCATTTTAAATGTGGCATAAAAATCTGTTTTTGACTTCAAAATACAACATTTATAAATGACTGTGGGGCGAGCATTCCTGCTGTAACCATGATTTAAAAAAAAGAAATATTGTGAAATTGATGCTCAATAAGGTGTTATTGTTCAAAAAAACATCTAAACAGTTATCTTTAAAATATAACTATATTGTAACCCTGAAGTGTTTCTGACGTGTAATATTTCTATAAAGGCTAACCCTAACTTAAAAAATGGACATTTCCATAGAATAAACACCAGATCAGTGGATTTATTGAAGCATGCTACAGTTTATTATAGACTGGTAATCATTCTCATAACTGCTCCTCAAACTGGCATTATTTATTCCAGCTGCTGGTACATGGGATTTGTTTCTATTAGGCAAAAACATTGTAGCCAATACAGGCCAAAACTATTTTAATCTGTTTAAGAAAAGCTGATAAAATAAAACAATATTAGCTGACATATATTGCCAATTTAACGTTTATGAAATGGGATAATGAATTTAGCAGTAACCAGAAATTAAATGTATGTTTTCACCTAAGAAGAAGGGATGAAACGCCATCAGATGAGAACATCTACAGTCATTCCTTTTCTGTAAATATCTTTATTACAGCAATTAGTTTAATATTCATGCTTTTCTTTAATCTGTGAATCACTTGCTGAGTTCAGATTTGGTGTTTTTCTCTCCATGCTTACTGTGATGCAAAAATGTGTTTCTAGCTGCAGTGTGATCTGAGTGGAAGGATGTGATTCATGGATGTCACACACGTGTGTGTGTGTGTGTGTGTGTGCGCGTGTGTGTGTGTGTGTGCGCGCGCGCGTGCTGTAGAAACCTCATTAGCATAGCTATTGCTATGGCATTGATCTCTTTATTCACCTCTAATGAAATAGCTTCTCATGAGATGCTGAAGGTAATTTAAGTCACTTCACTCTCTGTACGTCTCTACAACATGATTTTTTATTATTTGACATTTTTTGAAGCACATCAAACAAATGGCACTTTTTTTTTTTTTTTTTACACTTGAATACTGACAAATAAAAGCTAAATAATTTACAGTTAACTAAATAACAGTTCACAGTGACAGGCTCTATTATCTCTGGTGTTATGACACAACTTTCATACGTGATATTCGGGATGTTTTGGGCCTATATTGTCTCTTCCTGTGACACCACAGTGCATCTCTCGATCACATCTCAGATCACAAACCAGCAGCCCTTAAATCTGTTGTGGGTTTGCCCGTCACTGACAGCCTGACGCACTGCTGCCAAACAATCCCGGCCGGAGCCACCTATTTATTTATTTATTCATCACCACATGTGCCATTGATGACACTCTTATCTGCGCTTGCATCGTGCGCGTCCACTCATCTCCATAAACTCTCTCTCTCTCTCTGTGCGTAATTATCCGTCCAGATGTCCAAAAGCGTGCCACAAATTATCTCCGAGCGATCGAACCTGCGCAATAATTGAATAATAGCTGATTAGAGACAGAGAGAGAGAGGGATGATTGGGGTTTGAGGTGAAAACTGAGGGAATATGAGAGCATTTTCACCTCATTTCACAAGCCAGTGGGTTTGAATTTGACCTGAGGTTTAAATGAGTGATTTCCCCAGACGTCCTAAAACGTCTGCGCTCTTGAACTCTTCAGTCTTTTTGTGTTTGATATATAAAAACAACTCGAGGAGCTAAACAAATCTGTTGTTGCATTTGCTCCTCTTGTTTGTCTCATATTTAATTGCCACCCCGGTGTGCCCTAAATACCCTGAACTGGGGGGGGGGGGGGGGGGGGGTATTGTGTTGTTTCTCATGTGACCCCACCGATCAACAGATGAGCAGACTGCCACGTTTTAGTGCAAGAAGAAGAAGAAAAAAAACCTAATTAGAATATGCAAATGACGGTGTGGGTTATAAAGGGACGTTAGAGTCCGCTAACGGATCAATCAGTTTGTTGTCCTCCTAATAAAGACGCTGAATTGATTCATTAACTGATAGAGAAATTGGCTCATGTGAGTTTTTATTGGTGAAATAGTGAGGAAGTAGCTGTCATGGTTTGTTGGCAGATTTAGTGGGAAATATTACAATACAGAAACATGTGTCAGTAATTAGATAATAGATTTTTTTAAGGGCAGGAATTAAAAATTAAACTCCTGATAAAATAAAGTGTTAGAATATGAAAACACTTAACACTTAACACTTAAAATATCAACCTTACAAGTTAAATGTTTTATTTAGTAAAATCTTTAGTCAGATTAAATATGATATTTTTGTTGTATTTAAGGTGTGTTTGGTTGCTCGGGACTAAATGTTTTTGGATGAGAACAAACTAAGCTGTAAATTAAGCAGATTTTCCTCGATTTGAGGGGTTTATCCGGATGACTGGATCTGACTCCGGATCAGAAGATCAGCGACAGAAACATGAAGTTACAGTGAAAGTCGAAGTCCTTCTTTCGCTGGTGAACTAATTAACCTTTAAAAACTCTCACTTCCTCTCTCTTTTTGACTCATCTCAGCGGGAAAAGGTCACACAAACGTACGCGTAAAAACATAAATGTGAGTGAAGATGAAGCTTTTTTCTGCACAAATGATGCAAAACTTGTTATTCTTTGTCACCTACAAAAAAATCCATCCACATTTTCAGCAGCTTCTTGGCAAGTAATTACAAATATTCCAGTTATTTTGTCACATTTAATTGTGCGGTGTGTTTGGATGAAGCTTCGCGTAGCTGATGCAAACTTCAGTGTGGTGCCTGTTCCCTCTTGTGATTGGCTGCCGCCTGTTGCCTGTTGGATAAAAAGCGCAGCAGAGAGGTGGGCAGGGAGATAAAGAAGGAGCATCGCAGAGCTCATTGCATCAGGGGACTCTGGCTTTTTTTATTTAATTTGGAGGGAGTAGAAAACAAAAAAAAAAAGTGGAACCACGTCGCCATGACAGGGAAGGAGGGAGTTGTGCTTTCAGACACTGAGAATAAACAGAAATCAACCTCACAAACCAGCGTGAACCACGGGGGGTCCCAGCAGCCACCTCCAGTCTGGAAGATGGCCCCCACGGCGCACCGGCGCACCGGCTTCGGGATCCAGGAGCTGCTTGGCCTCAACAAGGAGCCGCCGGCGGCACCGAGGCGACCGCTGGAGGCTCTGCCGCACAGAGCGCACGTCCTGGCCACCAGGACGGCCATCGGACACGGGGGTCTCGGGGTCGGTATGGGTTTGCTGGGACCAGAGGGAATACACTCGTTTTACAGCCAGCCTGCCTTTCTGGAGGTGCTGTCAGAGGCGCAAAATGTGCACCTGCAGCCGCTGCACAGAGTGGCGCACATGGACGCACAGATGGACGCACAGCAATCCGCCAGCTCCGGTCAGTAGACCTGTTAACTCTGGTAACACACGGCGTGCTGAGCAGAGAGATGAGAATAAATAAATATTTGAATATATAATAATATAATATAAATATCTGTTTGAAGTTATACGTAGCACACATTTATAGCTCGTTTATTTATTCAGTGGAACGACAAAAAAAAGTCTAAACAGTGCAAGTGTGAAAGCCTTCACGGCCCGTGGGCCAATGATGATGATTCACATTTATTCAGAAAAAAATGAAGTTGGAATAATTTTTTAATTATTTTTTTTAAAGGAGTAAATATTACAAATGTGTCCAGAGGCTCTGTAAAATCTAAAAACAACTTCATTTAGTCATTTTATGGATTAAATAAGCATTATACATTTTTTTGTTCTTGAAAAAAAAAACGTTTTTTTACCATCTTACCTGCGAAGTATAATTTATGTTTTATTATTTTTGTTGTTGTTAAGCTATTATTATTAAGATGCTTTATTTATTTATAATGGTTATTATTTGTTGTTGTCTTCTGAGGTTGTTCACTCATGTGTTTCCTCACAGATTCTGATGATGTGAGTCTTTCCTCCGGCGATCAAAAGTTCTCCAAATCCTCCATGAGTCAGAGCAAGAAAAGAAAGAAAAGACGACACAGGTAAAACAAAACAAAAACATAACACATAAATGAAAAACAAGATTATCAAAGGATGAGTTCGTTTTTGTTTTTTTCAGGATTTACATAGGCTGGTATTATCAGTGTAAGCTGCTTTCATTTGGTGTCATCAGTGATAAAAAAAAACAAAATGATTTTATTAGATTTAATTCCTGTAATAATCCTTGTTTGTCTGTGCTCATATGCTCATAGTAAGAAAATCAGTTTAATCAGCTTAAAATAAAAATAGAAATGTCCTGTATAAAACCACTGTGATTTCACTTGTGCTGTCTTTTTAATGCATCATTTCTTTTCTCCTGTTTTTCTGTAATATTTAAGAATATCTTTGAGAGGAAAAATCACATGGCCTGTTTATATATTTGTCTGTATGCTTCTGACAAACAAGGAACGAAAATAGTAATTGTCCTATTTCGTTCTTTGGTCTAATATTGTTTCAAAGAGGAAATAATTCTCATTTTATTCATCTTGATTTGATTATAAATTCAGTGCTGAAACATTTTGATTCGTTTTTTTCTATTTAACAACATTTTCTTTACATCCTGATTTAAATACAAATGTAAAAATATTAAATCCGTTATTAATAAACGGGTATTTCCTCTCACATGTTCTCTTTTGTTGTGCCTGCAGAACCATTTTCACGTCGTATCAGCTGGAGGAGCTGGAGAAAGCGTTTAATGAAGCTCACTATCCAGACGTGTACGCCCGAGAGATGCTCTCCATGAAGACGGAGCTGCCAGAGGACAGAATACAGGTGTGTGTGTGTGTGTGTGTGTGTGTGCAGGATTGAAATGTAGCATGTGAATCTCATAAAACCGTATCTGAAAGTGTGTATTGTAAATTACACAGAAATACGGCACGTAAAAAGCATAAAACTGTATCTGAAATTTCAAATCCTGGAGATGTTTTAATCATCTTTGCAGGGATGAAACAAAACGAACAGAAGCCTTTTTTTAAAGAAATAAAAAGTGTATTTAAGCAAATAATTTCCATCTTTAACACAAACACAAAGTCAGAATGACTTACAATCATAGTAAAAGGGAAGGTGAGGTGATGATGAATTTTTCCAAGAACAAACAAAAGAAAAAGGAAATATTCAGACGTGAGCGAGCTGCTCCATCCTCATCCTCACGACGCCTCCTGCTTTGACATTAGCAGCCAATTCACCCTCTCAGTGTAATTAGTTAATTGAGGAGAACTTATCACCTCTTTCCCTGCGAGAGACAGGCCGCAGCTCGGAGATGAAATGATAACTACATAGAAATTAATTAGCGCAGGTCAGCGGCTGAGCGGAGGCCTCTGCCTGGCTGCTATGAGCATTTTAATTTCCCGTGATATTTGACCGCCTGTCTCCCATCGATCGAGCCTGGAAATTAACTTATTTTTCAATCAGCCTCTTCGCCCCCGGGGTCACCTCTCTCTCTCTCTCTCTCTCTCTTCACACACTTCACACACAAGTGAAGACACACACACACACACAGAGTCATGCACACTCACACTGTCAGAAAGCATGATTGCTCATCTGAGGCCCATCTTTTTATGAGATGGAGGTTATCATCAGATCTACCTGAATAGCTTTCCAGGCTCGGCTTTGATCGTTTTTAATTCCAGGTCTGTGAGAGACACACACACACACACACACACACACACACACACACACACACATTCCACACCATTCCCTACAATCTCATCCCGCCTCCTCGGCCATTTTAGGATGCTCATTTTTTCTCTGTTTTCCTCATCCATATTCACAAGCTTGCTGAGGCTATTACAAGGTCCGGCTTGGTGGAAATCAATTTAGGCACTTGAGAAGCCAGAAGGAGATTAATGCACACACACACACACACACACACACACAATGAGAAGAAGACAACATGTTGTATAAATGAAGCAATGAGGAAAAAAACAGAAATATTAAACACTGAATTTAAGGAGTATTTTGAAGAGCACGCTTATATTTAGAGTCTATTATGGTCCTAAAGGTATGTTCATGAGCAAAACAAGACCAAAGAAAATGAGCTCTCTTCTTCATGAGCAGCCTTTTTTCTTTAGGCCTCCAGCAGATGTCATCGTCCCACTGATATTTAACTCCACAGAATAAAAGACGGATTGTCACAGCAGTATAAAAAAAAAGGGGGGGGAGTGTAACAGAAGCTGACACAAAATGATAAAAGAAGGGAAAAGATGACATTATGAAACTCGCCATCGCCACCATTAAGGCGAGAAATTGATGCATGTGAAACAGTAACTGGTGACATTATTTTAAAAAGATTTTTATAAGATGCACGCAAAAACTCTGCTTTGAATAATTTGTGTCTGATGTTTTTTTTCCACAAAAAGCTAAGTGATCTTGATAAAAATGGAAGAAAAACAAAATCTGCAAATGTTCAAATACTGTTCATTTCACTACGACTAACTACTAAACACAGGATGCCTCCTACCTCAATGTTTTCATCCTGGTGTGAATTTAAATCTTTAACTTAAAGAGAAACGTTCCCCCTTCTGCAGATTAACGTGAATTCAAGTCTTCTAATGTCAAACTTTGCACAGTGAATTACAAACATCCAAGTGAAATACTGTAACAGCAGAGGAGGACTTTAAATCATGTTTTGTTACAGTCCCAATCGTAAAAACATCAAATAAATGTGAAGTAATCTCAAATCTAATTGTTCTCTGACCTTCATGTTTCCAGGTGTGGTTTCAGAACCGCAGGGCCAAGTGGAGGAAGAGGGAGAAGTGTTGGGGTCGTAGCAGCGTGATGGCAGAGTACGGCCTGTACGGAGCCATGGTCCGTCACTCCATCCCACTGCCCGAGTCCATACTCAAGTCAGCCAAGGAGGGCGTCACAGACTCCTACGCTCCGTGGTTACTAGGTAAATTGTTACAGAAATATATTTGTTATTTTGTCAAGTGGAAGAATTGTATTTTATTACTCTATAACGAGTCAAAATACCTGCAGTGTGAAAGGATTTATGATCTTTTATTGATCTTGAATGACCTGTAGCAGAAACGTCTGGCAAAGAGCTAAATAAGTCAGATATACAGCAGAGCAGCTTCGTCTGTCACTGAGCATTTTAAAAAGAAGTATCTTACACTGCCAGAGATATCTTTGCAGATGCATTATGGTCATTTTGTACAAAAGGGGGCCGGTGAAAGTCATCTATATTCCTTTTAATATCAATATTGAGGCTCCGTCTTTGGCACACATACAGATAAAATGTTTTTATTTTGTGTTACTGTCTTTCCAAATTTTAGCTACTGCACTATCGATCGACATAAATGCAATTATTCTCTATTAGATTTTCTCCTTGTGTTTGAAAATGGTGGATTAAGATGTAGTCTCACAGCAGGAAGCAGGCAGCTAAGCCTGGCTCATGTCCGGAGCCAATAAAAGTGTCAGCATGTCAATAAAAGGTAGCAGTCGATACAGTGATAATCCTACTTAATCAGGGCAGATTAGACCAAATGTCCTCTCTCGCCTCATGTCAATTGATTAGTTTAAATCAATTAGGAGGCTCTAATTGAATAAGAAGTCCCATCCATTTATCTATTCCTTCATCTCCTCTTTCAATGTCAAACTCCTCAGAACATGCACAATCTCATACGTGAGAGAAAAAAAACTGTTCTTTTATTATAAATTCATCAATACATCTGCGATGAGGATACTTAAACGACAGCTCTGACCCTTTTCAAAAGTGCTCAGTCCTCCTCTGCAAACTCTAATAAACATCCTCTCCCCTTCAGGTATGCACAAGAAGTCGGTTGAAACCACACACACCTCTCCAGCGCAACCCAGCAGCCTGACACCACCACCACCTCCACCGCTAAAGGAGAAACCAGAGGACAAAGCGATGGAGGAAGACAACGAGAAACACGCGAAAGACACTAACTCCCCGATTTCTAAAGAGGAGCTGAGGGAGAACAGTATTGCTGCGCTGCGAGCGAAGGCACAGGAGCACAGCGCCAAGATGCTCGGGACAGTTTCTGACAGAACAGACGGCCACGTAACGCAAAAACAGGAAGCGGAGGACAAGCCGGCGGAGAGCGGAGAAGAGTAACTGAAAAAAAGGATGCGAGACGGACTGACGGTGAAATACCTGCAGGGTGGAGTCTGTAAACATTTCAAAGAAGTCTTGTTTCATTGGTTGAGCTGAACTTTATTCTGATCAAACCTTCAGAGCAAATATATATATACATGATAAATCATTCTCTTCACATATGAGGCACTCAATCAATGAGATTATTTCTGCTCTTGCTGCTTTTAAAGGTCCGGTGTGTCAGATTTAGAGGACTCTATGGCAGAAAGTGAATATAATATTCATAAATATGTTTTCATTAGTGTATAATCACCTGAAAACATGAATTGTTATGTTGCTGTTACCTTAGAATGACAGTTTTATATCTACAAACGCTGTTCCACAGAGTCCGCCATGTTTAAACCCAAGCATCAACCTCTGTGGCTGTGAATGTGGAAGTGCCAAAAACTGCAGTTCCTCAAACGTCCACTTGATTCTCCCTAAGTCCCCATGTTAAAAAGTCCAACTTCACAGCAGGAATAAACATGTTTACAGCCTGGTACAAAAAACTGTTTTGGTCTCTATAGATAATTTCCCCGTTCATGACAACTGTACTGAGGGTGAATTTTTATAGAACTCGCCTGTTCAAATTATAATAAGTCTCAAAGATATATGGAATTAACAGCGTGGCTGCTTTAATTGACACGTAGGTGCCGTTACAGATGGCCTGTTTGAGCCCCCAGGCAACATTTGGCCCGCCTCAGGTCAATCCACAGATTTTGAGCTTCAAAACTCCAAACTCGCGCTGTCCATTGTTTTACTGTCAGCCCAGAAGAGACAAATAAAGCACTGGTTCTTCTGGCCATCAGCAACTAAACCACTAGCTGCCATTAAATCCCACATACTGGACCTTTAAATATTTGTACGGCTAACTGAGCGCAGAAATGTTCCTTTAACACTTACCACAGACGTTTTGATATGCAGCAGTACTGTGATGTGGCAGCTACTTCATGCAACAGTGTGGATAAAAATGGTTTTTGGAAGAAACGACTACCCTGCCGGCTCCAAAGGTCAAAGCGATGACTGTAGCCTCTGATTCATTTCACAGGAAAGTCCACAGTTATGTATCGAACTTTGACTTTGAGCTGTTCCAACATTTGTGCTGTAAATACTGAAAATACTTAATGCTGTGTACTATTATGTACAGTTATGATCTGTGTTTGTCTCTGTATAAATGTAACTGTAGCCTATAATTAAAAGTGACTGATATTTAAAGCCTCTCCTCCTCTCTAAAGTGTGTTTTTCTTCTTGTTGTCTTCTTGTTGTTCTTGCAGAGTATAAACTTATCCCGTGTTCAACTTTTAAAATCATTTGCATAGTCATATATTCTGGAGGAGGAAAGAGGAACTGTCTAAGATGATTGTGATTGGAGATGATCTTTGTGTGTTACACAAATAGAAACTTTCCTAGATGTTGAAATCCAACAGCACTACGACAAAAAGTGTCGACACCGGGGTTTGTACCGCCCTTTAACGTTGTATAACCCGATCACTGCTCCAGCCCTTCCTCTTCGGAGTTTCCAAAAAGTTCTCTTTCGTTTTCTCCTGACTGAGCAAAGTAACTTAAAAACTGCCCGTTATCGGAGAGCTCTGAAAACAAACGTCCGCGTAACACGGAGTACTTTCTCTGTCAGGATGTGGTTGCCGTGCAGATGCGCTTCAAAGCGCGTCGTTGCTTCCTTCAGTCGTCGGGTTTTCACTTCTTTCTTCCATGTTTCGGGTAGAAAGAGATGTAATGTGGCGGCCTTCATGCCGGAGGCTGCGGGGTTTGAAGGGGTTTCGGACTGCTCATCGCTGCAGGAGTTTTCCGTCTCCAACAGTGAGAGCTTCTGGGCCGCTGTGGCACGTCAGAGACTCAGCTGGATCAGTCCTTTCCACACGGTGCAGGACTGTGATCTGAGCCGAGGCAAGATCAAGTGGTTTGAGGGAGGGAAGCTGAACGTATCCGGTAAGATGGTCTTCACATTTAAACGGAATCAGAAGTTTGATTTGATGGGAATAGATTGTTAGAGTAAATTGAAGGCATCATCATGTAAACTGATCACTGTCAAGTCCAAACAGTGCCATGAACGCACCATATGCACCATGAACGCTGATGTTGTTCTGGTTTCTTGGGACATGCAGTGAACTGCCTGGACCGCCATGTGCACACCTATCCCGAGAAGGTGGCCCTGATCTGGGAGAGAGATGAACCAGGGTCAGAGGTCAAGGTCACCTACAGGTCAGCATGCAGGATTTGTGTGTGTCTCTGTGTGTGTGATCCTCCTTCTTTGGCCTCATATAGTTTAATGTGGTCCATCTCTCCACAGGCAGTTACTGGAGATGACATGTCGCCTGGGCAATCTCTTAAAGCGGCGTGGCGTGAAGAGGGGGGACTGTGTCACCATCTACATGCCTCCTTGCCCTCTGGCTGTGGCGTCCATGTTGGCCTGTGCCCGTATCGGTGCGGCACACAATGTGGTGTTTGCAGGCTTCAGCGCTGACGCCCTCGCCGATCGAATCAGAGATGGTGAGGCTCATCTACAGAGAGAGAAATGACAGCTTTAACAATGGGCCAGATCACTATCTGTGATGTGAAAGGTGTTGCTTGTCGTGAAGAACCCACAGAGAATTATCAGTTCCTCTCATCTCTGCAGAGTATTTTAGTTTCTTTCAGCTCTTTGTTTTGATTTTACAGCCCACAACTTTACTGTCAGAGTTGTTGTCCAGCAGCAGGCAGGCAGAAAAAGCTCTACAACCTAGCACTGGAGAAAGAAAAAGTTAGCAACTAGATGGTGAACGTAGTGAAGCATTTAGCTGATAAAGAAACATTTCTAAGGAGAGGGTGGAGACCAAAAACGGAGCTAAAAGTAGCAAATATTAGACCACCAGATGGCCAAAAACATGACTTAAAACTTTAAGCAGGCAATGTTGTTGTTGGTCTCACAAGACTTATTACTGTTCAGTCTAGTCAGATTTCCTGAATCAAAAGATTATGATTGGTCACTTTTCACCTTTTTTTCATAAACTTTAGACTTTTTGTCTTTTGTGATACGATCCAAACACAGTTCAGAAGCCACCTCAGCGGTCTGATCTCATATACGCAATCACATTTTCAGCCCAGTCCAGCACAGTCATCACGGTGAACCAGGGCGTCAGAGGAGGTAAGGTCATCGAGCTGAAGAAGACAGTGGACACGGCCGTGCAGAGCTGCCCGACAGTACAGCAGGTGTTTGTTGCTATGAGAACAGAGAATCCGGTCGCCATGACAGCCAGGGATGTCGCCATGGAGGAGGTGAGAGAACATAAAGAAAATCAGAGTTTGATTAAGATATTAATCCGCAGCTGCACCGTGTCCTTTGATAAACAAAGGTTTTAACCAAAAAATTAAGAAAATCAACTAACCTAAATTACTGTCGACGGACCGATTAATTTTTTTAGATTAAATGTTGATTCTAGCAGTCGACAGTCTTACAGGTCCATTAGTAGCTCTTCTGTTCTGGAGCTTTCTATTGAAGAAAGATGACACAACAACTGGGCAAAGAAGAAGAGCCTGTGATGCAATAGAAAGCTCCAGAACAGCATCAAATCAGCTCTAATCTTAGTTCTTATATGTGTTTAAAATATTAGTTTCTTGCATCTGTAGGTTATACTGCATGTGTTACATGCTATCAATCTACTGTTCATCACTAAACAAAAAAAGATTTCTCCTTAAATGCTCCTTCAAATTCACCGTGTTGTGCAGGAGATGCTGAAGGAGGACGTGGTGTGTGAGCCAGCTGCTATGGACAGCGAGGACGTCTTGTTCCTACTTTATACATCAGGCAGCACGGGGAAGCCCAAAGGACTCGTCCACACTCAGGCTGGATACCTGCTGTACGCCGCCCTCACACACCGGGTAAACATCAAACACAACCTGTGGTGCCTCTTGAATTGTATTTTTTAATCTCTTTTTATTCAATCGCCCCGTCAATCTTCCCTCTCATCACCAGTATGTCTTCAGCTACCACGATGGAGATGTGTTCGGATGTGTGGCAGATATCGGCTGGATAACAGGACACAGTTATAGTGTTTACGGGCCCCTCGCCAACGGGGGAACAACTGTCCTGTTTGAGAGCACTCCTATTTACCCTGACCCAGGTACAGACGTGAGATAATGTATGAATGTATCAGAGGGATCAACAAATTAATGATAAATACAGGATAACAGTAACATTTGTTGTAGCCTTAAAGTGTGTAAAGTGTAAAATGTGTTCTCTTGTAAGTTCTCTGTCAAGAGCTCTGCATGCTTCTGTCTCTTGTCTATGAATAACTGTTTACATTTGAACTTGAACTTGGCTTGTCCACACTAAAATTAGGACTCCTGTATACACAGCAGCCAGGACAGAGTCATCATATCAGTCACCATGTTATTATCAAGGAGGAACTGTTCCCAACACTGGGAAAGGTTCAGTGTGACGTTAATCTTCAGCCTACAGCTGCAGTTTGATCTCCAGTTTCTGATTTTAGATTTTTTTGGATCATATTCGTGCCTTGTAGTGCGTCTCAAACACTAAACATGTTTTGTTCACAGGGAGGTACTGGGAGACGGTTCAGAGACTTAAGATAAACCAGTTTTATGGGGCTCCCACGGCGATCCGCCTGCTGCTCAAGTACGGAGACCAGTGGGTGCACAAATACGACCGCTCCAGCCTTAAAACTCTCGGCTCTGGTACGCCAAACATGATACTAAGAAATACTGTCACGATGAGCTCAGAAAAGAAGTTTAATCTCTCCCTTTTTACAACAAGTAGCATAAGCAAACACACAATCCGCAGTTTAACCACATAGTCTGTCCCAAACTGTCCACTGTAAACATCAACATAACGAGCTGCAACAATTAGTTGATTAATTGATCATTTGTAACTGTTGTAGCCAACAATTTTCATAATCGATTAATCGTTTTGTATTAATCGTAATTATAATAATGAATATAATAAACCAATTTTGAAATTTAATTTGAAAGTGACTTAAATCAGGTGCAACAAGACGAGTTGGTCAACAGATGTAAGACAGATGACATTGGTCGTCAGTGTTTGTTACCAGTCAGATGCCTTTCCTCTAAGCACACATGTGTAACATACTTGAACCATACTGAAAGTCAAGCCTGGTTGGTATGTCAACATGCCTCAGCAGCAGGCACCTGTTCCCCTGAAACAGGAAGCTTATGAATGAAAACACAAAGCTTAACATAAAGAATTCAATCCTGATTAACACAGACGTCTTTCTTCACTCGTTTTCTTGTTTGTTTGCCTCCATCATCAACTTACAGTTTACAATATATAAAGATATACAATGCATGACCACCTAATGTGATCAAAGCTGTCCTTGTCTGTGCACAGTTGGTGAGCCCATCAACACCGAAGCGTGGGAGTGGTACCACCAAGTAGTTGGGGACGGACGCTGCCCTGTGGTGGACACCTGGTGGCAAACAGGTAGACTAGAGACCATCATCTACACACCTGTAAAGTTTTGTGAATGCATCTTGCTATCGCATTGACAGTCTGAGTACTGAGTACTGAAAATCACCTGGTAGTTCTCTGTTACTAGGTGTCTCCATATTAGTTTTGTAGGTATTTAGTCATAAACCAGAGTATCAGACAAACAGAACTAAGACCTTGATATGTCTAAACAAAGTTTCATGGCAATCCATCCAAAAGTTGTGGAGACCTTTCACTAAAAAACAAAATGTCAATGTCTAGAGTCTAGAGGAAAGGTCAAGGGAACCGGACCGTAAATTTTGTATAAAATTTCATCTCCCTACAAGAGTTGTTGAAGTATTTCAGTCAGGACTAAATGAAAGCGAGCAGACCAAGATAGCAATCCTTAAAGCCACAACACTAATGTGACCACCAAAATGGTTAACCATCTCGGCTAACCAACCAATTTGACCGTATTTTCACGTTTGCTTATAGAAATTGTGGGTTGGTTTATTTTTCAACTAATCTTTCAGTGCTAATGCCACTTACATGCTTACATGCTTTAATGTTTAACGTGTTCTTTCTTGTGCTATGTTGTCACCCATTTCAAATGTATTGTGCTCCTGCTGAACTTTGTTTAGTCTTTCATGCTGTGAGTCCTGTTAGCAGGATTAAAATCCCTCCATAACTCTCAGCCAAGTTCATAAACTCTTCCTCATACAGCCGCGTCTGCAGGCATTCGAACATCAGAGCAAAGTCTGCTCGGTCTTTCTAACAATAACAGTGTTACGTAACATCGTAACCGTGGTCGTGGCTGCGTATACGTACAGCTTAATAGAAAACGTGAGCGTGTACATGTACGTTACACACACACAAAAAAACAGGAATGTTTTTATTCCCTCTGGACCAAATCAAACCAGATGTTTTCCTCTTCGAGGAGAACATCTGGCTTCAAGAAACAACAGGCATGAACTAAATCTCAGCTTTTACTCAATACTGAATAACAGTTAACACCAAGTGTGTAGAGAGAAATGCAGATAGCAATAGTTTCATCCCGGTTTTCTTTTTGTTTGTCAAAACGCTCACAAAAAAACTATTGAGTTTTGGACATGTTTCGACCACAGCAATGCAAATGTTGCTGCCAAAAGAGCCACGTCACAAGACGGAGCACGCTCATCTGCAGACACTCAGATCAGATCAGGGGAGTCTTTAAAGTTTGAACACTGACCTCCTCTGAACCCCACAAAAATGTAAATTTGTGCTTTGGTTTTAGTTTTTAAAATAGTTTGAGCTCTCTTCAATAATTATGCGAAATAGAAACTATATTCTGTATACTGTATTTATATAACACCAAATCATGACACTTTATGCACTTGTTTTTATAATATTATAAACAGAGACTCAACAATTGCCACCATAAGCAAGCACTTGGCGACGGTGGCAAGGCAGAAACCTTGAGCAGAACCCAGCCCATTGGTGAGCGTTTATCTGCCGAGACCAGACTTTACTGACTATGTAGATTGTAATTGCACTGGGTGTGACAGGGGCAACAAAACTATCCTTCACCATTCACACTCTGATGTCACTGCAGAATAACTCCTATTCCTCCAAAGAAGTTTGTGATGAGACATAATGACAACATGTTTGAAATCAGCTGATGTTGCTAATAAAATCAAATTTGCGGATGAACACGGCTGACACGATGCGTTTCATCCTCAGTCTCTTCAGATTAGATTAAGTAATGACCAAATGGAGCAAAGCTGCATTAATTACCATACAAATGGCAAAAGTCTATAATTAATTGACGATAATTACACAGATATGACCCAAATACCCTACTTCAGCAAAAAGGATTATATTATTATGTTATTTTCCTGGACCAGTGTTTCCAATTAGGACTAAGTGGCATTATTCATCAAATGACATTTGGTTGATCTGAGAGCAAGTAGCCTGTTTAGACAGAAAATTAGATTTTGATCCGCTGTTGGCGTACGGCCTCCATGTTGGATCATACAGGAGACTAGAGAGGTGAGAGGATGCAGGAGGACAGGACGTGTTAAAGAACCTAACGTTAAGAAAGAGACAAAAAACAACCGAATCAACTGAATACTCCTCACCTCACCCTTCCTTTTCAAGCAAGAATGGCTGCCACTTCAGCATAAAATTGCGCAAGGCGGTGCAACATGTATGTATCTTTGCAGATACGAAGAGCTCATTCTAAAATAATCAAAACAATGATTTAGGTGATTAAAACATAACTATACATATTAAACTCACTCAGATGTGAGAGTGGTATCAATCTTGCTAAATATGAAGCTACAGGCAGAAGCTTAGGTTAGTTAGCTTAGCATAGTGTCTGAAAACAGAGGGGAACAGCTAGCCTAGCTCCTATCTCAAATTCCTAAATGTTGAACTATTTATCATTTTTTCAAATGTTGAACACTGTCATTCATTTTTCAAGAGGCTGAGCTGAAAGTGTTGATTATTTTTGTGGGCGGGGGGCGTCAGTCCAGAAGTCTCACGGTTACAGTTGATTTAAACAGGATGCCGGCTGCTAATGCTATTGTGGGATCATCTGTTGTGTCCTACTTTATAACGTGTCCCCTCTGCTGTCTCCAACACTGGTGCCACCAACACCACCAGGCGGATTACCGGGCAAATCTAATTGCATTTAATTTACTTAGTATGGCTGTAATTCCACTCTGTACATCTGTAGCCATGAGAAAGGCTTGTGCTAGATTTACAAACTTTATATTCGGCTACTCTCTCCTCCTCTGTCACTTTCATTTGTCTGCTTCAGTGCTTTTAAAAATAATGATTTGCAGCATTCCTGATACTCCAGTTCTTTGTCTTTCTGGAGGGTGTTACTCTGTTCTGTGTGCATGTAGAACTGTGTCAGCCATCTTCAGTCTTTTACATCCACATCAGACATTTTAATTCAACCTCACTGCTTTGCTTATGTTTAAATTCTAAGTCTGATAATAATTTGTTTTTGTATCTGTATTAAAAAGAAACCCCAGCATGGCCTGTTTTTATAGATTTATGTCTTCAAAAATGGACAAACACATTGTTGGTTTTGGGCTTTTTATAGCATTTGTTGACAGTAAGAGAAATAGGATTGCATCATCTTTATAATCTGCCTTGTTTTGCTGTGTGTTCTCAGAGACAGGTGGCATCTGCATCACCCCAAGGCCATCAGACCCAGACGCAGAGATTGTCCCAGGAATGGCTATGAGACCTTTCTTTGGCATTAAGCCCGTGCTCATGGACACTGAGGTGTGGTGGCTCATCCCAGCAAATGTTGGATAGCTGGGAAAACAGCCCACGGGGAGGGTCAGATTAGGATTATAAAATAGTCACCAGCTGTGTCACTTTTGATACTCACCCTGCTCCCATCCGTCAGTCTCGCTCTGAGCGTGCCAGACTCTGTTTTAAATCTCTGTCATACTACTTTGTGGCTGTTCAGTAGTAGTAGCACAGATTGTGCAGACAGTTGGAGTGGTGATCTGTAGCATTTTGAGAGTTTCAATATTCACAGGATTTAATGTGACACTGAATATTCTGTATGTTTTGTCCTGCACTTCTAATAGCTCTCCTTGTTTGCACTTGTGACACTGATTTATATCTCAGCTGTTATTTTGCTGTCCTCGTTTCTTCCATTAACATTTATCACTGTTGTTTCATTTTCTTCAGGGAAAAGTTCTCACCTCCAATGACACATCTGGAGCTCTGTGTATATCTCAGCCTTGGCCCGGTATGGCCCGAACCATTCATAACAACCACCAGAGATTCATTGAGACCTACTGTCAGACTCACCCTGGTACGATGTGTTCAAGAACAAACTGTTCCTCAACTCTCACTTTCTTATTTTTTTGTAGGTCTTTTAATCTGTTTCATCTTTGTACCAATAGGTTACTTCTTTACTGGTGATGGTGCATATCGCTCTAAGGAGGGGTATTACCAGATCACTGGTCGCCTTGACGATGTCATCAACGTGAGCGGACACAGGATTGGGACAGCAGAGATAGAGGACGTGGTGGTACGTCTACGAGCATTGCTTGCTACATTAAAAAACATGTCATTAGCATGACTCTGATTGTGATTTCTGTAACAGAATCAGTGCCCTGCAGTAGCTGAGTCTGCTGTCATAGGATACTCACATGACATCAAAGGTCAAGGTGGGCGAGAAATCTTTTTTTTTTTCTTTTTTTTTAAGTGTCAAAAAATGTGTTTCCCACATTATGTAGTTCACTGACAGTTTCCTCTCTGTGTCGTCAGGTGTCTATTGCTTTGTAGTGCTAAAAAAAGGTGTTAAAGATGTTAAAGAGGCGGACCTGTCCCGGCAGCTAAACAACATAGTGTCTCAAAAGATTGCCAAGTATGCCTGTCCAGACTACATCCAGGTACTTCTGTCTCACTAACTTTAAACTCCAAACAGACATTTAAGACTAACTCGTGCAGTACTTAGACCATTGTTTTCTTTTTTGGTTGTTCTCGCAGTTTGTCCAGCGTCTCCCAAAGACACGCTCGGGTAAAATAATGCGCCGTGTGCTGCGGAAAGTGGTGGAGGGAGACATGAACGGATTGGGTGACCTCAGCACGCTGGACGATCCTGCAGTGGTTCAAGAAATCATCCAAGGTCACTCTGAGCTCTGCGGTAAACAATGACAACCGTGATGACGTGTTCTGAGACTAAAAATAAAGAGGGATGTGAAAGAGACACTTTCCATTAAATTTAACCACTTAGACCAAATATTGTTTTTTATTGTACATAGGCACTTTTATGAAATCAAGTAAACAAGTAAACATGAATAATTTACAGATATACTCCTTTCTGAACAGGAGTTACACAGGTCGGAGAACATTGTGTGTTTTTATTACAAGACTGTAACCCATAATCCAAATGTAGTGATTGTAAACATAACACAATAAACAAATGTAATCTCACATAAAAGTGCACAATATTTACAGTCTAAAGTGTCATTTTTTCCACGATTTATGGTCAAGAATTTATGTGTTTAATATATTTATTAGAATAATTGCAAAGCCATCTAAAACATTTGTTTGGCAAAGTCTTTGGGTCTTTCACGTTTTGGCTCTACCTTGTCTTTTTAGGAAAGATGTTGCACTCGTACCCATTTTAGTAACCTCGTATTCAACTGGTGAAAAATGTTATCCTCTTAAAACTTCCGTGGACATGGATACATACATACATGAATACAAACTGGATGCGTTTGTATGGAGGAACTGGGTTTCACAGTACCTCGCTGAAGAGCGCTTGTGTGTTACTAACTGAGGAATTCAGGAGGGTTTTTCTCTTCTCAACTCCCACACCGATACTTCCTGCACGTCCAGGATTTCAAAGACACGTGGCTTCTTCTCTGAGACTGAGGCTCCCGCTGCCTCCTTTTAGCTTAGTTAACTCCCACCGGCCTTCTCCACACAGTTTCAACTGGACATCGTGGTACTGGGAGAGACAGAAAGACACAGTTAATATGCTCATCGTGGCTAACAGTAAGAGAAAGAGGGCGTAGGTGTTACAATGGCCTCAGATGAAGCCAAGCCATCTTTTCAGTTTAAAGCTGGTTGATAAATGTGTGTTGAGCATACCTTCTCCAGGCTCTTACGGTGTCCCAGACTGACCAAAGTCATGCCCAACTGTTTGCAGGTTCTGTACAGCTGTGCTTCTGCCTCCTCCTCTAAAGCACTGGTGGCCTCATCCAACACTGCGAGGACAAGATGATACAAATCATTAGTTTAAACTCTGCTTGGGTCACCTCTAACACAAGATAACGACATGCAAATGTTTTACGTCTGAAATGCTAAATTTAGGTTTTAAATCAAAGACAGTGGGCGAGACAGTGCTGTGTCAGAATCACAATAGATTCCTCAGATGCTTTAATGAATACATTAAAAGAAATCCGGAACAATTCACCTGCGTATTTGGGCTGCAGGTAGAAGAGTCGAGCAAAGCAGAGGCGCTGCATTTCACCTGGAGACAGAACGTCATACCTGTAGAGAGAAACAAGCATCAATTTGTAGAAAATTTGAGGGATAACAATAATAACACAATTTGTGAGTGTTTTCTTCTTCTTGTATTCTCATACCAGTTCCAGTCCACTGTTTCATCCAGCCCGCCTGTTCGCTTCAGGAGACTGGACTGGAAGACACACAGAAGACTGATTAGAGATCAGTGGACGTTCAAATGTAGAATTATCTAATGAAGTATTTAAAATAATAGAAAAGTACTATACTATAAAATAAAGTCACTCACCACTCCAGCTAGTTCCAGGAACTGTATAATCCTGTCATCGTCTACTGACCCTGAAAAAGGAGCTCACATTTCAATCGATGCAAGAGGCAGCACCAAGAATAAAAAAACAAGACCAAGAAGTTTAGATTATATGAATATAAACAATGTGCCTATATATATCCCTCTGATCTACAGCTTCAGTGGTATTATTATATAAATAAGCTGCTGCGCCCTCATACACATAATGTTGTTGTTGCATTTGAAACAACACGTTTCTCTGACTTTCATTGTTAAATGTGGTACATCAGTGTTCTAGCAGTCTAAATAACAGACAACATGTTAACTTGTTTTGTGCTTTTATTTTACATTCATTTGAATGTTGGTACCAAAATAACTAAGATAGACAAAATGAATGTAAAATCTGATACCTGACTGAGGGTAAATATCCTTCAGTGGGTAGATCACCTGTTGGAGAAGAGTTCCAGTTAATCCTCATTCCATCGTTTTGGCATATTTCAAACACTTTGGCATCAAATGTGGCATCCATACAGATGTAATTTTTTTTTTAATCTGACAAGTTTCAGGTTCTGTAGAGAAACAACCCTTAAAAGTGGAGACAGTGACCTGTTCACGCAGCGTGCCATCGGTCAGGTAAGGTTTCTGTGGCAGGAAGAGGGTCCCTCTGGGCCCGAAACATGTGGTCATCTGGACAAAGCCTGAGGAGAGAGATGAGGTCATAAAGCTACTAATGTGTGCAGATACCACAAATCAAGCGTTCCCCTACAGTAAAACATGTACCAGAGCTGCTGCAAAATTTGAATCCTCTCACCACCCTCAAAAATACGCCTCAGTACTTCAGCGATCACCTCTTGGTAAATTAAAGTCTCTTGCCAATATGTCGACATATCTATGGATCTATATTTACATACAAACATACAGATGTGCATATATATTTTGAAATACAGTCACAGGTCATTATTGCAGTCCAGTCTTGTCAGGATCCACCGCACGTTTTCATTAATTGCTTTCTGTCATAAAATTGATTAAAAATAATCAAACGGTCTCGCTGCTCTCTCACCGCTGTGCGCCTCCCAGAGTCGGTTGAGGACCCTCAGTAGTGATGTCTTGCCGGTCCCTGTGTTCCCCACCACCAGTAGATGTGTCCCCTGACTGATTTTCAGACTCAGATCTTCCACCAGGAGCTTGTCTGAGTAAGGAGATTTGTATGAAACATGGTCCAGGATAAAGGCGGTGTCCACGGGGCCTGCATGGACATTGAAGTCACTGTGTGGAGAAAGAGCATTTAGAGGCTGAAAAGCTTTGTTACGTGAACTTTATGTACATCTTTGCTCTTCATTTGCCTTTTTTAATGTTATCTAATGTAACTGTGGCCATGTGTGCATTATCTCAGCATTCAGAACTAGTTTAGCAGCAAAGAAACCTGTCAAAGTCGTAGCTTTCTCCTGATGCTGGGTCATAGTCACACTGTGTGCGTAGGATGTCATCCATCACCTCCCTCAGCTCTCCAATCCTGGCAACAAAAGACACACACACACACACACCACACACACAGATTTGTCGATGGAAAACTGGATGGCATGCACAAACGCTGCTGTCATCATCTGTCCTCCAGGAAGTGATTTTAAGTATGCAGTGTGATACCTGTGGGTGTATCCAGCCACATCTGACAGAGTGGTTGACAGGTCTATTAGCTGCGTGAAGCCATTTATCAAGTAGATGCAGACAAAGGCGTTCTGAATATGAACAAGGAGAAGGAGAGCAGAGAGTAAATAAGAGACAAGAGTGCTAAAAGAACAACAGAGAACAAAAAGGCAGAAACAACCAGGAACACTGGACCACAGCATGAACGACAGAAAAGAAGAATTTAATACCAGAGCTAAAATAATATGTCACCGGTGTAGTGCTAGTGAGACCTCTAACATGCATTTGAAGTCATGAATGGAGGACACTTTTGTTGTGAGAGAAAGCGTTTGCTGCCATCTAGTGGTTGGATCAGCCACATACATCTATTCTGTGACTACAAACCTTTCATTCCATCTGGCCTCTCTCAAAATAAACTTTTGATTTGACATTTTTATTTGCAATTTAGCTTAAATGTGTTTCTGTGCCACTACTGCAAAACCACTTCATTGGCCGAAACTGGGACAAGCCACACTTCTACTGCCTGTATTAAAGTAAAAAGATTCATTGTTTTTACGTCTGCAGATACATTTTTAAGGGGTTTTATTTCTGTATGTGAATAAAGTTGTAAGAAAAACATGCCTACCTTACTGATGAGTGCACTGAGCTCACCTGGAGTGAGACCGTCATAGACACCGGTGAAGATGGGAATGGCGATTATAATGTAGCTGAGGAAACCGCCAAGGTAGTCAAAGGTGTTTACCCCGACTGAGAGAAGAGAGGTTAGGAGTTAACTCTACTGGTTTAATCAAAGCACTCAATGGACGATGGTGATTGGTCAGTGGGTGAGCGACGTTCAGGATGTTCTTACTATAAAGCCAGAGCTCTTTGTTTATCAGACTCTTCTGAGTTTGCAGCAGAGCCTGCAGTCTTCGCTGGGTCCTCATGTGCTCCACTTTACCAGCTCTAACAAACAAACAAAGAGCAATGTGTCAGAGCAGTTTAGATAGTGAGAGATACGGTTAAAAACAGGAAAGCACATCAAGAACAGTTTCCATGTAAGCTGTCTAATGTTTATGAAAAGGTGTTTCTGTTTCAACAATCTTTTATTCTGGGGGGTTTCTGACAGTTACAGCTGAAGACTGACAGGAAGGTAAGGAGAGAGACAGGAGGATGACATGCAGCAAAGAGTGGCAAGGCCCAAGCCTTTCTGCACTGGGCTCCACCACGGTGCCCCCGTTCTAACGATCTCTGCATTCACAGCAGACACAGTAAAATAGATGAGACCCTGATATATAAAATCATGTTTGTGCCTCACCTGTAAAAAGCTGCAGACTCTGCATTGACACGGATCTGCATGTGCTTGAATCTGGAGATACAAAAAAAAAAAAAAAAAAAAAAAAAATCACTTTTAAGCAACGCAATTTAAGATTTAACACAGTTTCCGTCCAACTGTTTCACGGTTTTCACAGTTAAAAGTTCTCTTTTGTAGCTGACACATATCCTGTGTTATTTCCCAAGAGGAAAAAGGCACTTGGCCAAAGTTTACAGAAACTTCCTCTTCACAAAGGACTGACTTCCTTTACAGTTAACACAGAGAAGATCAAATAAAGCTGAAAAATATTCAAACATATTCACACACTTGTGGGGTTCGCCGCTTCATACACTGCGACTCACAAACTGAACTTACCTGAAGTCACCCTCCAGTTTTTCTTGTTCAAACAGAGTCGAAACAATCGGCCCCATTAGGATTTTATTGGCGATGGTCCCAATCACAAAGTAGCCAAAGATACTCACAGGACCGATCCAGCCGGTGCTGCAAAAAAAGGAGGCAGTTCAGAGAGCTTTACAGCAACGTGACAAATCTTTTTCAAGCACAAATCTTGGCATATACGGCTGTGACAATATGATACTTTAACAGAGCACAATGTGTGTTTCTCAGGTGATGCTTTACAGTCAAATTCAGAGTATAACTATAGTAAATATAGTATGAGTGTGTATGGTGCATCACACGTTGCCACAGTACTCTACATACTCACCTGTAAAAGCAGTGGTAGGTGTAGTAAGTTAGTGTGAACGGTGACACAATCAAACGACTGGCCATGGTACTCATCTGCTTACACAACCTCTCTGCATCCTGACTAATTCTCTGGTCTCTGCAAGTTAGAAAACAACAAACCAATTCAATTATTCCCCTTTATGCAGATGTTTAATAACAGCCACATGATCCTCATATGCTACGTTAAGTACAGATTTGTAAATGGAGATGAATTTAAATTGCATTTGTTGTCTACAAAGAGGAAAACCATTAAAGCTTACGGGTTGTCTACGTCTTCTCTGAGTACATTGAGTGTATAATAGACTCGGCCCTGGAAGTAGGCCGTATGGAGGTTCTCGGTTAGCGTCTTCCTCCAGCTAACATACATCAGATTGCAAATGTACTGGTCAAGACTTTTCAGCTGGGAGAGAGACAGAGAGAGAAAAAAAACAGGGACAATAAACAACAATTATATGACGAACCAACAAGAGTCAAACAGCTGTATGTGAAAGTATGTGTTGCCTCAGAATAAACTCAGTATGGTGATAGGTGTTTGCAGTTTCAAGATTAAGTGTGCGTAGGCTGTAAAACGAACATGTCAGGCCGCCCTGACCTTGAAAAGTTGCTACTGGCGATGACAACAATGATGTAAAATAAAACATGATGTCAATAAAATATAGATATAAAATGTATTTTGTTTCAGTGCACATCTAAATGCGTCTCTGGGCAGATAATGTACAGTGTTGGGAAAATAGCACTTGTCCCATTTATGATACCAGTAATGTATTTTAACTACATAAATTTTACTTTAATGATAATAAGACTCACACTGTGTCAGTCATCTTTCTGGATATGGTATATATATGCAGTGGAAAAATAAACTATGCTCACACTATTTTTAGAGGTAAGGAAGGTAACCCTAAACCACAAACAGGAAAAGTAAAAAAAAAAAAAAGCGCTGACAGTAAATCAAGATTTTTTAAGAAGATATGACATGATAATGAATAAACCTTTAGATCATTATATGTGGAGTTATTTAACCTTTGATTAAATATATGTGTCATGATTTGTGTCCTACACAAAGAGTATGTGTATTATTTAAGCTATATATTTGACTACTGTTTTAAAGTTACATAGAAAACTGTTTAGAGTGCAGAATAGACTAGAAATACTAATCTAAAAGTAAAAGTACTGATACATTTATCAGTACCCTCAGTCTGCAGACGAGGCAGAAGCAGAGCTGAGCACAAAGGAAAATGATAAGGGAGACATACAGCTGAGTTTGCACGTGTGAAGAGTAAAACTGTTAAAAGATTCAAATTCCAAGTGCAGCAAAATCATAAGAAAGACCTCCAGGGTGTTGGTACTTTTAGTATTATTTGGCTTTACTATTATTAGCAGGTACGTCAGCTTCTGCCGTCCTCCACAGCTTCTTCAACTTACTGTGGAGTTGAGCAAAATGAGCACCATAGCTGTGCCCACCAGGCTCCTGAAGCCGGAGTGATCTTTGTCAGCCAGCACGTTGTAGAAGTGGCTGGGGAGGACACCCACTTGGTAAATGATCAGCTGCTCTGAGGGCAGGAAAAAAAAAAACAAAACAAAAAAAACAGATGTGTTGGCGCATTGCTGGGAGACAGTTCAAACAAGAGTCTCGTAAAAAGAGATGGTAGGAAAATTAGGCAACGAGCTAAAGGTCGGCTAGGGGAAAAAAAATACATAGTATGCAGTGTGATCTTATCTGAGGTGTAGTTTTACAGTGCTACAAAAGGCAGGCAGAGAATGTGTCTCATGATGACAACGAGGAGGTTAAATATCATTTACAGTAATTTATTTCCCCTTATGTCTATCATACTTCTCCTCTTACACAAACAGCTCCAGCAGTTACCTGTCAGGGTGACAGCGAGCAGCGTGCCAAACATCAGAACACTTTGGCTGCTCCATGATGGGAACAGGACTTTCTGGATCCTGCAGAACCTCTGCACAAACTTCCAGTCTAACTGAGGTCTGAAGTTATGCAAAAAAAATATAATTATAATAAAAAAAAAGAGATTGCATTAGTAAATTGCAACACTTGAATCGCATCAACTGACATCCTGTGTCCACATGCATGAAAGGTTAGGTTGTGTTAAACATTAGGCTGGATTGCATCAGTCATTTCATCTCATAATGCTTTTACAAAGGTTTTGCTGTGTTCTTATGAACGATGTACATGAATTACAAAATAAAAGCTCGCTGACGTTGGTTCAATTAGCAGAGGAATAACACAACCTGCTCAGGTGAGTTCAGCTTCAGTCTTACCTTTTTGTCCCTCTGCCACTCGACTTTTCCAAACGAGGCATCTGCACTTGGCAGCAGGGGACGAATATTTAACTTTAAATAAACTTTACATGTGTCTTCTTGACTTGATGTGAGCGAATATGAAGCAGCAGGTGAAGCCAGCTGTAAACTAACCGACGTCTCGAGCTGCCAAAGACAAACGGTTAACAGTTACAACGGTCAGTTTAGCTCGTTTAGAAGAATGACGAGCAGACTTCTACAAAAATATACAAAATAAATACGCTATTTATTAATTTAACGGCTATACTGGTGAGCTTAAATGCTGTCTAACCGTCCATTACACCGATATCACAGCCCACCGCACACTGAAGTCACACACAGTGTTTTGGTTTCAGTCGGTAAAAAATTAAAAGTCCGGATGTCCGGTTTAATGTACTCTGATTTTTTCAAAATAAAAGCTTCAATAGCTTTTGTTGGGGTTTCCGGTGCAATAAAAAGTTTTGTTCATGAAGTTAAAAGTAAACTCTTCTAGTGGTGAAAATAGTTTTCACATCATTTTTTCTTTTGCATTATTCACATTGTCTATCTCACTGTATAATACATCCTGCTGCTACATATAATTTTTCTTTTCTTTTTAGCTGCTACATTTCTGTAAATAAGTCACAATTTTATTCTGTTTCTGTTTATATTTTACTCTATTTTATTCTTCATATACTTTATATTTATTACCTTGATTTCTGTTTTTATTCTGTGCCTTGCAACAAAATTTTGCTCAAATGTACATTGTGAATGTACAGTTGAATGACAATAAAATCTTTTGCATCTTTTTAAACATTTTTATCTTTACAAAAAAATCATAATAAAAATAAAATAATGCACCATTTCATTGCACATTCTCATTCAGTTTAATAAAATATATATATAATATATATAACAAGGAATTATAATATATATCTCAGTTTAGTCTTCTTTAATAAGAGCCACACCTGGACAACCACAGTGAGAAGCAAAAAGAAGGCTCATATAATAGAAGGGTATTATGGTTACATGGGAGTTGGCCTGCTTGGAGATACTTGAAAGGTTTGAAAGTGGAGCTTGAATAAAACCGTATTATTAAACAATTATGTCAGAAAAGAAAGTGTTTCTATTCTGGCAAAACAAGTTCTTACCTGTCACACTTGGCATCACTGCTGAAATGTTGACAACTGCTTAAACCTTTCATTCAGTGTATAATGGTACAAGATTGCTTATTGATTGATTGACTGTGGGAGAGTCAGGCCTTGTGTTGACCTCTGTGAATTCTTTATATTTAAATGTCCAAAGAAGACCTGTGATTAGACATGTGGATTATAATCAGATAAAAGACCTAAAACCTTATCTAAAGTTGTTCAAAGGTTAAGCATGAGTGCAGTGTGGTATTTGGGTACAGAGTCAAACACATGACTCAGTTTGTCAAAGAAGGAACTGAGATTACATCAAAAACAGAAAACACACTAGTCTTAAAAATCTCACATGACTGATTTGCTGTTTTATGATATTTCAATGCAAGAAATGTTTTTTTTTTCTTTCTTTTTTGGAATATTTTATTGTCCTTGTTTCCATATTTTTCCAAAGTATACAGTCGTTGCATAACAGAAAAAAGATGAATGGATGGTAATAATAGACCTATACATACTCCGTACTTATGATACAAGTATAAATGCTCAACCATTAATATTCTTACATGGGTATCTGAATATTACAGCAGCAAATAAACAATTAAAACATAGCAACAAGTGCTAGTGACAGTGTTTTTAATACTGTAGATTAAGGGCAGCAGAAATGTCTCTTGAATGTAATTCTTAGAAATCAAGTATTTAAAATAAACATTGATTTTTTTTCCTTAACAATTTAGCTCTAGTTAGTTAAGATGGCAAAATACTTTATCAAAAATATCCATTATTTTTAATTTTATGCTTTCAAATGATTATTCAGAGAGTACTTAACTTACATTTGGATCAAAATTACAAACACACAAAAATGTACAAAGGAGGGAAAATGTTGACTGTGGTAATGTAGAAAAACTGTAATGACACAACACACCTGCTCAAAGAGGAGAGAAAAACAAAACACTCACATTTAAATAGAACTCGTGTAACCAACGACGCCTGTGCGCTAAAATACTTTCAGTGTTTTATTGCTTCCAGGCTGATTCGATTCAAACACGGCAACAAAAGAGAAATGAAGTGGCTTCACACATTACTGATTCATAGTTTGGCTTATTCTTCTCCAATAACACATTACTATATATTTGGAAATGTACAATAGATTCCTCACTAATGAATGCACGCATCATTACAGTACATCTGATAGATCCTGTATTTGCAAAGTTCCAGTTAACCACAGATGGATATTAAAGGGTAAGACTGGTGTTATATGTTATTGTTATTGTCAACAAATCCCAAGAGAAGACTCAAGCTACCGATGCTTCAGTCCATTTTGCTAACACTTGCTGGCTTCCTCCGCACTCTGGGGGCCTCAAGCTGATCGGTAAATCTTTAAAGATGGGTCACAAATATATTAAAAATTATTCTCTAAAAGATGGGCACTGTGTGTTTCAGCCATTTATACTCCATACTACAGGAGTTGAGGAGCAGTGCCCATGCTCATCATAATGAAGGAACATGTCACTCAGTCCATCAGTGCAGCTCGTCGACGTCTTTTTTTTTTTTTTTTAAATAGTTGACAATTGAGCTCTATGAGCAGAGGCGATATTCATTGACAATACAAAAACAATATAGAATATCACCATAATTATCCTTTAAATCAGTTTCTGCCGTGCAGAAACGGGAGCCTTAACTCAAGCAGCATGTTTCCAAGTGCCGTTTGCCTTCAACATGTAGGTGAGCATGTCAGCAGTAAATGACAGTTTGCACACAACACTCAGGCAAGGTTAAGGATCCTAAAGAGGAGAGGCACTACACAGACACAACTGAAACCAACGACACTGTAGACGATGTAACGGTACGGCAACTCTACTTTCATGTGCTGCCTCGCCTGTCTCACGTCATCTGTAGGCAGCCCGAACAGTCGACACAGGAAGGGAATAGTCACTGCTTTCATGATCATTCTCGTGACGAGGAGGACAGCGACTCCGATGAGGAAGCGCAGCAGGGAGAGAAACACCAAGCTCGTGCTGATTAATGGGAAAGTTAGAGGAAGTGAGGACAGCGGTGGATCCATCAGCAGTCCCAGCTGATAGTTCACATGGGTAGCCAGAGCGGCTCCCACCCCGGTGCCCAGAGCCTGAGCCGTATCACCGCGAGAGGTGCTCCAGGAATCCAGAGAGAAAGCCACAAGTCCCAGGCTCACATGTGACACGATAATCACGAGTGGAGCGTAGTGGCCCATCATGTAGAAGTTGTCGATCTTGTCCAGGATTGGATGGAAGAAGGCCAAAATAAGAAGGCTGTACAGGAAGCCAGTGATCACCTCCTGCAACACAAGGACATTAATTGTTGTAAACCAGGAGTGCACATTATGAAAGCCAATTTCATCAGTGTTAATAATGTTTGATAGTCTTGATTCGTAAGTTAAAATCAAAATGCACTTTTTAAAGCTGCATCAACACCCTGAAAATAACACAAACAAAGTCTAAGCTCTTTCATCATCGCTTTCTTTATCATCTTATCTACAAGCTTTGTGAATCATAAAGTTTAAGCTCCTGTGTAAGTTATAAACATGAAAAATGGCAACATGTATGTAAACCTGTAAAAACGGTGTGTGCAATAATGATGATATAAAAATCAATGACACAGTTAAAGGATGCCGTGCTTTGGGTTTGGCTGTTTGCTGTAAGATTTTCGACCAAGCTGAGATAGACCTTGTTCATATTATTTATTTAATGTACTTACAAGAATAGAGTGCATCCCCATGTAGACTCTGCTCACGCACACCAGGACACTCCAGCTGAGAGCCACACCAAATCCAAAGAGGAAGGGGTACTAGGAGAGAGAGAGCATAAAGACAGGGTATTAAAAAAATGGTAGATATTAGAAAAGTTTCAAAAACATCATAATTTTATGAAACAAAAAAAGAGCCTCTTCAGCTTCTTCAGCACTCATGGACCCATTTTTGCAGAACTACATCCTGCTGACCATGACCACAACAAGATGCTGCTGCATGAAAACTAGAATCTGTTTTGTGCTACATGCTAATAGCAGCATGCTAATATTCTGACTGCTACACATCTTAGCTTTTCGAATAATCACGCTAGCAGCAAACACAAAGAGCAGCAGAGACAGGTGTTAAAGCTTAGCTGGTATTAAGTCATGAATCACTGACAGTATAAAGAATGGACGGCGTATGCGTGACGTCAGCCACAGGTTTCTCAAAAGCCATTTTGAAGCTCAAAATCTGTGGCTCTGGCTGCCGCCATGTTGGCACTCCTGTCTCTTCCGCCTCCTGGTTGATCTAAATCGGCAAAGACGTGGATAATCGGCGGACCTGAGGTGGTCCAAATGACACCTGGGTGCTCAGACAGGTCATCTGTGACAGCACCCATCTGCCAATCAAAGAGGCCACGCTGTTAATTATGCATAACTTTAAGTCATAATATGATTTGAACAGGGGAGTTAAATGAAAATTCAGTACAGTTGTCATGTCATTTTAATGGTTTATGGAAAACTGCAGTTTTTGGCTCTTCAGCATTGGCTTCACTTCACAGACACAGAGATTGCTGCTTGTAATAAACTATAGTATATATAAGTTAATTACTTATTATCATTCTGACCTGATGGTGGCACTAGATAAATAATTAGCTGGTCACCAAGGTTATTACGGTTCATCTTGAGGTGGACGCGTACCAAATGTAACACTCGGTTATTCAGATATTTCACAAAACCATCTTGATGGTGGTGCTGGAGTTATAATCACTGGATCACAGCGTCGTTAGGATTCATGATATCTACTCTAATTTCATGTAAGCCAATCCCAGAGTTGTGGATATATTTGACTCTGGACCAAAAGAGTTTGAGCTAACAAGAATAGGTCTAACGCTTTGAATCTTCCTCCTGTCCTTGACCCCGTTTATGATCCAACTGCATCTTATCTTTTGTAACCTTTTTTAACCTCCTTCTCTGAAATGTTTCACGTCCTTCACCTTCAAAATCGGTGAACTTGATGAGCCTAAAGAAGGTTAAGCAGTTCAGACTGTACTCAGAAAATCTTGGCTCGTCTCTAAAGCTTGTGAGGACATTGAAACATTTAAGGGCACAGTAATGTTTCAGAGAAACACCTCTTTTTAAGATTGAAGTGCACAAGGTGTAGAGTCAAGGTGATTTTGAGATAACTAAAGAATTTCAACACGCAGGATCTACTTGTGCTCTAACAAAGGACAGGAATGCATTGTTCAAATTTAGCATTGAACTTTTGAAGAAACTAAATTTTATTATGGACAGAGGGGGGCAGAGACGACCAAACTACGTATCATTTCTGAGTTTTTGTGTCATTTCTACATTAAATATTTGTGTGCCTGTCTCATTCCAAACAACTAAAGATGAATAGATTTGGCATCCTCGTGTTTTCAGTCAGTAGATTCACTGCCGCCCCTTCATTATTTATCTCTTTGCACAACCGTGTTGGCGGGTAAATCCAAACTGTCACAGCCCTATCAGTGAAAAAGTTTCATTGCTTCGAGCGCTCTGACCTGGCTGATACTACAATACACTTTCTTAACTCCACCAACCCGCCTTTCTGCCATCACAACCAGAATAAACAGTCACGGGAGAAGTCAAATTCTCTCATCCCTCAACTGTCTAAAACGTAACTGGATACTTTCTTTGCCTCCAAATCACATTCACTAGCCCCACATCTCTCTCAGACAACATAAAACAGTGAGTCTTTGTTTATCTGAAAAACAGAGCTACCTTTTCACTCCTCACCTGTGCTTCTCTGACACACCCTGTCCTGCCGTGTCTTGACAGTCTGTTTCAACAGAGGAATGCTTGTTATCTTCATACGAGACCGGGCAACAAGCATTAATCATGATTTAAAAGGCTGGCGGTGCTTTTTTCATTCCTTTAGCCTCACCGGTGCGGAGAGGCCACGAGGGAAAACATTTTCATTTCTTAGTAAGGCAGGTGCCCTGTGTGTTCCTCAGAGCTCTGATATTTTTTTTTATTTATATTTTACCTGAACAAACAAATACACTGAAAGATGTTGGATGTGGAAATATGTTGCAAAGTTCTCAACATTTTACACTGTGGCTCTTGGTGCTCTTGAACGTCTGCGACGTTTGGTGCGTCTGGCCATCTTCCCTGTGGGTATCAAAACATGTTCATATCCTGTGGATCAAGGACAGATGACTGAATTCAACGTGAAGAAGAAGAACACTTGTGGAGCGCTGTGATATTTGTTGATTCAGATGCATCAGGCTAATCTGTAGCACATTTCCACACTGTGTACTGCCTCAGAGTTGGATTAACACTGTAGGGGGGGCCCTGAGGTTGAAAATGAGCTGCAGGCACTAGTGAACCCTCGTCCCTCCCACTCTTGTGCATCCATTGTGTATGTATCCTGCAGCGTTTATAAGACCGGATGCAACATTTGTATGATGAAGTAGCCATTTAGGCATGAGGGATACTCTCCTGGTGTGTAGTGTGTTCATGTAATTTAACACATGGACATAATACAGAAGGCAGCTGTGAGTTGAGGGTTTCCAGGGTGGCACTTACATGAGTAAAAACATTTTTAGGGAATAAAACATCAACCTTCAGGGGAAAGAAGTGCTGTTATATTTCACAAGAGGAGAGACCACCTCTGCTCAACAGTTTTCTTACAGGAGGTAAAGCCTGTAATTTATATTGTGTTTGAGTGTTTCAGGGTTACCAAACAAACAAGAGCTGCAGCTCGAGATTATTTTTATGATTACCTGTTAATTATTACCCGTTAATGACTTTCTTGATTGATTGTTTAGTCCATAAAATGTCAGAAGAAAGTGACGAAAGCCCACCACAGTTTCTCAAATAATAAATTGACTCCTAAATTGATTGTTTAGCAGGAGTTTAAACAGGAAGCAGTGCATTTTATGGACATTTTACTTTAAAATAAAGAAATTAAAATAGTTTGTATCAATCTACTGATCAATAACAACATGCTAACCTCCAAACAGTGAAGCTTTGGTGTCTTTGAGGTGCCCCCACTGAGGCATTTGACCCGTTTGCATGTCTATTTCTGCACACCTGTCTGCACCCCAACACTTTTTTGTTTGCACCTGTATGTGTGTGCGCTCACCTGCCACCGTCCGTAGGTCAGCATGAACAGACAGAAAGGTATGGCTGTCCCCGTCATGGCGTGTGTGGACGGCATGCTGTACTCGGAGTTGTAGAAGACCTCCACCTTCACCACAGGAGGGGACGCCGGTCGGGACCAGCGGACCATGTCCTTGGTGGACTGACCCACGAACAGGTTCCAGGCCCAGACGACGATGAGTCTGCGGCTGACCAGGGCGTCGATGTTCCAGAAGACGAAGGGGAAGAAGATGATGAAGAACATCTCGTTGCCCAGCTCGGTCCCAAACGTGAACAGGTAGAAGAGAAACTTGTTGTGGATCAGAAACTCTTGACCCACATCTCCGGTCAGGGAGTTCCTCCGGAGGGGTTTCGCCCTGGCGGTGTCTGGGTCGGATGCGCCTCCGGGCATGGCGGCGTTATCACCCTGCATCCCGTTAACCTGCGGTCCGGTGGCATCCCCGGTTGCTCCATTGCCAACACTGACATCCGAGCTTTGTTGGACCCTCTTCCTCAGCCCGGTGGCATCCTGCTCCGGCTGTGAGCTGTCCGGTTTGGTCGTCTTAACCGGAAACGTCCCTTTAACACCGCAGAAATTTTGAAACCTCGCAACATGGCAGGGCTCCTGGAGGTAATTACACATCTGCACAAAAGACTTTACAAAGTCGTTGGCCATGGTTTGGGATAACTGTTGGTTTAAAACACGAAACACTGCTCTGTGGTGGAGCAGCTTAGAGAGGAGCGGAGCTCGGCGGCCGCCGCATTGAACCAACGGAAGAGTGACTTAACAGACAGCTCGGGGCGGTTACACCTCACCGCTACCTGCACTCAAAACACAGACCTTGTACACCGGCGTGGAGGTATCGGACGACAGCATCCAAAGTCCGTCACAGTTAACCATTACTTCACGGTATATCCCGACACACGGAGCCCAAGATAACTGCGTCAGGTCCAGTTGTCTCTCTTCCTCATTGGACGTCAAACGAGTCGAACAACGGCCAAAGATGTTCAACCACCGCCCCCTAATGGAGGTGTGATGAGTTACACATGTACCAGGGGTCCGTGACCCCAAGGGGGTCCGCAGATGGACTGAAGGGGGTCATAATAATTGACAATTTTCACTAAAATAATCTGTAGAATAAAAAAAAAAAAAACATAACAAAAATGATATTGAGTAAACTGCAAGCAGTAGCTCAGTCCATAGAGACTTGGCTGGTTCAAGGCCAGTATGGACCAAAGTATGGAAGTTGGACTGGTAGCTGGAGAGGTGCCAGTTCACCTCCTGGGCACTGCCGAGGTGCCCATCAGCAAGGACTCAGAACTATGTTTTCATGCATGTATAATCACCTAAAAATAAGAAACCTTTTGTTTTTGATATTTAAAAATTAGCCTTTTATATTTACAGTGGGAGCGGGTCCTCTACCATTGAGGCCGCCATGTTGAAACACCATGTTTCTACAGTAGCTTAGAAGAGACAAACTAAATACTGACTCTAGACGGGGATTTTTAAATGTGATTTCTCCTTTACGCTACAAAGATGGGGGTGATGTGAGGGGATTGCAATGCAGCGATTACACCACTGGATGCAACTAAATTTTACACACCGGATCTTTAAAATGAAAATAAAAATACCACATTAAAAAATAAAACTACTGCATTTCACTCAAGTACAGAAGTTTTATGAGTTAATTTTTAATATAAAAAGAAAAAGTACTCATATTCAGAATGCTCAAGCTTGATATAGTTTTCTATTTGTAAAGCTCTTACACAGGTTTAATTCTCTACACATACTTAATTTCTTTGTCCAGGTTTAATTTAAATTCACATTTATCTCATAGGTGAATTTTGTTTAATGTATATTTAATCTATCTAAGCAGAAACCTGCATGGCTGACATTTATGTTATGATGTTAATGTTCATCTCAAGATGATCTGTAATAACCTTGTTGAACTTATCGTTAACTTTTTATCTAGTGCCTTCATCAGGTCAAAATGATAAGTACTTAATAATAAATAGTTTATGACAAGTGGCAACCTCCATGGCTGTGAAGTGAAGCCAATGCATTGCAGTGAAGTGCCAAAGACTGTAGTTCCTTGAGTGGCCACTTGAGGCTGGCTACAAAACGAGTTACTGTTCATAAGTCCCCATGTTAAAATGTCAAACTTTACAGCAGAAATAACCATGTTCACAGCTTGGTCTGTATAGCTGTATTTCCCCATTCATGACAACTGTAGTGAGGGTGAATTTTTATATATCTCACCTGTTTAAATTATATTAAGGCTTAAAATGATCCAGAATTAACAACGTGGCCACTTTGATTGACAGGTGGGTGCCCTTACAGATGGCTTGTTTCAGCACCCCAGCTTCATTCAGCCCACCTAAGGTCCAGCAACAATCCACGTCTTTGCCTAATTTTAGATTGTAATAATAATAAAGATAATAATAGCATGCAGCATGAGTGTTGTGGATTAAGAAGTACATTATCTCTGTCATTTAGTGGAGTACTGTAGCATAAAATAGAAATAATAAAAATAAATTTAATTTCAAAACTGTAAATGTTCTTAGTTACTTTTAATTCACTTTAATTTACCTCTATTCCCCGTCTATGCTTCCATACGCTGAAGAGAAATTTCAGGCCAGTCCATGTTGACGTCTGAGAAATCAGAGACAATAACACTAGAACAGCACCGGGAAATCAGTGGGGGGTTCCTTCAAAATAAAAGTATCAAATTGTATGTGTTTATTTTTTTTTAAAGACTAATGTGATTATATGTAATATTTCTTCAAGATATATCTGAAAACTGAACTGATCTTCATTTAGTGAGTAAAGTTCCACCCATGTTTTTGGTGGAACTTTCATTGGACCAATGTGGCTAAATGTGCTGTGACAGTTTGGTGGTAATGATTACCATTTTCTTCATATTATATAATAAAAAATAAAATAGGCTGAACCTTAAACATCTACAGCAGTAAAATGCAACATACACATGAATGCAGCAGTAATATTAATCAAAAAATATCAGATATAATAGTAGTAATAGTAAAACACTGACAGAATGCAGGAGGGGGAAAAAAAGTCATATGATGTTATGATTTATTTTTAAAATCTCAGCCCGGAAGTACCTCTAAACTCTGGTTAACTTGACTCTGGTGGCTCTTGTGGATCGGGCAGACAGCTGAGGGGGTTAGTTAACATCAGCACGACCACCGAGCAGGGTCTGGGTCTCTGTCCGGAACCCTCATCATGCATGGGGGCAAGAGAGGACTGGTGGCTCCGCAGAACACTTTTCTGGAAAACATTGTCCGGCGCTCCAGCGGTGAGTTTGACTTTAAAAAGAGAGAAGAAGAATTAATGGATGTTGATTTGACATGTCAGTCAGGGTACCACACAAGTAAAACATTAATGTTATATATATATGTCATTTAATGAGACGCAACATCAACTAAACGAACACACGCTGATGAATTATGAAACAGGTCTTACGTCTACATTAATAAGGATTAACAAAGATTAAACAGTATAATAGCCCATTTTATAGGATCTTCCCAAAGACATTTTTGTATGTGCATGAGATGCTGATCGTCAAAATTTTACCTGAAGCCTCAAAGTGCTCATGATGTGCTGCATGCTGCCTCTGGGGTGGTTATTCAGAGTGAATTTGTCTAAGTGGCTTCAACATTTATATAAACACACACAGTGAGACAGTTAATCTGAGAACAATCTTACAAATAATGCTAAATTTCTAAGAGAGAATTGAATTTTCTTATACTGGAAGTAAAATGTGATATTTTATCTCTCGCAGTGCCTTCTTTCCAGTAACTAGTGTGGCGTTTGTCAGTAACTTTTGTTAGTATTTGTTGTTTATATTTCAGAAAGCTAATACCGTCATTATTGTTATGGATTGACAGTCTGCCTGGCAGACAGTAGCTTCCTCATGAGAGTGAGGCTGAGTGCATGTGATATTGAAGGTTTGTAGATGAAAGTGAATGATGTCAGACAAACTGTAGGATAAAGAAAGATAACGCAGCATGATTTAAATGTCTGAAAAGTTATTTCTAACCTAATTTTGTGTGACATATCAGTCAGTTTTTGTCTGAATTTCTCCATTATCTAAACCCCGTGAAATCCAGCAGAGTGGACGTATTAATTACGGCATAAACTGATTTGGCACTCGGCATTAAATTCGAGATAAACACACAGATGCTTTAAATTTGACTGTTCAGTGTCCTCAGTCTTTTCTCTGGAGACTGCAGCTCCCTCTAAACTGTTGTAACTTTGCAGCTCCTCATTAATATTTCATTCAGGGTGGAACATAAACATTTCATCAACAACTATTTCTGCCTAGTGATTACCAGTGTTTACTGCTGCTGCTTTAAATATTAACAATCTCTTTTCCCTAACATACAAATACATATAAATATATAGTTAAAAATAATAATAAATAATAAATAAAATAATGTTAGGGGACGGAGACATTTTTATATAATCTAGAATATTAAGACAGGTTTACATTTAACTCTAGATGTGATGATCGTAAGATGCCTTTGCTTTCGCAAACCAGACACCCGAAGGTTGATCAACAGGTGCAGTGGTCTGCAGGTGTGTTGTTATTTCTGTTTTTGATCGCTTTATTCTTTAATGTTTTGTCACAGAGACCAGCTTCCTGTTGGGAAATGCACAGATCGTTGAGTGGCCGGTCGTTTACAGCAATGATGGATTCTGCAAGCTGTCCGGATACCACAGAGCTGAAGTCATGCACAGGAGCAGCACGTGCAAGTACGATGCTTTATGTAGTACAGTGACCTGAAAACACAGCGGAGGGTTTATATTTTATGACATATATGTTGGTTTAGTTCATGCGGTCTTATGTTGCAGGCGCTTTGTATCAGATCAGAGTGTGCAGATGTTTTTTTTTCTTTCTTCTTGCTCCAGCACCTCCAATAAGCTTTTATTTGTTGAGCCGAGATTTACTCATCTTATCTGACCGAGACTGAAAACTGTAAATGAGCCAGATTTCGCCACAAAGGCTCATTTTCATCTTTGTCCCCTGATCTGACAACTTGATCTTGCTGATTTAAAGACATTTAGAAAAGGTAGAGTCTGCTTTGTGTCTTGTGTCTTGTCTGTCTCCCTCACGATCAGCTTCGCCTCCTCCTTTACAGTTTCATGTATGGTGACCTGACCGACAAGAAGACGATAGACAAAATCCAAAAGACCTTCGATAACTATGAGTCCCATTTCTATGAGGTGCTGCTCTATACGAAGAATAGTGAGTATCACTGTCTTTATTCATTTAACTATTCATTTTACAAAAACATTTCCTCCATTTTTCATTTGTTCTCTCGCAACTTTCATTGCAATGTCTCCTACAGGAACACCAATATGGCTTTACATGCAGGTGGCCCCGATCAGAAATGAAAATGACAAAGTGGTGCTGTTTCTCTGCACCTTCAGAGACATCACGCTTTTCAAACAGCCGATCGAAGATGAAGCAACCAAAGGTAGTTCATATTCTTGCATGTAGACCGAGACAGATTTTAGTGTCATCAGTCATTAAGGTGCAGCCTTTATCGAAGCTCAGCGCACACGACCGGCTGTGACTTGACAAACGTTTGTCTCCTGCTATGTAACATACAGTCCAGGTGTTGTGTGTGTGGGTCAGTGAACAATGCTGGTCTCTGTGGGTTAAAGAAGTGCCATGTCTCAGGGGATTAAGTGTGCCACTAAGATTTTTACATACATCAAGCATAAACAAAGATGCTCAGACCACATGGGGATGGTACATGTATCCAAATACTGATCGTACACACGGAGGGAATGAAAGAATAGAAGTCCTTTATAATGCATTTTATAGCATTTGTGTGATAATAAATCGATTCATTTATCTTCTATTCAGCATAAAAATGCAATTAAAAGTCCAAGTCTTCTACACTGGTGTATTAAAATTATATTTTGTATCTTTATTGGCTGTCTGTCTTTTTGTCTCTAAGCAGGATGGACCAAGTTCGCCAGACTGACACGAGCACTGACCAACAATCGTAACCTGGTGCAGCAGTTAGCACCGCTGAGCAAGACTGAGGTCAGCCACAAGCCCTCCAGACTGGCTGAGGTGAGCAGGTTTAAAAGACGAGTTTCAAATGCTCGTCGTCACGTTTTGATGGAAGCTGCTGCTCCTTGATACGTGTTGATTCTGTACTCATGGTGGTAAATGTTCCCCCTCAATGAAAGGCTCTCCAGCTGGGATCAGACATTCTCCCTCAGTACAAACAGGAGGCGCCTAAGACCCCTCCACACATCATCCTCCACTACTGCACCTTCAAGACCACCTGGGACTGGGTCATCCTCATCCTCACCTTCTACACTGCCATCATGGTGCCCTATAACGTCTCCTTTAAGACAAAGCACCAGAGCCACCAGAACCAGCACCAGCCAGACAACGTTGTGGTCTGGCTGGTGCTGGACAGCATCGTAGACGTCATCTTCCTGGTCGACATTGTGCTCAACTTCCACACCACCTTCGTGGGTCCTGCCGGAGAGGTCATTTCAGACGCGAAGCTGATACGAATGAATTACATGAAGACGTGGTTTGTCATCGACCTGCTGTCCTGTCTGCCCTACGATATCATCAACGCATTCGAAAATGTGGACGTTGTGAGTGAAATCTTCTTCTTTCGTCTTCACTTTTTGACAGTTTAGGATTGATCTGTTACTAAAATAGTCTAGACTTTGGTACTTGTGTATAAATAACAAAACATTTGATTTCCTGTCTCTGTGAAGAATGTCAATTCAACGGGTCATCTTCGTGACTCTTCACACTTCCACAGGAATACCACACAGACAGAAGACTCTCTACTCCCAGTAAGAATATTCTTTTAAACACACTATAATCAATGTGTTTGTATAGGAACAAATCAAAGTGTAATATCATAAAACAAAGAAAAAAGCTCCATTAATCGATCTTCAAAATATTTGGTGATTATTTTGTCGTATGTCTTACCCTCGTCTCCCTCCTGCGTTTCTTTGTAGGGTCTCAGCAGTCTGTTCAGCTCACTAAAGGTGATCCGCCTGCTGCGGTTGGGCCGAGTTGCCCGGAAGTTGGACCACTACCTGGAGTACGGAGCGGCCGTCCTGGTTCTGCTGGTGTGTGTCTTCGGTCTGGTGGCTCACTGGCTGGCCTGCATCTGGTACAGCATCGGAGACTACGAGGTCATCGATGAGGCCACCAACACCATTAAGACAGACAGCTGGCTCTACCAGCTGGCTCTGAGTATTGGGACGCCTTACCGCTACAACGTCAGTGGTTCAGGAAAGTGGGAAGGCGGTCCAAACAAGGACACGCTGTACATTTCTTCTCTGTACTTCACCATGACAAGTCTCACCACCATCGGATTTGGCAACATCGCACCGGCCACAGACGGGGAGAAGATTTTCTCCGTGGCTATGATGATGGTGGGCTGTAAGTACTCAATCACTCTCCAACATTAAGCACTGAGTTTACAGTTTATTCTCAACATTGTTTTGGATTCATATCATTGCAAAATTATAATCTTTCCTAAATGACAAATGACATTACATAAAATCATACAAATAAATCATGCTATTATATCACTACTGTTCTTGGTATGAGTGGTGGTTAATGGAGCAGTAAATAGAGAAGACATCATAAAGATTAGAAAGTCACACTGCCGTGTAATACAGACACACACAAGCTCTTTCTATCACATTTGAACAGCTTCCAATTAACACAAGGCCTCAAATCTTCGCTGTGTTCTTCCAAGCTTCTGACAAAAAGCACAAACCCTAAATTTATCAAGTCGAGTGAAGCTGTTCAAAAACAGCTTAAGTCAAATTGACTGTTTTCCCTCTTCAGTGGACATAAAGTACAACCTTGACAGTCCAAATAAATCTGAGAAGAGGGCAAAAGAACAGCAGCTCTGCTCTGGTTTTACTGGTGTACAGTATGAAGGTAATATTAGATCACAAAAATGGTGTGAGTTTTACCTCAGTGACATACAAATCTCCACTGCACTCACTGTCAAAATGTCATGTTATTAATACAGTAAAGGTGAGGGAAGTATTCAGACAAGGGAAAAGTACTAATACCACACTGTAAAAATACTTCTTTACAAGTGAAAGTTCTGCATTGAAAACTCAAGTAAAAGTATCATCAGGAATATGTAGTTAAAATATTTAAAGTAATTCATGCGGAAAAAATTGTAGTGTAACTGCAGCAGGTTACCTTGTTACAGTAACCAGAACCAGTTTACGTCAGCAGCTGCCTTTGATTACGGCAGAACAACAGCTGTACAGCAAAAGCCACTCGTCGGTTCCTCCAACACGCAACACAGCAAACAATACCTACATCCTTTGATGACATTTTCATTTCATTCATGCGTTCATCCATTCGCCATATGCCTGTACAATCTGGATGTATTTACTTGCATGCTAAGTGATCCATAGCTCGGCTGGCTATCTGAGAGCTGCATGTAACGAAACATCTGGTGTAGATGTTGTACAGGCCGAGGAGAGTCTGCACAGATGTAAAATAAAATCCAAGCTCAGTATGACGAACACACTGCTGCAGGTTCTTATGGATAAGATTGCGGTGGTGGGCGAAGTATTTTTAGCCACAGTCCTGTAAAAATGTGACATTTTTACTGTTTCTGTGCTTTTCTCTCTCTGCATATCACCAGTCTATGTGACAAGTCTGCTACACTCTACATCCGCACACAGTTTCTGCAGTGGCAGGAAGCTTCCCTGTCAGCACCTTCCTCCTTTTAGATTTACTTTACAGCTCCAGGATCATCTTGTAAAATGATGTATACGTATGTATAAAATAATGTTAATGATACCAGTTAGGAAGGATCAGCCAGTCTTTTAACCTGGATGTGAATTCACGTTTACTTTATTTATTCATCAGGAATAATGCACGTAAATTGACAACATGATACAAATGTGCCAGATTTTTGTTAGTTTGTAATGAATCAAAAGAAATAGAGAACGTCCATCTTCTTAAATCTTATTTTAATGAATGAAACAGTGTTCAGTAATTCACATTCAAATTCACATTTAGCTGCAGCCTCTTTGTTTGAACCACTGTGGAGAGTTTAGTTCTCGGCTTTGTCGATAATAAAAAGTGACATGTTCAGCGCCCATCACAGCCTGCTCTATGAGGGTCTGTCTGCAGGTCGGTCATCACTACCCTCCATCGGGAACGCATCGTCTCTGCGTTAATTCAGTCATGATGTGTTTAAATTCAAGGAGTGACTGTTAATTTTTCTGATCGATTCAAAACAGTGAGGACACAACAGGTAAATGCAACCACAATGCAGTATTCTTTAAATTCTGTATGTTGTTTGGTTTTTGGTTTCAAATCTGGTTGAGTTTTTAAATTTAAAGCTTGTTGTGTAGATTCTTGTGTAGCATGAACTCACATGATGCAGCGTTAGAAAGCCCGGCGTGTTGTGTAACACTCCAGGCTCATAGACAGTCTACACTCAGGGTCTTTCAATGCCAACTTCACATTGAAACTGCATTTAACTGAGGGATTCAATGAAAACGTTAAACTAATTTGATCTAAATCAAATGTTTCATTCATAAAAAATTGATTTATGTGGAGTTATTATATCTAAAACAACCTCATTTAACCTCATTTAAATGATTCTCTTTGTAAAAATAGAAATCTATTTTTATGCAGACGTCTCTATTAGTTTCATCACACACTGCAGTTACAGTAATAGCTTCACCTTTGGTGTCACTGCTTCCACTGTCAGGCTCACACTTCCTCTGTCACGACTCGCCTTCGTGCTCTAACCTTTGGCCCACTCCTCTAAAACAGCATGTAGAGTGATGCAATGAAAACAGTGAGGGAAACCCAAACTGACAGCCACGCTTCAACGTTTGCACTTCCAAAAGTAAAACACCCAGTACTCTGGTGGCGTTTCGATCATGAAGATCACTCAGTCACACTGAAATGTCGGGTTGAATTACGACCGTTAAATCTCCTGCTACAGATACAGTAATTATGTGAGAGGAAGAGGAGGAAGGGAGAGTTTGCCTGCAGGCTCGGAGTGTAGTAAAAGGACAATGAGCCATCACGTTAGATATGTATCCTAATAACCTCTGTGATCCCGCTGCGGCGACTGGAGACGACTCTTTCCTCTTGAGTGGGTAAAACCTCACGATAAGAGATACTGACTGACTCTTTGAGGTCACAGCAGCGCTACAGCACTCCTGCTGAGGAAATGTGCATTATGAATTACATTATAAACACTCAATCCACCGCTCATTGTATGTGTGTGTGTGTGTGTGTGTGTGTGTGTGTGTGTGTGTGTGTGTTAACTGACTGTAAAGAGAACTATAATATCAACCATGCTGCGATTGTTGAATACACTCATTATTTTTTACTTAATGTTTGTACTATTTATTCAGCATCACAGTAAGATCCTTTACACACATTTCCAAGGTTTTTTCCTTTTTATTGTAAACCCAGTTCTCTTAACTTAAAACTCAATATATTTATCCATTAATAATGATGTAATTACCTTATTTGTACTGGGACTTTGAAGGAAAATAATAATAGATAATGTTTTGTAATAAAAACCTCCACCTCAAAAAGTTGTCCCAACATGAAAACATTCCTTACTTTATATTTTATAGAACCATAAGTATTCAGTTAAGAAGGAAATGTATGGATACATGAATGGTCTGTCATATGAAGATATTTTTATGAATCAAGTCCCAAATTTGAGGTGAAATACCCAAATACTGTATAAAGAATGTTGCTGAACGATGTACTAGACTAAAACGTGAATCAATCAGCCCTGCAGTCAGTCTGTTTGTAAGGTATCTCACTTTTGCTCTTCATGTTTTGTTTTTAGCGCTGCTGTACGCAACCATCTTTGGAAATGTCACCACCATCTTCCAGCAGATGTACACCAACACGAACCGCTACCATGAGATGCTCAACAACGTGCGTGACTTCTTGAAGCTTTATCAGGTTCCCAAAGGTCTGAGCGAGAGGGTGATGGACTTCATCGTGTCTACATGGGCCATGTCTAAGGGCATTGACACAGATAAGGTATTATCATGAACCCAAACATCTTTTACAACAACACCTACACACAACATTACATATAATGTAATTCATTTTATTTATATACACAGTAGTTATCACAATGTGCTGACTGGGCAGAGGATTGTAGTGGCTCCACTTGTGTTTTAAGTCCAAGGTCACACTGATACACAGCTCCGTCGCTGAGTGTCCAAAAAAGGTACGAATGCTATCATTTTAAACAGGATCGTAAAAAACGTACAGGCGAGGTGAACATGTGGACGTGGAGCTTACAGCAGATCATCGAGCGCACTCGTTGACACTCGCTCAAACTGGTTGGATCTCGTGAACCTTTAGGTCGCTGCAGCTCTGGAAAGCAATGCCGCATTGTTCACAGTCATAAAGTGATATTTCTGTTGACGTACGACCAAAGGAACAGCAGATTGATAGTTTAATCACCAATAATTCATGAATACAAGACAGCCTGAGGACGGCAAGTGTGTGTTGGGGTGTTTTTATAATGCATTAGCCCAGAGGTTTTCAAAGTAAGCCCCCCCGAGGGGAGCTCCTGGCCTAGCCAATGTTTATTAAAGTCTTGTTGTTTTCATCCATTTGAGACTCACATCTTGAGCGTCTATAACTGGATTTTGATGCCACCTCCTGCTCATTAAATAAGCGCATGTTTTTACCTTTTTAAACTTATTTTCCCATCAGTGAGCACCAGAAATTACTTCACTGCATGGTTGCTTGGATTTTTGTCCTCCTTGTTTTTGCTGTAGTTGTTAAAGATTTAACTTTTGGTCAGACTTTACTTCTTTGGGCCACTGATGATATGATTCACGGCTCTGATGTCTCACCATCTCTCTCAGGTTCTTTCAATTTGTCCCAAAGACATGCGAGCAGACATCTGCGTCCACCTCAACAGGCAGGTGTTCAACGACCACCCAGCGTTTCGTCTGGCCAGCGACGGCTGCCTGCGCTCTCTCGCTGTGGAGTTTCAGACCACACACTGCGCACCTGGAGACCTCATCTTCCATATCGGGGAGAGCGTCGACACCCTCTGCTTTGTGGTCTCCGGTTCACTAGAAGTCATCCAGGACGATGAGGTCATCGCGATACTAGGTGATGCAACATAATATTATGGAAAACCAGGCCACGTTTTATCTGTGTTGGTAAAGATAATGCTAGTACAAAGGTTGTCTGCAAAGATGCATTTAAAGACTTAGAGTATCTTCTTTACCTCTTTTGTTCCACAAGTTTTCTTCATCGTCATGTCACTGTGTTCCCCTGAACTCATTGGCATTTTCTGGCTCCATTCAGGTAAAGGTGATGTGTTCGGAGACGTGTTCTGGAAAGAGACCACGCTGGCCCGGGCTTGTGCAAATGTCCGAGCTTTGACTTACTGCGATCTGCACGTCATCAGAAGGGAAGCTCTGATGAGGGTGTTGGACTTTTACACGGCATTCGCCAACACGTTCTCCCGCAACCTGATCCTCACCTGCAATCTGCGAAAGCGGGTAACGACGACTGAAGTCTCAATGAACAGATATATCCATTAGTGATCAGTAAGAGTTTATAAAGTAGTTCAAATTAGCTCAGCCGTAAACATCTACAGCAGTAAAATGCAACATGCACATTAATGTAGCAGTGATATTAATAAAAAAACTTATTCTCACATTTTAGTTTAAGACGTGGGCCCAAATCCAAATCTTGAAGGTGAACAAAAATTTATTTTAATAACTTACTGTTTAAATAACAAGGCAGCTGAATAGTCCAACAATCCAAGTGTAAATCAGAAATCCAACAGAAAACAAGATGACGAGACACAGGTGAAAAATAATCAGGCAAGAATGAATACATTTACTTTAATATTTTAAGTGCATACTGCTGATAACACTTACATGCTTTTACATAAGTAATGTTTTAAATGCAGGACTATTATAAGTATTTTCCCAGGGTTGAATTCTCCAAAGTGAAGTCTCCAAACATAAATATACAGATATAGACCAGATATGTCAGGGTCTAAACTGACATCCATTTCAGGGATGATGCTGCCATAAAAAAAACATGAATATTTAACTGAGTATAAACTTCATGAAGCTTCAATCAAGAGCTGGAACAAGCTGATACAGAGCTCGATATATGATGATACTATCTGACACGTGTGAAATCACATGATTTTAGCAGCCTGGAAGCTACTTAAAGATGGAAACAGTCCTTACTTTCCAAAGATAACATTCAGATTTAAGAAACAATCTAGAGATAGAAAAAGCACGAAATTATTTTATATCATTAATATTTGATAGAGCTTCTTCCAGGCTATACATATTAATCCCATTAAGGCATTGAGATATATTTCTTTCCCGTCTTGATAGTAAGTTGCTCATACATCTCTATGATATCCTCCTATGGGATCAACATCACATCAATTCTTAATGAATATTCCCTTTAAAGACAGTCTGGTACATGTTTGCAGTGCTCTTTGTTCAGGACTGGCTTATATGAAATACTTAAGGGAGGTACAGTAGACTTGAAACAAGAAGCCTGTGCAAAGGAATACAGCAGCAGAATCACATTTACTTCATATAATCTCTGTTACCAGTGACCACAAGGGAGAGAACTAAACTCAAACACAGTCATTCCAGAAAAGTGTGCTAACGTGCATGTCTGAGCTTTTCTAATGATTTTATAATGTTTTAATTCACTATATTGTTTTCACTTCCTCTCTGACTTTTCTTGTGTTTTATTATAAGAGGTCTTACGTAATCATACAAGTCAAACAGCGACAGAGGAGTAGCTCTAAATCTAAACAATTTCAAGGCAAATTGTGGCTACGTGTTGAAAGATTTATAGCTTTGTACTTAAAATGTGTTGAATGAAAATAAAGCCATCCATTATTCATCTGAGCAGCTTTAAAACGGTTCGTGCCTGCATAGGTATAAGATTTACGCTTTGCCCTCTTCACTGTTGTGTACTCGGTTAACGCTGCACGTGCATCTGAACTGCATGTAAGCTGGAGGTTAAAGTCAATACCGTCAGTGATGAAAGCAGTTATTCGAATGCATTTGCTTTATGCTTGATTGGGTGTGTGTTATACAAGCAAAATGTTTGAACTGTTTCAGTGTTTTTAGTTTTGTGCTGCAGAGCTTGTGTGGATGGACCTCAGCAAAGATCAAGATTAGAAACCTCCAGTAATAGCGCCGTCATTCACACTGTGGCTTTGAATATAATAATCGAAGAACAGATCAATGAGATGATGATGTAGTGTTTTTAAAATGTGTAAAAGAAAAGAAGTCTGCCAAAGCGACTGTATAAGTGCTTTGTTTTGAGGTGTGTTTTATGTGAAAATGATATTTTGAGCTGTTCATGAGCACCAGAGCTCGTTGTGCTATCACCGTTTCTTCACAAAAGTGAGAAAGGAAAGTGAGCTGCCGTGAACTTTTCCTTTCTTTGTCTTCTGAGGGAATCAAAAACTCTCAGGACTTTGATATCGCTCCATTATCGCTCCATTAACAGTTCCCCTCTTTCAGCTCTTTAATATTTCAACATACACAGCAGGTTGCTTTAAAGCTGCATTATGTGTGTACGTTCTGCAGAGCTCTACTTTTGTAATTTAAATGTGACCTCATGCATGGATCTGTTCTCCTCTTCGTGCAGGTAATCTTCAGAAAGATTGCTGACGTGAAGAGGGAGCAGGAGCGCCAGAGGAACGAGGTGACTCTCACCATTCCTGAAGACCACCCCGTCCGCAAGCTGTTTCAGAGGTTCAGACAGCAGAGAGACTCTCAGTCTCACACTTACTTTGATCACAACTGCGTGCAGGTGGAGCCGCAGCACCACCATCACTCCGACTCAAACTCTTACACGCAGTGTCAGCCTGCGTCTCCTCAGGAGCAGGAGTACAGCTCCACGGTGCAGAATAATGCACCCTGCACAGGAGGAGGGAGTGCAAGCAGCACTGCTGCACCTCTACAAGCGTTTGTCCACGCTGAGGAGTCGGAGCAAAGCTGCACACAAGAAGCTGGAGAGTCGATAGCAAGGCCTGAGAGTCAGGTTTCTCAGAGGGGCAGCAGCCCCGTACAGAGCAGTGGTGGAGAGGAGGGAGCTGCAGGTGGAGTAACCAGCAGCAGAGGTGCTCGAGGCTGGGCAAAGTTTAGAGGCGCAGCTTCAGCTGCACCGCTGCCTCCTGCCGTCAAGCAAGAGAAGCAGCCTCAGAAAGCAAGGGAGTGGCCCAAAGGATCCCAGTCCTCAGGACAGTTAGCAGCTCCCAGTAAGAACCTGGATTCGGAGGAGATGGGGGGCACGGAGGGTGGGAACAGTGCTGGAGAGGCAGGCGAAGAAGAAAACAGTGCCCTGCACAAAACTGACTCCTGTGACAGCGGCATCACAAAGAGCGATCTACGCATCGACAGAGCCGGAGATTCAAGAAACTCCTTTGAAAGAAGCCCGATGGAAAAGAGCCCAATGGAGAGGAACCCATTTGAGCAAAGCCTCGGGGTCGACTCCCTCAAACACTCATTCGCTCAGCCGCCGTCTGAACAAGCGCTCCTTCAAGCGACCCTGCATGAGGCCAAGCTGGAGCTGAAGGCGGACATTCAGATCCTGGGCAGACGCCTCTCAGTGCTCGAGTCCCAGGTGGGCGAGATCCTCAGGCTGCTGTCGATAAGAAGAAGACTCTCGCTGCCACCGACTTCTTCCCCGAAGGCCAGAGTGAAAAGTCAAGACTTAGCCAGTGCCCCCAAGCCCGTCACACCGGAGGTAGACGACGGGCCTTTTTGAACTGATTTTAAAACCTTGGATCTCTTCAAAGAAGGATTTATAAAAGCACCAGTTTGCATGTTCTGCTGAACTCTGGTCTGCCAAAGACATTTCTTGCATTAAAGACTTGACTGCATGCAGAAATCCCTTTCATTTTACCATAGCACCACAAAAACCCAGGGATTATTCTAAAGGTCTTTGAGCTATGAGGCACTTTTATGGTCCTGTGTATGCTCCTTTTGAGAATGCCATAGATGTCATAGTTAAGAAATTAGTTCATTTTTAGAAGCATTAGCAGAGCTACATATCGTATGCATGGTACTCTGATGAAGGCTTGTCTTAGCCTGACAGGACAATCAGTAAATACTGAGGTCAAGTCACTTTTTTAAAAACATATTCATGACACCTGACCAAAGGTTTAATTGATAACCTTCACCTGCCATAACTTTCAAAATTATTTATCTTGCTCAGTGGTTAGCACCGTGGCCTCACAGTGAGAAGGTTTGAAGCTCGGCTGGGAACTTTCTGTGTGGAGTTTGCATGTTCTCCTCATCCGGGTACTCCGGCTTCCTCCCTCAGTGCAAAGATGTGACCTTAACAGGTTCATCGGTGACTTTAAATTGTCCGTAGGTGTGAATGTGAGTGTGAATGGTTCTTTATTATCTTTATGTACCCTGTGATGAGCTGGCGACTCGTCCAGGGTGTACCCCGCCTCTCGCCCAAGGTCAGCTGGGATAGGCTCCAGCCCCACCGTGACCCCGATGAGGATTAACAGTTACAGAAAATGGATTGATGTCTTAGAGAAAGCAGTGGTGACGACCTTTAGAGTTAATAACTGTCAGGTAATAACATGTGCCTTACAATAATAAAGCCTCATTCAGAGTTATTCTGATGGCATCTTTATGGTTTTTGAGCGTATGTTTTATAATAGAAATGTTAACCCTGCACTATGCATTCCTGTTGTGAACAGTTTAGAAAGCTTCATACTCGTGCATGTTAAATATGGATAGGAACGCAATAATGGCGATTTAATTATAGATTTCTATTGTTAGTTATCATTATCTCAGTTTTTCTGTGAAAGATTTATTTTCCTCAAACAAGATGTGAATATTTCAACAGGTAGCAGTGAACTTACTGCATATTCCTTCATGTAACTTTGCCTCTTGCTCAGGAATATTTGATTGAATTTCAGTATTTATTCAGTATTTTTTATCTTTATCTATGTGTCATATTAAATAGTAATGCAAGTCATGTTTTTAGGTCATATCAACCACTGGTGAATATCTGAATGACACTTGATGATGCTTTTGCATTTGTTTTCTTCTGTTCCGGATGAAATGATGCACATGAACAAACAGCATGGCTACAGTTTTATGTCATGACGTTTTCTAACTCGAATCATCTGAGTATGAACTGTAAAGATGGAAGCACGTGATTGTTAGTTGAATTTGTTTTATTTGAAACATGTAAACTTGCGCTGATTGCAATCTTGCATGCGTCCAGGGGAACCTGTCAACAGTGAGATGAATAATGAAACTGATGCCTGCTCACCATCTGTTGTGTGGTCTCTTCTGTTATGCAACACAACAGTTGGTCTTTATGTGGATCAAAACACAAATGACTGCAACAAGCAGACTGTTTATTTGTCATGCGTATGTTTTTTGTTGGTCAGGTGAGTGAACATGAACCCTTGCTGGGAAGCTCCTGAAATTCAGTAAGGCCACTGTAATGGTTAATATGTTGGGAAGTCGTTCTTCTGAAGTATAAATCAATCTGTCTATGCTCCAGATAGTTCTTTTTATTTTATTTTGTCAGATGAAACATAACATGTGAGGCAAGACAGACCTTAATACACTGGGTGACAAGAATAGCATGACATTGGCATTGGATACATACAACATCAACTGCAAAATGGGGGGACTAGAAAACACTCCCAAAACCAAGGTTAGGATTTATGATGCTCCTGTTCTAGCATGACATTGGCTCTGTTCCCCGTCAACATTTCCCCCACACCCCAGGTCTAAAAACCTCCTGGTCCCAGTGGTCCAAAAAGCCCATGGTACAAATACTAACACTCCCTTGGTACTATGAGCTCACAGTCCTTGCAGCCTGGCTAACAAACTGAGCATAACATTAGCTAACAGCAGCTACAGTTGGCAGCAGTTTACTGTCCATCAGTAAATCACAGAGAGGACATCAGAAGGGAAACCAGAAAACATTTCCCCATAAAATATGGTCCAGTTTCACCAAAATCAGTGAAATACTTGGTGGTGTGTGACTCAGTGATTTAAAGCGTTACACATACTATCATAATTTCAGGTGAATGTACAGCACAAAGTTACATAGTGCAGAAAGAGATACCGTATACGAAAGGACACCATTCACCTGATTAAACGTCAGTGTACCTTCAAAATGATTTTAAATCAAGTTATTTTATGATTGAAAAGTTACACAATTTTAGTTTAATAATCAGGAAGAGAAATGTCATGAGAACAAACCAAAGATTAAAGAAAAAGAGAAAAAAATGCTTCTTAAGAAATAGTTATAAAACAGACAGGAAACATGGAGAGGGCAGGAAATCACATGCAAACAACATCTTTGTTTGTTTTCGGCTCTGATATGGAAAATAGTAGAGCTTAATTACACTTCTTAAAGTTCAAACGCCTGCAAATGGTGTGCACTGCACGAACTGGACTTTAGTGTTAAACAGTAAAATAAATGTGAGGTGTTTACGCAGCCCTCCAGGACAGCAGGAGGCGCTGATGTCTCATTTGGTGTCTTTGCAAACTGAAACACGCACACAGACACAGGAGAGACCTCTGAAGGCTGCAGAAAGTTTGAGTCCGAACAACTACAGAGAAGCTCAGCAGAAGGTAAAAAGTCAGTCCTCTCTAGGGTTAATCTTATGGACGCTGCTGTTTTGCAGCATTTTTCTGCAGAGTTTGGTCACATACCATTTCTTTTATAGGTTCGCCCTGTTTCTCATTCACTTCTACAGAAACCCACAAAACCTTCAAAATAAATCTTGACTGTATGATTAATGGTTCAGTAATAAGTCTGATGTGTCATAACTCATCAGTTCATTGGTTGGATCACCACCTGGGCAACTCTTATTTACAGTGTTAATTGATTTATGCTCATTTTATGCTCATATTATTTGGGACTCTGCACCACTAGAGCAGTTCACTGTTTTGTGTTTATGTATTGACTTCCCTAAATTAACACGCTTAAACAAATTTTAAGCTAATTTTGTTTAATTGAAAAAGGTTTTTGTTAAAAAATAGTGCACATATTTGGCAGTGAGATATCATGAAATGATACCGTTTTGATATATAAAAAAAAAAAAACCCATTTTATTTATTAGATACCAATATAGTCATGATAAACTGAGCCAGTTCAAAATTGGCGCAGCAGTTTTGGTCTGGTTCCTAACAGATTTATAGACAGGCCGTTGCATTAGACTGCACAAGTTTTAGACTGGTGTATCCGATAAACTGGCAGCTCAATGCAGATTCCTAAATCTGAAAATTCTAGAAGAGATCTACAAACTTCGACAATAATAAGCCAATGTTTAGAGTTAAACATGCTTCCTGTTGAATTGTCCGTAGTTCAAATATGTCTTGTGTTTTGAATCAGCACTGAGATGGAGATGCAGCTTCCGCCTCACGAGGGAGTCGAGCTCTCCGTGGTCGACATGCACACAGGTGGAGAGCCTCTACGGGTCATCCTCAGCGGCTACCCAGAGGTCAAAGGTGACAGTGTGCTGTCCAAACGGCGTTACGTCCGGGAACATCTGGACCACCTCAGGAGGGTGCTGATGTTCGAGCCGCGGGGACACTACGACATGTACGGAGCCCTGATCGTGGACAGCGAGTTGCCCGAGGCCGACCTGGGTGTGCTGTTCATGCACAACGAGGGGTACAGCACCATGTGTGGACACGCTGTCATCGCACTGGGACGCTTCGCCGTGGACTACAAACTGGTGAAAGAGCCACAGTCGCCAGAGACCCAGGTGAACATACACTGTCCCTGCGGTCTGGTGAAGGCTTTTGTTGAGTACTCTGGTGGTAAAACAGGAGGAGTGAGGTTCCTCAGCGTGCCGGCATTTGCATTTGCCACAGGTAGGACACTCAAAACTGTTCAAGTGTTTTTTTTTATATCCTGCAGGACTAACTACACAACTTTTCTGCAGATGTGACGGTGACAGTGGAAGGTTTTGGTGAGGTAACACTCGACATCAGCTATGGAGGAGCCTTCTACGCCTTTGTAAACGCCCAGAGGTTTGGCCTCGATGTGACCAAGTCCAGGACTCGAGATCTGGTGGACGCAGCCACAGCGGTGACCAACGCTGTCAAGTCTCAGGTAGGAAGTTCACATTGATAAGATAAGATGGAAAAAAGTCATGAAGTCATGCTGGTGTCGAAGAGTCTGACAGCTGTTGGAATGAAGGACCTGTGGTAGCTCCTTCTTACATGGTGGGAGCTGTTAAAGGCCTCCACAGTCTCATGGAGGAGGTGAGAGGAGTTGTTCATGATGGATGTCACCTTTGCGAACATCCTCCTCTCCCTCACTTCCTCTGTGGTGTCAGTCCAGGACAGAGCTGGACCTCTTGACCTAGTCTGTTGTAACCTGTGTTCAATCATTAGACACAGAAAGACTAAAAAACATCAGAGTTAGTGATGATATATACATTTGGTTGACACGTCCTCTCCTAGGTGAAGTTGCACCACCCGACCAGTGATGATCTGGCCTTCCTCTACGGCACCATCCTCACCGACGGCAAAGATAATTATTCCTCTGAAGCCACCGCTAACATCTGTGTGTTCGCAGAAGCTCAGGTATCTCACTGGTCCAGAGAAAAAAAGTACAGACTGGCTGTCTGGTTTATTATTATTCTCTTAACCTGGCCTTAACGTGTTCTCAGGTGGACCGAAGCCCCACTGGTTCTGGTGTCACAGCCCGAGTTGCTCTCCAGTATCACAAAGGTCTCATCCAGCTGAACCAGACCAGGACGTTTCAGAGCGGAAGCACTGGATCGCAGTTCACAGGGAAAGCTGTCGAGGTACCCGAGTTTTCTTCCTCTGTGTCAGACGTTCTTAATGCTGTTATCTTGTCATTGTTAACTAAGTATCAGATCATCATGATTTAAAATGATACACTGTTATTATTATTATTATTATTATTAGTTATTTAATTAGTGATGCTGTAAGACTTGGGGAAGATCTGTTTGACATATTTTGAGTATATATTTATTTAAAATAAATTTAAAAAATTAGTAATGATCAAATTAATATTCACAGCAATGTTTGTGATTCTTTTGTGTTTCTGTTCAGGAGACCAAGTGTGGAGACTTCAAGGCTGTGGTGGTGGAAGTTGCCGGCAGAGCTTTTTATACCGGGGTTTCACACTTTGTGCAGGAGCCGGATGACAAACTGACACATGGTTTTCTGCTGAAGTGAGCCTCGATTACAACGCAGGAAATATATCTAATCTCTCCATGAAAACAATTTGATCCATAATAAACTGTGTCAGTGTGATCGTACCAACATTTTTTGTTGGTTTTCTTTGTAAGAGATAATTATAGCTGAGCAGTACATCAAGAAATTATGTTTTAATTTCAGTCATCATCATTCATGAGAACTTACCTGGTTTAAAAATGAAACACATTTTAGCAATGACAAAAAAAAGTTTGCTGCGCTGCAGAAAATCAGTTGCAAATATCTCAAATGTCTTCTCACTGCAGTGTGACATGACTTCAAACTTGAAACTATCAATAAACAATAACTGAACTATTAACCAGTGAACAGAGTGTGATTGTTTCTTGGTCCATTAACTTAGTTTTTATTGTGAATTTAAAGAAGAGCAGTTTAAAATTGACATGAGAGTTGAGAAGTGGCTAAAGTGTGAACATTTGCAGATTAAAGGAGGAGGAGGGTTAATAAATATGAGACAGTCTGGAGAGTCCTTTGTGCAATAGCTGTTACTGACCACTAGATGGAGCTGTAAGCCTGGTTGCTATCTTTGAGGTCAAAAACTGAACAAACGAAGAAGATTCTTCCGTCTAATTATTCATATAACCGGTGATAATAAATTACTTTTTGACCCAAAGTAAATGAACTCATTCAAGTGCACGTTAACCAACCTGTACCTGTTAACTAAATACAAAAACTCAAACTGTTTTCTCCCATTTATTATCATCAGGTCATTGTACAATGGAAGGCAATATTTAAATTATAAAAGTCAAATGGAGGAGTTTGACACTGGATGGATTCACACAGCTGAGGGGACAAATTAAAATCAAAGGTTTTTACGTCCACGTGATGTTTTCTAGGAGAATAAAAAACATCACGCGTGCGTCATACACCGTTTAAAATCAGTTTTCTTTTCTTCACGGTGTGAATCCATCCAGTGCACAGGAAACATATTTCATCTTTTCAATAAAAACTTAAAAGGAGGGCACTCCCTTCAGAGGGGGACGAGTGTATTGCATCGATTGGGTATGTTTTTAATGTCATTTAGCATAGTAATTATGTATTTATATGTGCATGTGTACAACAAGCACGCAACCTTATATATAGATATACGTAATCTATGACGCGAGTGTCCACACTTGTTGAGAAATTGCAGATTAGGCCCAGGCCTTTGAGAGTACCCACTCAACAATTAAAATCAACAGAGTTAAGGCCAGCTCTTAACAGGAAAAAAAAAAAAAAAAAGTCAAAATAAAACATACAGTGATCAGATATATAAATGTTGCACGTCAATAATGATGAATAGAAAAGAGACTTCTGCTTCTCGGCTGCGTCGCTTGCAGTCAAAACCACGTCTGTCAACGAACATCGCGGCGTCTCAGTCCTGTGATGGTTCTGACTGCAAGAGAACGGCGACGTCAAGAGGAGGTTCAGATTCAGTCTTTCTGTGTGAGAGCAGCCCCTCGGTCCGTACAAAATGGCCCCTTGTGTTTTTTTGTTTTTTTTAATGGAATCATCTTCCTGTTTGGATCGAGCGTCAAGCCCTGAAGGAGTCCGCTAGCTGCACATTTCACACTGTGCATAGATTCTGACGTACAAAAACAGCACAGAACGGTCACTGTCAAACAACCGCGAGCATCTCTTACACCTGGAAGGAAACATTCTGCTCCCGCACGACAACTTCTTAAAACATTCGACCAGACTGACCCTCCAGGGTCTGATTTGGTCGTTAATAACAAACTTTTGGCTTCTGCTCCGTTTAACATGAAAATCTCAGGAGGATGAAAGCTCTAAAACATGTTGTGCTGTGTGTGTGTGTGGCTCTGCAGCAGTGATGAAGCCGAGCTGGGTGGGAATGGAGGAGGGTGAAGAGGAATGTGCATGTCAGTTCGACCCAGAGGGAAACTAATGATGAGGGGAGGTGGTGGGGAGGTTGTAAGGATGACGACCTCAACGCCGCTTAGAAGTTTAGCTTTGTGACCGGTCGCTCTCTGCTCGAGTCCGAAGTTTGGCTGTTGATGCGTTTGCGGTTGCGTTTCATCTTGGACAAGTCCTTGTCGAAGACCTCGCCCGATCGCAGCGCGGACACCAAGTCATCGAACTCGCCACCGTCGTCTTCGCCGTTGGCCTTCGCTTTGCGGGCCTTTCGCTCCTTCTCCCTCTGCTCCTTCAGCTGGTGACAGAAATAACAAAATATTGTATTTAAAATGAATTCTCTCTAAATTTTGAGGTAAGTAGGAAGCTACGGTCAGCAGCCAGTTAGCTTAGCTTAGCATAAAGACTGGAAACAGGTGGAAACAACTAGCCTGGCTTGGTCCAAAAGCTATTTCTTGACTGGACTTACAAATTTATGTTTTTACACATTAGATTTTGTGTGGACGGAGCCAGACTAGCCGTTTACCTGTGTTTCCAGTCTTTGTGCTATGCTAACCCGCTGCTTGCTGTAACAGACAGATATGAAAGTGGTATTGATCTTCTCATCTAACAGAAATCTAACATATAAACATATTTCTCAATATGGCAAACTATTTCTTTTATGCATGGCTATGTGACTTTTGCTAAACAGAGGCCACTGTGGCCAAGAGTCGATGTTAAAAGATAGATGTCAGTTGCTTTAGACATTAACATCCTGATGCTGTGTTCAGACGGTTCGTTTTGGTTAATGCGGGAAACGATCGCACAAACCTGAGCTTCCATTTTGGCCCTGCGCTCCTCTTCCTCTTTACGTTTCCGCATGTTCTCGTTCTCCTGCTGCGCCTCAGCAAACGACTGCACGAACTGGTCAAAGATGCCAAAGAACTCATCTGGCTGCATCTTACTGGCATCCTCGCCGAAGTGCTTTACTGCCTTCAGGAACTGTGGGACCAAAGAGAAAGGGGGCACACAGGGAGGGGCACGCAGGATTAAATTTACAGCAGGACACAGTAGAACCATGTTTTACTCCGTCTTTGACTGTTTTACAGGAGACTCATTAGGTCTCAGCTCTTTGAAATAAGAGCAGGGTACCAGTAGTCGGCCTTTGAAGCCTGTGTTAACCCAAATCTGACCGGCTACTGATTATAGCCGAGGCCAGAGTCTGGAGCCAGAGCCCAAATTAAGGCAACGTGTTTGTGAAGTATTTTTCACAGTAAGTTAAGAAGGAGAACATCCAGATGTGAGATCACGCTGAGAACATATACCTTCTAAGATGTGTATGTTACCGGCAGCTCTGTCCGTGACACGCAAGCCTCCATCAGGTGGAGCAATGATGCACTTTAAATTGTCTTTAGGGATCAACTGAGGATGATTTCTGTGACAAAAGTGACTAAAATCTAACTTTTCTTCTTCACATCTCGATATTCTGCAACAATTTTATTATATTCGCACACACAAACCAGATGCAAGGATTTGTTTAAAGGGTCACCATGTTCCTCTTTTTCCCCAATCACGAGTACAGAGGACCACTATAAACACTCTCAAATATTTAACTGTGGGACACCGTAAATGATTCACAGAAACTAATGGTTGCCATGTGACCAGCTGAGGGTCAGTGTAGCAGCACACACACACACACACAGTGTGGGTCGAAAAACATGCTCGGGATAAAAACTCTTCTTGTCTTGCACCAATAAATGTGGACAGACGCATAAATTTAACAATTTTTCAGGGTGTCACAGTGCTGCCTCAAAAGGTGAGTAAGCTCAGGTTTCTAGTAGTAAAACGCTAATTTGCCTTAAAATGGCTGAAAAATCCGAGCTTGTTTCGTCTTTTGTCTCCGTTTCATCCTCTAATTTGTGCGACCCACGCTTAAAATCTAAACAGTAAGTTCAATAAAAGCATTTGAAAAATCATATATCAGGTTGGCAGGTACAATCAAGGCCAACAAGGCACACAATGTCCAACAGTGTAAATAATATGAAACCCACTGTTCCTGGTTTCTCTCTCGACCTGCACACATGGCAACAAGCAGGCTGACCAATAAAGCGTCAGCGGTGCCGTGCCAGGAAGCTGAAAAATGCTGTTAGCTTTCCTACAAAAGGTGGCGGATGGGGTCAATAAGGCGTGTAGAAACAGCTGCGTGGAGAGGAAATGGGATGCGAGCTTTCAGCGTTTGTGTCTACCGAGTGACGGTGATGCTGTCCGGTCTGCACAAACAGACCGCGACTTACCAGTTCTTTGGCTTCAGCGAGCGAGTCCTCCACATCGGAGAAGCTGAAGCTGGCCACGGTGATGAACTGACTCACCACCGACACGAACTTGTCGCCCACCTCCTGCGGCCGCTTCTTCTGGAATTCCAGCTCCTACGGGTAGAAATGATTCAGGAGGTGGAAATTGAAAGAATGAAAGGAGAGCGATGTTAGATCTGCTCTAAACATGGTGCAGCAGCATGAGCAACACATAACGTGGATTATCTCATAGATGTTGGTGACTCACGCTCTCCACACTTTTCAAGCCGCTGCGCAGGTTGCCGATATCTTTTTCCAGCTCGGTCATGCTGCAAACAAAAGAACAAAAGAAGAAGAGTGATGGTTTAAAACACAAAACAAACAAGAGAAGCAGATGTGAGTCGAGCAGCAGGTCCACCTACTTGACTTTGGCTGCCTCTGAAATACTCTTCAGGTCCTCCTGGAACATCAGGACTTTGGGGTACTTCTTCTCCAGGATGGTGATCAGGTAGTGTAAGAGAGTGATGTTTCTGCAAACACGGAGACGTAGAGATACAATGAGTGAACGTGTCTCTTATGGTGCAGGTTCAGATGAATGACCATATGGAGTTTCGTCTATATCACATTCCCTTTTCCAGATGTGACTTTTATAGATTTCATGCCGTATGTTCTGTTACTGGCTGCGGCTTTTGATGTTACAGTTGATAAATGTTCTTACTTGTCGATACTGGATTTGGTATCAGCGATCTTGTTGAGCGAAGACACCTTGAAGCCGTAAGCATTCCCCCTCTGACCCTTGTTCATAAAGTTTCCAAAGGCCAGCACCACCTCCAGGAGCTGCTTCAGGTTCCTGCTGTGTAAGATCTCCTTCGATGCCCTCGTCAGAGCTGAGGCGGGAAAACAGTGAGACGGATTTATTTTTAGACTCCGGTATCTGACACGTCATTGTCTTGATCAGTATAAAAGGGTAAATAAAAACCACAGAATCCACTTTTGGGGATGACAAATGATGACAAATGATGACAAATGATGAGACTCTTCCCACCTTCAACTTTGGGTTTCATCTCCGCTATCCTCTCCGCAAACTTCTTTTTGAAGTATAAAGACTGCAGCCTCTGCTGGTAATGGTTTATTCTGGACAGGGGATGGAAAAAGCATGTCAGGAGGACAAAAATAGACAAAAATAATAAATTATAAACAGGGAAATCCACACATTTAGACAAAAGCCACAGTGCTTGAGCAAAATGAGGCAAAGCCGCCTGTGTGTTTACTTAAATGGTACATATAAAGTTTTAGTTGTGGTAGGAAGCTTATTTTTGGCAGCATTTTTGATATCAGCTTATAAACCACCGACTCTGCAGCTAATGAATGCCACAGTGACATCTGTCTTCCAGTCCTGTCTGTACTCAAATGACAAAAACCTGCCAAACTACAGTAAATCACTGAAAACAAAAAAAGGTTTTGTTTCCTTTGCTCCTCTCATTTCTTATTCCTTTTATTTTATTTTCTTGTTCTTACAAAACTGCAACACAAATACTCTTATTACATGACATACTATTTATTTACCAACACAGTTTAGAAATAATGATTCACACAGACAGCTATTGTTCCCTGCTCAGTAGAAAGCCATGTGTCATTTCATTTATCTGCCCCTGACTAAGAGGAAACAATGGCTATTGTTTCTCAGCAGCAGGTCTGATCTGCAGACCGCTGCACTGACCTTGAAGCTGTCAGGGCTGATGTTTGTACCTGTTTCATTTAAAATTAGAAAGCTGCGAGTACCTGCTCATCTCATAGAGGAAGCGGTCGGGTTTTGCCATTCGGTCCAGCTCGTGTTTGTGCTCCTCCAAAAGATCCACATCGCTCTTCTCTGGAACAAACTTCAGCAGCTGATGGGGCGGGAAAACAACACTGTTTATCTCTGTTAACCTGCGATGACGTCGAACTGTCTCTTTAATGCAAAAACAAGACATTTTCTCCTCAACAAAATCTACTGTTATCAGATTTATAACACAGTGTACACTATGTCACCTAGCGCACATTTTTACAAGCGCTCCAAAAACATAATAAAGTGCTGAAGTGCGTACTGACATGCATTACTTCACTCCACAGAGAATGGAAAACGTCCAGTCACTAAATGGAAGCACATTTGATTTCTCTGAGTGCTGTTGCTGCATCCATCAATGCTTCTCCTCTAACCTCTAACTTATTTTGAAAGCTCCAGGTTCTTCTTTCGAGTCTCCATTTTACTTCAAACCATTTTGAATATATAATGATGTCTCTACAGTGTGATCGTTCCTTCTGATACTTTCCCTTTCTGAAGTCTCTCTGAAGAAAAGGTTACCTGTACACATGGGAGATCTCCAGGAGAAAATTTATCTGGTTTCTCTACATGACTTTATAAAATCAGCTTACTGGAGAAAGCTGACTAATCTGGTGCATGTAAACACGCCGCACGACTACGTACCTGCTCCAGCATGTCTTTGGGAAGGTCCTCCTGTTCGTCCATGGTTAGAATAGCTCTCTTCATCTCCTCATTTGAAAGCTTCAGCCTGCAGCCCACACACACACAACATATGTCATAACCTGCGATGCGTCTGTGAGGATTTCTTTTTAACAGATTATTATGATGCTGTAACAACGAACATACCGCGAGAGGAGGATGTTGCAGTTTTGAGCTCGACGGCCATCAATGACTGACAGCTCTTTGACCTTTTTAGAGCTCAGCGTGTCGTCCTCTGCCTCTTTCTGTGAGCAGAGTGATGAAGAAGTCAGAGCGCGACGGGCTTCATTAACATGCGCGAGTTAATTTTAGATACAGTCACCCGACAGACACGCAACAATGAAGATGACAGATAACCCTACAATCCCAAACACGAAAAAATACAGTACAGAGGCACAGATTCATGAGTTCATGCAAACAAGACAGCTGACTCTGAAGAAAAAAGGGCTGTATATTCTGTTTGGAAACACATTAAGTAAGATAAGGGAGCTGAAAGTACAATAAGACACAACGTGTAACACATAAAGTCTGAATGAATCCACGAGGAGCGACTGTATATGTACTGAACTGTAAGTGCACTCACCTGTTTGCTGTTATTGATCATAAAGAAGTCCTAAAATGCAGGCAAGAAGCAGGGAAGATGTAAGCACTCATTAGAATAAGTAAAGCAGTTACGTGATCGCAGCCCATAAAAACAAAACGAACTGAAGCTCGCTCGGCACTTAAATGATCCATCAGTAATGAAGTGAGCAGCGGTGAGATGACATGAGTCGATCAATGCGTGCTTGTAGCTCACATGCTGCGCACATTAGAGATCTGTTGCATGTGGTCAGTTTTAGATTCGCCTGAATGAATCAGTGTGTGTGTGTGTGTGTGTGTGTGTGTGTGTGTGTGTGTGTGTGTGTGTGAAACAGACACATTTTTACATCGTGTTATGTTCTGGACATGCTGAAGGTCGAGTTTGAGCATGAGAAGAAAGACATGCTCATTCTCCACGATACAACTAACACTAATGATTATGAATAACTAGTGACTAAATTAATTGCAAACTGAAGCCACAAGAGGGGAAAAAAGACAATTATGAGCAGCTTGCTCATGCATTTTCAATCACATATGGCAAAATGATCAAAACCACAAAAAAAAAAAAAAAAAAAAGCAATCCAGTCAGATGTAAGAAGGCGTTTAAGATTGTTCAAGCATGAAAGTTGTGCACCTAATAAACTAAAAAATCTAATCTGCCAATTTCTCCTTCTTGGTTTTGTTGTTTGTTAAATTATCTGACCTCTCCCTTTCTCCCACTTTGCTTGAGAAATCAAAAGTTGCAAAACAGGAGAAATTCTTAGAAAATGCAAGCCAGCTGAGCCCTCAGTCACCCCTCCCACCCCGACACTCTCCACTCAACTGCCCCCTCGGCCCTCTCTGAAGCTACACTGCGACATGGTGAGATGATGGACTGCATTGTCCTCGGTACCTGCTGTCTCTGATAGGCTGAGAAGGTCTTTTCAATGTCGTCCAGATCCAGGATTTTGAACACCTTGGTCTCGTCCACATCCATCCACACGGTGCCCTCCAATTTATTCTAATCAGAGGAGAATGAGACATTTATATCTCATATTTTAACACAAAGCATCAACATGTTCAGTCTCGACTGTTCTCACCTCAGCCAACTTGGACCAGTTGAAGGATTTGAGCGGATTGGCTGGCTGGGGAATGTTCTTCCTCTTCAGGGACGGTCCTAGAGGTGCTCCCGGCGGAGGAGGGATACCTCCGATGGGCGGGCGTCCGGGAGGAGGCGGCGGTCCACCCGGAGGAGGGGGTGGAGGAGGTGGGGGAGGCATCATGCCTCCTGGAGGAGGAGGAGGCGGCGGGGGAGGTGGACCCATACCTGCAAAAGCTGGCATGGGTGGAGGAGGCAAGGGACCACCAGGAGGACCGGGGGCGAGGGGAGGGCCTCCAGGAACAACAGCTGCCTGTCTCTGCAGGGAGAGAATAATAGCAATATTTTGGTCTTTTCATGAGATCTGTTGACTAAACATAGAATATCTCCAGCTTTATCCTTAAACCTTAAAAGAATTCAATACTTTGGGTGTCATAAAACAATGGTTCCCAACCTGAAAGAAAAAATCTGACTAACTTTTGTTTTATGTTGTAAAAATACAACACACTTTCCCCTTTCCAAGCTTCTTCCACAAGAGAAACTCTCTGAAAAAAGCGAACGAACGAAAAATGAAGGGCCGTGACCTGTGACAAGGGGTCATGTTTAAGGGGTCATAAATCAAAGAGGATGGGAACCACTCTCCTACAATAACATGTCTTTTATGCGTTACCTTTTCATGTTAGGTAGTGGCTTATTATCTTCTTTCAACATAGGAGTTAAAACCTTATTCTGTACGTGCTTAATGGTTTCTATTTTTGCATTTCAGCTTCAGGGCATCTTTGGAGATGATTATACACTTTTCCCCCCCTTTTATCCGATCAGGTTGTTGTTTTAAGGTTATTTTAAGTGGCCCGGTTTATGTAAAGGTGAACGTACGGTGCTGAGTTCGTGCAGTCGGGCGGTGAGTTCGGCCACTTGCTGTTTGACATTCTTGTGCTCGGTGCTCTCCTTTTCCAGCTTCTCTTTCATCTTGTTGAGCGTCTGCATCATGTCCTCTTTCTCCTGAGTCTTTGCATCACATTCGCGCTCCTTCTTCTCGAACTTCTGCTGCAACTCGTGATGCTCTGTGATGGGAAGTCACAGTGATAGTGAGTTGATTAAAAACATGTTTTAATTGGCGGCCACCTTTATCACACTTAATTCTGATTCAGTCTTACAAACCTTTTCTCATTTTTTCCGCCTGCTCTTTCCACTGTTTGACCTCATTTTCATTGACCAGCCTGCAGAAAGGATGACACATAAAAATAACCACAGTGACTACATGAACAAGTCCAGTCATTGTTTTTCTTAACTTAAAAAGGAAGCTATATTTGAGCCAACACTTTTGATCACATGCGTTTCAACAGGAACACAAACACTGCTCTCCATTCTTCAATCTGGCAGCCGAGTAATCTGCTCCATGTACTCATTCATGTGTCAGAGGGAAGTGATAGGACTCACATCCGGACAACGTTCTTCACGTTAAAATTCTCCAGTGGCGTGACGTCGGGGTCGTGACCTTTGTCATTCTGCAAGACCATCTGCTGGACGATACGATCCAACAGCAGCCAGTACTGCACCGTGTTACCACTCCTCTTATCTGAGGAGAGAGGAAGAGAGAGTTTCCCATTAGTCTGCCAGCCTTTATTTGCACTGAAATGAGAAATGATGTTACAAAATTAGACTGATGAGATAAAGAGAGGCACTAAATGTTTCAACAAGGTGACGCACAGATACATTGCTGTTGGACAACTTTGTCTATTAACACTTTGGTGTGTGTGTTTGGTGTGTGTGTACATATATATATATATATATACATATATATATATACATATATATACATATATATATATATACATATATATATATATAAATACATACATATATATATATATATATACATATATATATACATATATATATATATATACATACATACATACATATATATATATACATACATACATACATACATATATATATATATATATATATATATATATATATATATATATATATATATATATATATACATACATATATATACATATATATGTACACACCGATATACCGTAGCACTTGTATTTGCGGCTAAAGTGTTAATTAAACTCTTAATGCCTCGGGAAAGTAATCAAGTAATCAGACTCATTAAAAAGCCTTTTAGAGGGGAAGGTGAGCATTAATGAAAGAGTCTGCTGCAGCCGTTTGATGGCTCTTTGTTGTCAAGTCAAGGCATGGGAAAAGCTGGCTAGCTGCAATCACACTTGAAAACATTAGTCAACAACAGCCTTTGAGTAAGCAGAGTACTCAGTTTGACTGGGAATGCGCTTATCCAAGTTCTGCACTGACAAAGTCAACATCCTTATCTTTTTGGCCACAAACCAGGAGGTACAGATGTACTGTGTATTTTGTGGGAATACTACTACTGCTCTGTTTGGAGCCTCATTATATTTGTGTTTAGGTGTCTTTTAAACACAAGATTTTAAACTTTTAAACACAGTATGTGTGACAGTATTTGTGCAGATCTGTTTTACAGCTGAACTCACGTGGCATGAGGAGGCAGTGATGCAGGACAGACATAAAGTGCGGGTATGCGTCAGTGTGGTTCATCTTCTTGCGGATGAGATCAAAAACTTGGGTGGCACTTTTGGTGTCTATATGTACCTGGAGGAGGAGAAGAAGCACAACAACGACCCCATGAATATCTCCTGCGGAATATGTTACAGTCGCAAAATAATGTGACAGTAACGTCAGGAAGTTGTCTTCTTTCTTCTTACCGACTCAAAACGTTTTGACAAAGCCAGCTCATCCTCATTCCGCAGCATCTCAAAGTAGTCTAAATGCCTGGAGAGAGTAGAGAGGAGAGGAGAAGGCTGGATCAGAGAGACAGCCTGCAAATGTGACGCTTATGTACTTCAAGTAAAATACTTTATCTCTAGGTTAGTACAATCTTTATTGTCTGTTGTCCATTCACGTTTGGATGGATTTGGAAATTCAGATGACTGTTTTTATCCGACAAAAAAAAAAAAATCTAAATGTTTAATTCTTTGATTCATTGTTTTTGTTCAGCTTCTGATCAACAAACATTTTTTTGGATTGGGACACTACCTTTTGTCCTGTTTCATCTCACCTGTCTAATGTGGAGTTTTCATGAGAACGTAGCTTATCGATCACAGGTTGGATCCCCAACATGAGAAACTCATATCGTAGGTGGATGCGGAACTCCAAACTTGTCTACATTTACAAAAAAGAATAAATTGACATTTAAAAAAAAGGATTCAAACAGTGTTTTAAAGAGTCTCTTCAATGAGTGGCCGAGGGATTTGATGACCGTCTCGTGTGAAAGGGAGCATAAAAACTGTCTGATGTCTATGATTCACCTCTCCGGCGCCTTGACTCAGCACAGCGTTTATAAAGGACATGATGGCTGTTTTCAGGTTGACCTCATCTCTGTATCGCCCCGTACTCCGGTCCAGATCGTTTATAAGAGTCTGCAGGATGACAGGTCATTACAGGTGTTAAATATCTTCATGCTTTGCTGCTCTTAAATGACTTTATCTGTCTGCAAAAGGTTAAAAACCGAAGCTGTGCACTTGACTTGCTCCCACCCACCTGGAATCGCGTCCTCTCGCAGGCGAAGCGTTGGTAGTGCAGCATGGCTTCGAGGATTTTTTTGTGGCCGCCGGGCACCAGACACACAGCGCCCATGATCTCCAACACGGCCACCTTGGTCTTGATGTTCTCCGTGGCCAGGCTCTGCGCGATGATGTTGATGCTCTCTGAGTGCGAGAGGACGTGGGCGCGGCCCTGCGAGTTGTTCATCAGAGCTTTGATGCAGCCGATGAGAGACGTGTGGATCTGTGATTCTGTGGTCTCGTAGTCCATGCTCTTCAGGAAGTTTAGGATGCACGTTAGGCCGTCCAGGTCAATGAAGCGAGTCACAAACCTGAGAGGAGAGCAGGAACAAGAAATCATCTCAGTTTAGTGACAAGGAAGACTAGTTCTAATGTGAAATACATAAATATTAATATCATTCTGTTTGTTTATATATAAATATGAATAAATCTATATAAACCACCACTGCAGTGACCTTTATGGCTGCTGAATTCTTAAAGGACTCATTTACATACTGTTGTGAGGGACTGAAAAGAGTGACAGACGAGGTGAGAGGAGGTTAAATGAAAAGAGATACGATGAAGGATGACATTATATGTAAAGGACAGGGAGGAGTGAGAAGAAGACAGACAGAGTGAGATGTGCTCACCTCATCGGTTGTGTCCTCAGAGCCGTCTTTAAGCTCTCTATGGTTTTGTTCCTCTCTTCCTCATCTTCTTTCTCCAGAGCGAGGAGTGTCTTTCTCTGTTCGGCAGAAGATTAAACATCATAAAGATCGGAGTCTGAAGTGGAAAATGAACTCCCAGAAGACTTTAGATTTAGTTAAGAAGCAAAAAAAGCTGATTCTTGGTTTTATTATGAATCCATAAGATCCAGTTAGTGGGTTAAATTGAAGATACAGTATAAATATTATACCATTTAATGACATTGTTTCATTGTGTTCCTGTTAGAATAGTATACAGAAAGGCTTTAATACTTGAATTAAATAGTTATTATGTCAGGATTTATCTGTGCAGCCCATAATCAGATTTATCTCAAAGAGCTTTTAGAATAAGGAAAAAAAATCTTAAATAAGAAAAAGAAAAGGCTCAGAGAGAGCAACAGGGGGCAGCTCCTTCTTCCAGGACTATTTTGTAACCATTTTTATATCCCTAGCATAAATAAAGTTCATGTTATTACTTACAGCTGCCATTGAATTGAGCTGATCAATGTAGAATTCTGGCCAACTAGTTGCACTTTTGTTTTCTTCTTGTTCCTGAAAAACAGAGAATAACAGAGAATTAATGATACTGCTGCTGAGTGATCCAGGTAGACAAAGATAAGTTAATAAGAAAAAGATGTGTTATGCTTATGAATATAAACTGGGAGTGGCTGGAATCTAAAAAAGGTTACATAAGAACGTGTTGTTGAAAGAAATATTTCAAGTTGTTATTTGCTTCATGTCGCATGTTTGAATGCATCAAAGTGAAACTACAAACCAGATGGACTTCATTCCAACATTTTTCAGATCAATTAGTTTTGAAAGACATGAAATATACAAACAAACATACGGACAACAGAAGGTCCGGGACATAAAAAGCTAAAAAAAAAAAAAAAAATGGAGCAGCAACTCAAAGTAGGGCGACACAGATATCCAGCCCATTTTATCATGGAGCGCTTCACTGAGCTTGAGGAGGTGGTGAGAAGCTCAGAAAGAGAGAGCACAGCTGCTTGAGAAAATCTTCAGATTAGCAAATGAATGTAAAAACTGTGGATTAAGGACGCAGCCTGATTTATGCTGGGCTTAATCTCCTGACGCGCGGCATGTTTGTGTGCGTTACAAGTGAAAAAAGCAAATAACTGCGAGACATTTCTCAGATGATTTAATTTTCTAACTCAAAAGGGGAGAAAACGACTTGACCATGAACTTGGCGTGCACATAAAAGGCCCCCCCGGCTTTCGTTTTAACTCCCGCTCCATTAAGCACAAGCGAGCTGTGACCATCATAAACTAATTGGGCGTCAGTTAATAAGGCGGCCTGCGGAGGCTTGGCTGCTCCGAAAGGAACTGCAGGGCCTCGGCTGGTCTGCAGGGATCGTGCAGCGACGGGTAGATATGATCATGCTGTTCCACTCGAGACCGGTGCCAGTTTGACCAGGCGGGTGCTGGAAGAAGTTCAGTCCATTAGCGGAGCAGTCGCAGGGGTGAGACCGCTTCCTCTTGCATCTAAAAGAGTTCATCTTTCAGCTTGGAAGTCAGCACTCTTCACACACTGACATGTCTCCAGTTTATTTAGGGTCGTGATGAGAGAGAAAAGTGGGGGGTTTATTTTTTCCACATTTGAGAAGATCAAAGACAGGATCTTAACTTAACGTCAGGAAACAGGAATCAATCTCAGTTATTTTAGGGGTGAAAGGACAGTCGGCTTGAAAGAGAAGTTACAGCTCTGTCCTCTCTGAAATTAAAGTTGTTTTTTTCTCTTTTTTTTTTAATGAAATCTGAAACTGCAAAATCTCTGCTAACAACCAGATCAGTAAATCTGCTTCTTGGCAGATGATGCAGCCTTGAGGAGAGCTGACAAGAAGGAGAAAGAAGATTGATTTTCTGCAGCATGATTTCATCAGCTCAGGTGCCTGGCCAAACCAAACAGTTCAGGCTTTGCTGCTTTGACTGACTTATCTCCCTCCCAGCCCAGCCCGGCTTCTGAAGCCAAGAAATGGCTGTCGAAAAAAATCACTTGTGGGCCCAGGGCGCCCTGATAATGACCCCACCTTCCTCCTTATCATCCCCTCCTGTCTCCACACACAAAAGCTGCACCTGTGGAAGTGAAGCTTTCCTGTTTGCCTTGGACCGACCGCTTCCTTTGCCTTTTTTCTCCACGCACACTCATCCTCTCTGAGCTCAGATGATGACTTTCTATCTGTCTGGGTCTGAGCCAGAGCCTGCTGCCGACTCAGCAGTATTGGTGCCTTTCTGTCACCCCCCCTTCTCCTGCAGGTCGATAATGCTCCTTCACACCAACACTGAATCAAACCTGAATGATCTCTAGAAGGCTGAGCATTTTGGGGTTCATTTTCATGAATCCTTATGAGGCTACTTTAGGCCCCGGGACGCCTCCTAATCAGGCCAATAATTGGGACACGGCAGAAACGGGAGCATACACCGTGCTGTTTCCATTTCCACTACCTGCTCTCCATCACTCTCCTTGCTGCTGCTGGCTAGTGGACGCTGTGTGCAGCCGAAGTAAGTGAGTCAGTGTATCAACACTTATGCAAGGTGAGTTTTCACCTGAAAAGGTGTCATTCGTCATTCGTTATGTGCAGGACTACGTCTTGGTGTCTTAGCTTTTGAAATCATGACAGAGTGGTGTGAATCTTCTCATTTAACTGTTGGCAAGAATGTGAAAGCGTATTTCCAAAAATTTAAAACTACTCCTTTGAAGTCCACAAGGAAAAAATATTCGTAGACATGAAATGTCAGACAAAAAGGTCAGTAAGAACAGCAGGACCAAATTTGGTATGAAAAATCATTTTCATTCACTTAAACTCTCTGAGCTCTTATATCTGATTAGCATAATAGCAACCAGTGCAACACTTTGTGTGTATACTTGTATTTACAGTTCTGCCGTTCTGCAGCTGGCCTTTACTGTATGATCACATGCAAACTGTCCAATAAATCCGCAAGCCCTGTCTGCATATTAGTCAGGACAGGATATCCTTTGCACTCATACCTATGTCCTTGACAAACCTTGCTGTAAAAACGCGAGGGCACATTCAGCTGTAGCTGCAAAGCTCGACTTGAGTTGGTCTAAACTAGGCCAGCCGTCTGCGATTTCCTGCATGCAGAGGAGGGATTGATATACAGGCAAAGGAAGAACAGCTGACAGTCCTTTTATCACTGAGGGAAGATGTAATGAAACACGACACTGTCACAGAGTATGTTATGGCTACACGGGTGCTTTGATGGGACAGGTGTGCATTATTAAAAAAAATCCTCTTCTTGAGGAAATGTGCAGAGCTTTTTGTGTTTAAATCAAACACTGAGGCTAAAACTTGGAGACATAAGAAAAAAAAGACACGCCGTCTTGAATATATCTTAGTACTTCATAATTCCTGATGCTGCCATCTCTGTTAGCGGATTACCTAATGGAAAAAGGCTGAATTTAGCCTTTGTCTTACTCCCTTACATATCCCTATATTTATATCCAACTTGTGTAACATCCACTTAATCTGTGGTGCCGCTCTGATCTGACTTATTATGTAGTGATGGAGAGAGTGAGGCTGAGGGAATATTTAGATACTTCTCTGCTTATTATATGTTAAATAGGAGCATGTCTTCCATTACAGTACATTATAGACAGTTTATACTGTTCCATGAGGACTGTTAATGGTTTTCAGAGAGTACTAAAAGTGTTTCTCTCTGATCTAAAGCTAATCTCTTCAGCCAAAATGCTGTTGATATCAATATTAGCAGGTGTGGTAGGTCCAATCAGAAGCCTCGATATTAACATTTTAAAGCACTTTAGACCAGAAACAGAATTCAGAAGTGACATAAATGGAAAGCTACCATTCATAAAGGGTGCCTGCTGCATATCACACCCTGTGCAGTTGGAAAAGTTTAGTTTAACTGGGGCGTCCTGGTGGCCTAGAAGCTTAAGATGCTGACCGTGCAATCGTAAAGCCCCTTGCTGAGTCATTATGTAATCCCCAGGTCATTCTCGCTCTCACGTCATTTACTATCAGCTCTTTAATGTACTTTACCTGCAAGACAAATATGGACATCTGTTCACCACAGACACCAGTGGATATTGCTTGCTGCAAACGAAAGGCTCACTATATGACATCCTGAATTATAATGTGTGTGCTTCTATCTCAGTCATATGAATCTTTACAGGCGTTACAGATTAAAAAAAAAAAAAAAAAAAAAAAAAAAAAAAAAAAAAAAAAATCACCTGCATTCCACAGATACAGTAGGCAGACAACGTGTTCGTGCGAGCAGAGAAATACAGTAACACAAAGGCTTTGTGGTCTGTGTGTCACAAAAAAGCACAGCTTCAGGTATCAACAAATCAGTGAGGGAGGAGATTACACAAACTTGGCAGCTCGGATATTTGCAGAGATTATTCAGCAAAAGAGGCCAATCTGCGGCAAGCCTGCAGAGGCTGGTGTTTAGTTAGTTAAGACGTCATGCACAGCGAGAGGCTCTTACCTTCTTTTTGCTGCAGTAGATCTGCCATTTCTTCTCTGCAGGCAGGGCAAACATGGCTTCCCTGTGTTTTTCTGTGAGGTCAAGCTCATCCTGCAAAATGGGGGAAAGATAGCAGAGAAATGTTGGTGAGGAGCGCTCAGAAGAGGAGGAAGAATTCAAACTATTACGTCTTCACAATGTTTTATTGACTGTGTGACTGAGGAAGGGGGGGGAAGCATCATTCTCAAAACATCTGAGCTCACAGACAAGCTATCAAACCATCACGCCACATATCCACATAAATCAACGCTGTCCCCCCCAAACAAAAACATGTGCCAGGAGTAGTTGCACCAGAGCTCTGGTCTCAGCTCGAGATCAGTTTGTGCTAAATCTCTTCACGATCGGTGGGATATCAACGTAAATTCAATACAACTCTGAATCAAATCAGATGTCTTGCAGGCCTTAGACGTGTGAGTAATGGGGGAGAGAGAGAGAGAGACAGAGATAAGGCGTGGCCTCTCTGCTCGACGTGCGGTAACAAACATCTGGAGACAACATGCGTCACAATATATAACAGATATTTCACAGAGGCGCACAAAGGGTGCTGCTGGGAAGTGTAAATACCAGAGAGAGTTTTAACGGTTCAAATATCTAAATGCAATTAAAACATATCAGCGTCTCACATCAAAGCTTGGGGACGCAATTAATGGTCGATTTGTGGTGGAAATGAACTGTTTAATGTTTTTAATCCCCGTTAAGTCGAATCCTAAAGCAAAATAGGTGAAATAGGTGGTGAAAGTCATGAGAAGGCTTTTAAGCAATTTAGCTCACAGATACAATACAGTAGGTGGTCTAAACACACGTTTATTTGTTCTTAGCTGCTATTTAAGCAACAAATGGAGATTAAGGAAATGGTTTACCCAACACAGAGACTGCTGAATGTTTTATGGCAAGTGCTCATTGCGGGAATCGTCTTCGGGGATGTTCTTTGTTAAAGCCATCAAGCTCTGTGAATCAATATGCATAATGATCAAATGTCTAAAATGGTTGTGTGGACTATTGATTCATCTCATGAATTAAGGTCCACATAGTGAATGAGAAGAACTGATTCAAATGGATATTTTACTGATTCCTTAGCTCGTACAGAGCAGATACTTTTTTCGTGCTGCGACAGATTTTGTTGTTAAAACTCCTGTTTGACTGCGAGTGAGAGAAGTGAAGGGTGGAAAAAGAAGAAGCTTCGCCTGTATTTAAAGATTTTTGGAAAACTCTTTAAATGAATCTCAAGTTGAAAGGTCGGGTCTAATTGAGCATCGTAACAGAGCAGATGGGCCCAACTTATTCCACAACGTGAGTCTTTTTTTCCCGATTATACGCGCACATGGTGGCTCGTACTGGGTGAAAAGAAAAGCACGTGGCCGTTTTCTTTTGGTAAACAGAGCAACTGAAAGCCTCCTTGTCGTCACACTCAACTTACTCAATTATGTCTTCATAAAGGGTGGGAGACAAAAACAAGCAATTAGCAGACGGAGGAGGCCGAGACATTAGGAGTTCCTGAATGAGGTCTATTGATGTGCAAAAATGTCATGCTTAGATTACTGTGGAAAAACCATGGGAGTCGAGTGGTGACGAAAATGGGGCAGGAGAGAGGGGAGAGCTCGACAAATTAGAAGTGACAATAAGACAGAGAGAGAATAGCAGCCTGGCCCAGTTACTCACAAGATAGTGTAAATTGGAAGGAGGTGACGGTTAGATTGTGAATGTCTTAACATGTAACAGACAGTGTAAACAATGAGGTAAGATTGTATTTTAAAAACATCCTCACAGTTTAATGAAATGTTTAAATATCTGTTACGTTAGATGTTAAACTGTCATCCTACAAACACAACTATTGGAATTTGAAAAAAGACGATCAGTTCTAAGAATTTTAACAGTTATATCTTCCACTATTCATCATTTATACGGCAGGATGGTTTTAAGTTCTTCCTGGAGTTCCTCAATTAAATGAACTAAACAAAGCGCTGTCTCTCCACACTACACTGTGTACTACTGTATGTGCTATGTGAGAAAAAGAAAAACACCACTCCAAAGTTTTAGAAAGAAGTCAACATGGGACGCTAATTAACTGATTAGCACTTAAAGTTATCTTAAACATAGTTTCTCACACACTGTCTGAGGTTTCCGAAGCCGTTTTGAAACCCAAAATCTCAGCATGTTGGCACAGCCACACTGTTAATTCTGCATAACTTTGAGGTGAGTTCTATAAAGATTCACCCTCATTACAGTTGTCATGAACGGGGAAATTAGCTATAGAGACCAAAACTGTTTTTTGTACCAGGCTGTAAACATGTTTATTTCTGCTGTGAAGTTGGACATTTTAACATGGGGGCTTATGGAGACTGACTTGTTCTGTAGCCAGCCTCAAGTGGACATTTGAGGAACTGCAGTTTTTGGCACTTCCACATTGGCTTCAATTCACAGCCGCCGGAGGTTGCCGCTTGGTAGCAACATGAGTAATTAGAGTGTTTGTTGGGGACTATTTTCAGCTGCACATGAATACACATTTGGTGCTCTGGTCAGTATTTACAGCAGCAAGATGGTGTATGTGGGATTAACTGAAAATAAACTAGTGGCCATACTTATGGTAAATCAGCCAGTGCAACAGTGTGACTCATTTATGTGTTTTTAATAGTTTCTGGACAGGACTGAAGGTCTGAGGCACAGAGGAATAAATCATATCATGCTTCAGCTACACAGGCAAAACTTTGTCAGTCGGATCAATTCATTGTTTGTTTTGGTCTTTCTCGTGGGATCTGTTGACATGAAAAATTCAGAATATCAATAGATGTGTCCCTTAAATCAAAATTAAAAGACTTTTTTTGGATCATGAATTAAATGCTTCTTTTGAAGTCTTACGATTGCTCTGAATTCCTCAGCAGAAAAACAGAATAATGTCTTACCACCAACTCGGAGAACATGCCGTCCAGCTCATCATATCCTGGCATCGGCAGTGCCGGCTCCATGGCCTGCAGGGCAAAGTCCTCTCGCAGCCTATAGGTGATCTCCGGGTGATCACTGCTGTTAAAACAGCAGAAGATGAAGGAGAGGCCACCACGGCCACCGCCGCCGCGTTTCCGAGGAGCCATGGCTGTCCGATGAGTGCGGCTGTTCGGGTAGGGAGGGTGGGAGGCTCCTTCAGGGCCTCTTTACAGCCTCCTCCACCTCAGAGTTTGGCCTCCGTCAGAGAGTACTGTAGACACAGAGAAGGGACACAATGAGTTTTTCCGCACAAAGACAAAACTAGTCTCTCACAGGCAGAGGGACGTTTGTGCTTTTTAAAGTGGCATTCACAAAAATCAATCACAGAGGCAAGAGTTTTCTCAGAGATAGATGAACAATAGAAGATAATAAGGTCCATAAACTCTATGACATACCAGTTTGAATGATGCTAAATACAAAGATACTCTCTGTTCTCTTACATGAAATCTGAAGCCTCACGACAACAACACAACACAGCCATGTGAACTGTAGAACTGTTACTTATTAGCAGCCGGACACAAAACCTACCAAGGCTCTGAATTGTGCTCACTTACAGCCTCACCCTCCGAACCTGGCAATGGTTAATGACATAGGGTAATAATTTTTGAAGGGAAAGTACAATGCACAGCATCAGCGAGGGCAAGCACTGAAAGATTCAATTATATCGTTTACACAATAGGTCCCTGTGAGAGTGTGATGTTTGAAATGGAGACCATAATTTGCCAGGATTAGTGTATTCAGGCCTTTTCAACTCCCCTTCCGTCCTATTCAACATCAGCTTTCCTCTAAAGACCTAACGAGCAATGATTGGAGGGGTGTTTTTACAATGACTACGGCGAGAGGTGAGCGAGGCTTCGGATTGTTTTGAAGACTGGCTTGGTCACCGTGGGTAAAGAGCAAAACCAGATCTTCTTGTAAACCCTGAGACAAGTCATTATGAGGTGTATAAGTTGGCCTGCAGGTTGTTTGAATGATGGACGCGATTTGCAACGCTGGGAGTCTGCGTCAGACTCAAACATACACTAACTCAATCATCCTGATATTCATCTTCAACAGACTTTCCCTCCTTGGCTTTCGGACTTAGGAGATATGATTACACATTTGGTTTGGTCTCTGGCAGCTGCAGTTTTATCAGTAATGTAGGAAATGTGTGCAATCCTGTCGGACTATTGCCCCATCTGTCGTGTCACTATGTGCCAGATAAAAATACATATGGATCAGCTGTCGGAAATGAGCAGCATTGATGAGGAGGGTTGAACACATTACACAAAGTCTTGGCCTGCCAGGTGAAGATTCAGTGTGGTGTGGGTATTTCTGGCTTGGTCTATGGACGGTACTGTCGGGGTGTCAGTCGTTTTAGCGCTTTGAACCAGACTAAAACATCTCAACAATTTCATTAACTGCCATGAAATTTTATACAGACATTCATGGTCCCTAGAGGATGAACCCTATTGATTCTGGTCATCTTCTGAGTTCATCTAGTGTCACTGTGAGCTTGATATTTGCAGTTTTTAGTGAAATGTCTTGACAATGATTGGATGGATTTCTACGAAATTTAGAAAACACATTCATGTTCCTCAAAGGATAACTTGAACCATTTATGTTGAATCTAGTGCCACCATGAGGTCAAACATTCAATTTGTCCAATACTAGCTGTACTTTGTGTTTAGTGCTAATTAGCAATTGTTAGCACGGTAATACGCCAACTAGGATAGTGAACATTGTTTAAACATCAGCATGTTAGCTTTGTCACAGTGAGCATGTTGCCATGCCAGCTTTAAAATTTAGCTCACAGCACCGCTGTGCCAAAGTACAGCCTCAAACAGCCGTTAGCATGGCTGCATGTTGCAGGCCTTATTGTTTTATATTCAGTGGTTATTTTCTCTACGTGGAAGATTTGGTTCTCTAGTTGCAGCTATTAAAACATCAAAAGTGACAGTTTACCCTGAAACAAAAGGTACGTTTCTGAGACAAGACAGACCTCGAATCTCACTGTCCTCCGAAAGCATAAACAGGTTGATTAGTAATAAACTACAGCTGCAGTGCGTGTTCTCAGACCTGCTGGCTCGACTCCAAGCAGGACTAATGGAATAAAGTGCACAAGACCTCTCCGCTGTCTGGGCAAAATAAAGACGTGGTGTCCAGATATCCACGAGGACAGTCGTCAGCATGTCACAAAAACAGCTCTACAGTCTCCCTCCTTGCTGTGCCGGGCTGTGTTAGGCCAAGTATCATAACCACAGAGCCTGCGCTGACCTGCAGGAATTTCTGGACGTCTTCTTGGTGGACATAACCGACTTCACTTGACATTTTCTTTCTTTCCAAGAGCTTTCCTATAAGTCAGACGCTTCGGCCAGACAGAATGCATCACAAGCAGTGTGATGCAGTCTAAATTTAACATGGTCAGGTCACATACTTTACTGTAATCGAAGATTGTGGTTCACTACGCTCAGTGAGCTGAGGCGACGGACGACAGCTAAAGTTGTCTCTTCCAAAAGGGAAAGTGAGGACATTTCCTATGGTAACTTTGTCTAAGTACAGTCAATAAAAACTCACTTTTGTGGTCTACCTAAATAAAGTCTGATGCCACTGACGTCCCATTTTAGTCACTTTTTTTGGTTCATATTTTATCCAACAGCTGTACTTTTTCTAATTTGAGACAGTCATTGGAGTTGTCAGCAACTTTTTTCCAGCCACCATAGAATCTTGAAATCTGTCATATTATTTTCGCGTCACCCTAAAATGTTTTTTAAAATCTTTGCTTTAAAAAGATGTCTGCTTTAATATGCTGATGCTAACAAAAATTAAAAAAAAGAAGCCAAAAAAAAAGGACAAAGATAAGATATAATTTAATAATTTAATATCTGATTTCAGAGGAAACTGCATTGATGGTGATTGATGACCATTTAATCAGGCCCACTAGATATCACAACTTGTGTCTCTTGGTGGCCAACAAACTAGTAATAACTGGGCAAAATGTCAAACAAAACTAACAATAGCCAAATTTATCCCACTACTAGAATGACCACAGTTCTCTAAATAAAGACAGAAAATGTGTCGACTGTAAGTATACAAAGTGCAGTGAATGAAAAAGTTTAAAGTGTACAACACAGGCGAGGTACCTGAGGCCACACGTGGAATAAAGTACACAGCAGCTCACTCTTACTAACACACCGAATAGTGTATTTATTTTGACACATCCTCGACTTTTCCAAATAGACTACCAGAGACCTCAGCAGCAGCTGCTTGGCTTCACACTCACCGTCTATTCTAGCATGAAAGGAAGAAGCAATTCAAAGCTTCTTTGACCATATTAGTCCACAAAACTGCCCATCTTTTCCATTAGCTAAAGCAAGCTGTAAACTTTGTATAAACTCATGAGCCAGAGTGGGACAGCGCTGGCTCCAGTCCAGCTACAGGAACCTGTGGATGTGCCCCACGGCTCGACCGTGCGGGGAGGGTACAAAGACCACAAGGGGCGCAGAGTGGGAGCGTTTTAAGGTTTGAACATGTAATTGTTAACCTGCAGGACCTCAGTGCTCCCACGTCAGCCTCCGGAGGTTGTCTGTCAGACGGTCAAGGTTCCCAACATAACACAGGCCTGTTAGAACAAGAGGACATTCCTCTCATAGCCAGGTGAGCCTTATGACCCTGTACAACAACACCTTCCTCTGTCACCTGCTCTAACTGAGTAGGAACATAGATTCAAACCTTAAATCAATCAGTCAGACTGGCTTGTAGCTGTCCAAGCAGTAAAAGTGAGCAGTATTAATAGTTATTTCCAGGAATTCTTCTTGAAGTAAGCATGTTTGAAATGTTAACACTCCGCTAGTTGATGATAACACCGTGTAACAGCTGTACTTTCCATATTATCAAGAAGAATGCTGTTTATACTGATGTAAATCAACTCTTGGACTGTATTAGAGAAACTTTTGTAGACTGCTGCTGCTGCTTACAGTATGAAGCAGATTCTTTTGTACTCCTTCATTCATACACATCCAATAATTAAACCCGCCCACTAATATTCACAAAAACACTTCTGTCTTTGTCCGTACGAGATTTCTATCCTTGGATAGCCTTGTTGTTTTCGTGACCATGTGGTTTGGCGGGTGACCTGGCGTGAGTCCAGACTGTAAAAAAGAATCCCAGTGTTTGTAAAGGGAGTGTGAGCCCGTGCATGGTGCCTCCCCAAGACCTCCCCATTAAACCTGCGCAAGTGTCAGGTCGGCTGGAGAAAAGGCAGAAGCCAAGAGGAGCATCTTAAGCTAAACACAGAGACACAGAGACAGAGAGACGCTCACGTTACTTTACATGTGCGAAGAGGAACGAAGAGCACAGAGCAAGAATTCAAAGATGACCCGACACTTTTCATCCAGCTGTCATCTCAAAGCCTCGGTTCTGTCTAGTTTACTCATCTCTGCAGTCTTATCTACTGTTTAAGCCCTCTCTATATTTTTTGTTAAGTGGGATTAGCACTAACGGTACAGGGCGTGGAGTGGAAATACATTTCTCTGGTGCTGCTGTTGCTCGTACAAAAGCCAAATTAAGTGAGTAAAATTTGCCGCGTTAGTATCCAAAGACTTGATAATGACATGATATGTTAACGGTAAGTCAGTGTATTGAATACTGATAAACATGAAGGGAATCTGCACTCAAACTACTAAAAAAAAAAGGCAAATTTATGAAGTCTATTATAAAATATTTGCTGTCATTAATAGTCGTCTTTGTGTATAATTTATAAAACTAACAGGTCATCTTAAAGATAATGCTTTAAGTCAAATGTGCCTCACTTGGAGCAGGAATTCAACCTTGGAGAGAGAACACAGTGGACAGTAGTGTATTGAAAACAGATGTGTGAAATACCTTCTTCTGCACCAGCTGGCATCTCTCAGCAGTTTCTGGAACTGAGATGCACTTTTAATTTTTGATATCAACAGCTGCTACGGCTGCCTGAACGAACAGCCGCGCTAGCGACGGTCGGGACAGGACACAGCAGAGCAGCTCTGCTGCGTTTCTGATAGAGTGAAGTAGGTCTACAGCCAAAGGCGACTGAGGAAACCATTAGAGCAGCATAAGAGCAGTAATAATCAATACGAGACCCCCCCGTATTAGACAGCAGGGTTGCTTCACCTTGAGTTGTTTTGAAAAGAGCTGCAGTGTGTCTCTCTTTGGCCCAGGAGCTATAATTAGCAATAATCTACCTTTTTGAAACGTCCTTGAGCGAGACACAGACTCCATCTTTCCCTCCCTGATTCAGGGACATTGTTCTGTCAGACCCTGACGTCTGATCTTCCTGTGGAGCGAGCAAATGAAAATGACATTCGTCATGAAAAATTGAATCAATAAAGTGTCACGCTGCTATAATTATCATCTTTTAAGTCATGTCATTCTTTTAACCTGAGACAGCACACGTGTAGTCATGCTTTTAAATCGTCCATCTATACACAAAACACAAATAATGTCACGTAATGGAGAAGAAATAGGACACTGATGTTTACTGACTGCTGCAGCTGTGTTACAGGCCTCTGGTACGCAGAGGTTTAATCGTCTTTTCTGATTTGGGGTTTGGGATGGAGCAGATTTGCAATTTTATGATCAATGCAAAGCATCTCAACAGTGGTGCAGTTTAATACTGTTGCAATTCAGTGCAGTACAGTGTGTCCCACACTGACAAATAAACTTAAAAAACCATTGGGCATAAAACTACTCGTATTAAAACAAGCCACTGGAGACGCAGTGTGGGGATTGCAGTGTGCTTTTGGAAACCCCCACGACTGTTGTGTGCACCACACTTGGTAATTTATTTTGGATCAATTTGGACAGCTGCAAACAAAAGGCTCAGGAGTCACACAGTGCAGGCTAGCAGCAGTCCTTTTCATCAAAACGCACAGCCTGAGCTCGGAGCTGCCCAGTTGAAAATCAATAAGCAAACTCAGTATTAGGACACAGAGAGTTGCTTAACCTGTGAAACTCAAAACTGTTTTTGAGTTTCAACCACAAAATGCTCAACAGTCACAATCAAAAAGTAATAAAACAATCTCCATTTCTCAATACAGCTGCAGAACTTGTACTGCTAAGTTTTGTCCCAACACAGAAAAACTCAAACAAACATATCTATCGATCAAGCCATTGTTTCGATGAACTCTTTGGCAGTCGTTTTCACGTTGAACACTGTGTTTGACATCGTTTCATTTTCTCTGGTTTAGCCATGCTACAAATGGCACAGAGGTGCCCAATTGTCTTGCACAGCTGGAGAGCATACATGTCGCTCGTTCTGCCAATTACATAATGGCGCCCTAAGTACACAATGAGTAAACACGCAGACTTGGACACACATCAGAAAATAACTGGGCCCACGACAGAAATACTGACTGGCAGGTTAAGAGGAGATTAGGATCAATCATTTCGCAGCGATGGCCGGTCAGACAGCAGAGAGACGTCGAAGCTGTCCTCCAAGCAGCAGCAGAGTTACAGTAGCAGAGCTGTTCGGCTCCGGTGCATGTGTTCTCGTGTGCATTTACGTTACAGGATTGTGTGTCAAGATATGACAAAGGCATTGCCTCTGGAGCATTAATGTCACATGGCTGAGGGAGTAGTGCTGAAGTGGCTCTCAGATTACAGCATTAACATACAGGAACAAAGAGAGAGTGCAGAGAAAGGAATAGCACCACGGAGACACACAAAGGAAGCACTTCTTCCACCAGCTGATACATTTTATATTGCATGACTGCACGTTTAAAAAGTTCGGATGTTGTACGACTTTGAATTAGCAACAGTGACAAAGTTACTCTGAGCTGTGTCTGCATAAGCTTGAACGTAATGTGACTCTTTCGGTGTTGTAGTTTTCCGATGACATGTCTGTGCCTCTATTAACATACATGTTCGTTTGGAACAATAGAGTAGAAGAAGATTAATTAATTTATCAAGAAAAAAGGGTCAAACATCCTGGTTTCGGTTTCTCAAATGCCAAGATTTGCAGATTCTGTCTGTTTTTTATAATTATAAACTGAATAAATTTGGATTTTTTTTTATACGTCTGTGGCACAAAACAACCACCTCCTTGTGGAAAATAGTGATATTTCACCGTTTTCTCACCTTTTACAGACAAAACAATTAATCAAATAACTGGAAAAACAATTGCTAGCTGCAGCCCTCGTCTGTTTGCTGCTCATAAACATTACATTCTGGTACTGAGCCCGATTTCCAAAGGCTATTATGACAAATGTTGCAACTGCTATGAAAAATGTTTTACACTATAATCGCTCTTCATTGTGTTCAAATACGTACAGAGCGTCATCGTTTTTTTTTTTTTAAATGGCTGCTGGAAAAAGTTTAAATTCTGTCTGTGTGCGAGTTGGTACCACGACATAACATTTAATGGTACACCATAAATCTAAACACTGTTCTGCACGCAGACACAGCAGTATCTGTTGTAACTGAAAGCAGGCAGCTCCATCAGCCATGTCGCATTGAGGTAATCTAATTGTTTTTTTCCACATCCTTCCTCATTACACCGGCTCGTGGTCTTCACACGTTTCATCCAGAGACACTGTTGTCGCAATCAGTCTGTGATGAATCAGATTAGTTTGTGACCAGACACACCAGTTTTTCAACAGTCGAGGTTAATAATGTGGTCGAAAACGATCACCAAACAGGAACGGAAGATAAAGGCTGTGATGAGAGCGAGCCTGCGACTGCATTATTTCATGAACAAAGCACTGATAGAGAGATGTTTGCCAGTTAGATTGTTTTGTTGCCTGGGAAAAATCGAATCACTGAGTCTAATTTGTGGTGCCCTCTAACTTTTTTTTTTACAAGTTTCTTTTGCCTTACTGGCAGACCCACCATGTGTTTGCTTACATTTGAGCACGTTTTGCACAGAACTACAAACTATACCTCTGATCCATAAAGATACTTTGAACAGATCTGTATGGTCTCCAAATTTGTGTGGAGAATTCACAATCATATAATTGCCTATTTTCACAGATTAGATGGAGAGAGAGAGAGAGAGAAAAAAAAAAGAAATCACTTTTATAAGATATGACTAACTGTTATCTAAAACACACTGAAATGTTCCACAGCAGTAATTCCAAGTAATTCAGTGGTATTCCCCTGTAATTCTCACATAAAAAAATAATAGTGCAAAGCCAAAAAAAGTACATTTAGAATTGGGGAGTGTGCAGCTGAAATGTAGGGAGGACAGAGATTAAAAAGCAGGTTAAAGGCTGCTGCTCTTTTTGCAGGCAAGGTTGTCAAACTTGTTCTGCAGACAGACTCTCCAACCCCCCGCTCTTAACATGTTAGCATTCTTCCTCGGGTCAAAACTTCAAGTGGAGGTTAGACTCGGGGCAAAGAGGGAAACTACTCAAACATGCGACAATATCTTTGCCCGAGTTTTAGCTTAGTCATCTGGGTTCAGTTTGTTGGCTGTGTTCCAAAACATTAAAAAAGTTTAGTTTAAAAATAGCTCATCATGCTGCTTTAAACAAAAAAAAAAAAAGTCAGGATTTAACACATAGCATACGGCGGATGTTGACATTGCAAACAACTCGCCAGTTTCACAGCAGCTGCTTAACTTTTATGATCTGTATTTGTCATGCAGGTTCAAGTTTGGGTTACAAATTACAAGCCTGTTTTTTTCAGCTATATTGATTTGCAATTCTGATTTGTATCCTCTTTGTTGTGGATGTTTCTGCTTGTGCGGCACCTAACATGTGTACTGTAATGTCTTGAATCTTGAATCTGACCCCAAAGCATATTATTCAGCGAGCAGATGGTGAGGAAATGCTGTGCATTATCATTAAGAAGCAAGAATTTATTATGAGAGAAGGGTCTTCACCGGATCAGTTATTCCTGTTACACCTGTCATGAGAATGTTTTTAGTTAGTGCAGATTCAACAAGAGCAGCAAACCAATCTGTACCTGCCAGGAGTCGCAGGGAAAGAATGTCAAGTAAGTAATTTGAAAACTAGAAATTACAATTTGATTTTTAAAAATGTATCGATATATTTAGTCAGCTGTAACTCCTACGTGTGAAGGAGAGTGCCTCAAAACTAGCAAGCTGAGAAGTTCAAACAGTTAGCTAAACATTAACGGAAATAGAGTTAAAATCTAAAGCAACTGATTACTGATTACAATATATCCTATTGCTATTGATTGTTATATCTAAAAGTTGAACTACAGGTCGTCACTGCCTGATACCTCAACAGAGATAAGTGTTAAACTCAAAGGGTTGATCAAGGCTTCTTTAAACAAGTTTTAATGTCTTCTGGATGCAGTCTGATATGATATGATAACTTGTACTTCTAATGTGCAGCATACATGTGTGAGACAGTTTTCAGATAACTTAGCTGATGTTAGCAAAAGTGGCCCCACAGTTTTGTTAAGTTATGAATGCTACCTGAGCTAACACTGAGAATTTTACATTAAAAAAATAAAATAATACATCGTAACACATCGTTTTTTCCAAAGCTGATAAGTGAAAAAGTTAATGAGTGAGACATTTTGCTTACTTTGCTCTCTTTTGCTGAGAGTTGCATATACGCAGTACCGATCTGGCAGGAGGTAAGGACCAGGCAATTACACCGCCATTAGCTAAAAGTACCTAAAACTAATGGAAAAGCACTTGAAGTAGTTAGCTAAAGATTCTGGATAAATGGCTACTTCAAGCGGTAGAATGAAAGCAAACCTAACTGAATCAACGTAAACACTGACAGTTCATTTGCATTAAAAAATATTACACATTCATATAATCAATAACATCCAGTTTAACACATCTGATGAATCATAATTATAAACAGGCTTATCGCCAAGTAGGTTTTCACATACATGGAATGTCTCTTGGTGTTTTGGTGCCATAACAAACGCCAGCTAAGAAAAAAAATATGTAAGGAAGATACAAACATATGTAGAATATACTTTTTAGATGAGAAGAGAACTCCATGACAAGAGGCCTCGATGAAGAGGTACTTTAGCTCATCTGACAGGAGTGCAGGCGTACATACCAGACCGCTGAAGCAGAAGATCAATAAGCCTTTGAATATCAGTCGAATCAGTACCATCATCACATTAGCGTTATCTATGTTCTGTCTGTGCTTCTATCAAACTTGACCATTATATAATCAGCATCACTGTAAATTTGCAGTGATGACTGGAAAATGAGCGAAACTGCTGTGTAACACGAAAGAACTGTGAGAACGACTGTGAGCATTATAAAGCACCACGATCTCTGTCTGTGTGCCACAGGGAGCAGTCAACATTATTACATGCACCACAGCCAGGCAGGCAGTCCAATATTAGGCACACATTTATCTCTATAAGCAGTAAAACGGATAACCTCTCAGATCATCAATAATGGGGCGTTGTAATCTCGTCTAGGGTACCCTGAGCTGCAGCCTGTCCTTTAAAAAAAAAAAAAAAAAATCCCTACCTCTTCCTCAGTTGCTATGGTAACCAGAGCGGTGGGTGACCGGTGCAAGCTGGGTGGGTGGGTGAGTGATTTAATGTAAGCCCCCTTTCACCACCGCACATTACCCTCCTTTTTAATCTGCTCTGGATGTTTAGAAGGGGAGAAAATAGGATTGTCTCTCTAATTCGGCGCACAAAAACAAATAACAAAACCATTAAGGATTACAGGGTAAAAAAAAAAAAAAAAAAAAAAATCAAGCTCGCCATCACTCACAGGCACCGTGAAATCCTGCAGAGTTACAAAGCCTGGCCGTCAGTCCTTTGTAATACATTCATCTGTATAGTATTTACATGCGATGTGGGGTATACATAGCCTCTCGAGAGATGCTGAGGCGTGGAATACGAGAAGGATGGGCAGCGACAGGAAATGAGCAGATCCCCCTGCTCTCTGCTCAAGGTGACTTTCCTTTTCATTGACTTGATTATCTGCACTCCGCCCCCCCCCCATCATGGAAAAAAGTATGCCATCCTCTCTCACTTGACACACTTGATAACGGGCTGCATTTGCCAAAAACCACACAGAGAAGCTGGTGGGAGGTAGCAGCCTGTAGCCTCTGTCTATGTGTGTGCGTGTGTGTGTGCGCACATATTTCTAACACCACCTCACCCTATCTACAGACCAGCCTTGTCATTATGGGGCATTCCCCATGCACATAGGACAACTCTCTCACCACGAAATCAGCCTCAGGGCCCCCCCCTCCCCATCAGAGCACCCTGTCATCCTTCCCCACCCCACCCCCACGCCGGTTACTACAGCAACACTGTTTTCCGCACCGACACCTCCTAATTAGACAGACATGACACAATCACCTACGTCTTGGTGAGAGGAATTCGGCATGTATCCTGAGGAGTGATAAAGCAAACCAGCAGCCACGACTCCCCGACTCCCTTTCATGGACACACACACATACACACAAACAGAGATAGCCTCAAACTATCTACTGGTCACATGTAGTCCACACACACACACACACACACACACACAGACACACAGACACACACACATTCCTATCAGCAGATAGCCGGCTCCCTGCACTCCTTTTTCCTTGCACTCATTTGATTACAGGGTAGAATAGGCAGATTCATTGAGCTCCTCTTACCCTGTCCAGGAGTGAGCTCGCCTCTGTTGTGCTCTGAGCATTCCCTTTATATCCACAACTCACTGCAGTGTCCTGCTTTCTGCACAGTCGACAGAAAAAACGATGCTTGTACACAACGCGCAGCCGAGCATTTTGCGCAAGGTATGTAAATCCACGCAGGTTCAAAGTCGTCTCGGAGCGCCTCGAGTCACGGAGGCTGTCAGAATCAGCCCAGAGTATAATCCCAGTTAGGTGGAGGCTGTTTTTCTCTGATGGCATGGGGACACACAAGGGATAAACTCGCCATATAGCATGAGCCGCTGTTTGAGAGAGCTTGCAAACAGTCAGCTGGCCGGCGAGGAACTTCTCCTCGGCGTATCCACTCCCCTCCCTAACCTCCTTCTCTCTGCCTTTCTCTGCAGAATGCTGTGGGGGCAGAGGGGACAGGCACAGATGTTACTGGCTCCAGACCACACCCCTTTTCAACACTCCCAATCCTAATAGGATGCAGCCGAGCCATGGCCGCCGCCCAGTTCACCCCCTCCCCCCCCTTTTACACTGGCTTTGGACAACTTGTTTAGGGTTTGTTTGGAGAGGGTTTGTTTGGAGAGCTGCAGACAAAGCAAAGGTGTAAAACGTGTGTGGTGTAAATGTGGGTGTGAGGTGGGAGGCAGGGAAAGTGTGACAACATAAAAAAAACACCTTAAACTCCCCCTGATAGTAATTAAAACTCTTTTAGCCGATCAGCTTAAAAACTCTGCACATCTTGCCTGGCGATGATGATGATACAACTGACAAAATATCCAGAGCATTTCAATCTAAACAATCTCAGACACTCCCACATGATTTACAGCACAAGCATCACTCCTGCATCTTGGCTAATTACTGACTCAACATCCAGCATCCATAAACATTCCTTCATTGCAACATAGTGACGTGTTTTGGACTTAATAAGCACCACAGTAATGAAAATGTGTTAAGAATTTGGTTTTCTGTGGAGGATGCTCTTAAAAGAAAATAGTATTTCACTTTGAAGAAATGTACAAAACATCACAAGTAATGTGGCCATTTTGGTGCTAGACATGCAGTGATATAATAATAATGTAACTGTTGTGATTTTATGCAAGTTTTCAAAATAACTTGGCTGAACAAGAGAAGGCACAAAAAGTTATTGTCTTGACATAAAACCCTGTTGTACAACTACTAACTGCCAAAACATCAACAGAGTTTCTATTCTTCATTTTTCATAAATGTTGTCATGAAGCAAAAATAAAAATTATAATTTGATTTCAAAATCTGATTGTACTGTACAGGAACAGGAACTACTTTGACTGTTTAACTCTTCATGAGCATATTATCACAAGAGACATGGGAGTGTTGCTGTTGAAATGCATCAATACTTGATCTCATGAGGGAGAATACATCTTTTTTCAGTCAAATGATGACTGACAGTATAAAGAATGGACAACGTGGATCATCGGCGTACCTGAGGTGAGCCCAGTGAACCACCTGTAACAGCACCTACCTGTCAATCAAAGTGGCCACCCTGTTAATTATGCATAATTTCAATCCTTAATATAATTTGAACGGGTGAATTAGATATTTTAACGTGGGGACTTATGGAGAATGACATGTTCTGTAGCCGGCTTCAAGTGGACGTTCGAGGAACTGCAGTTTTTGGCACTTCCGCATCGGCTTCACTCCACAGCCACAAAGGTTGCCACTTGGTGTTGACACAATAAAAGCAACAGCTGTACCATCAAATTGAATCCAAACCAACGGCCTTTCCTTTCTAGCTTTAAGACAGCGACTAGAAACAGATTTTCTGGTGTATACGTTGTCCAATACATGCTGATATAAAAACTTTCTTACTTGATATCAGCATCAGTGCAGGCATATTTTAATGGATTGTTATGGGATAAAACAAAATAAAAACTAGAGGCGAGCCACAACAGCTGTTTCAGTGAGTGATGCATATTTAATCAACATTTCAGTAAATACTGTATAAGTATCAGATCAGATTCTCTATCAGCAGATACCCAATATCAAAGGACTTGGATCAGGATCAGGGCGCCGGGTGTTGATTCAACTCTGAGGTAATTCTCAAGGCTCTAGAGCATTCAAACCACTGCTGCTTTGTCTGTTGTTAATACAAGAGGTGAGAAAATCAGACATGTTCTCATAAAAGAACAGAAGTCATGTACCTGATTCAGGCCCTGCAGGTTTTCTACGCAGGTGTTGACAAAATAAGTGTCATCTAACAGCCATTAACTTCCCGTTCTTCAGAAGTGAGTCAAGGGTTACGGATGGGTATCACAGCAACACGACGTCATAGAGCTTTTGTTGTATACTGTGTCATTCAACACAGCTTTGTCCAATCAACATAACCAGGAAATGTGTCAGAAACACGGCAGGAGTATCACATGCCCTGTGAGTGAGACTGTAACTGAGACTGTGGATTTACGCTACTCGCCAAAAAACGTCTGGACTCGGACATTTCGCTGCCAAAAGGAAGTCACAAATCAAATGTAAAAGCAAAATTCTAACTTTTTCCTGAACAGCTGTGAGCGAGCCCTCAGCAACGTTCAGTAGAGAGATGCCTCGCTTCATCCTTTAACCATAAAAAACAACCTCCTTAATATGAGCATGCTGTTTGGAGGTCAATAAGGTGTCTTTATATAATTTCTGGGTTATTAAAACTTCAAACTGCCTCTTGCTGCCTTTTTGAGATGCCAACGTGTAAAGTCGCCTGCAGCTTTAAGATTTCTGGATCACCTCCAAGTCACATGTCATGCTATAACACAATCTTCTAAAGCAACTGAAACTTTCTGCTTAGATCTGAAACGTCCATTTATCTCTACAGGGCTGGTGTTACAGACATCAGTGGCGAGCCGCGCCGGTGCGGTCATGAATGGATAACAGTGGAAGCTGTACAGTGCTGGGTAGCTGCCTCTGTAAAGAATGTCACGCAGCTGGAATAACAGACAGGTCGTGGTTCTCACGGTGGGCTTCTGTTCTGGTGGGACGGATCATCCGTGTCAATAAAAGCCAGGACTGATGTTTTGCTGACCTCAAGGGCAGCAGGTACATACAACAGGAAATGTATGGGACGCTGTGGATGGTTTTTCAGGAACTCACAATGATCAAATGTCTCTTTTCAGAGTTAGGAAGAGAGCTACACAAGCTAATGAAACAGAGATTCTACCCTCCGTGTTTCTGTCTGTTTTGGATGAGGAAGATTTAACCATCATGTATGTCATGTAAGCACATTTACAGGAAGCGCAATCAAGCATTGGTGACATACAACAACCTCCCAGCTCTTGTTTGAAGTCAGGAACTGCCCAAGAAAGTAGTGAAACCAAGAAGTAGCTAAGCTGTTAAACACACTTGTACAAGTACAACTGCAAACAGAAACTAAATCCCCAAAAAAGTATTCATGTGAACCTTTTCTCTGCTTCCAGCACTCTTCTGTTAATTATTAAGCATGAATGGTGGAGCAAAACTCAACTTTGCCTGTTCAAAACCAGACAGAAACGGTTAATCATATATTTTTCTCTTGCTTTGGTGTCATCCTGTATGATTTAGTCACCTGTTGACCTACTAAGCAGACCAACGGTACAAACAACATATAAAAAGCACAGATGAGCAGAATCTGAATCACCTCAGAGCTCGCCGTTAACCCCGGTGATAGACGCAACTGCTCTCCAAACAGTGCTTTGGGGACACCATATTTGAGACAGGAATGAAGTCAAAAGTTGAAAGCTGCTGAAGCTTGGAAATCAGTTCGCAGTACATCAACCGTGATACAAGACAGCATGGAAATCTGATTGGCTGCAGATTGTAGATGGCCCTGAAAAGTTCAGCTGTCTACAAGCTTGTTGACCTAGTTTCTTTGGTTATGTAGGAAATAACAGGACTTTGGTGAGATGTTAATCATGCTGCGTACAGTGTGAGATATTGAGTCAATCCACAGCCACACACATACACACATAAATAGTGGAAAAAAACATGTATCCAAAGAGCCTTTGAGTGAAGCATCTGAGCGTGCTGAGTTTGTGAAAATGAACAGAAAGGTCTGCTGCACGTTAATGATAAGTATATTCTCAGCAGAGTCATGACTGACAGCTCCTAAATAAAAAAACAGTTTCTCAGACTGCTGCGAAGGAATGTGCGAAGGGGGAACGTTATATTATGGCTCGTATCATGTGGTGGGAGGCAGGAGGGCTACACCGTACATATGTTTCATTCAGGGTGGGGCTATATCCATAAATTCCACTCATGCAGCCCTTCCCTGTTGTATGAGACCCTAACGATCACAAATTAAATGCCAGGATTAGAAAAGGTCTTGCTGGTCCCTACCCACCCTCTGGAAGGCTTGTAATTACCCCCTGGAATAGAAAAGCTGCAGGTCCATCCCAGAAGAGCCACGCGACTTTCTGCATCAACTAATTTCTAGAATGCAGCCAAGTAATTGCAAACATGAAAAGGAAGTCCGAGTAAGGGTACAACAATTTACAGTTTAGACGTTAGGAATGAAAGGGGCAGTGTTTGTGAGAGAAAGCAGCATAAGAGTCGAGTGTGTTTAAAAGCGCGGATGTGGCAAACTGTAGCTTGTGGTAGGGAGATAATAGCATTAACCTAATGGTAGGAATTTCCTTCAATTTATATGTAATGGCTGGAGTACCCACATGATGTTTTCTCTTATCTCAAGCAGACATAGTAAGCCTCTATTTCCTGCAGTCTAAGAACACTAACATGACAAAGCATGTGAGTTTCCAAAGTTTAACAGTTGCACTGTGCTCCTTTCATATTTGAATGAAAATATCTGTTTGCAAACCAATATTATAAGTTTGTTTACCGAGAGTGAGGCGTCAGTCTTAACAAACACATTTTAAAGGTCCAGTGTTTAACATTTAGGAGGATCTACTGGCAGAAATGTTGTATATGTTCATTAATTTAAAATCACCTGCACATAAGATTATTTGTGTTTTGTAACCTTAGATAGCTACAGAGAAATAGAGCCTTTAGTGTTTCTCACAAGTTTCGCTGCCACCATAGACTCTCGTACGTGTATAAAAGGCTCATCGCTAAATGCTACAAACCTACACACCGGACCTTTAAGTCAAGGTCCACCAACTAGCTTTGCCCAGAGAGTTTAACCCATCTCATCTTCCTCTGGGGATGGACTTTGCACAGATGAGAAAAATTAAATGTAAGCACTAGAAAAAGCTAGTAAGTAGACTTTGAGCTAAGAATATATTTTGTCTGATTAGGTCTGATTCTCACCCTTTGCTCAGTTTTTGCTCTAGTTTACCAACTGTTGGTCAAACTCTCAGTCTCTAATCTCACATTTAGAGTGGATATGAACTAAAACATTATTTAATCATTTAGTGTAATTGGAATGACCAATTTCTGATCCTTTAACTGTACATCTACTTCTTTGACCCCTAAAGTTGATCAAATTGACTCATTTGTTCAAGAGAAAACGAAAATGATAAGGTCTTCAAAGGTCTACAAAGATTTCTCGGAAGAAGTCGACGGCACTGCTGCAAACGTATTACGAAGCGAATGGCTGCAGCTGCGGTGAACGTGCTTGTAACGGACCGACAGAATTTAAGGGTTAAAAGGCTGTGGCTTAACTTGTTGATCCCTCCAGATGTAGGTCAGACTCACGGCCCTGAGAACTCACTGGTTAAGGTTTTCAAGCGGAGCGATAAGAGAAGGAGTCTTACAGCAGAGGTGGCAGCATATAGACAAACAAACAAATCAAATAGAGTAACGCTAATCCAACATAATCCAATCAGTATCCAGTCTGCTCCGAGGGTGAAGACAGCTTCAAAGTATTCTGCGGCTATTAGCTAATGTCACACATGGATACTCCGAGAATTAGTTCACCAGATTAAATCCATGTGAAAAGGTCCGAGGTCTCTGCCTCATCTCTGACCGCCGACACGGATGTGAGACTGCCTTATTGCCAGCCTAATGCGTGACTGACACAGAGGCAAAGTCTAACGTGAAGTCAGCATAGCGCACGGCCATCTTGCATGGCTGGAGAGCTGAGTTACAAGCCTCTTATCTCAGAGTGTGTCATAATCTCAAACAAAATGAGACCAGATCGGCAGAGAACAAAATATGAACGCTAGGAAAATCTGCTGGGAAGCATAAACCCAGGGCCTGAAACACAAACAGCAAAAGAAAGATGTTTGGGGACGTTAACAAGGACACCTGCTGTTTAACAAGATCGACCTGACAGCTTCTGCCCTGTGGTGTCGGAGCTATCAACAGCGCAGGGGACACAAAACAACACTTTGTGCAGGGTGGTAGCACATAAAATAACCCCAAAGTACACTTTATTTCAAGGGTTAGAGCACTGAAAAATGAAAAAAACTCACAACACTAACAATTCATAAGACCGGTAAAAGCAGAATGAGTTACATAACCATGTGAGAAGAAAGAAATATGGACGTGGACGATGGTCGTCACTAGGAGCTGTAATACAATCACTCCTGAGGTACATTTAGCTGTTGATGCAGCTGGTTTTGTCTGACTGCGTGGCTGTTTTGACGGCTTTTCTAAAGTAATGTTATCGCACAGATACGTTATACTGTGGGAACCTGCTCGTCGTAGCTGCAGCTTAAAACCCTGTCCAACGAAACCCGTACACCTTCTGTTCCTGGAGGGAAGAAGATGGCTACTGTGGCTGTCGGTCACATAAACAGAAAACATTTTCTACCTGTCAATATAGTGTTTCAGGAAAGAAACAAGATAGCCGTTTTAGCTTGTAACCAAGCTGCGTTTCATCGGTCACAATGTGCTTCGCAAACAAAGCCACATTGAAACAAAGGTGTTTTTTTGTTTTTTTTTAAACAATTACAAATACAACAAATTCAATAAGAATGTGCATGACTGACATTACCGGCTCCAGAGACGCCAACTCAGTTAACGCTAAATTGCATTACCGCGGTAAAAATACCAATGACATCTCAGCTTAGGAGGTATACAAACAACAGAGAGAGAAACTGCTCAACCAAAGCCTGCATTTATTTTACATACATTATGCAAAGAATTCTCTGGAATCAACGCAGTCCGCTTTGCCATCTCCATCCGTAATCAGGTCCAAAGTACTTAACACCTGAATCCACGTCTCTGTGATATTTTGACCCTTTGAATGGATAAAGTTGCATCAATTCATAAATGAAAGAAGGATAAGAGATGTAGCCTAAACATATCTTTCTGCTCTTCTTCTTGACAACTTGTCAGAACTTGAGCGTGCTTTCTGGAGGGCGGGGCAGCGTTTTAAGAGCAGGATAAAGCATGCTTTGCTCCGGCACAGTCTGCTGCTAAATCTGATATCTGCCGGCTGATTCAAGGCCTATAACACACTCATGCTTTGGTTTGTCTGACTGATAACATTGGGTGAATGAATCAAACAGGATGCAGGGCACATTCTGCAAATGCACGAGCAAATTTCTAAAATGGTCCACTTAGTAAATCCAATTAAAAGTATCAATATGAACCTTAAGGCTTCAAATTAGAAAGCTGTGATTTTAGAGGTTTTGTCTGGCTGATACGTCAAAAGCCTGCAACCTCAGAAATTCCTGGAAACTGCCAGACTGACATGATCTTTTGAGATGAATCTTCTTTGTTAGCATGTCCTGATAAGACAGGACATAATGGAATTGTTCTGAACTCTAGTATTTAACAGTTCAAATGCTGTTTTACAGTTACAAGTAATTTAACTGTATTGGTGAGCGTGTTCAAGTTTGGCTTTGATATGCTGAACACATGCCATCTTTCGGTGATTGCGCCGTTATTATCATAACTACAAGTAGCAGCCTGAACTGATGACTACACAAAATTTGCTTTGAGACAAAAATGCTGGCATCAAACCGACTGGAACGTCTCCTGTAAGAATATTTAATATAAAAAGATAAGAGCGCTCACAAATCCACTAAAACTGCGAGTTCATACAAAATTCTTATTCCGAGCGTCTCTGCTTTGGGAATTAACATTAATAATGTGACCTAGACAAAAGGGGAAAGAGGCGAGCAAGGATTGAAACATGAATCCCTCTTGGCCCATAAAACCCCTCCCATCCTCCCAAACCAGCATCTCGATTACGGGGACTCCCCCACACACGTACTCACCCAGGACAGAACCCACATGCTCCCTTTGTTTGAACCGCAGCATGGCTATACTCTTTCCACATCTTGCGGCTGAGGCACACAAGTAATTAATTTCGCTGCTCATTGTCATGATAATCTGAGGTTTGCCTCAGTTCTGTCAGTCTGGCAGGAGAACAGTCACTTTCTGACTTTTTTAACTATAACCGAATGCCACTCTCAGGCAGGAAAAAGCAAAGCAAGGCTATTAATTAAAAGACTACAGAGGCTGAAAAAAATTAAGTGATTAAAAGGCTTCAGTTAGAAACAAAACCAAGCAAGGGGGTGTAAATATAGCCTCTGTCATGTGATGTACTGTAACAGCCTGAGACAATTATGTCACTCCAAATAAAAAGGCACTCAACCAGGAAAGGAGATTTCCGAAAATTGAAATGTTTGCTGAAGTGCAAGTATAGTGCAATTATAACTGAGCTGAGCTGGGAGCAATTAGACTTAATCTTTTTAGCTTTGAGTGAAAATCCTTCAGTTTAAAGCTCAGCCTGGGTAAAAATACTGATTGTTCTGTCCAGTGTTGACGTATATTTAGAGGAGACATCACTTATTCTTCATAGACAGTAAACTCTGGTGATTTCCTGCTAATATCACAGCTAAAAAAGCATGCAGATGAGAGCGCCTGAGTGCTAACATCGTCTATTTTAATAATTCTGTGGTTAGGTTACCAACTATCTATTACAAATATCATAATATTCTTTAAAAGCGATGTTTTTGTAAGACAAGTTGCTTCATGTTACTCACTACAACTCCGATTATAAAGCCTTTACCTCTTTAAAAACAGCCCCATAAAAGAAACTGTCTCGTCAGGCATCAGAAGTAGCACAGCTTGTACTGTGTGCTCTCAATGGTACGACTCCAACAAGTTCAGATCGGCCCAAAATATAATTTCATAGGTCACCCAGTTCTAGTTATAGAACCATAAGACTGCAGATCAAGGCCTGTTTCTCTGGAGGGAGTGTGCTGGAGTCTGTGCTGCAACACCAGTGAGTGGACTGAAAATGGCTCAACACATCTAACTACACTGATTTCAGCGGATGGGGCAACTTCTGCAAGAATGTCAGGATTTACACTGAACTCTAACAGTGACGTTAGGCTCTCCAGATTTTAAAATCTTGTATGTAAAATGAAAGCAAATAAAGCGCATAGCTGATCTGCCGTGATCAGCTTTTATTATAGGCCCAGCTCAGATCATCTAGTAGCTGTGATGCATTTTTTATTGCTAATAAAAACTGAGGAAAGGCTGGATGACTTGCTACGAAGAATCCATTACTCACCAAAAGGTCTGAAAGCTGTCGACCAGAAGCCCATTCATTAAAAATCTGCCACCGCTGAGTGGTTGAGCTGGAAACAGAGTGCACTGCCTTTTCAACTCCGGACAATCAGGAAGGTCAAGAGTCAGCGGAGGGGGCAAACAGTGTGCAACCGTATCTAAACTTATCTGTCAGCGTAAATGTTTATGATATACTTGTGTGTGTTTACAGATAATCAAGTGCTATCACTTAGAGTTTACTTCAGAAAAATGGCCCAAAAGTATCTGATCTTGTGGTCAAATTAGTTGGTAGATGACAGCCGAAATAACAGCTATGCTAAATATAAGGGCTTTTCTTTTAAGTAATGGCAACTTTGTTTTCTGTCCCTCAAGGTTTATGCTTTATTTCATGAATGGTATCTTCATTTTGTATGATATAAGCAGAGGTGGTTGTGTTTAAAGCAAGCTGACACACCTCAACCTCTTTACTGTGCTTCAAAACACTGCAGGAAACTCTTTCTGTTTTTGTTCCTTTCTCTCACCAAATGATGTTTGGCAGGTCTCCATCAAGCTCACGCTTTGAGGTGAAGCAAGGAGCCTTTGGTTTCTAATGCTCGGAAATAAAAATAGTAAGAAGCTGTGAGGTTCTCCAGCTCGGCAACAAAGCAACAATCCTCAAAATGTAAGGCTGGGTCTCGGGTGTGGTCAACAATGGCTGCATAAGCCCAGCTGTCCTAACAGCGAGGAGGACAAGTGCAAAGCCGGGCCAGACTGGGGGCAGGGTGTGGCACGGCAGGGGTGCCATGGTGACGGAGCAGGCCGGGATGCTAAATGAAGCCATTGTCTGGCCCAAGTGAAGCACACCGCGCAAAGAATGGCACATTCAAACAGCCATACAGGCCTATTGTTGTGGCGGGCCAGCAGAGTGCTGCAGGTCCACAGTTTATGCCACAGAACCCACTAGATATCAAACAGAGTGAGCATGATCTGAGAATATGAAGCTGTGACCAGCAGGAAAGTTTCCCCTCAAACAACCCAAGGACTTTTAGGTGACTTCACTGACGTAAACATCACAGGGCTAGTTCGAAAATAGTTGCTCCAGCTCTGAAACAGACACGACATGCTAATATGGGCCTCTCTAAACCAGGGTGCCTTTAAAACAAACCTGACATTGCAGATACAAGAAAAAAAATCCTATAGCAGATCATTGGATATCTCCTTCCAAATTTGTCAGGGTACAATGAATGACTGTCACTACGCATCACGTGAATGACACACAGCGTTTGTTTTCATTACAGTGCGATGCGTGCAGAGTTATGAGAGGATGAACTCATCCATCACCTGCCAGCAAGCCTGCGTGGTGTTTTATATCACTTGAAAAAGCAACGCGACTGACAAGATGATGAAGCGTGCAAAAGTGTAACAGCACCATGCAACAGCCAAGATAGCAGCCACGCGATAGCAGAGAGCAAGCACAGCAGCTGTAAAGTTTGTTCTCTTACACATTTTGGACTAGGCTGACTGGAGATCTGGCATATTTTTAAAGGATATCGTGAGAGATTCTGCAGGGGACAAAGTACTTTGTCATCCGGTCCACCCTCTTGTGCGGAAGGGAATAACGATGCAGCATGAGTCAATATTTAAGCCGAGTCAAGCAATTATGGTATAATAACTGGATTTTCTTCTTTTACTGACGGCGCCAAATCACATGTGCCTATTTCACTAAGTATACATCCACGAAACGCTTAACTAAAGTAATTATAGACATTAAATGTAATACACGTGAAATAGTTAAACATCTTTCCGCACTAATATGGCCCAAAGAGAGTTGATGTAACCGCTGGGACTAAATAAGGATATACATTGTCATTCTCATTGAGGAAAATAGTCATCACACGGCTGTGGTTTAACACCTGCCTCAGTACATTAATGCCAGCACAGCATCCAGAGACCCTGCTGACATATGGTGGTCTTAAGGGCTCAGCTGTGTTAAAGCCACTCCTAAATGACACCCACCATTGAAAAAATAATTAGTCTATACCTCCCCCCCTGTTGTTGGTGCTGTCGTTTACTCTTTCACTATGTAGTGCTTAATGGGAGCCAACCATGGAGGCTGCCCTCCTCCTCCACCTCCACCTCCTCCTCCTGCTGCAGCATTTCCAGTCCTGTGAAACGTAACACTCAGTTCATTAACCCAGCTCCCCATAGAGAGCTTCAGAAGTGTTTGTGTGTGCTGACAGACAGAGGAGCACCAGGTACAATACACCGCCACTGTTTGTGGAGCTGGGCTGCTCTGATGCGAGCGCTTTATTCTGCGGAGCAATAACCGAACAGGAGACATTCGACTGTTTTCATCAGTTCACAGAGGTGATGAATATCATCTTACCGCCTCATCTATCAGTAAACACATGCAATCACCAGCTGAAACAGTTGGGCTGTCGGAGTTCAGATTGGTCACCGGTGAGCAGCTGAAAATCCCAACGGATACAACAGATCGATGTGTGCTCTAATTCTCCACTGGTGCCAACTGAAACTGAGTCACAGGGCAGCAGTCAGTTTCACCGTGGACAGTATTTGTCAAATTCTGTTGCCGTCAGCAGCACGGAGAGTGTTCGTGTCTGAGACAACAGGAGGATGACGAGAAACATCAACAAACCGACCAGTGCCAACAAAACATGACGGTATTTGCTGTTGCCGTAGGCGGTGCTCGTGCAGAGGAAGCAATGATATAAAGCTGACTGGCACGGCAACTAATATGCTGAACTAACAGACCTACAAGCTTGTCAAGGTACTTGCCAAAGTACAGTTTTGGCTCTGTCAGACAAGACGACATAATGTGGTCTTTAGGCTAACAGTTGTATAAAAACAGTGCCTAACACCTACCTAAGGTGGGCCACTAAAAACCTAACACACAATAAATGAGTAAATAAAGCCCACTGAAGCAAATTTGTGACAGATGATTGAATACTAAGCACGTTTCCAACCAGGAAAACAGTCTTCTGTCGGTCAGGCTCTAATAGAAATGCTAAAATCACAAACTACTTGTGAAATCATGCAGTTACATCATTTAGACTAATCATCTGCAATGTTCACCTCTTCAAAAAAAACAAGACACGCGATGTGAATGTCAGGGCCTGTCCAGGCTGATCTGCGACCAGCCAACTCCCTCTCTGAGCATTAACGGTGTGGACAAAATAACAGCATGGTACATCATGTAAGGCTTCTCCCGTGTTTACAGTGAAAACATGTCTGCAGATCACACACCGCAGCAGTAAGTCCTCTCACAAGGCAGCGACCCATTACAAGCACGTACAGGCCCCTCAATGATTTAGAGCATTTTAATTCTCGGGAATGCGAGCCTTTTCTGATAAGCGCCTAACTGCATAAGCCTAAAATGATTATGCGGTGATAATCTCTGTGTTGTGCTCTCTGACTGACCTGTAACTTTGTGGCATTCACAAGTGAGTCATCGCAGCACGCGATACAAGCGAATATTAACTCAGAGCAGGTGAAGTATTTTAATGTATGTCTGGCTCCAGAGGACGATCCTTTTATCGAGGGGCAGAGTGGCTGGAGCAACTCAATCGAATCGGGGATGAGGAGAATGGGATGTTGCTGGCACATCTTGACAAGATGAGCCACCCTGAATATCAAGACATTTAAAACATTTCATTTTAGGTTGTCAAATAAAAAAAAAACGCAAAGGAAAGATAAAGGTTATCAAGCATTTGTGGAGATAGGTGCCTGCAGACTACAGTCTCACTGATGAATCAGACAATATTAACTGTATTAGCATATGTTTTTTTGGGTTTTTTTTAGATACGTAGGAGGAAATTACAGAAACAGTGTCTCCATTGCAGTTTATCAACTCGAGACCACTGACAAGTTTATTTTACAACTGGAAAATGTCCCCACATATCAAAGAAAGTCTCTTTTTGTTATGTCTGTATCGTAGTTAGCATTATTAACATGTATACTGGGTCAGAACAAATAATTATTAACCAATGTTACCATTAGGACTCTTATGAGCTTTGTTCTTTGCAGGGTATCCCAACATGAACCCTAAAGACCTGGAGATAGAGTGGTTTGTTGTTGATGGCTTGTACTGCACTTCTTATTGTTATAGATAGATAGGTGTAGTAAACTGTCTGTCTACTTGTTTTTGATCTCAATAGGACATTCCCTGCTTAAATAAAGGTTAATTAAATAATATAAATGAACCCCCTATCCATTCACATACATTAACGCTCTGCCCACCTTTCAGCTTTGTGTTATATCTCAGTGTAAAGACCTCGAAGTGATTCTTGGCTCATGCATTTAGGTTTCACTTTCCCACCAGTGTGGACAGCCGTTTGGTCGGTGGCTATCGTGCGTGGAGGCCGTTGGTTGCGCGTGGACAGACACGAGCTGACAAAACAAAAACAATTTGCAAAAGAGATGCAAATGTCAGCCGACTGCTGTCTGCTGGTCAGGTTGAGGCGGTTGAAACTCTCCGAGGAAGGACGACAAAAGACAAACAACAAAAGCGCCACAGCTAACAGTTAATGACGGCTGTTGTCGTGTTGACTGGCCACACCGGTACGGAGGTCACCACCGACAGCGCAACACAAACGGCCCCGGTGTGTGTGTGTGTGTGTGGCTGTTCACGCGGGTATTGTTTCAGCCGAGTTTTGTCCTAACAGTCACTAACAGTGTCCTTACCTGGTCACGACAAACATGTCTCTTGGTAACCGTGTCCACAAGTTCATCAGGTGAGTAGAAAAGTAAAGCAGAAAGAGAAACACAGACACACACACAGAGTCCAGACGGCACGGAGATGATTCAACAGACTGGTTGGTCCGGGCGGCTCGTGACGTCATCGCTTTACTCGAGCGGTTAATGCGCATGTGCCATCCTTTGTTAGCCCGGTGCCTCATGGATGTTGTAGTAGAGGATGAAATCCATGCTCTTCACAGGAATATTAGAAATAGCAGACATATTTTAAGTGAATGTGACCAAAGCTGGCGTTACATGTTATCCAGATGTATGATAAATGATCTTTGAGTGTTTTGTCTTTGTTTATTATTTTATTTATTGTAGTATACCCAAAAGGTTTTTTGTTCTAATCACCTGAAATGGATATTTTATTATTATTAAAGGTGTGTGCATAGAGGTGCATCTTCTTCTTAAGCTTTTGAGTCCACATTAGATTAGTCGTTTAGTCCATGAACAGTAAATTTGAAGAATACAAATAATTAAGAATAAATACAAGAATCTTACAAATGTATATCCTTTTGTGTGTGTTATAAGATAGTAGACTAGACATGTTTGACTTAAGAAGTGTTGGTAGGACAAAACAGACAGTTATGCTATGTTAACACAGCTTTGGGATATTAAAATTGCATTTTTAAAAAAAAAAAAAAAAAAACAGTTTTCTTACACTTCATTGTCAGTAAATTAATCAATAATGAAAACTAGCTGGTCACAGCCTTGGTTCACACCCATCATGGGTGTGCCCCAGCTTAACTACTGCTAAACCATATACATTGTGTGAGTAAAGATAGTTTACTGTTATGCCAGTTTATTCAGGGATATCCATGATCTCTGAATCTTGGCATTTTATTGCCATAATCATCTTTTTCCTATTACAGACTTGTCCAGAGGGCTATTGGTCAACAAATGCAACTGTGGCTGTAACCCAAGAGGTATGTCTCCATCTAGTGACAAAACATGTACAAACTGTTTCTGCTGCTGGGCGGAGATGAACACCTGGTTTTATTTCATAAAGTGGTTCAAAGATTCAAAGACAGGAATAATACTAATGCAAACCCAGTTTGTTTCAGTCTGTCCAAATGAATATTCAAATTAGTATACCAAATAACAGTTAAAAATTTGTTATCATAAAGGTCTAAATTGCCGTCAAATTAAAACATTTTTGTTGTTGAACCATAATTTGACAAATGTACAATGACTGAATATTACTTTTACCAAAGATTAAAAAAATCCTTTGTCACAACAACCAAGTGTACTTGTAATGAACTGGACCATACCGAAAAGTAGGACCTCGTCCTCCCTCCTCCTCTTCCTGCTCGGCCCTGGCTGGCTCTACTCCTCCTCATCCCAGTCCTCCTGGTGGTCAACCACTGTGGCACTTGGCCCCGGTGTGTCCTCAGGGATGGAGGCCTCTGACCTCATCCATGAGGACAAACCAGGGCCAATTAGCAGCAGTGGGCTTACCACTTGTCCCCTCTCCTGTCCCTGGAAATTTGCAATCCTAAGGCAGTGGAAATCAATCACGTCAGCAAAGTATAGCAACTTGCATGAGTAAAACAAATCCAAACCTGCACCTACTTTATATTTCTTTTTCAAATTATCCCACTTCTTTTTGGCCTGGTGGGGCTGGACGTCCCCTCCAGGGCAATCTTTTCCAGAATTGTTCTAAACACAGAGAGTAGCAAGAGAAAAAGTAAACACAAGATCACATTAACACCCAGCCCACTGTGGGGAGTGCTTGGCCCTGTAAATAAGTGATCATTATTTTAATTAGGAGCTCTGTCTGCTTCTTGCTTCCTAAAACAAAATGAAATGTAAAACACATCATGTTTTTTTTCTGTATCAACAGACAAAGGTAATATAGCTATATATATATATATAGATAGATAGATAGATAGATAGATAGATAGATAGATAGATAGATAATGAAGTATAACATAGTGATAATCCTAAACGTTGCTCTTTATTCAATTCAGTTTGTAGTTTTACAGTCTGGAAATAAAGCAGGGATAATAAAAGTAATAAAATATAATTCATTAGTAAAAGTATTAAAAGTAGTAATAAACATAATAAAAGTAATTAAATATAAAAACCCAATACGTACATTTATGATCCATAATATAATGATCTTGGGATATGGGCCGCGAAGGATAGTTGCGGTGCATCCTTCAGAAAGGGGGGAAAGAAGGACGCATTTGAAGGACGCATTTGAAGGACGCATTTGAAGGAGCCTTGGCATTGGGACACAGCTTGAGTATCTGCAGCTGAGAATTGTGTTCACCTCACTAATAAACTATTATTGAAATGGCACGTAGTGTATTGTATTTCAGTAGTAATAGTATTTCAGCATATTATTGTGCCATCTACTCTTTTAATAACGTTCAGCAGAAGTTGCAGTCAGACACTGGCAATTTCAAAATATGGCTTCATACTGTGTTATTAATCTTTATTAACCTCCAGCTTCCAATAAATAATTTTCATCTTCATTTCACAATGTAATATTAATAGATGCAAATATTTCCATCAACTCTGAAAATTAGCCAAGCATATCGAGCCTTCACCATCTTAGAAAGGAAATCAATGTCCAGAACAGTACTGAATGATTTGCATCAGAGACGTGAGTATACTCTGCACTACACCACTGAATATAATTATATAATATAATAATTTAGCAGAGTTGATGAACATTGAAGCGTCAACACCGCCTGTATGCAGCGAATCAACTCACGGCTCACAATGTGCAAATTCTCCTTTGCGCCACCAGGCGTCACCAAATCATTATCCATGACACTGTCATAGCCATGCAGATTGTTTTGCTTTGATTTCTCCAGGTGTGTGTATGTTTCTCTCAGATTTATGCCTCCAGTCCTGAACAGAGGAGGTATATTTGTGTGATTTTGTAGAATTTGATTTAAAAAAATAATTCAGCTGCCACATCTCTTTCCAGAAACCGTGTCCCTGTTAATCTTATCACACAACAAGGTCAGCAGATATTTTTGTTCTGAGAGAGTGGTGCCAATGAAAACTCTTCACTTCACTCTACTGACATGTTGCATTTGAACATTTGAAGCAAATAGCACAACAAGTGTTTAACCTACTCAACAAACTGACAAAATAAATAAAGCTATTCAAGAGAAGCGTCTCTCACCTGTATAGTTCAAAGTTTCAAGCAAACACGTTTTTTGTGAGATGCAATTTTTATTTTACAATCTTCATACAAGAGACAAGCTGCACATAGAGTGGCTCGTGTATACCGTGATAGAAATCTAAATTAATAATGAAGAACAATAAAATCAAACGCATAGTATAGCATCTCTCACGTTGTAATTAAAACCATTCTTGCCTTTACAGAGATATTTTTCTCTGCTGTCCTGCAGATGATATTTCATATGCAGCTGCTTTCCCCAACTCAGTCATGAAAGGAAAACTGTAAAGGAGATGCCGTCCAATCGTGGAAAAGGAGATAACCCCTTACAGTCTCTCTTTTAAATTGAACAAACCTCACCCTCTGATCTCTTGACTTATCTCTCTGACTTAAGGCCTCGCTACCAATGTCACCCCAATCATAAAAATGATACACCCAAATCTCTTTCCCAGACAAATTGTTAGGACAGTTTTATCCCCCCCTATATTTCAAAAGAGTTTTATCATAGTTTGATGCTTCATGTCCTTCACCAAATACCTGGAGCATCTTAAGTAACTTACTCCTGACTTTGGAGTGACCCAAAGATCTTTTACAACACATGGCATAGTTCAGATAGTTGCCACTTCATCAGGTAGTTTATAGTTTGCAGTATTGTGTTAAACTGGACTGCATTATAGTGAAAGTTTTTTTCTATTATTATGGCCCCCTCATGTATGTAAATGTGTAAATATCCTAATATGAGAACACAATTTTCCACTCCTTGCTTCCAAATAAGTGACTGTTTGTCAGTGCTTGGCTTAGGATTGAACCAAACACCTTCTTTAAGTAAAGTGTAAAAATCTGCCAACCCTGCAAGTTTTCCTCCCGGTGCTCTGAAGGTGAAATATAATTGGATGAGCCGTCATATGTTTGGATGATTTAGTGGATGAGCGGCCTAACAGAGGGAGAGGAGCCGATGCAGACTGCTCTATATTCTGCCATGGGGGAGGAAAGTCTCTCGGGGTGGGGTGATGCCCAGTGTGCCAGATGCCTCGGGCTAAAAGCACTGTATTAAAATAAACATTTTGAGAACCCTGAGGCAACGTTAACTGGCTGCTGCAGTCTCCACATATTCATACAAACAACCTGCAAATCTGCCTTTCAAACATAACTAAAACTATTTTCCTCTTTAAATTCCTTCCTGAAATTAACTTTAATTTACATATTTTACTTCTGGGATTTGTTTGCCTCTCTTTATTAGTAATGAAGTTGGACATTATATACACTTGGTACCTGCAGCCTCTATGTGAGTGTTTCCCAAACTCTCAGAAAAACGGGAGGCTGGTTTATTATTAATTATATTTCAGCGACCTCGTCATTTATTTCCATTTAAAACTTTATAGTATTTTGATAGTATGATGTGTTTTTAAAGGCCCAGTCTGTAAATCTTAGGTGTGTCTACTGGCAGGAATTGAATAGAATATTTTTTAGTATGTATTTAATTAGTGTATAATCACCTGAATCATGTGCTGTATTAAAATGAGCCTTTTATATCTACAGTGAGAGCAGGTCCTCTTCCATGGACTATTTTTCAGCTAACCTCCTAAGCATGTAGGAATCTGCGACTTCACTGCTAGGGGCCACTAAATCCTAAACACCAGACCTTTAAAGTAATCTATTCATTCATTTTTGATATATATAAATATTTCACTACCACCAGTTGTTACTCGTACCATTATTTGAATAACAGGGTCCTTTTAATTAAGGGGGCCGTGACATGAAAACATTTGTTGGTACCAGTTTCTCCGTAGCTCAGGTCTCAGCAGCTTCTCAGTAAATCTGAAATCATGTCAGCATGTCATGACATTTTGTGCATCATTTGCGTGATTGTGCTGATACGACACGGAAATACATTCGTCATGCCAGAGCTTCTGTTTTTATTGACATTTACAGAATTGAATGTGCGAGTACAGCGTTTATACAGAAAGCCCACTTGTCCATACAATAAACAGACGGAACACATCTCCTCACACTATGTACAGGTTAAGCCATGATGAAGCCTGGGCCACGAGCACTCTTGGCACAACACTCAGTCACTCAAGCTTCAGAACAGGATGATGAGACTTCAGATGTTTGGTAATGTGACAGATAACACGTGGATCAGTGTTACTGGAAGGGTGTATACCTGAAAGAGGGCAGCCGGAGGAAGAGAAGAGGGCAAATTCAGGATTGTCTGAAGCGAATTTGAACTCTGAATGTGAACATTTCAGACACAATAACCATTTTTTTTTTATCATTAATTCATGCCCATGACTGATAGTTTTTAATTCTTTTGGAGAGTCTCTCTTTTGTTTGGTTCGCCGCTCAAATGAAGGTGATATTTTGCTGAGAGTGAAGAAACATGATCACTAGTTTAGTGGTGGAACAGTGTCAGCAGCACCGTGTTGGTCCTGAGAAGTATTTCAAGTGGAGCCACAGTAAAATAACTGCAATGTTAAATGACATGTAACAAAAAAAAAAAAAAAAACAGGTTGTTATAACTGAGGTTATGGTTTAAGATAGCCTGGGTGGTGATTTCAGTGTTTTTTTTTTTTTTATGAGCTGCAGTGTTTGTGAGAGTTCTCCATGTCAGGTACAGATACTGCTTCCTGTCATGACGTCAAGTTTGATCACAACGGGTGCCAGTCAGAAAAACAATGGACAACTTATGGACTGATTAAAAACAGTAGACATTGTGTAAATGAATCAAGAATCAAGAAAAGAGCAAAACCGACACAATCACATCATCGAGAACTGAAATCTTTGCGTCTCTGTGGAGCCGTTTCTCGCCTCGCCACGCCACTGTGGAATGAAACACTATAAAAACAACAACTTGTTCCCAGCTCTTAACTCCTGCAAAACCTTTTACATGTGTGACACTCTACAGATGATCCTCAATTTGGCAACCTTTTTTTAAATTTTTTTTTTTTTTGGTAAAGCAAAACACTGTTTATCATCAGTATCTTTTGCAGCATATGAGCTGCTCACATCAGGGATAATCAGACTACCAAAAATACAGACTGATATGTCGATACATCTTGAAATCTCACAGATTATTGCCAGAAGCCTCACTTTTAATAATAATTTATAGGTGATTAAAGTTTATTAAATGTTCCTTGCCACACGTCCACAATCGCTGATGACAATTTGTGGGCCGTTAATCTTTATTAATCTTCGCTTTAATAAATGATTTATTCTGACTGGCCCGTGTAGTTGAAATTATTTTCCGCTCTTAAATCCATTTTCTGCTCCGTGGCAGTTTCTAAACTTCAAATCAACTCCTGAGAGCTGTTAATTATTCCTGATAGCAGCAAATCAATCAATCACTCCTCAACAATTCTGCCAGCTCTTTACGGAGTCAGAGAATTAAACCTGTTAAATCTATATTCATCTTTGGTGGTTAGACTACAGCAAAACATCGTCTTATATCTCACATTACATTTCACTGACAGAAATCAGCGGCTTCTCGCCATTAGAGATCCGTTCACCATTTAGTGTCACGTAAACCAGTGCCACCACGTAACGCATTAGGCAGATGGCTGAAGAAGTGTGAACACTGCAAGAAATACTGAGACAAGGGTTAGTGTTTTATTCTTCAAGTTGATGTTTGATACAGAGCTGACACTGAATCAGGGTAAAATCAAGTTGGGACAATGACACAGCAATAGGTTGAAGGGGTGTGTGTGTGTGTGTGTGTGTGTGTGTGTGTGTGTGGTGGAGGAAGAGGAGGGGCTCAGGATGGAGTGGTTAAAGAGATTTTTCGCATTTGGAGTGCCTGTGTTTCATTGTGTGTTTGTCTACGTGTGTGGAGATGTAAGTGTGTGTGCGTGTGTGTGTGTGTGTGTGTGTGTGTCAGAGTTCGGTGCCCACTGCTTCAGGTTTCCGTGAGAAGCACAAGGCCGAGGGAGGAGAGGTTATGGCCACGGGGAGAAGACAGAGCGCCAGGCTCATTTATTCTCTGCTCTTGGTTTTGTCACGAGTCCAGCTGTTAGCCAGAGGTCAGTGGAGTGAGACACTACGCCAGGGAGCGCTGACGAGGCTTGATCCTTGGATAGAGCTGCAAAGAAAACAAACAGAAAGACGAATGTTTACGAAAATGATGACTTGTTATTATGTGCTTTGTCAATGACATCATAGCTATGTGTTATGTATTTCCTGAAACCTCTGTACTCTATGAATGGATGTGACAATAAACTGGATTCAACTGAAATGTATTTGTATAATTAATTTGTCAGTGTCAGAGAATAGCAACAACAATCCAGATTATCTAAGCAGAAATTCCAGCCAATCAGCCTAAACCCATGAATAAGGTCAACAACGAGAACGTTTTTTCCGTTCGTTTGAGTCGGGGTAGTCCATTTTGGCTGCGGCAGTCTGCACCACAGGGGTGTCCGCCAAAAAAGTGGCGACCTGTAGCAGAGAAGTTGAGCCAGATCCAACTTTTGGAAAAACGCAGCCCGAGTCAGCCTGAAATGTCTCTGAAGCTGAGACTGTCCAGGTGGATTCATGGACTAAACGGTGTGTGTTCTGGCTTTGTTTATTTCATGAACCCAGCTCGCAATTTATGCTGCAAAATAGTGACACGAGAAAATTTCCTTTGGTTTGTGTCTGATGGTTTGAGAGAGAGAGAAGTGTGTGAAGGAGGAGGACCGATCAGCGAAATAAAAAGATATTTCCTGTTTGTTTCACAGCAGTTAAGTTCAGCACAAATAGACACACCACTGCACAACCCAGTGACACGTCATACTATCATTTAGTTTCGTTATAGTTTAATCTGACGTGTATTTTCTCAGAGACTTGAAACTTTCAACCAGAGAGTGAAAAGCCGCTTTCCAGCCTGATGTTAAGTCCGTCGACTGATCCCATTTGATCAGAATAAACAAAAATCAAACCGTAAAGCTCATATGTAACAAATTCTGTTTTTACCCCCAGCAGGTTGCGGGGCACGTAGCCCTCGTTGTCTTCGAGTCGCGCCCACCACCAGTCTGTTTCACTGTCGTCCTGTCGTCGCAGAATAGTGATGGCGTCTCCTTCACTGAAGGCCAGCTCGTCCGGGTTCTGAGCTTTGTAATCCCACAGAGCGTACACCGTCCCCTTGTTCATTACACCCAACTTCTCCTGAACACCTGCATGAGAAAGTCCAAAAACACAGTCAATATTACGATTATATGAGTGTATTTGATCTAATCAATATAACTTTACACCTCGCAGTACCAGTTTGGATGGTTGTGGGTTTGTTACTCACCGTACAGAAACTGGGAGCACTGGATGTAACCCTCCTCCATTTCCTCGCATTTATCCGCAGCGGTCTCCACGTCACTGATGGTGCTGGCAAAGATGGCGGCCCCCGACTCAACCAACAACTTGCAGAGATGAACGCTGTTGCAGGAGGCGGCGCAGTGAAGCGGAGTCCTGTTCCAGCAAACAAAACAAAACAAAACATGACAACAAACTCAAAAATAAATGAATGCAAGAGACAAAAATCACATCCGTGTTGTCGTCTCACCATCCGTCGCTGTCTGCGGCGTTGACGTTCACGCCGAAATCCAGCAGGAACTTGACTATGTGGTGATGCCCCGCACACACCGCGTTGTGCAGGGGTGTGATGCCCTCGTCATTGGGAGTGCTCGGATTCTCCACCTGGAAAACAAGACAACAGAAGAAGGATCCAGATGAAAAGATGAGTGCTTTATGCTACGTGCAAATATAAATAAATGAAAATATACTCACGCTGTCATGACATACCTCGTAGATGATCCTCTGGACGAGGTCAAACTCTCCCTCCAACGAGGCGTCCAGCAGGAGAGCCAGAGGGTTGAACTTCACCCTGAAGCCGTGACCAGTGCGCTCAGAGTTTGGCTTCTTCAGGTTTGTGCGCTTCTCCTGTGGAGATAAAGAGAGGAAGCATGAGATCCCACCTTATTTATTGAAAACACTTTGCAAGTTTGTGTATACGAGTCCCTCACCAGGGGCTGTGAGACCACTGTGCCGCTCTCTTCTGGGGTGGTGACCTCTGGCACGGGGCTGGGCAGCGACGCCTCAGAGCCTCCCACGTTGTTGTTGTTGTCGTCATCGTCGTCCTCTGCTCCTTCTGCTTCAGCGGGATCCCCCAGACCTTCTGGTGGCGAGGCTAGTGGCTCATTATCGTTGGCGTCGGTAGATGGAGGCTGAGCCTCGGAGCCCGGCTCCTCCGCCCCTGGTGGTGGCGGCAGTGCCGTCTCAGACGGGAGGTTGCCATTGTCTGTATCAGCCACAGAGTCGCCTCCCAGATATCCAGGAGGATTCGCTGGCTGATAAAACGGTGTCCCGTTACCGGCACCGTTGCCACCTCCTGATCCGCTGCCCCCCTCTATGCCTCCTGCTAACGTGTTGAATCTCTGGTAGAGCAGTTTCTGAATGTTGGGTCCACTGGGGCCCTCCGGTTCTGTGATGGAGCTGCGTTTCTTGAGCGGTCTCGGAGCGTTGGCCAGCTTTTTACGGAGCACCTCGAGATCGGCGTCACTTTGGTAGCGCAGCGGGGAGTGTACCATGGGCGTTAGCTTGGTAGGGCTGAGTGGTCGTGGGATGTTCTCCACACTGGGAGGAGGCGCCAAAGGCTCTGGGTGCTGGAAGAACTCGTGATCGTCAAATTCTCCGTCAAAAGTGTCCTCACCACTGTGCTGGCCTTGGAGCAACGGGAAGGCCCCTCCCGCCTGGACAAAAGGCAGGGGCGAGGGGGGTGTCGAGCTGGAGGGAAGAACAGGCTTCCCGTATACTGTAGACAGACGGACAGCATTGACATCGTCATTATTTACATTATTAATACACCACCTACACTAATACACCACAGTTAAAATTGCCTATCACACCTTCACCCTCCTTTAATAACTCATCACATTCACTGATCACTGCACCTGCTTTTGAAATCTTGTTCAATTAAAGTAGAATAAATAAAATTTTATTATTATTGATGTTGTTATTGTTATAAATCAGAGGAAAGCAGCTCTTACCTGCTTTGAGAGCAGGCTTGAGTGGCTGGCTCTTTGGCGCTGCCTGCTGGAGGTACATGTGATAAATGGAGCTGGAGTTCATGGTAGGCGGGCCCTTTCGAGGCGACTGAGGCCGCGAGCCTCTGTCTGGGATGAAGGGGCGCACTGCCACAGCTGGTGGGGGATCCAGTCGCTCGCTCAGACCAGGGGGGAAAAGCGGTACGTTGGGCTGGAAGGTGGGGCTTGGCGGCACTGAGATTCTCTGCTGGATCTGCTGGGAGGACGAGCCTGTGGCGGGGGGGACGCGGGGCCAAGCGGGAGTTGGAGGGTTCGGGAGTGGGCGAGGAGGAGGAGGCTGATCCTTGCGGCGCTCCAGGGAGCTGGCCGAGTTTGCGGAGGTGAGGTGAGAGCCATAGGGAGGCGGCTGTGGTTTGGATATGGCAGGGGAGGACACGGCCATTTTGGGTTCTAGCACCTGTGAATGAAATCAAACATTTCTTTCAGATGTGATATTACATCAGGAGGTTGATAGCTACAAAAACATCACGCACGCATTTAACTGGGATCAGAAGAAAAGGGACTAACCTTTTCTGCACTTGGAGCGACGGGGGAGCCTGAGGGAGGGCTCTTGCCCTGGGTGTCAGTCCCTGAGTCTCGTCTCTCAGGAGGCTTTAGAGATGTGATGGTCTTGCCTACAGTAGGCCAACCAGTATCATTAGCTAGGGCACAAATAGGACACAGTAAGTGCGTTGCAACAGAGAAAAATATCCAACAATTGTGATGGTATGACAAACATAAGTCTGTTTCACATCTCGGGGTGGTGACGAAGCATGTACGCCATGACCGGGTCTAAATGGTACCATTATTTATCTTAAATGTGTCACTTTGTGTGATTAACCGCATCAAGTGGATTATTTCAAGAACATGAGTATGTTTAATATTTTATACACATAGAACACCTTTATCTGTACCATTTTGACCTGGGATTGGCATCAAATGGAGGGTTCAGGATTTTGATACGCCTGTCCTATTAACCAGACACCATCAAGAGGCATTCAAACAGACTCCCTGTTGCCTTTTTGTTTGAAAAGTCGATCAAACCAGTTCTATAAAAATCCAGCAAAAAGCTGTATTACTTATTATATACTGTATACTTATTATATCATATACTTAAAACACAGCTAATATAAATCCAGGGTGAAATTTCCAATAGACTGCTAGTGCAATATGCAGAAATCCTCTACTAGCCGACTGTTCAGGGAGGTGCGCTCTCAAAGGTCCATGTGGCCAGAAACATCTGGCACATCACCACAATTCACGACTTTTACACAATGGACTTAAAATTGACTAAATGTTTCAGCGGGAGCTGTTGATCAATAGGACAAAAATCCTGATCGCTTCACAGCGATGATGAATGAATGTGTCTGCATTAGTATTTTGTTACCTGTGTGTAGTCATGTAGTGTTTTAATTTAGTTAGCAAATAGTAACTAAACTGTGACTACTACTACTATGTGACTACTTCTGTACATAATATATGTACAAGATAAACAAAGGACAGGATGACATGAAAGGAGATTGAAGAAAGACACAACAAAACAGCAGCAGTATTTATGGTCCGATTTGACAGGAATTTGTTTATATAATATGTCAATGCTGCAGTGTGGCGACCGACTTGTCACAGACCAGAAAGTCTCTGTGTTGTAACTTTAAATAATAAACAAACACACAAAAGCAGCTTCCAATCTTTTCTTGTAAACCTCTTTAAATGTAGCATTGTCACAGATGAATACAGTAATAATAAGTTCTACCAACACTAAATCTAAAAAGGAAACAGTCTTCACAGATTATCGGGACTCTCACAGCTCGGCTGTTGTGAGAACGTGGTGTGAAGGTTAAAGTTAGGCAGGCTGGGAATGTTATGAAGCCCAAATATTTTGGACTGCTTTTCTTTTCTTTTTTTTCATGTGTGAATTAATGGAGGCACTCAACTCGTTGAACCTTCTCAGAAATGTACAAACACACAGGATCAGCAGCGCTTTGGCAGTGTCACTTTCTTCATACGAGGCGCGACGTCAACTACAATTAAAAGGGTCGAATGTTCCCGCAGATGGCAGCCAAGTGTTTCAAGATGGCGACGCCACTGCTTTGACGTCATTAGCCAATCCACAGAGAAAATGAAATGTCAACAAGTTCTCTCTCCAGTTGAGAAAAAACTGGCTGAATGCTGCACTGGCAGGAGAGCTTAATGATGCCAAACAAGGATGCTTCCATCAGTCAGCGATTGTTAACCAGGCACAGATGCTCATCTGCTCAGTTTCCCCAGCTGTGTGTCTAAGCTCTCTTTTATCTAGTGGAGACATTTTGTGGAGCATAAAAACATTAGTGGGTGACGACAGTGTAGAGGGCTAAAGGCTTGACTGGGCAGAATGCAGTTTTAATTATCTTAAAATCCCGGCCAATTGAACTGACAATGATAGTTAAAAAGTAAGGATGTAGTACGGAGGGGAATCTCCAGTGCATGCTGAGGATCCTGTGCTACAGTCGAGAGAGAAGGTTCAGGAAGTGCCACCCCTTCTGCTTATGCAGCACTGTGCACTCACGGGACGTGCCGTCAGAGCCAGCGGAGGCTCCGGTGCCCGGGTGTGATTCTGGAAGGGACGGGGGTACCGGGTCCACAACGATGTCTAAATCAGACACCTTCCAAGGGCCGGGAGGCTTTCGCACACCGTCTGCCCCGGGAAGAGTTGCCCCCAAAACCCACCACGCACCCAGCGAAACACAGGAGACGTTACAAAGACGGGACGGCACAGACACGTGAGAGGAGGAGGAGGAGAGAAAAGGAAAGGGAATCACAGTGTACACAACAACAAGGAGAGAGGAAGGTTAGAGAAGAAGGAAAACAATCACAGGAATCAAGTCCAGGCAGAGAATTAATTGAGAAGTCAGGTAGGAAGGAAACAGAGTAACAGTTGGAAATCAGGAGGGAATTACAGTCACAAGCTTTTCATGCAATGATGTGTTAAATGTGTAGTGGTGTAAGACTCCTGCCCCTGGGACTATTCAAGCTGTAACTGAATCATCGTCTCATCTCTTCTTTGTCTAACTGTCCATGTTCTCGCTCTTTTAATGAGGAAAGAAGACAAGAAATTCACAGAAGATTTAAATTAAATCGGAGCCTAATAATCGTGCATCACCTGATATCCACTACTACAGTCTTTGACTTCGATCAAAAAAACACACTGCAAATGTAATTTTAGCAGTTTCAACCAACCTGACTTGATCCGGCCGTGGTTGGCTTGGTTATTAACACCCAGAGTCTGAGGTTTCAGCGGATCAGGGGGTATGTTGTAGCCTCCTTCTTGTCGGCCCGGTACCGGGACTTGTATGTACGGCCCGACAGCAGCAACACGGCCCAGAGTACCAGAGGCTGGCTGGGGAGAGGGAGGCCCGTTGGCTCTGTTCAGCTACAAGAGGAGAAAGTCAGAGAAGTTTAAAATGTTAGTGTTAGTAATGTCATTTCACCAGGACTTCTTTTGTTGAGAAAATAGTTTCTCCACTGCAGATGGTTTACGGAGCCCCCAAGGGGACAGGAGCTAAAACTTTCCTCTAAGATTTAAGAATAATTTTGTCACTTTATATTGAACATCTGCGTGTTTCTGGACTGACTTCTCACAGAGACAGGACACTTGTGCCAGAAGCATTTCAACAAAGAGTCTTAATGAGGAGGTGTGTTAAGCGCTCTCAGTCTTACAGGAAGGTTCTCTTTTTGACGTGCCTCAGCTTTTTTCTTGTAGAGGCGTTCCCGCAGCTCGCTGATGCGCTTGTCCATGAGCGTGACCTCCATGTTGCGTTTGTTCAGAAGCTCCTTCTGTTGCTGCAGCTTGCTGTTTTGCTCCTGGTTCAACTTGTTCCTGATCTGTGCACAATAGAGAAAACCATCACGGTGGTCAAACATAGTGGCGCCTACACAAGTATTCAGTGGATGTTGTACTTATTTGTGCAGTACCTGAAGCTCCTGGTAAAGTTTACGGAGCTCGAGGGCTGCGGCGCCGGTTACTTGGCCACCCAGGGCGGTCTGTATGCCATTGAGCTTTCCCCTCCGCAGGTCCTCCAGCTGCAGGCTGAGCTGCTCCACCCTCAGCACGGCAGACTGTAGCTCGGCCTGCTTCTCTTGAAAGAGGCTGCTAACTTGCTCAATTTCTGCCGCTGAACATGTGAAATGAAGGAATCACATCATCTTAATCTACATGTAGAGTGACTTATGAAAAAAAAAAAGAAGTCCAAAGTATACATACAGAGGTTGCCATTGATGACCTTGCTGTAGTCCACCTGGCCTCTCATCGCCCGAATCTTCTTGAGCTTTGCCTCTTGGCTCTCAACGCGATCCTTCAGCCTCTGCAGCTTCTCGCTCTCTGAAACGGTTTGCTGCTGACGTCGCTCCTGCTGCTTCAGGTAACGCAAACGTTGCTCCTTCAGACAGAGAGAGACGGAGTTTGATATGAGTAAACAGGCAATGAAATCAGACTGCATCCAACAGCGCAGACAGTCTCAGTGCTACCATGCTTAATCTTTTCAATGCCTGTATTTTTATTAATCAAAACACGTGAATGGATATAAAACCAACAAGTCACCGCTGCCAGGCAGACATACCCTAAGTGGGCTAAATCTTTCTACTGTATGCACTAAATTAAATACTGTGTTGTGTCAAGACTGTCTGAAGGCTGAAGAAAGGGTCAGATGACTTCATCTCTCTTCCCAACTGAGAACTGCTCCAGTTAAGGTCCTAAAATAGGAAATGACAGCCCAGGTTTCCAAATGACTGCAGGGCTTCAAGTGGGGCCTACTTTTCAGCCTGCCGCCACAAAGGCAATAAATGCTTTTTTTCCCCCTCCTATTGGTTGGTCTACAGTGGGCTTCATGCTGCATGACTGATCAGCACACCGCGAATACGATGATCAGACTTAGTTAGTGTGCTGAAAATCCACTGAAACTGATGTGGTAGACTGGTTGCGTGGTGGTTTGCCGCCAAACCATTATTTATTCGACGAAATCCATTTTTTATAAGTGCGGCACAGAAGTTATTAGTCAAAATCAAGCATTATTTTTGCATATTTTTAGCATTGCAGGAGTAAACATTGTGTGAACTATAAATTCTGACAGACCAGATAATACTAGCACAGTGACTCACGCTGCCTCACATCTCTTTTGTTACATAACTGTTTGTTTCAAGTCGTGATGGGGCTCTTTGGATCAAAAGTAGTGAACTTAACTGGCCTGCTGAGACTGACTGGACGAATCTGCCACAGACTAACATGACATCAGACCAAACTGCACCTTTCCGCCCTCCCATGTATATATATTGTCATATCAATCACAAGTTATGTTTGGTCCAAATTCAATGTCTATCAGGCAAGTTACTACAAGATGATTACCTCATCTGACACTAGTAACCCGTGTGTTTCAGTATGGTCTGATCCCAGCATACGTTTTTAACGTTTAGGTTTAACAAACAGTCAAATTAAGTGCGGAATTTCCACACAAAAGGCAGAAGATGTTTCAGAGCTTCCTCTGTCCTCCTAGAGGACCTGTGAGCCTTTCTGACGTTCCTCAGCACTAACCCAGAACAGTTCATTCATAAATTACTGCAATTACTGCAGAACGAAGACCTTTTATGTTACCTTTGCGACGAGCATCTGCTGCTGAGCCTCGATTTGCTGCTGCTGCCGCGTGGCCATCTCCTGCAGCTCTGACAGCGTGAGCTCCACGCGCTGATTCCCCACCTAAAAAACACACATACACATGAGACTTGGTCAACATGCTGAAATTAGAGCATGATTTTGACACCCGCTGAGTGTTATAAGAGCCACTGACCTAGACACAGACTGATAGACAGTAAGGGCTTATACTTGTTGGTGCTAGGCAGTTCCCTTCTTTTAAAACGCCACTAAAAGTTTCCATTCATTGGGAGAAAAAAATACTGAGATGTTCTGCAATATGCCCAAAGTGCTTTCAAACCAGTGACCAGTGACATTATTTATTTTTTTGGCCTGTGGGAGCTGCTACAAGTACAATGATACACTTAAAAGTTTACACGACTCTTCCTCCAGCCAAAACAACATCATTTAGTATCTGAGTGCGAGCTAAAAAGGTGAAAAGTTCAGCTCTTATCAGTAATACTTGCTCAGCTGTGAGAACCTGCGCAGTGTCATGTATGTTTGTGCATCTTTATGTCATGTATGTTAGCAACATTCGGGGAAATGTTTGATATAACAGCACTTTTAAAAGACAAAAAAATATATCCGGCAAGAAAAGTTACATAAGTTAAAAATGTTACATAAGAAAAAAAAAAAAAAACACACACACACACACACACACACACACACACAAAAACAAACAAAAAAAAGACATTTGCAGAAATGATTTTAAAAAGATGTCTGACTTCAGCTGCCAGAGGGTCAAACAGCAGGAGGCTAAACAGCAGTGAGAGTCAGACTCCAAACATCATTATAATGGGACATTAATTGTGACGAGACTCAGTACGTGAGGCTCTGAGGGCAACGTGAGAGACATTTTTTGTTTAATTGCATCACTGTATAGTTTGCATCACAATAATGAATTCCAATGTATTGATGCTGAAAAAAATAAATAAATAAAATAAAATCACTGCCTTAACTGATCTCCTTCACGGTTTTGATTATTTCATTATCAATTCATCGTTTCATGATTGTTTTGGTCTAATAAATGCCAGAAAACAACAACCACCAACAGTATGACATTAAAAATTAAATAATTTGATGTCATTAAATGGTTTATTGTTACCAAGCAGCAACATGCATGGCTTTTCTATTGATTGATAATTGTAGCAAGAAAAAAAATACTGACTTTCACAGAGCCGTGGATGACACGGTCCTCCTCTGGAGCCAGAAACCAGCACCGTGAGTGCGAGAAACCACAGAATAAAAAAGGACTCTCCCAGACTATCACTCTACACTCTACAGACTTCTGAATGCCCTCAAAGCCGTCGCCGCAGTCAACACAGTGGCTCACTGCTCTTCAATGAAACAGCACAATGAGAGAGCGGTGAATACAGCTCTCCAAGCTATCATCTGTACTGAAATGCTCAAGAGCTGATAGACATTGCCTTTAGGAAGTGTGCTCAAAGAGGGAGGAGATGATGCAGGAAATGTCACGGTGGGTTTTTCTTTTCCAATAGCAGACATGTAGAAGACTTTTGTTATGTTTGGATAGAAAACACTGTATAAACATGAGGAGGTTAGAAAGAGCCATAAAATAGGATGTGATATGTTAAGTGTAGGTTTGCTTGATATCATCTTAAATGTGTGTGACAAAGCTGGAGACTTTAGATAAAGTCCAGGTGAAATAAACTATAAATAAAATGCAAAAGACAAAAATATTGTATGCTTCTACTTGATTAGAGGAGACGGGCATGTTTGTGACTCATTTGTCTGAATAAACTATGAATCCTTTAAGGAATAATTTGACTTTTATGGTAGAAACCAATAGTACGCATGTCATACATCATTTAATCTTTGAAGACACTCGGCACAAACATCTGCAGATTTTCACAGGTGGCGTTTGTTAAAGAATTAAATATAGGAATGTGCGGGACGGAGGGGGATGGGGAGATGGACTCAACCGAGGTTGAGCTGGGGAGAGCGAGGGAAGCCACTGGCACACATACAGCCACGCTCAAATGCACTCAGGCAACGCCGCATCAGTGGCAATTCACCCGAGGGAGAAACAGACACACACACCCTCAGACAGTGATGAAGAGGGAGTTGGAGAAACACCCGACTGAGTAGACCAGGAAGGGAGCGAGAGCAGCCACAGCCTCGCTGATGAGGGATTAGTCCCACTGGGAGACTAAAAGATTAAAAGAACACAGTAATGCATGACTATTACTCATGAAATAATGTTCAGAGGAGGAAAAAAATGTGACACTTCTTTGATTAACTGAATGATCAGCAGAAAAATTTCAGCAAGCATTTTGAACATCAGAGACTGTGATCAGCGTTTTTCACTAATATCTGACAAAAAAGATGGATCAATTAATCAAGAAAATAAATTGCAGATCAACATCTGTTAAATTTTAGGCTACAGCTAGCAGCTGGTTAGCATAGGGTAGCAAAAACACTGGAAAAGGGGGGGCAGCTAGACTGGCTGTGTCCAAAAGCTAACAAAATCCACTCACAGTGTGTCTAAAACTCATTAATTGACTAATTAAATGTCTTGTTTATGTATAATAACTCAAAAACAGACTGATAAGTGTTACTGAGATGTTTCAATGCTGCCAATAAGCTGTCATCACCAACTGTGGGAGCTGAAATTGTAATATTAAAAGCAGAAATGTGTGCGATCACTGTGCCGTTCTCTTGAAGCACCTCTGCTTGTGATGGGCAGCGTCCTCAGAGGATGATCAGCTCTGCTTGGTGGAAAGAAAGCCCCCCGGGGGTTTGGGCAGCAGGCCGTGGAAAAAGCCAAAGCAATGATCCTCTTAGGGGTTGTTATATCATTCAGCAGGCTGACTGATTTAATCCTCTAAATCAGATATTAGGAAGAAACTCGGACACAAATGAGCCTTGGCACTTGGGAGGTTAAGCGGAGCCGGCCGTGCAACTGATTTTTTTTTCTCCAATATGAAACAGCGGTTTTTACTTGCCATGGTGTGGTTTTTATGGGTTAGTAGCATGATACTGGGAGATTCAATCAATAACCAATTTCTATTTCCATAAAAACATATATTACCTCATGATACTACAGTCAAAAGTTCAGGATAATAAAAGGAATGGCTCCTGGGTGCTCTTGTGCTACAATCTTTTTTTTTTTTGAAAACAAAAACCACAACCTCTCCATCTCCCTGCTGCGCTGGATTCTTCGCTCCACCCTTGAGGTGTAATTAGTTACGATTCCTTGACCGCAACACTTTGCTATTGTGAAATCTGGGACAGACGGTCACAGAGAGAGAGAGAGAGGGAGACAGAGAGAGAAAGGATGCCACGCCAGAGGCTGCCATTATCGGGAGTCATTCATGTCTTCTAGCACACGCGCTTCCTAAAGCTATAGCTCAACATGCACAAGAATGGGTTCACCTGACAGGGGGAGGCCTGTGATGTTAGTCTCACACACCAGCTTAGTATCAGGATCCTGATGTATCCACAGATATTCACCTCACAGAGAATAATGCTTACTTTGTTGCACAGTTAAAATAATAATTATAAAAAAAACCACTATATATTGTGTTATGACACTTTTGTTACACACTTATAACTTCCATTATAACTCTAATCTTTATGCAAAAGAAGGCACCAAATTACAGTAACTTACTGCCATTATATTTCTATTTTAATATCATTTAGATAATGCTAATTAGGTCTCACCCCGTTCTCATTGTGCTTCTCTCCAGTGTTTCCACTTCTGCGACTCGTCTGATCCTGAGACTGCTGACTCCCTGCACAAAAGAAACAGTCACCATCACAAACACAGGGAAGACAGAGACACACACGGGCGTGCACGGGCGACCTCGCGCACACTCGCACACAAGTGCAGATTCAGAGGCTACAAACGTCGTCAGGAATAGTTTGAAAATTCACTGACGTGATTGCACATGACAGATGGATTTAAGAACTGGGACAAGCGCTGCTGACTAAAGCCACCTATCTCAAACTTTTGTTCTTTATAAGACAGGCTTGACAGAAAGATGAAAATAAATGATTTAAAACATCACAGGAAAAGACAGAAAACAGGACACTTCTGCTACACGTCGAAAGAAATCACCTTGATGGGACCTTTGCTGTAAAACTATACTTTCTTAGGCTGCATTCAGACAGAATCCGCTGAGACTTAAACGCAGTTTTTTCCTATTCGTTTAAGTTGAGGTAGTGCGTTTTGGATCTGGCTGTGCGGGCCCCAGGGGTGTCTGCAAAGAACGTATCGACCGGCGACGGAGAAGTTGAGTTGGATCGAATGTTTGGAAACATTGGAAACATCTGCAGCCTGATGTCACGTTGTGGCCGCCAGTCAAACCCTCCACAGTCAACCTGAAATCTCTCTGAAACTGAGATTATCCAGGTGGATTCATGGACTAAACTCCGATACTCCACCTGTTGTGTCCCGGTTTTGTTTATTTTATGTACCCAGCTTGGGGCTCGCAATTTACGCTGCAAAATAAAGACAGAAGAAGTTTCTTTTGTTCAATGGTTTGAGAGAGAGAGAGAGGGAGGAAGAGTTTTGGTTGGACACAAACAATGAATGAGAGTTGGGGGAGCGCTGGCGTCGATAAAGCCTGTTAGTCAGTGAAATAAAAAGTTCCCCTAACCCCCACACACCGCCAGACAACCCTGCGGCTATTCGCTGCAGCGCCTGATCCTGTCTGAACGTGGCACCACCTTCAAATTTATATCAAACCTGAATCAGATCATGAACCATCAAAATGAGATTGTTCATGTTAACTCTGTGTGGACTTCCTTTGCTTGTCTACACATGTGTACTGACTTCAAGTATATTTAAAAAGGAATTAATGCGAGTGACTGATCTCATGCAGAGCTGGGAGCGTTCCACACCTGGCTTTCTACATGGCATTACTCCAAACACAAATCCAAAAGATTAATCTTAATGCAGAGTGTGTCAAAACGGAGCAGTGATTTATTCCTTTGACATGTCCCATCAAGCATCCATTAAACGATTTTTCATCTTACACAGCCTTTTAAACTCTTGATACAAAGGGATAGCGCATAAAAACTGTGTTTACAGAGTGTGTAGTGTTGGCTGGTTCAAAGAAAAAACAGACACCACACGCTGTTTGATTTTAACCTGAATTAATAAAGTTAATACTGGGAAAGCAAACTTTAGCAGACTAAAGATACCAGGGTGAGAAAGGAAGCGGAGGAGACACTGATTGACACCAGCGTTTCAAGAAGCCAGCAGACCAGCCAGACAGAACAGGTGTCAGGAATTTCCTGACAACCCTCAACTCCACCCTCCATCCTCCACCCACCAGGCTCCTTCAGGTAGAGACCACACGAAGCAGAAAAACCTCCAGACAGAGGAGAACGTGATAACACACACCTTGATCGCTGCTCTCAGTTGGTGAATCTTCATGCCGGAGGAAGAACTTGACTTCTTGTTTCCGAGGCCCCCATTTCTGCAGATGTTCGTACATCATGTGCTCGAAGGGGATCGCTCGCTCTGCAGAGGCAGAAAAGTTAAAGAAAATATAGAAAACAGTTAAGTTAAGAATTAAATATGTACAACGAATGGAAACAACTCAACCAATGGAGCAATCTACTACATATCCTACAAGATAAACGCAAAAGTCTGTGTTGCCAGATCAATACTGACTCTTTGTCCTGTCACTCAAGCTCTTTTCAGAGGTAACAAAACACACTTAGAGCATCTAAACCTCATTAATTAACTAATTGAATATCTTGTTTGTTTAATCTGTACAAATACCGTTGTGTAAAAACTACAACTTGAAACAAAGAGTGGTTTTACAGGCAGCAGACAGTGACTATTTCTTTGCCAGACTACTCTTTTTTCGTTTTATATTTAACAGATATGAGTTACTGAAAAACTGTGAATTATTACTACCTCTGACAGCTACTGACAAACCAAATTAAATAAATAATTTATAGAAATAAAATCGTTGAGCAGACTTATGATCTGAGGCACTTTATGCTGTCAACTGTTTACATCTTGGCAGCACTGAGATTTTCAGAATTAAATGAAGTGCTGATGTCCCTTTGAAAACTAAGGCTGCTGAGGCTGATGGATGCGTGCTAAAACGTTGTTGCATTTTCAAGAGGACGGCACTCTGTGTGCAAAGGCCGGGAGACAAAGAGACAGAGACAAAGACAGAGAGGTTTTAGGAGGTTTCGGGGGCAGACAGCTGCATTGTCAGACACCAGCCGAACGCGATTGCATAACGTGGGTTAATAAAGCCCTTGGATGGGATGTTGTTTTCAACAGGGGAGTGGCCCCTCAGCGAAAAATGCTGATAACACCGGGTATGTCAGCACGACTGTGGTGATGGGAGCAAATCGCACGGACCGGGTGGAATCTGCTGTGACAGTGCAGTGGACTGAAGCAGCACGTAACCTTTTTCTGACCCACAAATTTGGACTTTAGGTTAATTATTTTTAGTCAGATAACAGCTGATGGGAATTGGGCCATGTATTTTTGCTAACACGTGAGGGTGTGAGACTTTTGCCTTATTTATAGCTCCTCCGTGATTCTGTTTTCTTTCTTTAATAAAGTGCTTGTTTTTAAATTAACGAGTCGCGCTAAAGGCTACGGCTTCAGAAAATGTAATTATTGTACACGTAAGTGAAGTGTCAAACTGTGACACGCGCTTAGATGAAGCAAAGTTTCAACCGGCTCTTACCGTTGCCTCGCCAGACCTCAGCCAGGTGGCAGCCGCTCTCGCCGGGCTCTTTGCAGAACTCGACGACATCCCGGCACGTCGTCTCGGGGGTGATGGGCACCTCAGTCACAGCCTGTTCCCCGTCACTGAGGTACACCGTCAATATCATCTGAAACAGGAATAAAAAGAGTCAGGAGGAGCTTGACACTGGAGAGGATTTAAAAATGTTATTACGTGAAAATGTGTTCTGTATGAAATATATTTGAGATGAACTAAAAATAAGGAAATCTGTAATTGCCTGATGGTGTGGTTTAAGGACGAAGCTTAGCTCACTCGAGCGTTGTATGAAGCCCAGTGTGCTGACGCTACACTTTGCCGTCCACCAGCGGCAACTGTTAGTTTGAGCTGCTCGTGGACTCATGCCTGTGCCTGCCACATTTCTGTTTACTATGATTAGTGCCTGCCGTAGCGTTGAAGATATACTGTTCAGGCTGTGGAGGTGAGACATAGCAATACAAGTCCTCACATGCTTTTGTCAGTCACTTGCATAAAAGTAAAAGAGGTAAAAGCAGAGTTCTCAACAAATAACTTTCAGGACACGTTACCCGTCTGAGGAAACTGCAGATCTGTTTTCAACATGCTCTCAAGTGTGAGCTACTAAATCACTGAATGTAATAGCCTGGAGGCAGAAGACAAGAGGATAGGCTTAGGAGCAAAATGAACTGAAATGAACCTAAATGCAGCATCTTCAAGCGATCACCAGACAGCGTGCACCACCAGGTCAGCGCTGCGAGTGCTCCTTTGTACCTGCAGATATCATACTGTATAACGCTATCATCTATACGTCTTCAGCCAACAAGCATGGTGACGAGGCAACGTGGCTGCAATGTGTATACAACCTTTGGACTAAGCCACATAGCCCAGCCTGCATACTTTGTGTCTTCAGCTTGGATACAAGGGCTGCAATGATTAGGCGATCGATCAATCAGCCATCTGATTGGTAGAAAGCCGTTTATAAATTAAACTCCAGGCTGAATTAGTGATCCACACAGTATTAGACATGATTTTCTTGGACTATATGCACAAACACTAAAATGATAAAGGGTGGTGGTGATTCATTTTAGGACAATGTGTGCAGAAATCACATTAACCTGACACCAGGCTGGAGTTTCTAGTAGTTTGGCCAACGCCTAGTGTCATGTACATGTGTCATATACTTACTGTGTGTGTTTTTCCTCCCTCAGCATATATCTATCAGCAAATTATCTAGTATATTATCTGTGTTGAATGCAGAGCATTTATGGTACTATGAACAACCTCCTTGGACTTTTTCAGGCTTCACTGTTTTACGACACTGAAGCATATTGGATGTAACTAGCTTTTTCTTTGACACTAATCAGCAAACAGAGCCTTAAATCTCACGGCAACACACTCACACAGACCCAATGCATGTCAAATGTTAGCTGTAAAAGCAGGAAAGAAAGAAAATATCCCCAAATCCAGCTGATAAAAACATATCCAAGAAGATTCAGTCATTGCAAAGTATTGACTCACTGTGTTAAATTCTTCTGTGGGGCATACAACAAACTTCTTTGCTTCCTTGATTTGATTAAGCCGCATGGATTAGTATGAGCTCCTGTATGTTCAGTGTTACAGCACATCCACATGATGGTTTTTTCCTTCTGTGGTGGCGGCAGGCAGATTTTTTTTTATTGTTTTCTGTGGCACAAAGCACTCTGGGGGGGACTGAGGTGTGTCTTCCTGTTTCATGTGACAGGCCTCACTTTCTGTGTCACTACAGAAAAACAGCACTGTGCCCGACCGTGACGGAGAATATCTCCAGAAGAGTTTTTGGAGGGACGTTCAAAATGAAGCGAGAGTGTTAGCTGTGTTTGAAAAGACAGCGGTTATTGCGACATCTGTGCGAGTTCAGCTTGTTGACTGTAAACAGAGTAGAAAAGGGAAATCTGGATTTCTTATATTTCACTAGTTTGTTCTACTTGTGCAGTTTTTGTACTTGCTTCACGGGTTGAACATGCAGTAGGAGGGAGGCAGGACTGGAGCCATGAAACAATTCAAATCAAAACCTAAGATTAAACATTACTCACACTATCAATGGCCGTCTAGACCAACAGCTACAATGCTTTGTTTACATACGGCTCACAATGTCAAACCGAATCAATGAAAACTAGAACAAATAACAAAAACCTCTTACTGTGTCTACATCAGAACATCTATACAGCTTACTATTAAACATATCGGCTACCATTCAGGTATTTTACACATGCATAATTTAGTAGGTACTCAAATGCAAAGAGCAATAAAGTCGTACGTGTGGCCTCGCGGTGCATTTTTAGTGCTGCAATAATTGTCAGCATAAGCCATTGTCGTATTATATCTAAGTTTAGTCACGGACAGACCTATAGATTATTACTCCAGGAGTTTTTCTGAGACAAAGTGACTCATCCTTCGTAATGATGCAGCCATGTGATTCATTGACATTTTCTGCAGCAGCCGAACTGAAACAATATGGTCACTTGTGATGTCACTCAGCAGATCATGAGTCTAAAAGCTCATATTTTGGGAAAATCAGAAATCATGTATGATAAAATACTACTGGAGCTGTAAAACCATCTATATCTTTGATTTCATCTTGCTTCTGACAGCATTCTTCAGACCCAGTGTTCATACAGATGAGTAATGGAGAGCGAAAGTGAAAGAAAACAAAAAAGTGTTGTAAATACGCTGTAGACTTGTTATCTTCACATTTTACTGATAGATAATTACTTTGCTAATCCCCGAGGCATATTGGAGTCCCACCAGCTGCATAATAGGTACAACATCATGCAGGAAGAAAAATAATGAGCAAAAAAACAGCTCAGTGAAGCCAGTAAAGATGTCAGTTGGATTACAGATAAGACTAATGCTGTTTGTTCTGCTGGAAACATTCATATTTACATTAATGTCTTACTACGGTGTTCAATACAAGAAACATAACACGTGAGAGGAATGTAATGAAATATTGTAGTAACACAAAATGCATCGTAATCTGCACTCCAACAATCAAATCACAATTAACCAAACAGACAGCAGAGCACCGGCGTGAACTTCGGGCCTGTCACAAAACAACAATGCTGAACATTCCGAAATAAACATAACATATCAAATGACGTGAGCATACATTCAGAGAGTGATGATCCAGCTGACTGACCGCTGGAGAAATACCAACCGCCCTCACTAAGTTGCGTCTGCCCATGGTTCTTTTGGCAGCCCTCCGTTTCCTCCTGATCTCCTTCTTTGCTGGTCGGTGATGCTCCTTAGCCCAAATGGGATTTTCCTTGGAGAGGCTAACAAGGCCGCGTAACACTATAGTCACAAACCTCTTCATCATAACGCTGCTGCCGCTTTTACAGGCATGAGACTTAAGAGTTATGCCATCCCGAGCAGACCTCTGAAACAGACAGCGGTGCGTGCATTGGGAAAGTGCTGCAGAGGAGACTTGGGAGGAAAAAAACACTTGCTGTATGTGTAATTCAGCGAGGGAGGGGGCGAAGAGAAAGAGCTAGAGAGAAACAAACAGTGAAAGAAAGAGAGAGAGAGAGAGAGGGAGTCACAGGGTGGTGGGCGGAGGAGGGTGCAGACGAGTCCTTCTATTGGAAAATTGTCCCTGGGTTGTGCCAGCGGCTGCAACACCAAATGACTCTCTGCTAATGAGACTAGTTTGGCCACAACTGTGACTGGCAAGCGGGTCAGGGTACTATCATGTGGAGGCGAAAGGGATCTTTCTGATACTGTATGATGGCTGTGCATGACTAGAAACATACAGCATCCCTCAGCGGGCATCATCTGGAGGATTTATCGTTTAACTTCTGTGAGAGAAAGCTGGCCTGATCTCCAGCAGGATGATTCATACACTCAATTCTTCTCACAAATCCTGTCACTCATTTATTCACTGGGGTAACCACAAAGATCCAGCAAGACTTCTTCTTTCACTGAAAACTTGTTTTTTAATGAAAAGACCTTCCATAAACGCCACAGATTCAGCTCCCAAACGAATCGACTCACATTGTGTCAAGAGAATATATAATTCTAACCACACACAAGCCCGAATGTGTGGAACAGGTGTGATCAGACACACAAACAGCTTAATCACAGCCAAATCCAACACAGCTTTTGGGACTGGGACACAAGAAGGTTGCCTTTGACAATCTTGAGTAATAGAAAAAAAAAAAAAAAAATCATGTAATGTTGACATTTCTGCTGAAAAAAAAAAAAAAAGAAACGTCTGCCCATCTGGCTGTAATGGAACAGAACCATGTGGAGAATGGAAGATGAGGTAATGATGCGACAAATGATGTGAACAACCAGAGAAGGTGTCCGAAAAACAATAATGCTGTTATGTATTTCACATGCGGAAGATGAGCAAGATGTGAAAATTTAAACATCTTTCCTTTAGCTGGACACCGGTGCACACAAGATGTCTTGAAATTGTTCTTTTATTAAGATGGATAACCCGAATTATAACTACACGAGCGTTGGTATTACTGACTCATCTTGCAGAGCTTATGTGCCTCTCTTTTGATATTTCATAGTTTTAAATGTATTGTATTAAATGTATTAAATGTGTTTCATAGTTTTAAAAGCGAACAGACATAAGAGAAAACACAACGCTGGACAGAGTCATGGGAACGCAGCAGGATTTAACCCACTGTTTAAAAAAGGATGTGCCCCTTTGATTGAAAGCTGACTAATGCGCTTTAGAGGAAGGCATTAAGAAGGTCTAATTAATCATTTATACTTCTTTAACCAGTAAGAAAAAAGATCTAACAGTCTTAAACAGGTGGGTGTTGCTAAATAAATCAATGACTGACTATTTTCGTCTGTTCTCGTTGAGTTTGGTGAAGCAGTCTGACAGTAATACTCATATTCATTAACCTTATGACATTTTATTTAAGGGTGCTATTACTGATGCCATTTTAAATTAGCACACTTCCAAAAATGATACAAATAAAGATGCAATATTTACATTTTCTTTAAGTCACGCTCTGCCCAGCTCCAGTGTGTGAGATTAATGCCATTTGACAATCTACGCAGCTCAAAAGTTCCCCTTAACAACAGAGCATTAGTCGACGCAGCCACACAGACCTAGATCTGCCAAGGTCTCATTGGCTGCCGGAGTCACGCGAGACCCAAGTGCAGGGCTGCCTCTCTGCTTGACTGGCTCTTTGACTCTGATAGCCCTGTTGGTGCCACAGGGTACAAACGTCCACGCAGGCTACCATCGCAGTCAATCCTGCCACGGCTGCAGCAAACATGGAGTTACCTCTGTTACCATGCGCTCCTGAAAGCGTACAAGTCCCTCTGAAGTTGTGTTGTAAAGCTATTGTCGATGAGGACAAGCGAAGTGTTATTGGGATGCCGTGTTCTCAAACAACAATGCACAATCATGTGGAAAGAAAGCCAAGACTGAATCACCTCCATTTATGATGACACCTTACTGAACCTACTGTAAACTTATCCTGCATCTGAGTTCATGTTCCCCTCCCTGAAGGCTAAAAGGGCTGCAATCAGTTCTCCCACAATCCATCACTGCATTCTCAGCACTAAAGAGATAACAAAAGAGGTCCTAACAAAGCACGACTCTAATAGACATTCAGGTATTCTATACTTTGCAAAGCAGAGTGTCTTGAACAATAACACCAAACAACAGACTGAAAATAGTTCTTCATTTAACATTTAACAACAACCAAAGCGCACTGTACCGGCTGATTTAAATATAGCAACCATTGTGTTTCAACATTATTGACTGTGTGAGGTTTGCCTGTCCTGTTCTTATAGGAGTGTTCAATACTGCATGAAACGTGTACTGATAACTGATACCTCTACTTTAGTTTCCCGGAACAATTACTATGAAAAAACAAACATAAACTTGCTAACATACATCTTCAATCTTGTGAGGAAACATATTTTATTTCTTGTGCAAAAATCAAAACAGACTTCAGATACACCACAATCCCTATTTATCAAGTTAAGCACTGTTTACTCTGTCCCTTTCATTAGTGTTTCAGTCAATGCAACCATCAACATGAAAAAGCGCTGCAGCCTTGAACTCAGGCAGCAAACATACCGCACGACAGATAAAGTTAAGCCACCTTTTACTTGCAGATTAGCTGAGTGGCGACGGCAAAGGCACTTGGACAGATATCTCGCTTGAACTTGCAACTTGCGCAGCGATAGTCAAGACAGTCCATCCATCCATCCATCCATCCATCCATCCATCCATCCATCATCTGTCGCCAGTTCATCACAAGGCACATAGAGATGAATAACCATTCACACTCACATCCACACATACTCTTATATTGAGGATCACATCACATGGGAATGAGAAAATGCCACAGATGCAGGCAGGACACCAGGATGATTCGCACCTTGCACACAGGTTTGATCTGTGCAGTCTAATCAGTGGTTATGAGGGCAGTGATCCTTAAAGAATAAATGAGAGACTCAATTACATTTTTATGCTAAGAGAGCATGGGGTTGCGTGCACTTACCGGCATCATATTGGCAGCTTTGGCAGGTCAGAACCAGGGGTGCATCGGCAAGTTGATTTACGGCTCACCCGCTTATCTTTAATGGCACCAACCGAGACCCACACCTCGCTAGTTATGGGCTCTGGTTACTCCAATGTGACAACCAACTGGGCCTCAGTCCGCTCTGTGAACCAAAGCAGAGGGATTATTTTAAGCGCTATATAAGTGAGCATTGCTGGTTTAGTTGTTGACATCCAGAATAACACATATCATCAGCCGCAAGCGCTCGTTTAAATGGCCCAGGCGTGGCTCTCCGTGCAGCAGCTGCTGCTGCTACAAACAAGCCGATGATTAGCCAGCCAGTCAGTTAGCACGCAAAGCAACGCTGAAGCGAGTCAAAACAAATTACATGCAATGGCTTGATATCACTAAATCCTAACACGGGAGCTGTACTCACCAATGTCAGAGACACTTCATTGTTTCAGGGAGTGAATCTCAGCTACGTTACTGTTAAAAGGCACGTAGCTAACCGAGCCAGCTGTCAGCCAGCCAGCCAGCTAACGTGAAATGTTAGCGGCGTTAGCTGGTTTCAGAGGCGGCGGCGGCTGTGGCTAAAGGACGGTACGCAAGGCTATCTCTCCGCTCTCGTCGGTCCTTTCGCTGGCATTGGCTGCACATCGGCGCAAGCTGTCGACGGAGTGTGTTTCAGGCGAACGCAGGCGAATAAACGTCCATTCAAATTGGCCAACTCGTTTTTTTACGAGCGCAGTGAATCATCGTTAGCAGGCTAGCAGTGCTAGTTGACGAAAAATACAAATAGCTGGGATCCAGTTGTTGACGGCGGGAGGGGCGGGGCGTCACGTCAACGTAGAATGTCAGGAATCTAACGTCATGAGCCAGGACGGCGGTTTATCGACCGTTGGTGTGATTTTAGCTCCCTGTAACTGACATTATTTGTCCAAAAACACGCATTATACTTCTTATATCAACAATAATTCAACATGTACTCCTCTGTTATTCGTAGCCACATTTTTACAGCATTTAAATGTCATAAAACGTCGCTAATACCTTCCCTACACGCTGTGGATCCATTATCGGACACCGAGCAAGTCGCAGCGGGACCCTGGTATTTTTGTGGTTACTGTACGTGGTTACTGTTTCTGTGCAGTTGTATTTCACTCGCCGAGTGGAGGGTTACAGAAAGGTTACAATGGGGGAATAACAGAGGCCCTCCGGCGCTAGTTAATGATATATAGCAGAGTGGCTGCTTCTCTGTAGGATAAAGTGTGCGTCCACACAGGCACATGCATCTGAAAATATGTGTATATGTATATATGATGCTGTGGAGGGTTTACTCGACCATTAAAATGCAGAAAAACAAAACAAACATACAGATTTCCATCCATGTCCTCTCCAGTACACATTTACTTCAACTTCATTCATTTTCTGCAGTCTAATTTAGCTCTATCTATAAAATCTATAACATACAGTTCTCCTTAACATCCAAAAGGTGAAGGTAGTTTTAACTAGATAGGAAAACTGAGTTACACCCAAGGCTGGATCAACAGTGAGCCACAACCAGGAGGGCACCAGAAGTCTAGAGACTCCCAAAAGCTAATCACATATCATCTGGTTTTTACTATTTTAATTTAAAATAAATTTAAAACTTAGTTTGGGAGTATGCACCACCCAAGCACAATATCAACCGACATGATAAAGGCCTTTAAGTTGGTCCTATAGGCTGCATATTCCTTATTAATTATGACAAAGCTTATGATATAAATATTTCTTACCTGCACCCATGAACTCTACAGATAAAGTGCAGGGAGTTGGGTAAAATACCTCAGTTAGCATGCGGTCAAATTTATTTTATTAGAGCAAGATAAACCTCATTTTCAAGATGCTTTTAAGAAGCTCAGTTTTTATTATTTTATCTGCCTCCGGTTATACACACCTCTGCATATGATAAATGAACCTGTAGAAAACACTGCATGCATAAATCCAGCAGCTTACCTGGTAAAACATCAATTGCAGAGCTTGCAGGATGTTAACATGGCAACCAGTTGCGTTGCTGGTGTGGATTTACAGTAGATTAAAGTGAGGTAGAAAAACACTTGGTCTGAGTGATGATGTCTTAATGCTGTGTGACGCCTTCTTCCACACTCTGACATGTGCTGTTGATGACAGACGTTATAGTTTCAGGCATCTTCTTCATCATTTTAGCAAATTCATGATGACACAAGGTTTCGAATAGCTTTTTCTTTTTCAGTCTCCTGCATTTCTCGCCACCAACACAATCACAACAGAGTAATAAAATGCTTCTGTATGGAAACTTTTCAGGGACTATACAGATGACTGTTTAGATCGCAACCCAAAAGTGCATCAGGATGGTCTATGATGTCTATGAAGCCATAATCAAAATTTTCATTTGCAGCTTTTTATGTTTTAAATACAATTTTTTAACATAATTAATGGCAGCAAATCAACTGTATATCCTTCTGAAACTGCAGCGTGCATACACTCAAGTAATTTGGCTGAAGTCTCAAGCAAGTCCCAAGACATTTTTTCTTGGTCAAGTCAAGTCACCCCTCCCGCAGTATCTGGTCTTTATAGAGAAGACATCAGTACCAAAAAGTATGACCATGAATTGAGTTTTTATTATAATGATAATTAGTGGAGCTTGACTCATAGATTGGTCATCCAATCCGTCCATAATATCATCACTGACAACAGCCAACATTTATAATATTTTATATTTAAAATAAAAACATAAAACAAACAATTGTAGATTATAAAGAATGACATTATGTTTCATCAGACCTGCAGACTTACCTCAGTTGAATGTTGCTGGTCTAATGAAACTTCTGTGTTTCTGAACAATTGCCACAGCTGAAAAACTAACATGTGTTGAAGAAACAGAGAGTGAAGTTTTTTCTTTATATTCTTTAAATGAGAAATAAAAAAAAAAGTTGAGAGTCATCATAAAACAAACAAACAAAAAAAAAAACACTTGACCGTTTACAGAGTTACACCAGTGACATCAAGTGTTCACAGAAAGAACTGACATTGTTATGAAAAGTGTGAACAGTAATGTATTAGATATTCAGAGTGGATTAATTACATGACCAGTAAAACATTGTTTTATTTAAACACAAAACATGAACCAAACAATCTGTATTCATGGACATTAACAGGATTATGTTAATAAAATGTAAATACATAAACCTGATACACACACAGGAGTACCTTTATTTACAATGGAAGGGGTTACAACTGCCCTTCACTATATGTAGAGGGATTATAGTGGCAACATCTGATCAGACAGCTGAGTCCAAATCAAAATAACAATACAAGAACATGCTGTAGGCTGCTGTTTAAATCAAGTTGGAATGGTACTTCTTTTCTAAAGTTATTTTGGGATTTGGTTTTTATATTAAAAACCGAATATTTGGCTCTGAATTCATTCATTCATGGAAGATCCACATAAACATTATATTGGACAGGACATGCTGTGGGCTCTGTGCGGCTGAATGTTTATACCAAATTCTACACCGTCCACCCAGTCGCTGTCAAACCATTTCAGTCAAAACCACAAATATAAATCTCATGGTGGCAGCAGGTGAAAAGTCAAGTGATGACAAAAGGTTGATGTTTTAAACTTATGGTGGGATGTTTGCCTCCCTGTTTTCAAGTAGATTCATTCCACATAAAAGTGAAGCTCTTTCATGCTTCTCTAAGAATAAACAAACTGTAAATGTCAGTCAGTAAAAGATAGTTTATTACAATATTTATATAACTGCTGTGTGAAAAAAATAACAGAAATATTCAGGTAATTATCTCTCTGATACGGTTTGATGAAAAGAAAACAACCAGCTGCCAGGTTCTCTAACCCACATCTCTTTGAGCAGTCCAATTGCAATCACCTACTTGGCCAAATTTTGAAGACAAGACAAAAACCTGCCAACAAACCCTTCAGATATCTAAGCAACCACTGGCACACGCTGCCAATTAACATGATCTCGAAATCACCCTTGTATCATTGTTTGCTCTATTCAGGCCCATTAGGACCTCCATTCTGTGTTTTTCCTCCAAACAGTGTTATTCAGACATTCGTGTACATGCTGGCAGAGAAACAAAGACGTACATTAGGACCCATTGTCCCCTGTGATTATTAAAGTAAACAGAAACACATAACATTAAGATACAGTTTGTACCCTAGTGCATCAGTTATAAAGGTATAAGCAGCTGTATGAATCAATCCACTTCATATATACAAACAAGTAAACATGGATGTGCACTGTTTTTCCTGATAAATACTGACATATTTTAAAATAGTAAAATTAAATCATTATGGTTTGTATTTAATTAAATAACATATATCCTAAAACCTGTAAATTATAGTTCATTAACAGAGGTAGGGAGAACAATAAATAACAGTGTCAACATAAAGAAGACTGTTGTTCCTTCAGACTTCATTTGACTTTGCCGCGAGTCTTCAACTGAGACAGTACTTTGTCGACCTGCAACAGAGCAGAACGAGGGACTTATGAAGTGTTCACAATATTCCAGTTCAGTGTAATGAAACATGGATGAGCAAATGTGGCTCATTTCTGATGGAATGGATGAAAGATTTAAGCAGTCGCTATACGGAGACTAAAGTGTGCCACTAAAATAATTACTCCATTTTTCAGGGTCAGTTACAATCATTTGATTAATAGAGTACAGCATTTATTATCAATGAACTGATTGATTGAAAAATATATAAAAAATTTTGATTACCTAATTCTTCTCCTGTGACGGCTTTAGATTAGTGTCAGTAATAACATTAATGACTCATCAATCATCAATAGATATAAAAGGTTCATTCTAAGGTAACAAAAACATCAAGATTCTTATTTTGATTGATTATAGACTATTGAAAACATAGTTATGAACATTATATTCCATCACTAAATCTGACACACTGGACCGATGCTGTTTTTTTCACATGAATAATAAATAATTGGTCATATGCTGCTGAAATAAAACATCCAATAATTATGTTAAGACACTCTAGTCTCCATTAATAAATGAAGATATGACTCACTGTGATGAACCAGTGAGACTGCGGCCCGTAGCGAAGCTGCGACTTAAGCTTCATCGTACTGGCTGGAGCCAGAGCGTGGAGGTGGAGGTGAGGAACAGATAAGAGTGGAGGCATATGAAAGCCCATCCTACACGACATTATTAAAAACAAGATGAGTCCAGTAAAGACATAAGTGTGACATAAGTGATGTGATTTCAGTGAATTGATTTACCTGATGTCGTCTAGGTCTCTGACTTTCTTCTTCTCCAGTACACACTTTCCCATTTCTACCATCCGCTCCACTGTGAACACAAGTCACATCAATACGAGTACACAGCAGTGTGTATGTACACTGTTAGACTAGACACACACTGTCAGGAAGATTACTGCTGCATTAACTGTAAACTATAAACTATCTTCTGTTACTGTTATGCTACACTTTTATACTTTTTATGTGTTACATAGTTTTTATGCCATTTATGTTTATGTTTACCTTTCAAGCTTCTTGTTTTTGTCTTATGTCTATATCTGTATGTACATCGAGAGCAAAACGTAACCGGAGTCAAATTTCTTTGTTGAATCTCTTCTACCTGATCAATAAGTCTGATCTGATTCTGATCTCTCTTTCATGAGACATTATCTAAACTGGTTTTAGCTTCAAAATCAATTACATGCCTCCGTCCAGCTACACTTTTTCTCTCTTTTTCATCTCTGGGACCTACAACGCTGAATTTTACTAAAACTGGCACTGTCCTGACAAGCTTGAAGACCGCCTGACTGACATAAGAAACCAGACCTTGATCCAGGATCTCTGCCATTTTCAGTAATCAATTACTGCTGACTCATTCTATATTCTCTATTGAACTGATATATGCAAACCAACTTTGAAACAGATCAAATCCCTGCTCCCACTTCTCACCTAGAGGTATGTCGTCCGCCTGCAGACTTTTGCAGTTGTCGATATGCGTCCTGGTGATAACAAGGTAATGATGTGTGGAGCCGGGCTTAATGTCACAAAAACAGAGCAGCTCGTCATCCTGAACACACACACACAACACACACACACACACACACACACACACACACACACACACACACACACACACACACACACACACACACACGGAGAGAGGGGAAGAGTCAGAAATCCTGAACTTCTTCATCATGAATGAATAGTCTGAACTTACGCTCAGGAGGATTTCTGTGTCAGTCTGGTTGTTCGCTATTTGACAGAAAGGACAGGCGTCGCTCTCGGAAGTGTCCGAGTGAGTCTCCATAATGTCACCTGTATGGAAAAGTGTGAGCTCATCACAGTGATGTTTAGTCTGGGTGTGTTTGTGTGTCACCAGGAAGAACAGCCGCTCACAGAGCTCATCGAGCCTGTCCACTGCTGCGTTCAGGGACCCGCGTAAATCCAATACACAATACTACAACTACTACTAGAACTACTACCATAACTATGTATGTATAGTGCTACAAATATACCACTACTACTATAATATAATAATAAAACTACAAATATACTACTGCTACTACTACTACTACTACTACTACTACTACCATAACTATGTATGTATAGTACTACAACTATACCACTACTACTATAATATAATAATAAAACTACAAATATACTACTACTACTACAACTACTACCATAACTATGTATGTTTAATGCTACAAATATACTACTGCTACTACTACTACTACTACCACTACTATTACTACTACTACCAAACTATGTATGTATAATGCTACAAATATACTACTACTACTACTACTACTACTACTACTACTACTGCACATTTATTAGATTAATAAATAAAAAAAGCACAAGCTGCAGTTATACACACAACTACACAGAATTCTTCACAAAAAGAATTTAATTTTAAGAAATATAATAGGTGTTTATTATATTACCCATATTATTACCCATAAATATAATTCACAGATCATTGGAAAATTGCATACTGTTGCTTATACTGACATCCACACTGTTTAAATATGCATAGGGTGTAATGTTACATCACAGATCCTTTCACAGATCTGTCTCTTGTTATTTCTCATTTATTTTCTGTTTAATTCTGTGTGAAACCTGAAACTTTCCCTGTAGGTCTCTGTTGGTTTATGCTCTCTCTTTTTCTCTGGATATCTGGATTTGGGTATTCTTAAATAAAAAATATGTGTCTATACTATAACATATACAATACAGTACAAGTTATAAATAACGTGCAGGCTCCAGTGAATTTCATTTACTGACTCTATTTCCAGATAATGTTCTTTCATTGTTCTCATCTTTTCAGAGGTCAGTTTGTTGTTGTTGCTGTAGTAAACACCACAGTCTGAGTGCTGCTTTTAAAAAGCTTCTTCTCCATGTGGCTCAGTGACTCCTCTGAGCAGTGCAATAATCCAAAATTCCAGTTTGGGAGCTGCTGGCTCACAGAGACAATACACAGCAGCCTGAAAATTGGACCGGTGGAGCTAACTTGTTTAGATGATTGAGTACATATTTGTCCTGCAAAGAGAAAAACATGGATTTAGATCAAATGATTTCATCAAATGTATTGTTTGCACATATCTGATGATTTTATTCACGGTAACTTAAGAAAGCAACAAAAAAAGACAAAATAATAAGTGCAAATTTCACAACTATCACATGAATAACACCACAATAACTGTAATATTCTTTAATAAAGAGGGAATTTCTCATCCTCAGCACTCACAGTTAAAAAGCGGTACGACTGTGGGATGAATTTATACTCCATGAACTGTGAGATCTGGCTGCTGGGGGCGAGCACATGGAGGTGGAGGTGATCGACTGAAGTGTAGGGAGGCTGGTGGAACCCCAGCCTGTGGAAGAAAACACATCAGTGCTGTGATCAGGACACTGATCAGGACAAGCAGGTCGAAGTACACGTTTAGACAGCCTTTGTTGATTGATGGAAGTGAGTGTGCGTCTCACTCCATTTCAGGCTACGACCAGATAGTTTAGATTAGTTTTGAGCTAGCCTGGCTTTGTCCAACAGTGACAAAATCTGCCTGCCAGCGCCTGTAAAGCTCACAAATTAACACATCTGTTTAACCTGTAGGCTGCAAAAATCTAAGAAAAGGGCTATGGCTTTGCGGTTGCTGGCCTATTTCCTGGCTCGGAGCAGTTGCCTGGCAACCAGTGGCGAGTCCAAGTTATTGTACCATGGCCTAGTTTGTATGAAAAAGACAAACGAGACATAAAGCACCTTTGGGAAAAGCCAGACTAGATGCCCCTGATGCTGAGCTAACTAACTGCTGGCTGTAGCTTCATATCATCTAACACTCCGCCAGAAAACAAAAAAATCAAAATTCTCAAATAATCATCTACCGTATATCCTTCATATCCGTGACGCCTTGTTCCTGTAGCACAGCTTTTCCCATCTCAGACATCCGTTGAACTGTTGGAGACACGACACGAAGTTAATTATGTAAATATAGACAGCATGAGGTGATTAAATATAAGTAAATGTTATCCCACTGAACTGAAGTGAAGTCAAAACAGAAGTGCTGAGAGGCCTGTTATCATTAGTTCAGTGATCATACATACAGGAATAGCAGTGAAAGTATTGAGCAGTTCTAGTTTCACAGGCAGTATCACTTCAGTAGAAATAGTAATTCAGTGGTACTTGCAGTACTTAAACTAACAGTAGTTTGTGTTACTGACTGAGGCCGATGTGTCCCCTGCGCAGAGAGTGGCAGCTTTCTATGTGCTGGATGGGTATCACCAGGTAATGATGAGGAGCAGCAGGGCAAATGTCTCTAAAACACACCAGCTCCTTGTTCTGTTGGGAGGGGATGAAATACACACAATGTTAATCTACAGGACAGTGAATGCAGCAACTATCTATCTACTTTTTTTGGTTTGTTTGTTTTACACATTTATTAGACTATTTATTTGTACTGTACAGACTTCATGTGAAACCAAACTATTGTTTAATTGATTAGTCAGCGTTTTAGCAAAAAATTAAAATCATCGCATCACACACAGGGGGCACATCTGTCCCACATTACCTGAACTTATCACGGTGAAGCGAAATGAAATGAGAAACTGAGCTGAAATATCCAGGTAACTTTACTGTTTCACGGGCGCCTGTTGCTGCCTGTCTTACCTTTTTAATGATTTTTGTTTCTTTGTCTTGGTCGTTGGCTATCAAACAGAAAATACAAGTTTGATGTCCGTCTTCAACTGGCTCTGATCTGCCACTCTCCATGTTTACGAGATCTTCTTCGACAAGTTGCTTCTTCCTTCTCCAACTCTGCTGCCGGGAAATATACCCAACAAAGATCGTCTGTGGAACAAAAGATGCATGGCTGCATGTTTTTTTTTTTTTTTTTTTTTTTTTTTCTCTGAATGCTGGAAATTCCCACACCAACCAACACTGTAAGCAGAGACATGAAGTCATCTTTTAACTGCTTTTTGAAATAGAAGTAAATAACATGTTATGGACATTAGAGGAGAAATAATGTAACACATTTTAATCAACTTTTAATAAATAGAGATCGGGCTTGTTTGTAGTCGTCACTGTGCTTCTACATGTGTAAATATGTTACGTAGTTAATTAGTTTCGCTTTTGTCTGTGTTTACGACCGGCAGTTTGCACGGGGTATTTTATTTTGAAAATCCACCGGATTCTCTTAGCTTTTTCTGTGTCTGGCTTCCGCCCGCTCGAGGTGCTCCGTGTGAATTGACGCGTGCTGCTCGAGTTCTGTCTGCTGAGAATAAAACATTTCACACCTGCTGGAAACCAGAAAAAACTACCTGAACCTGTGTTCTTTGTCAGAAAGACAGTACAACATAAGACAGAGCTCATAATTATAAAACACTAAAGGTGAGTTCACACAAACTACGGTAACCCCAAGTGGACGTACATTCATACATTTTACTTCCTGTTTTCTTGCAATAGAGTCAATTTAATTTATTTTCTCAAGGCATTGAGTTATTTACGTCATTATCTTGAAATAACATGTTATCCTGAGATAAAGGAGTCATTTTCTTAATATCTCAAGATAACTTCCTGAGATAACAACTTAATTAGTTTGAGAGAAAACTGAGGAAATAAAATTTATGAATGTATGACCGCTTAGGGCTTCTGTACAATTCATAATCATTATCATATAAAATCAACAAATCATATAAACTCCCCCAAACATTATTTTCCTTAATAATAATAAAACATACAAACTTAAAAATACTTAATAAATCCTCTGTGGATGTGTGTTTCGATTCGCATCTAAGAAAAAATGAATCTACATGCCAAGATAAAATTTTGACAGGATAAATGAATCCTTAATTTTCTACCAAATCTACAGAAATGATACTCCATACACAGATTTAGATACACATATGTCTTCTGAATGGATAACATAGAATCAGCCAAAATTTAAACTCAATATGGGCATAAACTTAAGGTCTAAAGTAAAATATCCAGTACCAGCATTGATAAAAATTTTTAACTTTGTAGTTGTTTTTTCCCCCCTGTAGTTTAATTACTAAATCAAGCTGATTTCAAAAGCACAACATTTCTTTCAAAGTAATTTAGGTTTAAAAGGGAGTTTAAAATCTACCGAGTGCTTCATCTTCTTTGGCATAAGATGACACCTTTCCCCAATTAAATCATGGTTTTACTGTAACATGTTTATAGTTATAGTTATTAGTCTTACAGGTACAATCATAGTGAAATGATTCCTTCATTGCTGTGCAGCATGAGCTTTTTTGGGATTAGCAGCCTTCCTCTCTCCCTCATCTCTTCAGTCCTACAATAACTGGCTGCTGGTAATGTTCGATACAAATCTGGTATCTCAAAATAAACTGGACATTAAATCCTAATGAAGAGCCAAAATCAATGTGGAAATCAAAGCTGGGCATAAACAACATGATCCATTGTCATATACTGTATATATTTAACATTTATTTAGGTTTACATGTGGCTGCCATAACAACACAATAAATAGATTCTTAGTGATAGTACAGACCACAGCAGTTTTGGATTCACAAGAAATAATTACTCTGGGAGCATTCACAGTTACAACACGGAACAGCTAAAGACAACGAAGCTCATTTTCACATGAAGCTATAAACTGGCATTAGTGGATAGTATGGCAGATATCATAACAGTGGTGTCAGACGTTTGTGGTGCTGCATGTTCATGCACTACAAGCCCGTGTCACATACACAGGATATAATTTATTTTCCTTGTTAGTAGATTTGAAATTTTAGTTAGTGGCATACCAGAGTGCAAAACACAGAAAATCCCTTTTTCCACCCATTTAAAGTGAAACAGAAGCTGACCTGTGGTCGGACAGGGGGCTTCCCACCTGTAGTGGTGACTTAACAACATTCAGTAACGATTTTACACTGAAGAAATGCTTAATTACGTGGAGCCACGACACAGCGTTAACCGTCAATTAAGCCTGTAGTGCAAAGTGAGATCATGTTAAACTTTTTCATGGCTGTGTCTCTCTCTGAACAACCACAAATGAAAATTTAAAAAAAAAAAAAAAAAAAGAAGATTGAAAATGAGTTGACGTGCGACGTGAATTCAATACTGACATGTCATTTCTAGTGCTTGTTGGGTCCAATCAGAAAGCAGAAATATTTAAACACAACATTTCTATAAAAGTACAACAATTAAAAAAAAAACAACAACAAAAAAAAAAAAAACATCAACTGAGCATTATTGATAAAAACGAGATGTAAAAATAAAATGTAAAAATAAAGAAATCTAAAATATTTTTATAAAATACGAGGAGCTCACAACAAATATGAAATTAAAATAAAACATATTTGGTCATTGCAAACGTTTCCTGGTTTGACTGCTTGTTTTGGATTGTACTTGGACATGAAAACATCATATGTAGTTATGAGGAAATGCGATGAAACATTCTCACTCAGCTCATCTAAAACTCAAAATAAGAGAACAATATGGACCTCGGGGGAAGTACAACACTTCCATTGTAAACAATTAGAAATATTCCTCGCAGTGGACGTTAATTTCCCTGGTAATTTCCTTCACTTTTGAAATGCATTGCATCATTAAAAAAAGATATAAGAGAGATAATTCTAAACTGCTTTAGGTCTTAATCCTCCACATACCCAAAAACATACAAATTACATCAACCATAATTTCTGCACAAATTAACCTACAGCATTATGGGACACTTTCTTTCACACACACTTAAAATCAGCTCTTAGGATTCGGATTAACCTCAACAGTAACATCAGCATCCTTCCTCGTCCTTGCTCTCTCCTCATAAGCTTATGGTGGTATGGCAGTCTGCATGCTGGGAAAGCCGGAGGCGTTGCTGGATGTCAAAGACAACCAATGAACTGAGAGCTCACACTTCCACCTTAAAAAAAAGGAAGGATGACTCCTACCTGCATGTCATACCCACCTAAAAAAAAAAAAAAAAAAACCCGTTCTGTTGTCAGTAACAACTGCACAGGCTGCTTTCCGCCTCTTCTCACAGAACATTTAGTGTAGGGTAGTTAGATTTGCCTCCAAGTGGTGCGTAATAGACTTGGAGGAAGAGGGGGGGGGGCGGAAAGTGAATGTCAAAGTAGCTGGAGCAAAGTGAGGCTACTCGAAGGTCCAGACCTCCAGACTGTGGATGCTGAAGTCCTGCTGGGAGGACAGCGGCTGGTTGTTGAAGGTTGCACATTTGGTAGTGGTGCCTCGGTACAACTCGGCGTCCAGCCACAGACCCAGCTGACCACTGCAGAGAATAGGGGAGGGAGAAAGCAGATGTACGTTTGATTTGCAGTCCAAAGGTTTGGATTGGTGGACACTGTGCTTTGTCTCAAAAAAACAAAACAAAAAAAACAAACAAAAAAAACAAAAAAAAACTACTTACCCTCCGCCTCCCATCTGCAGAGAATCAGTATTGCCCTTCACAAAGTAAGAATTCTCCCCCGTCCAGCGGTACACCTGAAAACAGATGTCTGAAATTGTTATTTGAGGAATAAAGCTAAATAAACAAAATTCTTCCACTGACTGAGCAGGACGAACCTTGATCTCAGGACAGAAGCTGTAGAGGAATGTCTCTCCTGTGCCGTAGCAGTGTTCACTCACTCTGAACGGATGAGTCGAGAACGCCCCGAATATCTGTGAGCAGATACAGTGTTAACTTAGAACAAATGATCAGAAACTGCTAGTTTAAACCTCTACGTGAATGTTTTCATTGATTATTCTGTTTGTAACTGTTTTTGCTATGGTGTATTTTTAGATGCCATCACACAGAGTTGCCAAAGACTGACTCCAAAGTCTATGTGTTGCTCTGGGGACGAGTGACTTAACTAGTCACGTAGGAACTGAGGACGTGTGTGGATAACGTTGCCTTGACAGCATTCAAAAAATAACTACTGGATACTGAAACCAAGAAACGCTCCAACTATAAACATTTAAGAACCACCAATTTATTACACCTATAAAACATAATGGTAATGTGTATCAAGCCCAGTCAGTTACATACAGTACTGACCTGGCTATCCATGTCTTTGACGACCAGCAGCACGGGGCTGTCCACGTCTGCTAGGTTCCTGTACAGAGTCTTCAGGCTGGTCCCATGTTTCACAGTGCTGTAGGCCAGTCTCCAGGGGTAACCCTGCACACGGGCTGGCAGGCGACAGGCGAGCTTGGAGAGGAAAACACATCATTAGATTATTATTATTATGAGGCTTTTTAAATTTCATCATCATTTTCTTCTCTCTAAGTGGGTAATGTGGTTAGCAGCCAGCTGCTAGTACCTTCTCAATGTGCGTGTCCTGTAACAGATCGCTGGTATCGCTGAGCATGGGCAGTGCGTCCACAGACAGGTCTCCGTCACAGCTGCCGAAACTCTGCCTGCGCTTAGCCTCGTCGATGGTGATGATCTTTGGGGGGAAAAAAAAAAAAAAAACGAGCATGTGTGTCAAGACTTTCAAAATGTCAGCAAACACACAGTCACAGTGTTCCATCAGAGTGAAGTGAGTGGGCTGCCTGCTTCATTACTGAGCTCACCTCCCAGCTGCAGGATGCAGGGTCACTGAAGAAGTTGTCTATCATGTCCAGCTCATCTTTCTCCACCACAACGAAGCCCTGCTCTCGAGCCTCCTTCCCGTACACATCCGGAGACCACTGGACGAAAAATGCATACAGATGGTCCACCCTGAAACACACACACGGTATATTGGATTGGTTAAAAGCCCAATGCTAGTTTAGACACACACTCATTATACGTTAATGGCGCTCTATGAATATTTATTAATGTAAGAGCTGGTCAACATCTCACCTTTCTTGTGGCACGGCAAACCAGTACTCGGGTTGTTTCCCACGGTCACCAAATGAGTGGGCGGGACTAGAGGTCATCCCAGAGGCAAAGGACTTCCTCATTGGCTTTCCCACTTTGAAGCACAGGAACATAGGTGGGTTTTTACTCTTCTCCTCTGATGAGAAAAGCATGTCTATTTAAAAAAAAAAAAAAAAAAAAAAAAAAAAACAGAGAAAGAGAGTTTGGTTAATATCCATTCACAATAACAGTGGCAACTCTACCCAATGGTTTAATATCTGGTCTACCTTCTATTGGCGCCTGCATCCTCTCCAGCAGCCATGACTTCACCTCAGCTTCATAGCTTTTCTTCCGTCTCTCCTCCTCACTGAGTTCAGCTCCACCTGTCTCTGAAGCCTCCAGGAGACTCAACTTCCTGTTCTGGTCCACTGACGTCTTATCATGTGCACTGTTTAGCAGCTCTTCGGTCCCTTTAGATTTCAAATCTTTGGTTTCAGTTTCCTCTTGGCTTGTAGGTTTATCACTCTGTTTTTCAGTCTCTGAAGAGGATTGTACCGACTCTCCATCCTCGATGGAGCTGTTCTGAGCCACGCCCTCGTCCTCTTCATCATCCAGCTTCCCTTTCGTTTGACACAGAATCGACTTGTCTCCCCGATCTGGGCAGCTTGGTCCTAGCTCCTGTTGGTCCCTGGTGACAACGTTGGATGTTTTGGAGGTCGTCCCCTCCGGCTCTTCAGTGCTCCCATTGACAGTAGGCTCCAACTCTGTGAATCCTTCGTCTGACGGAGACTTGTCTGCTTGCTCGCACTCTGTGCTCCCTAGAAGACAAAAGTGTGTGCGATTTAGTGGCATCTAGCGATGTCGTTGCTGATTGCAACCCGGTGCCTCATCTTCTTCCCAGCGCAAAGGAGACACGAAATATGTGAAACACAAAAGACCCTATCTACAGCCAGTGTTTGCTAGTACTACGGTAGACACAAGCCTCATGAAAACATAGTTATGAATATTATATTCCATTTCTGCCATATTCTGTAAAGAGAGGCCCCTAAATCTGACACACTGGACTTTTAATGTCAGCATGTCGACACTGGATGATGCACGATTTTACCGGTTTCTGAGAGGGTTGATTCAATGTCGTCCAAGACGATCGGTCGCTTCGGATCGAGGGCTTCATAGCGGCTAAAGGGGTTTAGATCTCGCTCTGACGGCAGTTGCTCCCACTCGCCGGGCCTGTACACAGGACACAAATCCTGGGGTAGGTCTCTGTGGAGTCACGGGGCATCACACATACCGCACCGCAAACGAAGATGAAAATGAAGAGGGGAGGGGGAGGGGGGACAAAAGGAAAAAAAAAAAAAAAGAAAAAGTCCAACAGAAATTATAAATGAGAATGACACTAAACAAATGAATACAAAATAACATGTGTGATGTAAAACAGCAAAATAATCAAAATGGAAAGTTTAATGAAGAACAAATCAAAATATTTAAATGAAAGGTATGAAACTATAACAGAGAGGGTTTTGTCTGAATATGAGCCAGTGAACACAGAACTCATAAAAAAAAGGGGATGTGGTTAAGAAGTAAATGTGAGAAGGTCGGAAAACTAAATGGATTTTATTCATGACATGAACAAGAAAAATAGAAACTGGAAGGAGGAACAAGAAAGGAGGAATCAGAGCTGAGGAGTGAAGAAGAACACTTATAAAAGAGGGAAATGAGGAAACTGAGGAGGATGCGGGAGGATTTTCTTACGACGGGAGAGCATCTTTGAGCTTCATGCGTGACACGTCATCATACAGCGCCACGGAGACGACCTCCTCCATGGGGCAGATCAGGCCATACTCCTCACAGCCGTGCTCAATCACCAGGGGGTCCGACTTGTGGGGGTCAAACATGATGTTGTTGGGTGTCACTATCAGAACGCCTCCCACCACTCCCTGCAACAACAACATAACACAAGGCGATGACTTAAAACAACCTGATGGAATTTGGTCCATCTACTGCTGTTCAGCTATTACCCAACGTTCTCGTATTTTCTAGGCTCCTTACCATGCCGTCGGTGAAATATTTGCAGCTCATCTTGATGAATTTAACCGTTGCCGGGCTCTCGTCCTCTGAGTTTGGGGAGAGCTCACGCCGGAGGGCCTTTGCTGACATGCAGTTTGAAATGCCATCCTGCAGGAAGTTAAAGAGCACACATCAGAGACCTGGATGTTCTGCTGGTATTAAGTATAGCTTGTTTTAAAGTGGAGTATAATCACCGTGTGGTTTCAGTTCTCATCAGCCTTTGATTTTAGGCCACCAGAGCCAGACGTTTCATACAAACTTTTTTTAAAGCAATGCCATGTCTGAAAGCAACTTTTTCACTTGACTGCCAAACACTGGTAGATTAAATTACCTCCTCTGACTTATGCGTGTAAAAGCTGCTCACTCATACCATGTTTTAAATTTCTAATCCAACATGGAAGATAGCAGAATTTAAATTACAGGAGAATAATGAAACAAATTTTATTTTAATTTAATTGATCATTGCCCTAAATAAGTTTGTTTGTAGCATTTTTTTGGATAGTTTAATTCAATTTTAACAAATTTGTCCCTGAACATCTACTATCTTGCAACATATTGAATCCTTTCATACTCACATGTGACGCGTTTTCTGATAAGCCATTTGTGAAGGAGGGATCGGAGGACCCCGGAGCCTTTAGGTCAGCTTCTGACTGGCTCACGTCGGGAACAAACAGCTTCTGTAATAACAACGATGGGCAGCCGATGGTGAGCCGGTCAGGGGAATAATGAGGGCAGTGGTTTCTGTGTTACTGAGAAGGTTCTCACCTGACCGGGGTAGACACTGCGAGAGAAGAGCTTGTTCAGCTGGACCAGTTTGTTTGGGGTGATGTTGAATTTGAGTGCGATGCTGTTGAGGGAGTCATTAGGTCCCACCTGTAACAAGAGATGAAATAAGGGAAGATGCGACACAAGGCAAACTGCAACTTTTCTGCTAATAAATCAGCGTGCTATCAATATTTATACTCACAATGAACTCCACTGTCCCCGGTGGCTTCCTTTTCTCCCTCTTTGATAGATTTTTACTTTTACAGCCATCGTCTAAGGAGAAACAGAAAATGAATGAAAGCATTGCATTTCAGCGTGCATTTCTAATAGCCCAGCGATACAAGGTTTCTAAGAAACAAACATAATACAAAGTACAAATAAAACCCCCAGCAGAGATGACTCATCATGTGGTTAATGGCTTTTTGAGGCAGTATCAGTGTCTGTTTGTCTTCTGTCATTATTCGGCCTTAAAACACTGTCCCCACACATGCTGAAGCAGTTATCATAAAACACACACAAACAATTTGACCCTTGTAGTAGACAAGGTCCACAGTCAGCACTTTCTTCTTGCCAAGAACACAGAAGCTATTAGAGCACCACTCCCTGACTGCATAATTACACTGCTGCCTCCTCCATGGAAACTGAGGGCATGACTAAGCATTAGGCGACCAGACTCCAGCTGCGTCTGCTCTTTACTGTACCGAGCATCAAAGACAAGACCGCTGTCACTTTTGTGAACACTCTCACTTATTCACTGAATTTATACCGGGCTGCCGCTGGCGACGTGCCACGAAGCGCTGCAGATCGGCTTTCAGCTGAAAGCGCAGAGAGTTATGTCTCTGGTTGTGTATTACACTGCAGAACATCATATTTGATTTGATGGGCTAATGCTGCGGTCTTATTGAAACACAAGCTGGAGCGTTTACACAGCTGGCTGACCTGACGCACGCGACAAGAGGCGATTATTACTGTCCGTATGAAGGGGTGGGCGATGATTGATGCAAATCATGATAGCATGATGCATAATGCTAATAAAGCAGCTCAGACTGAAGACAAGAAGGCGGAAAAACAACCTGAGAACAATGATAGAAAACTGCCCTCTGAGTTACAGGTTAGATTAAGTTTATTGACAGTCATTCTCGGTGTACACAATGAGTTCAATAGCTGATATCAAATCACTTGTCTGTTCATTTTATGCAAGTTTTAAGCAGAAATTAGGGTCATCGTAGTATTTCTGTTGTGATTTGAGACTCGCACCAACTCTCTGCGAATACAGTGACTTCAGTGTCATCAACAGTGAAAGTTCAGTACAGGATAAAGGTTATGCAACTTCCTGTTTAAAACTGCTGAGGTCTCTTTCCCAACACAAAGGATCCTTCTTGTGCTGCAGATCAGTCAGATGGTAATAATTTCAAATAACAGAGCGTTGGAGTGCTAACACCATTATGTTGCGATATGACTTGTTTAAAAATGGGAAAACATTTCTTTCTTATTAAGTACTGAACCCGCTTTGAATTAAGCCATGACCAGAATAGTTCTGTTATCCAGTGATTGTCACAGCAGTGTCGCAGAGCTACTGTAGATGGGAAACACCATGCCATTAGTTTGACACCCAAATAATCAGGTTGGTAACACATGCTAACAATGTACAGCAAAATGTCAGTGGATACGTATAAATCAACACTTTCCAGACTGCTTTAAATAAGAGAAGAACATCTGCTGATGCAGGTCTTACCTGAGCCTGCAGGTGGCTTTGCTGTTATTCTCTGTAGGTCTGTCTTCTTGTTGGGTTCGCTGTCATTCGGGACTTCGGGACAGGAGATGATCGCCGGATTCTGCTCGTTCACATTCTTCTCCGATTGATTCTGCTTGAGCTGCCTCCGCCTCTTCAGCCTGAGGAGATGCCAGAGCAGACGGACACATTCACATCTACTCATCGTATAAGTTATAACGTCAGCTCTTCTTTCTCCATCTCGCTCAGTGACAATTCGTTCAGGCTCGGATCGACATGCAGTATGTGCAAGGAATGACGCTGAACTGACTTAAGAACACAGGCTAGACTACATAAAACATAATGCATGTTTAACAATCCGCATTCAGTCAACCATCAGTGGTAAAAAAAAAAAAAACAAAAACATCACGAGCTCCATTAGTTAGATGAGAAACTCATTATCAGCTGAGTCATCATGAATATTTAACAGTTTGCTGCCAGATGAAAGAATTATTCACCCTATTAGACCTGCTGTTTGTTTGGTAGTCTACATCTCTGCCCGGAGGGGAGAAACTGAAACTCCCTCAAGACGGTGCCATTTGCCCTGACTCACTGGGATCTGCCAGGATTCAGCCAACAGATTAACTTGTTGACTAAAATGTGGTGCTGGATTGTGTTAAAAAACAGAAGAGAACTCGAAAAACAACCTGGGCCTCCGAGGTTTTTTTAAAATCCAGTTAAGAAAGCAGAGAACAATCCTCCTCGGAGGAGCGGTCTCTTATGATCCAAACCCAGATGACTACCACAAACCCAGAGTTGGAGAGACTTTGTGAGGTTTTTCATAACCTCAAATATCAAATCAAAACAAACTGGACATCAGAATCAGTGCTGGAGACAATGTGGCAGACCATACTCATTTTTTTTTTTAAATCCTGCCCCGTCTTACAGCCTGTCTGGGTCCAAGTGCAAGCTACCACCAAGACAATTCAAGGATTCGATATTTACTTTTCTCTCTTTCTACTTGGGAAACACATCAAAGGAAGCGGAAAACCGGGACAAATATGAATTAAAAACGATTTTAGCAGCAAGCAAATGAATTTGTAGCAAACGCAAGAATGCTAAGAACAGCACCAGTATGGAAACTTTGTGGGAGTTAGTGAATCCTCCTCAGCCCCCATATCAGCTCTCTTATGATAAGACTTTCCACTTGTTGACCGTTTCCGCGGCCTCTGAAACTTCTGTTGCTCTCAAGAACACTTAAAATATAAAACATAACATATAGCTGACCAGAGATATAATCAGTGCCTGGGTGCGTATCAGTCTGAGTATGTGTCTGACTTCCTGCACATCAAGTGGAGCTCAGATGAGAAGCATTGAAATGATCGTCTATCTCCTCGTCTCATTTAAAATCATCCAACGGTGTAATTCTCTGACTTGTGCTAACAGCACTGCTTCAAGTGGCAATCATGCTTACACTTATTGTATTTCTCTCTTTGCTGCGTCAGCTGGATTTTCCTCTCAGACTGTTCAATCGCTGATAGGTAAAAGAATGATGTAATACCATCTCCAGACCCTGTTGGAGCTCATTAAGGGAGGGGACGCACACTGCAGTGCAGGGTTAGCGGTGGACTTATGAATCCTCCGTGAGCCCCACTGAAACGTTAAGTGTGGATGCGACCAAGATAAGAGCGAATTTTGTAAGTGATTGTGAGTGACAGGGCGAGTGTGTGTCCACACAATGGAAAGAATAAAATAATAAAAAAACAAAAAAACAAAAAGCCAAGCGTCTTAAGTGTTCCAAGTGCCTTAATGGAAAAAGTAAGAGTGGGTCGATAAGGCTGCAGACAGACAGAGTTCAGGCCTCTCCCACAGCCTCGGGTCACTCTCCCACTTCAACTGATGCGGCTCACATCTGGTACTGAACTCAACAATCTGCAGTCTACACATTCTCAGCTGCACCGTCTGGTTCACTCGGGGCCATTTTGAGTATTTTAAATCACTCTCCAGTCTGGTCTCTAACCTTCAGTTTGTAACTCGTGTATGCATAATAACAGAAAGTAAATACTGTAAGGCGCAGCTTCATTGCGCTAACAACAGATCTTATGCTTATGAAAAACATGTACACTGTTACTGGACCCACTGGGGTGATTTCAGTGTGATCTTTGTGACAATACTCTTATTAAAATCCATATAATCATGCATTTGTGACACAGTTAAGTATGTATATAAAATGTATTTAAGTATGTGACAAGCATACAACAAACTAATTACATAAATATTAACATTTCCCAAAGACAAGAGGCAACAATAATCCTTCAGTCTCGGTGGATCTTTATGTGAAACTGCTCAAGCTGTTAGTATGGATGTTGTTTCGTTTTACTGGTCAGTCAATTTTAATTTAACTTGTTTTCATGTTTTATAGGGTTGCAATATAATTTTATTAGTGGATCTGACGTTTATGTTGTAAATTTAAGTGCAATAATTATTAACTATATGTATTTTATTTGATATGTAGCCAAGGCAACAACAAAAAAAAAAAACAGGGCTTCCAGTAAATAATAAACTTAGACACTCCGTGACATTCATATTGTTGTTTTTAGGATATCTCTGTTTCACTTTGACTTTGTTTGCAGTTGTTTTGCTGAAGAATACAGTTCTTCCTGATTCTCAGTTTCTAGCAGACATTAGTGGGTCTCCTTCAGGATATTTCTCTCTTGCAGAATTAATTTCATCTCCAACTATCTTCTGGCATCCCCAAAGCATGACACTACAACCTCCAGGCTTCCACTGATGTGCAGTGTCAGACTTACACAAAAAACATAGCTTAGTACAACAGCTACGGATCATAATTTTGAACCTTTTCCCACTTCGATAAACATTCTCCCACAAATCTTCTCGCAGAAAAAAAAACCCAGCTGGGATGTCGTGTGAGTTTTCTCAACAGGCATTAAGCAGTGACTGATGAAATCACCAAGGCAACAAATGCAGTGCAGTTGCAGTGTCCCTTAATCTCAACCATGGTGCTCTGGAGCTCCTTCAGAGTTGCCATGAGCCTTTTGGTGGTTTGTGTACAGCCTATAATCTTTCCCTGTTTGTGCCTGATCTTATTGTACTTGCTGTATATTCATAATCTTGTTGCAGACTTTTGTAATTTTAGGAAACATATTGTCACGTGTCACATTAAGAAAGTGAATCCTTACTTGTATATTTTTCACTTTGACATTAGAGCGTATGGTTGTAAAATAATAAAACATGTAAAACAAGCCTATGACGGGTTAATACTTCATAGGCTTCATAGGTTATTGCTACTTGTGTATACTCCGCAGTGGCCTTTGCTCTATTTGTCAGGAAGCGAGGCAGCATATGGTGCACCTAGCAGGAGAGCTTCATGTTATAGCAGTAGCTGTGTTGGAAGATAAGGCAGATTTTCCTTCCTGGCGTGCTCAGTCTCTGAGCACAATATGGCCGTTGGTCTTTACAGTAACAGAGGCCTGCAGGCTGTATTCATCATGCACCTTTCCACTGTTGTTATGCTGCTCACTCCCACAGGTTTGCACGCTCCATTTGCAAGAAAACACCATCATCTAACGCAGCACAACGCCTGCATCCCATTACGATTTAATGTACTCCCTGCCTGACAATCAGGGAGCGACTGAAACACGATGCCATTTCAAAATAATTTCTCTTCTATGATGTAACATTTCCAGCATAAGCCAATCAAATCATGACAACAGGAGACAAATCGCAGTGTGTACAAGGCTGGCCAGCGTAGCCTGAAAGTAACCTGAGACATAATAAGAAAGGACAAAGCCCATTAGGCTTCACTGCATTAACTTACAACATTTACCTGATGATATTGACAGCACGCTCACCATGTGAGCGTTGCTTATCCGTGAATCATCATTTATTTGTTTTTTCGTACATTCGACTGCCCTACTTTAGGGAAGAATGTTTACCTTTTAGGCATAAAAGAAGTCAAACAAGTTATCTTTATGTTCATCATGATATGACATGCTGTTTATAGAAAAAAGGTCAGGCAGGGATGGGATAAACAAAGCAGAACAACATCCATAGTCAGCCCTTTCAGACACTTTTAAGCCACATTACGCAGTAATTTATCCACTTGCATTCTTCACTCCACTTTCCAAAATAAACTCCCCATCTGACACATCTCATCTGTGCAGACGTCAGAAAGAAAAGCCGGATCTTAGACCATGATCTGCCAATTGCTTGTCAGTCAATGAACCGTGGCTGTGACAAGCCTCTTTCCACACACTTCCTGCTATTGTGTTTCACAATGCTGCCAAAATCCAATTTTTAAACTCAACTCCGGCGGGTCAATTCTTCCAAGAACTGTGACGCACGGCTGTGACATAGCATTGCCGATCCGTGATTCAAAGTAGGGAGAGTAATAAAATTATTAGCTAATGCACCTTGACAGCACAATGTCAAGGTGCAAACGAATGAAGCACAACGGAAAAACCACAGTGTCACGTCTAACAAGCGATACACTGAGCAGAGACAAAATTCCATTTTGGACTTTACACTCCATGATGTGATTCATTAACTGAGTGACGTAAATATCACAACAGCCCAACAGATCTACAGTAGCAGTTTATTGCTTTCTGCATTGTAGAATAACAATGAAGACATCAAAACTATGAGATAACACTTATGGAATTATATCGTAACCAAAAAAAAAAAAACACATGCGCCTTGTCAAAAGTTAATTAATTAATGTCTTTACATTGTTTGCATAAGGTAAATAGTCCTATTTGACTACTGTATTCATCTATATTATGGCAAGAAGCCCTGAATTAAAGAGAGAAATGGCAGTCCATCATTACTTTAAGACATGAAGGTCAGTCATTCCAGAAAATATCAAGAAGTTTGAATGTGCCATCGAGTGCAGTCGCAACACTATCAAACACTTTGATAAAACTGTCTCTCATGAAGACTGCCTCTCTGCTGCCCTGAATATGTTCATTACAGTTACCAGCACCCACATAAATGCCTTACAGAGTTCCAGTAGCTGCAGACTTCTGGTTTTAACCACCATGTCTTTGATAAAAAAAAAAAAGAAAAAGGTGAATGCATGTATCTACATGTGTGGTTCCCACCATGAAGCTTGAAGGAGGAGGTGTGATAGTGTGGAGGTGCTTTGCTGGTGACATTGTTGCCGATTTATTCAAAATTCAAGGAACACTTAAGCAACATGGCTACCACAGCATTCTGCAGCAATCACAAGCTATCTAATATGTGCAAAGTGGGACTGTAATGTGTTTTTCAGCACAGCCCCATGACCCAAAACACACCTCCAGGCTATGTAAGGCTATGTAAGGCTATGTAAGGCTATGTAAGGCTATGTACCGGTTACTGGACCAAGGAGAGTGACGGAGTGCTGCATCAGACGACCTGGCTTCCACAATCACCTGATCTAAACCCAGCAGAGATGGTTTAAATAGATAGATGAGAGAAACATGAATACTTTATTGATCCCAAGGGAAATGTAAGCATCCTGTAGCAGCACGAGCCTCAATAAACATACGTTAAAGTAAGACCTATAAAGATACATTTGAATTTAAATTAAACCTGTGCAAAGAGACAAATAGAAAACTATATAAAAAGTCAAATATAGAAATCTACTTTATTAGAAAGAGATAAAAACGATCTAGACATTAGCGAATGACGGTTTCAATGCACCACCTTAAGATGAAAACAAGGCACAAAAGCACATATAAATGAGAGGTAAATATTAGTGCTTATGACAAGTTCTGCTGCATTTAAAACACTTGATTTGAATGTGAATTAAACAAACACAAGAGTGCCTTACCTTGCAAAATATCCCGGCTTCCTGTCTCTCTTTTCCATCATGCCAGGGTCCTAAATCTGCATGCAGTCAAACGCGGCCATACAAACACCACACCCCGCTCAGTGTGTCCAATCCAGCAGACACAACTTTTTTTTTTTTAAAGGAAGAAGAAGAAGATCACCTCTCACACTGTGCTCTCACACTTTCTTTCTTGTCCTGCGGAGGAAATAATAAGCAAAGGAGGGGAGGAAGGATTAGCAAGGCTTCACCGGGTGCCTCCTCACTCAACAACACTCACTGGAAAGCAAAAGCCTGACAATAACTGATGGTGAAGCCTCATCAGCCTAAGTGGAGGGCGATGAAAGCATCCTATAATAAGCATGTCAGGCCACTCAGCTGACAATGGCTGACCAACAGGATGGAAAATGCATCCCTCTTCTGCGTAACGCTGCCACAGTGGATGTGTGTTTTATTATGTGATCGTTAGTTTGGGAATACAGTTTATGTAAACATTCAGCTCATTGTGGCTACACCAACAGCTAGCGGGATTAAGCGAAAACGAAACAATGCATGACGAGCACACCTTAAACAACAGGAAATCAGGCAGCTGAGGTTCAACCACGTCTAGCCTTAGAGCATTATATAACACAGTAAATTCATTATCGCAGATTAAAAGCTAAATTTGAAGCAACCTTACCCCACCTAGCTACATTTTTCTGTGTGTTGCAGCTTGCTTTGGGATTTGCTCCATTTGAACCATGAGCACTGAGCAGCCTCTTCTTTAAGGTGCAGGCACAAACAAAAACACACGCATCGAGCCGTGCTAATGTCAAAACCGCCCGCTCCGAGCAAACACGGGCACGGCGAACAAGGTCCAGCCTTTTCAGCTGACTTAACAGCTGATGCTAACCGCGCTAGCTAGCCCACTTTGTTTACAGGACAATAGCAACCTGGTGGAGATGTGTAAGGATACTCTGCTCCGCCGCCGCTAGCCCCTTTCAGTTTAAATAAGGTGTCCCCGTCCGTGCGGTCAGGCCCCGCGGCTGCCTACGTCAAACTTTCACGCCCAAACACGAATCTAGCTAACAGCTAAAATGTGACTCAAAACAGGTAGCCGAAATTGCTCACATACCTCGCGTGCATCCTCGACCCGCTAATGTAAAATCAAAATGAAGCCTTCTTTTATCGACGAGACGCCCTCTGCTGTCACGTGCGGGGTAAAGACACAAACCAGCCCGCCGCCACTTTACTGTCAGGTAGCTAATCTCCAGGTTAGCCTAAGTTAGCTAAGGTTAGCCAGGTTTAAGGTTTGAGTGTTGGACGATATTACACTAAAAGGTAGGTGGTAGTTAAAGAATAAACAACATGACTACAGGCAGATGGCGAAGAGTAAAATTTGTATTAGCGCGGAGAGCTTGCAGAGCTTCCCTGGTGGTCTAGTGGTTAGGATTCGGCGCTCTCACCGCCGCGGCCCGGGTTCGATTCCCGGTCAGGGAACTAACTTTTCCTCTCGTTAAATCCTCTTTCTGTGACAACAGACCTGACTCAGCAACAGATTGGTTAAATGTTGAAACGCTGTGGTCATATGACACTCCCGTATGCAATGTCCCCATTTTCAAATAAATGACAAAACATAAATATGTACCGCGTTTAGAAATTGAAGTCTGTAGAATTACAATGTGGCATTTAGTAGCAGCAAGTAAACATACATTAAACATATATTTAAATCAGTGTATAAGATAAATATGGATTTAAATTAAACTTGTGCAAAGAAATTAAATATGTGCTATGATCTTTACAAATACAAAACTATATTATAAGTAAAAATAGAATAAGAAATAAGAAATAGAACTACAAATAGGGATAAAAAAAAGTGATACTATGACAACTACTACTTCTTCTACTACTACTACTACTACTAATAATAATAATTGTGCCTTGGAAATTCCACTCGTGTTTTTGCATTGCCTTTGCTAACTGTTTGAGTTCAAATTAAGAACCACAGATTGTAATAGTGCAAAGTTTTTTGGCTTTCTCAGCAATTTGTACTAACAGGTATTAAAATGAACATTAACAGGTTCATTTTAATAATGCTTTTAGGGTCTGTCCTCAAAGTAATCATGTGACCTCCTTGACTGGTCCTGACCCCAACAATTGGAAGTGTGAAATAGACAGTACACTTGACTTTGTCACCTCCTGACCGCGTCCTGAGCTACTTACCTACTTTAACGCTAGGTGGCGACATTTTACAAGAAATAATACCAGAGAAGAAGTCTGCAAAAAAACTGATATGGGCCTGTTGTGTTAAGTATATAAAACCATACATCTATACATGAAAAATATTGCACATTAAAATAGTAAAGAAACCTTTAACTTACATGATTTTATTTCTATTTGTATACTTGCTAATTTGTATATATGTTAAAGAAAAGAATAACATTTGTTGGTGAGGTAGTAACACTTAGAAGAATTTATTTGCACGTAAGTCCAAACTCCAAAATTTTGTAACATTAAATGTAAGTCTGATGTAAGTATAATACAGTAACAGTCCTCTATCAGTCCTTCCATTAGAGCTTAGCTGAAGCCAACCTGTTTGAGATAGAGAGCCCTGAGACACAGATAATGTGTGTTTGTGGAACTTGGGTCCCAGAGGTTTGTGTCTGAGGTGGGGAAAGACAGAGACCCCCGGCTGCAGGCCCTCTGATTGGACGAGGCAGGAGTTAACCAGTTCCTGGCTGGCTATGTATCTTGGCAGTTATTTTGACAGGCGCTATCATTGTGAGAGAGGAGATAAGTTGTCTTAGGGATCGCCATGGCGCCGGTGTGTCCCTCCTCCGTCCTGTTCAGACTCTCATCAACCCCTCTCTCTCTCTCCACCTCCCTCCTCCTCTCCCTACCCTGCTTGGAGCAAAGGATTGTGGGGGACTGATTTGGTTTGTGTTGGCAGGGACACCGGGGCTCTGGGTATCATCGTCCCCCCCCTTCAAAACCATCAGAAGCTCCATGTGACTAAATAATGCGGCAGCCACCTGATGGTCGCTCTCCGCCTTATTTTTAAATGTTCTCTCTTCCTCTTTGCATCATTTCTTTTTTCATTCCAAGTTTTTAAATGCATCTTTGATTTTCTGCTCTTCCTTCCTCGGGAGCTTTGAAAACACACAAGATAGAAAAGGAAATCGCGGCAGTCAGAGTATAGGACAGTTTCACGTAATTAAAGTACTAAAAAAAGGCCAAGGATGAGCTCTAGTAAACTGACTCTTCCTGAGTAATGTTTTCAAGATGTGGCTCTCAGACAGGACTATAATAATAGTCTAAGTCCATCAAATATATAGTGCCCCTGGTCTCTCTGTCATATAAGATCTGTGCATCATACAAGTACTCTCATTTCGGGCCTCTGATATTAGAGTTTTTACTGTACTGTCCCGTCAGGGCCTATAAACAGCTTGGTACCATTACAGTGTCTGTTTTTTTGTGTTAATGTTACCGCTACAAAGAGGTATTGAAGTACAAACACACACATGTTGCAGATAATGAGCAGAAAAGGAACAAAAGAAAAGATGAAACACATGCACGTTCTTGTATGTGCCAGCTAATAGTACCACGTATTTAAAAATAATCCATATAGTCATCACTTGCTTTTTTTTTTTATCACATTTCGTCTGCGTCCGGTGTTGGAAGCTGGGATTTAAAGAGTCAGAGTGGCAGTGACTAAATTTGTTTCTTGTTTTTACTCCAAGTGTGCCTTGTTTTGCCAAGTCAGTGCAAATCACAATATTATCTTGCTTGTGTCTTTTTAAACTGTCACAAAGCTCTGACCCAGCACAGGCCTTGGAGATTTAAAATCATTTTCCTCAGACGTCATACACTTGTAGCTTAGACTACGAAGGCTGATAACTTCAAGTACACTGTGGCAGCAAGAAGCTGCAAAACCTAAACACTGAAAAAGGATATGTCACACAAATGATAATTGATAGGAAATATGTGAGTCATAATTCATTATAATGAACCGAACCTGCAAAAACACACACACAAACACACAGTGCTATATATTTTATCTGTATGTTTATGGGACCATGTAAGAATGCTGACAGACTGTTGTGCAATAAAGCAATTAGGACAAAAAATGTTTTGTTATTATCGGAGCTAATGTCAGCAACTGTTCATGGATTGAGAGTCCCACTTACAAACCTCAACATACAATAACTGTGACAGATTTATAAGCTTTTCGTTTGAGTTTGACACAAAGAAGAAAGTACATTTGTCTTTCCACTGAAACTAAAATTGATCTTTCTATTGTGTATTATTATTATTCACAAGCAAGCCTTGAAATAATTCACTTGTTTTCTCATCTTCATGCTTGTTTCACCTTTTCTTGTTGCATTTGTTACAAAATTAAAAACACAAACTTTTAATTGTGTAAATGTAGAGATTAGTTGTCACTTATTAAGTGAATTAACTTGACAAGGCTAACGTTATCTTGCTAATATATGATCCGCTTAGGCTGAAGAGCAGAGGAGACATGGTCAACACATCCAATATGACACTTGATTAAAAACATTGTTTAATAATGGAACTTTTAAATGACATTTCACAGACATAATAAACATTAAATTATGAAACATTATGCCAATACAGTTTGATTGGATTAACAAAAGCGGCTAGCAAATTTTTCCTTACACATTACTAGCCTTTACTAGCAAAGATTTTCCCTGTATTTCAAAGGGATTATTTGATATTTTTGGATATACTCGTATTCACTTTCTTGCGGAGATGAGAATGAGAACAATACGACTCTCAAGTATGTAAATATGACGCAGCAGCAGCAACCAGTTGGCAGTTGGCTAGCTAAACGTAAGAGTAATAAACCACACTTTTCTTTATCAATTAATAAAATGATAAATAACAATTAGTGAGCTTTTTTTTCACCATTTGACAGTCAGGCTAGCTGTTTCCCCCTGTTGCCAGTCTTTGTGCTAAGCTAAGCTAACCGGCTACTGATCATAGCTTCATATTTACCAGACAGACACAGACGTATTCATCTATCAATATGCACAGAATATCTTTGTGAAAGAATCAAGTTTAACTCAGGATTTTTAAAATAAAGCTTTATTTTAAGTCAGTTTCTCCTCTCTCACCACGCCTATAGCTGGATATGTGGTATGTAATGTTGTTTAATATGGTTTGTTCTGTATAATATAATATTGTTTTTTTTTTTTTTACATGATGCATCACAAGCTGTAATAGTTTAGATGTGATGGAGACACGTTTACCACTCTCTTGGTGGTCTAGGAGAGTCCAGAATGACTGAAAGACCACCTTCTAGAATACCATGAGGTTAATGACCCCCCTACACACACACACACAGACACACACACACACACACACACGCACTCTGCATACACACTGGCCACTTGCACTAGTCGGTTGACAAAGACAGAGAGGGGAATGAAAGTGATGGAGACGCGGCTCGAAACACACTCTGTACTGTATACCATCCAGCGCCACTACACCCACTGTCAATCTGCCAAGTCAGCTGAAGCACTGCAGCCATGACCTTTGACCCAGGAACTGAACGGCAGGGGAAAGGTTATCAGCGTCAGCTTTTTTCGTTCTTAAAATTAAATGTCCAGACGGCGCAGGAGCCACACCTCGGCGAAGGAGCAGACCATGTAGGAAAGCTGAAGTAGAGATGGACATAAGCAGTATGTCACCCTCTCGAACAGAGACGCACTCTCATCAGTGTTTTTTTGATCACATGACCGTGGTAGGGGAGCAAACAGTGCATGGTTGTTTACCCTGCTTATCAGTGGTGTTGTAACAAGTAGAGGAACACACAGGCTGACCTCAGAGCACACACATGCAAGAAACCTCACCCTGGGCAAATGCGCACAAAAAAAAAAAGATCTAAAAATCTAATGTTATGGACAGATATGTTCACTTCCCAAATAATTTCCTGGCTTTTAATAACCTTACTTGACATACTCCAGGTCACGCTAACAGAGGGCTATATCTTAATACTTAGGGAAACCATGATGATGAGCACAGATCATGAACTATTAGCTAACATAACTAATAAATCTCCCTCAGCAACTCCTTAACTCTCCTCTGATCTCATCTGCCATAAAAAGAGGCTTGTCCTGCACGGTAACCATCACTTTTCAGAACAAAAAGCGCAGCCTCGGCTCAACTCATAGCTAAAACTATGAACCCAAGCAAACACTGGCTAATAAATAACAGCTATAAATACCCATATGAATTATGACTGCGCCTGTGCATTTATGATTGCGCGATAAGTCAACTTTTCATGTACTCTAAAGGTAGTATTCCTTTGAGAGGCAAAAGATATAAGGGCCATGTTAAAGGTAACTCGAGTGTGTGCGCTTGCTGTGTCTGAGTGTCTACATGTGTAGGCCTTTTGATGTGTGTGTTCTCGTGTATGTATGTATGTGTGTCTGTGTGTGTGTGCTCATGCGTACACTCCCACTCTCACACTCAGACTCTGGTTAGTCCAAGCCAGCGCCACATCAGTCCATCATCACAGATATGGCTTGTGGTTAGATAGCAGGTCTGGCGGCGCACAAGACATTTTGTCCACTCTGTCATGTTTACTTATAATGATAAGCTTTGATGGATTCCCCACAAGCTATAGACGCCACGGTACACACACACACACACACGCACACACAAGCTTGTGGACACACATGCACAGTACCAGAAAAGCATAAAACAAGTAAAAGTAGATAAATATCATCAATAAATGCTAATTAAAAACACATTCTAATATTTATCTTTAACAGATAGCGTCAGAAGGCTAAATGTGAAATTTAGATGTTTTGCACTCATCTAGGGAAGAAAAATGTCTTTTGATTTAACGCTGTGGAGACTGGTCAACATTTTGTGGGCACTTGAGAAGGCCAACAAGCTGTCAAGTGAAGGGAGTAGATATGTTTAGAAACGGATTACTTGTGTGATTTCTTTTTTTTTTTTTTTTTTTTTTAAATCTAAGAGATCAGGTCCATGAGAAACATTTCACAAGTTCCTTTCACCATCAGCTGAATTTGGTATGACCTAACTAATGTTAATTAAAGATTAAAAAAAGAAAAGGCCCCCCACTGAATACTATGAATTCCCCATTGGGTTTAATGTAAATCAAAAGCCGTCTTCGTTAGGCTCGATGTTGCACTCTGTGATATGTTGGTCGGCCTGTACAGTGTTGGTTTACTTTATCCTGGCATGTGGCCAGACTGCAGTCCGGCTCACTACAACTGTTCTGGACCAATTAAAAAGACTAATGAGGCCCGTGCTTATCATGTCACCCAGGAGGCCAGAGAGGGGGGCACCGAGGCAGGCAGCGTGGCAGAGAGTGCAGGAGACGATACACAGTGTGGGTTGGAAGACAATCGCATGACTCATTGTTGAAAAGATTCAAACACACGCTCCCCAATAAGCACTCACAAACAGTACACAGTAGCTAGTTATATAAAAACTGTGACTATTTTATAAAGAACAGAGACGTAGAGGCTATAAAGTGATTTGCCATTTATTTTGCTGCTTCTCTTTCAGATGCAAAGTTAACCCGAGAGCCTGAATGTACCCATCTTTAAGCTTTAATATCATCTCAGTGGATAATAGGAGGAAAGCCTCTTATAATGCAGTGGTTGGTTCAGATGTTTCTACAGAAAATTAACATATTCCTATCGACTGAGGCCGCTGCCACTGACCTAACATACACAAGTTGCCCATGGGACAGCAGCTGCATGAGTTTCCAGACATTGAGCAATGTTATACGTACACCCAGGTGGTGTTTAGCACAGACGTGTCTGTCTTTATGTTGCCTGACGAAGGCTGCCGCGTGAGGTTGATTCATGCATTGAAAAGTTAGTGATCTGACAGTACAGTCACTGTTTTTGCCTTTTAAGGCCCCAAATTATCTATCGAGAATAGTTTTGAGAACTGTTCAGTTTTATTTTCGGTTCCAGTTGCATCAGGTGTTTGGACCTCAGTATATTTGCTTACAAGTTGAGTCCATATTTTTCGATTTGTTGGTTCTCAAACATTTTGGTACCATGTTGTCTGTTTTCCATTAAGGAACTGCATCTTCAGTCACTTGTGCATTGGCTTCAACATCCTGCAAAGGCGTTTGCTGCCTGATACGATCAAAAAAATGTAATAAAAATGTCCTGTATGCATGTATTTAGGGCACTTCTTGATAATACTGCCTTATAACAAATCATAGAGTGTTCACAGTTCAAGCTGTAAACCGCTGCCAAGTTGCTTTTCATTCTTAGAGTGCGCCTTAAGTTCACCTTTCTCCTGCTTACACTCACCTCTACTCCCAATTCTATAGTTATTTACGCCCAAGGACACCCCCGGCGAAATTTAGGAAGTGTATGTCTGACAGAGGGAGTAAGACAAAATGACAGTGAGAGGTGGAGAAGACGAAATAAGCAACCCAGAAAACAACGGTCTCTTTCTTTTTTGCAGATTCTTATTTTACATCCCCCCCCTCCCTCTCGCTCTGTCAAGGCCACTCTTTTCTTCCTCCTACTTGCTCGGCCGAGAAGAGGTCAGAGTAAGAAAGAAAGTGCAAAAGACACACACACACACACTCTCTCTCTCACACACACACACACACACACACACTGCAAGCTTTACAAATCTTCTCCGCCTTATCGAGGACAACACACTGATAAGTGTGTCTCCACTCCCCATCCGACAGATCCATCTCCGAAAACATCTGAGACACCCGGAGGAAGATGTGGAAATATATTTGTGTGTAACTGGCAGATTGATGGTTTAATTCACTCCCATTACCATGCATGAGTCAAACCAGAGCTAGAATACAGTTGAACTCGGTGGTTTTATGCCGGACACTGATGTAGAGGGATGATAATTAACAAGGTTTAGATGACCTGTTTGTGAGTGGGGCTGTTTGCACATTTTGGGAGTACTGCACCTGCAACTAATGATGTGAAACTTTCCAACTGCATCTGCTGCGGCCCTCCACATTTCACTCACTCCCCTCAGATCAAACTTGCACCTGTTGACCCCCCACCCACCCCTACACACACACACACACACACACACACACACACACACACACACCTTTTGCAGATTTCTTTTGGCATGACAATAGCCATTCCACCAGTCAGGGCTAAGTGGCTCCTTAACCTAGTCTCTGGCAATTAATTCCCTGATTTTTCCTCCAGTGAATTCATGTATCATGGACTAATACCAACCCTGACATCACAATCAACTGCATGCTCTTTTATGGAGATACATGGGCTGATGAGTGTCACATGACCTCGGCTTTATCTCCAACCTAAACGACAGTTTCGCTCTACACATTACATCTGTCATACAGCTTTATCAGGCGAGAAGGTGCCTGGGGAATTGATTTTTTTTTTTCTTTTAGGAGTGAGGTTGAAAACATGTAATTTAACATGTTTTGTTTTTCTTTTTTTGTCTTTGTTATGCATGAATATCAATGTAGGCGAGGTATCGTCACCAGCCACTTTACTTTACTCTCTTTAAATATATGTATGTATATATATATATATATATATATATATATATATATGAACATATTTATGTGTGCAAATAAACTAAACTAAGCTAAACTGATTTATGGTGCCTAGAGTGAATCCCTGAACTTGTGCACTTTTTATTAAGGATGGAAATATTGTGATAAAAATTCTGGATGATAACGAGTTCTGAGTAAAATTGCTACCTTGGGACATGTTTGGTGCAAACAGGCATGCAGTGGATAAGAGATGTTCAGAAGGTTTGATAAGAAACAGCTCATTGCCTACATAATTTGTATCTGCTGTTGAGATTCTCGTGTTTATTTTGAATTTATTATAGAAAGATGTGAACATTTACAGTTTTATATGCTTTTGTTTCCCTTGTAGATCCATACGCTCATGGATCAGGGCTGTAGTCAGGATTTTAGAGATACTCAGGCCTTGAGTCACCCTATACGTCTCCTATTTATTTAATGAACTGTTCATTTATAGTTAACGTGTGAGTGCTTTAATAAATTAACCGCATATCCTCACCTCTGTATGTGTTTTCGTGGTGGACGTGCGGGGCCACTGGGTCGAGGTGGGCTGGGTCCGCGGTTCCCACAGCCTGTGTGGAGGCAGCCTCTGCTGCGCTATCTGCCTCCGTCTCCGGCCCCCCAGCACCAGCGGGCCCCCTGACGTCAGCCCTGTCCTGATAACGGGGTCCGCGGCAAGCAGCAGAAAAGGGGTGGGAGGGAGCAGGAGGAAGGGGAGCTGGAGATGGAGGGATGAGGTGGAGGGAGAGCAGCCCGGCTGGGAGGGAGGGAATGGGGTTACACTAACAGAGCCAGGGGTGGATAAGACCCTCAGACAGATAAGACAGAACAGAGTGTGGAGCCTCTTTTGTTTTCCACTGCTCCTCCTGTCTGGTGGCATCTCCCTTCTCCTCCTCTCTGACATTCCCCTCTTTTTCTGTCCACTTTCAATTCCTTTTTTCAGACGTAACCAATTTGTTAAACTGTTCTCCTCCACCGCCCCTCCTCTTTCTGTCCAAACAGATATATTCCTGCTGTTATCGGCCTATGTGCGCTATGACCGTCCCTGGATTGAGGAACCTTTTCTCCTCTGGCTTCCTCATTGTGTTTTTGTTTTCTCTTTACAGTGTTTTCACAGAGGGAGGAGTCTGCCTTTGACTGACGGCAGAAGAAAGTTTTTTGAGAGTGATGCAAAATTCGCCCATCTCTTCTTCTCTCATACTTCCACCATCACGTCTTTTCTTGCCACCCTCTCTGCGCGAACTCTGCGTGAACCCTTCAAAGACACCAGAATCCATTGTTTTGATGACGTCACCTCACCTTTGCCTAACCTGAATCTTACCCCCAACTTGCCCCTCCACGTACAAACAAATAGCTTTCCCTCCGACCTGCCACATCAGTTGCAACTCAGCCCTCATGTATCAGCGTTATTAAGCACTGTTGTTGCGGTTGTGTGTGTGTGTGTTCCCTATTTGCTCTTCAGGCCTTTGCTAGCCTTGCGGACTTTGGACACTGCTTATCACAGGGAGAGGTCCTGGGATCCCTGAGTCTTCACTGCTAAAAATACACTTGCCATAGCTCACATACACACACACGCACATGCAAAGACGTACACACAGTGTGGGTATCACGGGGCACCCATGGATGTATTATTAGAACTGGACCCAAAGATGCCGTCTATTCAGTCCGATGAGAATTACTCGCCTGGTGCCAACAAGTTTCTAACATTCAGGTTTAGTTTCGTCACAGTTTTTGGGGAAAGTTTTGTAAGTATAAAACCGCCATAGATCAAAAATTCATAGCAGAAAGACTCATAGTTTGAGGTGTCCTGTCAACAGTTTTACAGACGTCTCTATAAGGCCAATCTTTTTCAATTCCATCAATCGCCACTAGGCAATACTGTTACCAATGCTGAGCATCGGCGCTGTATCCAGGTCGTATGCATCCATAGGGGAAACATTATGATTGGTCATTGGTGGATTTTTCACAGCACAGCGTTCACATGATTATCACGAGCAACTCACAGAACTTCTCTGGGGCTTTCTCTCAATTTTATAACTAGAGTTTAAAGCAAGCAACACCCAGGAGTGGAATTTCAAATATTAGCATACAAGCGTCAAAGAAAGATTCAAACGTTTGCGAGTGAGTGAGTCGGTTAAGTAGCTTTACAAACAGCTGAGAGCATCAGAACAAAAGAGGTTTTGATAATTGAATTCTTATCATCGGTAATTGAGTGTTGTGTGATGTGTTTGCGCTGCTCTTCAAACAGTGTGAACCAAGAGCCCCGGTTCAGCACTTGAGCCCGTCACACGTGAGAACCTGCAACTGAGGAGTTAATAATTTATTTAAAAAACCAAAAAGACATACTCCTGGTTAATGATGTGTGTTAGGCAGAAAGAGAGAGATGATCCGTGCTGCTGAAGCCCAGGTGTCTCCTCGGTGTGACTCCCTGCCTGACCTTACCTGGTCAAACACACTTAATCCACAAGCACAACATACAGATACCTTAGAATAACAGTGATCCGCACAAGAAAATCTGTCTTTTTGACAATAAACTGAATCCTTGATACAAAACTAATCATAATTCAACTAACTGACTCACACAAACTCAAGCAAAATATTATTATTAAAGTTTAAACTCCACTAGAGTTTCCATTTTCATCGGACACAAATGGTTTGCTTTTGTAGGATATATGTGACATGAATCAAGCAGAATAAATTGAGCAGTGGTCACACGGTGGCAGTCAGAGAGAGATCAAGCGGCAATCTCCATGGCTGTGGAGTGAAGCCAATGCAGAAGTGCCAAAAAAACGCAGTTCCTCAAACGGCCACTTGATACTGGCTACAGAACATTTCAATCTCCAGGTCCACCGATGATCCACTTTAATCCATTATGTTTTTTTTTAATAGCAATAGGAATCAGAAGAGACAGTACAGCCAACATGGCGGCAGCTAGAGTCGCAGATTTTGAGCTTCACACGTCACACATATGCCGTCCATTCTTTATACTGTCAATGAGAGAAATCTATTTTGTGGCGAGAGTTGAGGGCAGCTGTTTACAGACAGCAGCCAAACGAATAATCACGTGCAGTAATTAATAAAAACAACAACAGAAACAAAGAAGGTTAATGATAACGTCATTTGTCACCAAAACCATTTTAGCTGAGTGGAGAGAAGGCAGAAAACACAGGACAGTCCAACTCTAGGCTGTCTTCAAATTTGAAAGTCTGACTCAGTAAAGTCAATCACGGAGGTTCATCAAATAAGCATCAAAAGAGGGAAAAATTGAACGTGTAAACAACACAAAAGAGAGAAATTTGAGAGTCGTCAGCTGTAATCAGAGGTCTTTATGAGCCTTTGCAACAACAACAGTGAGTTAACATTGATTAGGACTGTTTCAACGTTATCATTATCACATGACGAGATCCATGATGATCAATCTGATCAGATAAAAGGCGACAAACAGGTGAGGTCAGCAGGAACAAGAGGAAACTTTGTGCTTACTTTGCAAAACAGCATGCCAATGAAGAATATCAATGAGTCTGTGTGTGTGTGTGTGTGTGTGTGTGTGTGTGTGTGTGTGTGTGTGTGCTTGGGATTCTGCTTCCTGGGTTTTCCTGCTCCAACATTTGAAGTCTTCTTCCTGGAGCCAGGAGTCTACTAGCCTTGGTGTGTGTGTGTGTGTGTGTGTGTGTGTGTGTGTGTGTGTGTGTGTGTGTGTGTGTGTGCGTGTTTGTGTGTGTAAGGAAGAAGGGCCAAAGTAAGTCACCGACCCCAAATGATTGAGTCTCTGCCCCAGTCAAGACGGGGACAGTTTTCCTGGTGCCTGGTTCGGACACACAACTACACAAACACACACACACACTTTGCATACACCAACATCTCTATCTAGTCCCTCACCCAACACCTCCTCATTCATACACTGTGTGAACACACACAGTTGCACATACATGGTTATAAACACACACACACACACACACACACACACACGTTTTCATGGGCTCTGGCCTCTGTCACTGTCAGTGATACAGCCTGGCATGTGCAAACACACAAATCAAAACACACTCTCTACTGTACAATAACATGAAAAGAGGATGAACTCTGCTTGATTTTCTGGTATTTTTCTAAACTTTTCACCCGATTACGTGATAGACAGATTTGACCGCGGAGTTTAGTAGCCGTGCAAAACCAACAGAAATGCCTCCGCGTGTCGATGTTACATATTAATCCTTATTAGAGTCCAGTTTTTCTTCACATGGTGGCTCACACTGAACTTCTATACATTAACTGGAACCATAAAAGCGTGAATCATCTCTGACTTTGGTGCCACTTTATGCCCTCGCGAGCAAACAGGGGCCCACGCCTTGATATTATTAGCCACCAATTGGTGGTTCTGTTATCAGCCTGCAGTTACACATTGATGACAGTTCCCCATTTCCACTGAGGCAATATTACTCTGTTTGACTTCTACAAGAGAGGGTGGAGGGGCGGTGAATCAATACTACTGAATAGGGTTATAGGTTATTGCATAAGGTTCATAGATAGATAGATTCTTAGAGCTTCTTCTGTGTTATCTATTTCACACGCTCAATAATTCATTCATTTAAATGCCACATGTGCACCATCCATGACTTGAAAAAAAAGAAAACCTTCAGGTCTTTATACATGTGGCTGTTTTAGGCCACAGTTGAACTCCAGAGGCTCCAGATGGAGCCGATAGATGGAGTTTGATATACTGCCTCGTGATATCACAAGACAACAAGTTTAAAAAAAAAAAAAAATCTGTTTGGAGTTAGAAAGAAGCGAGCTCTGCAGCACGCTCCTCTTCTCGGCTGGAGCTACTCGAGGCTACATTAGCCGCACAACACATAACACAACCGAACCTCTGTCTGACCGAAGAGTTGCGGGTGGTGTTGGATTGTGGGTAACGTAGGCACCAGGTTTTGACAAGGAAGAAGAAATGTGCGTAATAATAATAAAAAAAGGACAATTTCTCCGGTTCTGCTGCATCAGTTTTGATCCTTCTTTTACAAACTGTTCGCAGTGAGTCAGTCATGTGACCTGATTAGAGCTCTGTACTCTCAGCTACTTCATTAACATGTTTTTCTGCACCTGTTTCAGGGGGTCTTTTATAATCTTTTATTTTGAACTTAACAGTTTATAAGGGACTGCGTCAAATATAAAACATAATTATGCCATTTAATGCATTTTGCAAAATGGTCCAACATGGGTTAGACCTTTTTCCCGGCAGCCATTTTGACACGAAATAGTAGGGTCAACACAGGTGTTATAACACCTCTGTTGACCCTACTATTTCATGTCAAAATGGCTGCCGGGAAAAAGGTCTATTTATTCTGAAACCTTCAGCTCTGATGTCAACAGAAAGTTTTTCATTTGATTTGATTGTTTGGGGTTTTATTTGTCTTTAGTTACAAATATTTTAATAGCCAGAAAACCATGGGTGTAATTAATTATACTAATCATGGCTGCGGTCCATTTAGGTGTGCACTGAAGTGGAACGGAGCCATAATCCATGTGATTTTCTTGCTATGACAAGTCAAAGTAGACATCTGCCTTGAGTAATGTGAATTTATCTGCGGAGACAATTCTAACAGATTACAGTAAAAGTCTGTGAACACATAATTTTTTCTGTGAGATTTAAACTGATCTATCTGAAAACTTTTAATGACCAGGCCTGTTTCAGTCGCCATATAAAGACTTTAATCACATCATGTGCAACATAGTGAATGGAGTATAACCTTTCATACACACACACACACACACACACACACACACACACACACACGCACTGGGCGATAATATTGGCAGGCTCTGCAGAGTCACATAATTCAATGAACCGTCTGTGGGAAGTGGCAGCACAATGAAATGGCCTCGTGTGTTTACGTTCACGGGTGTTGATGACAGGTATAAATCTGTCCTCGCGAGGACAACAACCGCCGGAGACTTCCGACTGAAGGCGCGTCGAGCATCCAGCACGATACATCACATTTGTCACGGGCGAAAGAAAAAGACTTGCAGGCCTGAATGTCGCCTATAAAGACACGAAAACTCCAGGTCAGCACATGTGATAAACAATTAATGACCCCGCGGGTCACAGCTAATATATTTACAGAGCGAGTTATCTGCTGCTTTTACTCATTTCATTATTTATTCATTTGTATCTATAGGCCTCCTGTCGGGTAATGGATTACTCTGAGAGTAGTTGGACTGGTGCACGGTGTCGTTAACTTAAAAATATTTTGATCACAACAATCAGAATCTCGTTAATTTTTATCCACCGTGCTCCAAAACAAATATCACTGAAGCTATTTATAATGCAGCTACAACACCATATGACAATTTAAAGGAGACGTTTGCAGAAAAAATAATGCACACACAGTATGGTTGAAGCTGGATACATTTAAATGCTACAGAATAGCACAGACGCATGAGTGATTTAATAATCCAACAAAAACCGAGGTCGTTTCTTTGAGCAGCTTTTTAAACTTTTTCTTAAATAATGAGAAAATGTTTTGACAAGTGATGAAGAGAGTTGGCGTTTAGAGAATGAAGCCTCCCGTTTCCACGGAAAGAAACCCAAAGGGTCTCAACAGGAACTTATAATAAACGCATCTTTAATTTTTAATGTTAAACATGATTTTATTTAGAGGTTACAGCTCATCTGAAGCTTGTTTGAAGAAATAGAAACTGGTCTGATAGCTCTGTTAACACACGACCAACAAATCTGCTGAAAACGATCTTTTGCGTTCATTTAATTCACATTTATAGGTTAAAGTTATTAGTAAAATCCATACACAGAAAAAAAAAAAACACAACAAATGCGTTTAATAGAACTTAACAGCCAGTACGTAATGATTAAAATATATAAAGCTGATTTTTTTAAAATGATCTAAGTGGCGTTAGAGAAAGTCAGGGAACTTCAGGGGTCTAGAATAAATTAAAAACAAAATATAATGTGTTTTTTTTATATATATTATTTTTTGTTTTAACTTCATTATAAATGGGTTGGAGACAGAGAGAGAGAGAGAGAGAGAGAGAGAAAGAGAGAGAGAGAGAGAGAGAGAGTGAGAGAGAGAGAGATGATAACAGCTGGATCTTGATCACTCGGTGTAGTCTCTCACTCCTCCTCCTCTCTCTCGTGTCTCCTCTATCTATCAGATTATTCTTAATTTTCTGAAGCAGTTCATTTGCTTACCAGCAGATCTGATTTCAATAAGGACCAGAAAGCTTTACGGATTGTATAAAATCACTTTTTTTATTTTTATTTTTTTGCTTTAATACTCAGTAATCCTGTGCGTAACTACATCCATATTATCACTATCTATCAACACGGATGTCCAGCTCCAAGGAGAGGATATGTATCAGGGCATAATGACAACCAACCACGGACCCCCTTCCTATGAGGCCGGATTTCTCCACAACGCCTCGGCGGGCACCTCTCCGGTTTATGTGCCCACCACCCGGGTCGTCACCCCCATGATCCCGGCGCTTCCTTACCTCCAGACGCCCGGTGCGTCACAGCAGAGCAGCCCCGTGTCGAGCCACTCTGCGTGGGCTCAGCCGGGAGCCGACTCGGTGCCCTCGTACAACCACTCCCCGGTGTCTCCGCGCTTCGCCTTCTCCACCAGCCCGCCTCTGTCCTCCGGTGTGGCCACAGCCCGGGAGACGGCAGCTTCTTACACCAGCCCGCTAAACATCTCTGCCAACGGAAGGGAACACTACGGCGCCCGGAGCCTCAGCGGGTCGTATCACAGCCCCTACCCGGCCTACATGAGCCCGAACGTGGGTGGAACGTGGCCGGCGTCTCCTTTTGATAGCCCGGTCCTCCACGGCCTCCAAACCGGCGCTCCTCCGGGCACAGCACGGCACCCAAACATAGGTGAGTATCAGGAAGATAAAATATGAATTTAATCATTTTGTGTCATGAAAATATTTTCAATTTAATTTGACTTTTTGATTTCTGTCAACCAGACAGAAATGTAATAAAACACAACGAGAAAAATATAAAAAGAGAGCAGCACGTCTGTTTTATTTATTTATTTTATCAGGTTGAAAGGCCTGATTCACAACAGGATCACGTTAAATATATTTATTAATGCCTATACATTTTGATTCAAGTCCGAGCTGCACTGCAAGACTTAAAAAAAAAACTGTTTCCTCTCCATATAAATCAGAAATAATCTCTTCAAGATTAACACTGTCAAGTGACAGAAGTCACTGATTAGAAAAGGCCTAAAATATGATGTGAACACAACAAATATATCAAATATTATAATATATATTATATAGACACAATACAACGAGATTAAATGTGTGATATAAAACGAATGAATCAGATGTCCTGGAAAGATGTGATAGGCCTTTTTCTTTCTTTCTTTTTTTTTTTTTTTAAAGATCTGGTATCTGAGTTTCTGATGAACGAAAATGAACGTCAGAAAATTAAAATGAAGCAGGACGTATCAACCAAAATCATAAACACATTTTAGAAAGTGAGAGCAGCCACATGAGATCAATTCACCACAGACACAGTGAGGATTAAAGGATGACTGTCAACTTTGGGGGGAAAAAAATGAAGTCTGTGTTTATTTCTTTAAGTAACACAGTCTCCAAATGCATCATTCATTCATTCATGTATTTCCATGGCAGATATTATGATATAATGGACATTATAATGGATTTTATTCTAACAATATGTAAATTATGTTTTTATTCCCGAAACACCAGCTAGTTTGATCTGATTCTGATCATGTTTACAGTAAGTTGAGAGTCTTGTAGGTGAGGCTGTCGCTGCATTATATTTGTGCAATTATCACCCCTTTCAGGTATATTATTAACTATGCATGCAATTACTTTCCATGTGACAACATAAAGCCTGAAATTAATTACTATAAAGATGAAGAAGACAAGAGTTTTAAAAAAAAAAAAACCACAATTTCCTTTGGTATGAAAATAAACCAGTCTGAGTCTGAGATTGGCTGTTTATAATATCCACAGTCCAACACACAACTACCAATAACACATAATAAACTTGTTTTGTATATTTTCATGAATCAAGGCCACATTATTGGAGTGATATAAATTAATATTTAACTGGACCTGAATTGATGACACACTTTATAGAGATTTTAATTTATGAGTGTGTTTGACTGTGGCCTTATGAGGAGGTCAGATTTAATGTGAAGTGTGTTTGGTCAATCTGATCGTGATCCAGCAGCACAGGACTCAACTGAATCATCTTTTATTACTATTATTATTATTATTATTATTATTATTATTATTATTATTATTATTATTATTATTAGTGAGGAGCTTTTTTATTTATTAAACAGAATGTGTCGTTTTAACCTGAGCAGTCGTCTTCAGCTTCATGTGTCAGGGGAGATTTTGGCCTGTGGCTGCATGTTGCACTCCGGACCGTATCACAACACATTGATTTTGCTTAGCTTGTCAGTCTTGACAGATGTGCACCTACATTTCTAATCAGCGTTCTGTTTATTTGACTTGCGTTTCTTCAATTACATTTACTGCAGCGCTGGTAGCTGCAGGGTGATGAACATTTAAAGCATTCATATTCATTATTATATCATTTACAACCTAATCTGATGGGCTGCAACATTATTAGACATGTCACCTATCATTAGCAGCAAATTAACAGTCGATTAACATGCTGATCCAATGGACCCGATTGCTCTTAATAATTTGTGTGGTGATAATTTAAAAGGCTAAACATTCTCATATAAGACAAATTTCCTGTTTAATGATGAGAGAGAAAGATCAGCTGCACACACACACACACACACACACACACACACACAGACACACACACACACATACACCGTCATCTGATTCCAATCACACTTAACTCACAAAGCCTGAGTACTCACTGCTAACGGGCTTCACCTCATTGTTTTACAATCACATCAAATTGAATCAAATCTCAGTGTTTGATTAAGCGGCCACTCAGTGAAACTCTGTTCTGCTGATGACCGGGGAGGAAGGGAAACTCCCTGCTTCAGTTGTAAAAAGTACAATGAAAGAAGAAAGAAATAATAATAATGAGATTTTTTTTTTTAATGATCATAACAGAAAATATCAAGGATAATTAGGACGCAGCGAAACTTCTTTTTTCTCTCAAACATCTGTGATTAAGAAACGTGTGTTCTCCAGAGAAACATCACAGTTACTTTGATCTAATAAATGTCTCATAAATATCAAGTGTCAAAACTATTTTAGCCGAAAAGAAGTCGATGCTTTTTGAAGAAGAAGAAGAAGAAGATGGTTCAGATATTTAGTTTATGTGTTTTGCTTTGATGAAATCATCTGACTTCTTACTTTAAAAAAATGATTTTATGTCAATGGTGAAAACCGTTCCTCCAACTACAAGATCACCTATTTATGCTATACGTTGGATAAGTAATGATAAAGTATTGAAGACATTATACCACTCCGATAGGATGATTCCTGAAAGTTAAAAGCGTCTCCCTCACACAGAAGGAGCCTCTGAATATCTTGAATTTAATGACTTTTAAAAGTTTAACAGTTTAAAACAGTTTATTCTCTCTCTTTTTGCATTGTGTCATGTTGGCAGTTATGATAGTTTGCTCTGCATTTGGGCTGGCAGCAAAAAATGTGACATTTAAAACCAGTCAGTGTAAAAATACACTCAAATATTACGAGCACAAAAAACAATATGTAAGCACAAGTGACATTACCACGCTGTTAAAATACTGTACTAGAAATAAAACTCCTGTACACTGAAAATGTTACATAAGTGTTATAACACTGTGTAACAAATGGTGGAGCTACTTTAAACTTCATATACTGTTTAGTTAGTAGTAGTTTAGTTTAGTCCAACTGTTTAGTTTAGTAGTTTAAATCATGTTCACAACAATGCATCATGTCTTATCACGTCGTCTTGTGTTTTTCCATGAAAGGTAAAGTAACGGCAGCTGTCAGATAAATGTAATGAGAGTAAAAAGTGCAATATTTCTCTGTGAATGTAAAGTAAAAAGCACAAAACTGAAATAATCAAGTATTCTGAAGTACAAGTACTTTAAATTTGTATTTAAGTACAGTACTAATACATGGTAAATGTTACTTGCCATCAATTATTACACACTGTTTATTCATGTTGTACAACGTCAAGGTTGTTCATTATTTCATATAGCAACTGCTCAGATCAGATTTGTTATATTCTAATCACGTTTCACGTTTAACATCCAAAGTCACCACAACCATCAGAGTTAAAGGGGTAATCTTTCCTCCTGAAGTACAACAAGCGAAAGTAAAACAGAGTGAACGAACTTTGTCTCTATTAGTGCTTCCATTGTAATCTATATATATGTCACTTTTATTTACTCGGTCACCTTTGTCCTCTAATAGCATTGCTGAGGGTGTCAGATAGACAGGGACACTGCAGTATTTCTCTTGTGTATTGTCCTGTGCTGTTGCGTTGTGTTGGCTACATTTGCTGCCTGGCTCAAGGTTAGCTTGTCCCGCTGTCTTTGTTTTGATATCAGCCTTGGAGGAGGCCTGTGTATGTAGCAGTGCCATTCCACTTACACAGTGGAGGGTACAGTTTATAGCTCAGCATGAGCTTTAAATGTGACTTATGGTTAATAAGTCGGTGTTTGGCAATTTCCTCAAGCCGTTCTCAGCACAAACCTCTCATGTCTGATTAATATCGCAACTTGGTATTTGTGCTAAATGAAGACGAAAAGCCAAGCTGTCACTTCCACACCACAGATTGATGTCTCCTTCTCCTGAGCGGCTAAGTGGTTCTCGGGAGATGCTCTGCTATGTGCCAGATGAGAGAATGAAGGCTGCATTCATCAGATGTCAGGCTATCTGAGAGAGTGATGTGATAGACGCAGAGTCTCTATTTGAATATGATGGAGCTCTACTCCGTCTCTATTTCCAGCCGACTCTTTATCTCGTGGGTGAGCAGTGAGATAAGGAGGGATTCCAGGCTGCTGTTGTGTGGGCCTTTAGGCTGCACCTCCTGCCGGCGTAGAAATGCCACTGCAGCTGATTAAAACGCTGTCAGGGTCTGACAGGAAAACAGCTTATTAAAAAAAGGTGGAAAGTTTCTGTGCACAGATGGAAGTTGCTCATCACAGAGATGAGGAATATGTGGATGATAACATGTGGATGTCCTTGTCGGCTTTGCCAAAACACGATTAGTAAAACAGGCTGAAAAACAGCCATGACTTCAACTTGACCGGATGCTTTTTTTCTTTTATTTGTGTTTGGAGTTTTGAAGGAATCCTTTCAAGTGTGAGGGTTAAAGAATTAGTTTTTGGTGATGGAAGAAGTGTTCAGCAAAAGAATCAGTACCACAGTGTAAAACTACTTTGTTACAAGTAAAAGTATGAAATTATTAGCATCAAAACATATTAAACCGTGTCATAACCAATGACTGTCTTGTATATCAGACTGTTTCTATGTGTTATCTTACACAGATGGTTGTTCTTTGTCTACGTGCCCAGGGACAACAGATTAGCAAATAATCTAATTATCTGCTGATTTAAAAACAAACAAACAAACAAACAAATAAATAGACAAAATTAAGTACCAAAAGTTAAACTCATACATTCATTTGTTCATCACTTTAATGTTGACGATGCTAAATGTGGAGCTAATTTTAATGACTTGATGTACTAATATTTTTTAATCTATTAATCAGACTCTGTAAAGTCTAACTAAATGTATCAAATACATTTAAATGTATGTAAAACGTTCAATATTTCTCTCTGAAATGTAGTGGAGTAGAAGTAGCATTAAATGGAAATACTCCAGTACAGTACAAGTACCTCAAAGCTGTTCTTAAGTACAGTGCTTGAGTGAATGTACTTGTAATGTTACTTTGATCCATGAACTGAAAAAAAAAAGAAGCTAATAAAGTTGAATTAAATACAGTTTTACATGACAACATTTTATTATTGTAAGAAAAATTTCAGGGTTGTGTGTTCATTATATTTCGTCCTTCATCAGACCTGTTCGATGACTTTGCTGAGGGGAGAGAGTGTGTGAACTGTGGCGCCATGTCAACCCCCCTCTGGAGGCGGGATGGTACCGGCCACTACCTGTGTAACGCCTGCGGACTGTACCACAAGATGAACGGCATCAACAGACCTCTTATCAAACCTCAGAGACGGCTGGTGGGTGACACTGCACCTCCTTTCACACAGTTTCACACAGTGAAATGATACAGTATGTTACATGGATGATAAATTCAATTACAGTGGAGATATTTTTTTTGTCTTTTTCTTAATAAAAAAATCCTTTTCTAATTTTTTTAGTCTGCCTCGAGAAGGGTTGGCCTGTCCTGCACCAACTGTCACACCACCACCACCACTCTGTGGCGACGAAACGCAGAGGGAGAGCCCGTCTGCAACGCCTGTGGCCTCTACATGAAACTCCATGGGGTGAGAAAGACAGAGCAGGGAGAGGAGCTAAATCTCTGACACTGCTAGAATAGAGTATAACCAATGAGTGAAAGCATCTAAACTTTAGACATTAAGAAAGTAAATACACATTTAAGCACTATATTAGTGATGAAATCCATACTCTCCAATGATAATATGACTCTGACCTAAACTGAGAGGTGACTGTTTGACGTAATGGACCACTTCTCTCGTCTCTCTATTTTTATACTTAAGTCTGCCTGTATGGTTGGAAATTAGTCATTAAGGTGATAAAAACTATGATTGTTCACAGAGTTTTTAGTGGAAAAAGTTCAAATATCCATACAGTTTTTTGGTTATATCCTTTTTCCTTTACGTTCCTTTCCAGCCTCCACAGATGCTCCACATATCTTAGTTCAGTCTGCTGTTACTGAAGATTATTCCTTTGTCTTGCTGTCTTGACAGGTACCACGACCCCTGGCTATGAAGAAAGAAGGGATCCAGACCCGCAAACGCAAACCCAAGAACCTCAACAAGCCCCAAACTGGTGAGTTTCAAAACCCCATGTGAACCCCCAATCGTCATTCTGGGAAAATTTGTATTTGGTCTGATGAATAAGATAAAACAGTTCAAATCGGAGCAGTAACTTCGAGGCCCATTGTCACGTGTGTACTGTCTTTAAATGCATAATGACCTCAGTTTTTGTGCTCCACAGGGACCCCCGGCAGCGAGGGGACTCCAGTCACACCAAGCAGCACTCCCCGTGCCTCCACCACCACAGAGGAGCCTCGCCAGATAAAGACGGAGCCGGACAATCACAGCTTATACACACACCACAGCGCACACGCACAGGTTAGACACCCTTTCATTCGAATATTTACATCCAAAAGTCTTTGCCAAAAGAGATAGACGCTCTCACTGCTAATTACATTCAGCTTGAACACGCTGATAAACTACTAAATTGTATCAACTATACAAGGACAAGTCCTTACGTATGACCTCAATAAGTAGTGAAAGGTAGTACTGGCTTTCTCACTGTTTCCTTGTGCATCCTTCTAGATTTCAGCCCTGCCGGCCTACATGGCAGCAGCACAAGGTGGGGCCATTCCTCTCAAGATGTCCCCAGGAGGCCACGGTGGGTCTTCTGGCTCCAAAGCTGAACCCTGGAACAACCTAATCCTGGCTTAGAAGACCTCCAACCTGACATCTCAAACCAACCAATCTATGCTGATTAAACTCTCCTGAGAGACAAAGGTCTCCCGGACAGCAGACTGCCGCTCTGGATGCAGATGTTCCTCACAGCCTTCACACAGTTGAGTGCCTCCAGTACAACGCTCTTGGACAAATATGTGGGAGCCACAACAGAAACGGGGATCTTAAACAGATGTGCACAGATGCTGCGTTCAATCACAGCAACCGAGGACTGAATGGAGTAGCACTGTGATTAGAAACACAACAACTCTCACAACAGGTGAAAAAAAAGGGAACTTTTAGTGTCACTCTCACTGTTCCTACCAGTACGGGGGCATTAAATACTGTAAGACAAACCTGTAACACATAACAGACATGGTCAGACTTTTTCTCCCTGAGTTATTTTTTTTAATTTCAGTATATTTGTCTTCATTTTCATATTATTATGGATAATTGGTCATAAAATGATGGACTCACAACACATGTAAAGAATCACAACATCACTTAAACTTAAAGGGATAGTTTCTTCTCTTCAAGGTGGGGTTGTATGAGGTATGTCTGCGTCTGCGGCATAATTGGGCTTAGGCATAGAAATACTTAAGGTGTAGTGCCAGGAGAAAGTTGATGATCTACAGCCAGTTAGCTTAGCTTAGCACAAAGACTGGAAAGAGTGGGAAACAGCTAGCCTGGTTCTGTCCAGAGGTAACAGATTCTAGCTCTTCTAAAGTGCTTTAAATTCTACGATATTGTTTTTTAAGTGGCTAAAATTCATTTCTCTGTTGACGCTTTCAACAGCGGTGCTCTCCGAACTTTGAGCTGTTTACTGTAGGTAACACACTGAATATGCAATAGGCAACTCCACTTTAAAACACCCAGCCTGTCCCTTTAAAGTCAAAAGCAGCACCGTGGAGGAGTTGCCGCAGGCATAGTTAAAGGGTCAGTGCAACAGCTATATACTTGTAGACATGCCACCAAAATGCAACGGAGGTGAATGAAATTTTGTTTGTGGTGCTGAAAGTCTTGAAAATTATATTTGAAAAAGTCTCTTTACAGAACAAACTTCGAGAAGGGTTAAATAAGAGGCAACTGGAGACCCGTGAAGGCGTTTCACCTCTCACCCAGATTTAACCCTTCTCGAAGAAAGATGAGTTGGACGACTTTACAGATCAAACCACGTGCTGCTTACACAACAATAATCTGCTGACCCCAGTGTAGACAGTTTCCAGTATTTTGTACGTCCCGTAGATGTTTCAAACTGTTCAAAGGAGGTGAGGTCTGTGGATTATGCAGATTACGTGAGAAGCACGTTGTAGTAGGGCGGCTCATTCTCAGCAGCAATGTCACTTATTTGTGACACCAGTGAGTGTAATTTGACAGAGACAAAGACAAGCTAACCAAGAGCATTTCTTATAAACTTGCTGTAACTAAGAGAGAACTGCTCAAGACATCCATCACTCCTCATCACCAGCGATACGCCCTTTGTGATCTATTTCTCAGTGCAATAGAAACATCTCCCTGGTGGTCTGTTGTTTCTGGATCTGTTGCCTGAACTTTGTACTTTTGTTCTTTTGATTTAAAGTGTAAAAAAAAAAAGCAAAACAAAACAAAAAACATGTCAGTATTGACACCTCTATGAAAGAAATACATGATAAACTACCTATGCAGCAAGTAAGTTGCGCATGACGAATGAAGATGGAAGCAATGGCACATAGCTCCCTCTGCTGACACAAGTGCAGATGTGCACCCACAAGAAATCTTTTCCAAAGCTAGTATTTATTGTTAAAGGCACTGCCCCAAACCACAGAACGATCGTCTATTAGATGAAGGTTGTTTGATGAACTTTATGAAGGAGTGTCGTGTCAATTTGTCAGCAGTACTTGATGCTTTTGCTCGTGACAAGCACGGGGGCAATATGTGTAAATGTGAGATATCGCCACATGTAATTACTGAAATAACAAATATATGAGCATATATGTGAAATCTCCACTCCAGTATAATTGTAATACACCATTTGTGATGTATTGTAAGTAAAGACACAGTGAGAGACGTTTCTCAGTGTGCACTAACACTACCTGATGCCCTTTCCTCTGTGTGCAACTGTAGCTCTACCGAGGAATCTAATAAAGACAAAGCATTTTGACATAATGCAAATGGTATGTAAGGGTTTGCTGTTTTTCGTTCCACGTCGAATGCATACCACACATTTGTGAAATATTTAGTCCTTCTGTGGTTGTCGTTTAGCTCAGTTGGTAGAGCGTCCGCCCCATGCACAAAGGCTCAGTCCTGCATGCCACGGCGGTCCACGGTTTGAATCTGACCTGTGGCTCTTTCCTGCATGTCATTCCCCATCTCTCTCTTTCCCCACATTTCCTGTCACTCTTCAAGCTGTCTCTGTCAAACAAAGCTTAAAAATGCCAAAAAATATCTTTTAAAAAAAGAAATGTTTAGTCCTTCTGATCGCCTTGGAAAAGAGAGTAGTTATCGGACAACTTGTGGAGCTTGCGAATCTTCTTCAGAAAACCGTATCCTTCCAATTTGTAGGTACTGTTTTGTGCACTTCACAGCATCTTTGATAAAAAGCTGGACAGTACGCTGATTGAAGTCTTCCGTCAGCTTCTCCCTGATGAACTCGGCACTTTTGTCCTGTACCATCTCCTTCCAGCACTGTTGAAATGTGAATCTTATTTGATCCTGGATGGCGTCAGACACTTGAGAACTAAAAGTGTAATCGGATGCAAACGCCCTTCCTTTTTCTAAACACTCCTCACAACTTTCGCTTTTTTCTGAAAGCAGACCTTGACTAGCTTCAATCATGGTGTTCACCACCTGGGGGAAGATTGTTTTCTCGTCCTCTGATAAAACACTATGCATACTTTTAAAGTAACTCTTCCAGTCTTGGCCCTGCATGAGGTTCATCGAAGGGAAACTCACAGATCTCAGGAGGTGTTTAACAGAAGAAAACAGATTTTCGCATAAAGGATTAAAATCAGTGCTCTTTTCAGCTGCTTTAACATAGCTCTCGTAATCCTCTGTCTGAGATATACAGTCAACTTGGCTATAGTTAATATTCCTGAACAGATTTTCTTTAGTTCCTTTGAAGCCCCAGCATTTCACATAACCTATATGAGTTCTTACTCCATGCACACTCCACCACTCCTGAGCTTTCTGAACCAGGTTCAGCATGCATGGGGCAGTGTTTCTAGCAAGACACGGGCTGTTCATGGTGAAAACATACACCTTCCAGTCGCCTGAGACAACATCGGACTCCAGAAGTTCCTGGGTTTGTTTGATAATGATGTCCTCGCTGTGTTCTCCTTTGATGTAATTGGGGTAGTAAGGTCCATACATGACAATCTCCTCCTGCTTCTCAATCACAGCCCATGAATGCTGCTTATCTTCTGCACCACATTCCTCAGTTATATCACGGTGAAACTCCAGAAACTTCCCGTTGATCGAGTCATTGAGGAAGATGTCATCGTTTGCTTGTCTGAACTTGAGATGCTCCAATACTTTCTGCACAGAGGTTTGCGTGTCAGCCCAGCATGATAACTGCTCTAATAAGCTCTTAGTGTCAGTCGGGGATTTTGTGTCTCCATTCACACAGGATTCAGGCATGAAGGGATGAACACAGTTTGTCCTGTAACATAAAGATATATCTTATAATGCATTAAAGAATTGGGTGAATAACACAAAAACACTCTGTCTCATGTAAATATACGCAAAAAATAAATACAAATGAACCTGTGATAAGAATTCTGATTGCATTCACTTCTTAAAGTAACTTGTTTGGCAAAGAAATTAGCTTACCTTAAAATTTAGCTTATTAGCTTACCTAAAAACAGGGTAACGGCCTGTTTGGCTCTGTCCAGACCTTACCAAAGTCCACCTCAAAAGTTCAATAATTAACATGTTCAAATTGTTTATTTTATCTGTACTAATATTAAAACAAAAAACTACTACTAACTTTAGTAGTAGTAGTACTTTAAGTAGAAATTATTGAACTTCAGAGGAGCTAATAAGCAGATTTGTTACATCTGGACAGAGCCAGGCTAGCTGCTTCCCACTCTTTCCAGTCTTTGTGCTAAGCTAAGCTAACTGACTGGCTGTAGATCACTTTTAATGGACAGGCACGAAAATCATATGTTGTATGAAATAAAAGTATTTCCCAAATTGTGAAACTATTCCTTTCAAATAAACTTTATTTGAAATACTCTTTCCAAGGTCTATAATAATAATAATATATATTTTCACTGTCAGCTGACAATGAATAGATTTTACACCATACAAATAAATACTATTTGATTTGTGTAAATAAGATTCACATTTCTATAAATAGTTTCAATAGTTTTCTGTTTCATGTCTTAATTAAACATTTACAGATCATTATAGCTCAGTATTTCATTAATAGCCAAACATGTTGAGAACTTGACACATAATTGATTAAAATGATTTAATTTGTTAATATGTATATATTTTAAATAACATACAAACATATCACACATAATTCCATATGTGTCATTTCATAGTTTTGATGTTTTCAGTGTTAATCTTCAATTTAGAAAGTAACAAAATTAAACAAAAAACATTGAATGAAATAAGGCGTGTCCAAAGTTTTGACTGGTACTGTTGATCACATAAAGCATATGTGAAATATTGTAACACTGTTACCCTAACTTTGTCGCAGCATGACATAACACAAACAGGAACTGAAAATATGATACCTGAAATACTCCCTGACCTAAAACAACCCATGTGCTTAAATAAACCTGCGATTTCCCTGTTGCAACACATTGTTTAAGATGTCAGTTTGACAGCCTAAAAAAAAACATCTATTATAACATCTGTTATTCTTCAGTCAGTACTTACTTCAGTCTGCCTCTGTCTGGCCTGTCAATCTGATATCTGTACAGCAGAGTTTTCAGGCTCACCAAACATTTCTTCGTGCACAGCGGAGGTTCCTTTTCAAGTCCATGAAACAGAGCACGTTTACGGCTCAACCTGAATAAAAACAGGCTGATTAACATGGTGGATCAGAGGATAGTGTATGTACAGTTGCTGTTAAAATGACCCAAACTCTGTAGGCTTCATGAGACATCTGTGGACGAGCCTACAGCTCTCAGCATGGAAACAAAGCCAGACATGTTTTAAGAACGTTCCTTTGCATTTTTTTTTTTCCTTTTTTCAAAGACAGAAATTGGTTTACTCACATGGGAAGCTCCATCCAGACTCCTCAGCTCTGGCTCAGGAAATCTTCAATAAAGAAAAATTCTCTTGTAGGGTCAGTCTTGTGGTACAGCTCAGCTCATTACAACAAAGGCTGCTCTGACAAAGTAAGAGACACCAGAGCGTTTACACATGACGTGTTTAACCAGGCAGCTTGTTGAGAGTTTGTGACTGTCAACACTGAGCTCCTCCTCTTGGGAATGCTTGTGGCCATGTAGATATTACCTGACATGCACACTGATGAGGTATAGTATTGCCTCTAGCAGCCAAGCTGCAGAGTGTGTGTGTATGTGTCAATAACTGCCTCATGGCATCTTCAGTGTCCTTTTTTTCCGGTCTGACGGGTTGCTAGAAATGCAGAAAGGTTTCTCCTCAAGTGCGGGATGTCACAGTTTCACCTTACAAAGTAAAAAGAGTAAAAAATAAAGGAAATGTGTGAGATGCTTGGGATTCATAAAGTTGGCTTTGGTTCACAGCTGGGCACCCTTGAGCAAAAATCTATTTACATATCTAAGAAAAGTCCTTCTATGATCTCAGATGACACATTTTGTTGTTGTATTTGCTGCTATCCATTAATATAGGAGAATTTTAAGCTTTATTTATAAAAAAAATTATTATATAAAAATTATTAATTTTCATGTTTCTTGTTTATTATTATTTAAACACATGACTCTGACCCCTGTCGCTCTGATGAATGATGTATGCGTGCAGTTTAGGTACCACAGCTTTTCCAACATTTTCTTTCTTGCTTGTCCAACACCAACTAAACACACACAGCATATATTATGATAAAGCGAAATAAGACAACATCTGGTAATATATTAAAACCATTTCGGACTCATCAAGACAACAGCTACGGAGGTCTGGCGCCTTTGGCTCTTTATCAGCAACGTAATCATCATCACTGAGGGTTTGCGTGTTTCGTTAGCAACAACACAACACACTGGAACAACATCAGTCTTTTAAGAAATGTTGCGGCTGATTGAGGTAAGCAAGTACAGACAGTGTCACATTTAAACAAAGGCAGGTGAACATATGTGGAACGACTGTTGATATAAACAGAACATGTTAGACAGGATCTGGTTTTTACGGTGTCGAGTAGCAGAGGTGGAAGAAGCATTCAGATCTTTTACTCAAGTAATTATATGTTGCTTGTAGTAGTATTGTAGTAGTTATGTAGTAGTTATGGAGTTTTCCATCCTTAGGTTACACGAGGTCACGTGTGGGCCTTGAGGTGCTCGGCAGTATTAGTTGTTTGGCTTTGATTGGGAACAGTAGGTGCCAGTCTATCTCAACACTGTGGTGGCCAGGGTTGAAGAAACCTATTGCTGCCTGCTTAGACATAATAGATAGCTTGCTGTTGATGTTCCTGTTGATGTAAACAGACAACAGTGTCTCCAGACTAGAATATGCTGACAATGACACCGGGTGTATAGTATTTGTGGTGTTATCTCTGGGTTTAAAGTCTATCCAACAGCATGATTTACGCAGAGTGTGAGCCCGACTCAGGCACTTCTGATGAACTTTGAGAGTGTCTCTAATTCTAATAAATATTACAGCATAAGACATCAGAGGCTCCTGAACACTTTCTTCCCTCCTGACCTCACCATTGACCTTTGACTTCAGCAGTTTCACCACAGAGACACCTTCACAATGCTTATTTTGTCAATCCAGTAGTTCCTGAAGTTCCTTCAGGATTATTAAAAATGAATAATAAATTAAAACAGAAATAACGAGGATAGAGAAAAGTGACAGGACGATCTGGCGCAGCAGAGTCGCTCTTTTATCCTGAGCAGGCTGATTAGTTGATGAGAGGCAGGTGTGGCGGTGATTAGCCAGGTGAGCGGGAAACAGAGGCCACGCCCAGCAGCACACACAAACAGGCAGAGACAGACAAGACACGCAACACCAAGAGAAAACACAAGAGAACAAAGAGGCACTGTTGTAAAATGAGGATGGTACAATGTCAGGAAATGCTGGCAGGAATTTGTGCTGAAAAACGGGCTCTTTCCAAAATAAACATGGAGGAAAAACTTTGTACTGTGGTCATCCATCCTTCTCATCCGGTCCATATCTTCTCTGTTGTCATGGAAATCCTGGATGTTAAGTCTGAGGTTGACACAGTGTGTACAATCCTGATGGCTGGGGAAAAAAACTGTTCCCCCTGGTGGTGTGTGTGAGCTCCAACATCCACAGCTCCATCTGTCTGTCACAACAGCCATCTACAGGCCCAAACATGAAAATACACTAGAGTGAGTGAGAATAGCCATCAATGACGGCCATCAATGCTGTAGTAAAAAAAGGTGCAGGAGACTTTTGTCTGGTATAACCGTCCACAACACATCCATTTTGCAACCAGCTCCCTCTTTTATGTAATTTCTATTGTCACTGATGCTCTCTCTGTTCTTTAATCTGTGCTTTGAGCTGTCTTAGCTGGTGGACACTTAAACTTCAGACGGCTAAACTTCATTGTCCATTTTACCTTGATTCTTGGTGACACCTAAAAACCCTACAGTAACACCTTTCACTCCAGCTACTCGCCCAAAACCTGCACTTCAGGTTTGCATGAAATTCTCACTATTCGATCTTGTGCTTTGTACAGTGACATGCTGAATAAGAAGCACATCTTTTTACAGGCCCCAGCAATCCTGCAGCGACTGCTGCCCCTAAATGACACAGGTATGCTAACCTTTGCAAAAAAAATATACAGCATGAAAACAAGGAAACTAACTTTGACCTGCAACGGTGGCAACCGAGCAAGCAGTAACCACATGGGTACAGGTTAGGCAAAGTAGTTTCCAATATAAAAGGTCTATTGAACACTGAATGATGGAACCTTAAATAGATTCTGTTTGAATAACTGTCTGTTTCCCCTGTAATGAATCACACAGCATTTTCACTGTTTCAGAGATGTGCATCTCCACACTTATTGGATTTGTTGGTGAGCTCAGCGGATCCTTATTAACTCCAAAACCATTAACATAATGGTTTTAGCTGATGTGTAAATAGGGTCTCTGTCCTCCCTCTAACTGTTATATTTCCCCTGACTTGGACAGTTGGAAGCTTTGAGAGCATTTGAATATTTTCAGCCCGCTCTGAATCATTTAGTTTACCTCAGGTTTGATGGTTAATGCACACTGTCTCACTCTTCTTCTAGCTTGAAAGTTTTTTTTGTGGATGTCTGTGTGTGATTGTGTGTGTGAAACTGCAAGTATAAAACAGGAAGTTAAAGAGATGTTACATAAGTAAAAAAAATGAGCTGGTCGTGTGAGGCTGAGTTACCCAATTCAACCAATTAATTAAATACTACAACCCTGATTCCAAAAAAATGTGTCCCTGTGTAAAATGTAAATAAATCATAATGCACCCACCGTATATACAACCTCTTTGCAAGGTCATGAAGAGGCTGAAGCTGATCTCAACGGACATCAGATGAGAGGTGAGCTACACCCTGAACAGAGCCCTGTGTGGACAGTTCGTCAGGCCCCAAAAGCCTCTATTTTCTACATCAACCACCATTATGAAAGAGATGTCTGCAAAACTGTAAACTCTAACTGTACTGTACTGTACTTCCACATAGTTCATAACCAGGAAGTAAACCTGTAACCTTTTTGATGTACCTTTTTTAAACTTTGTTGAGAAATACAGTACATTTGCATACAATTTACACATCATTTGCTGTGTTACATGGAGGAAATCAGCTCTCTTAAGGGCACAGTTCAAAACCATGCATCAAGGCTACACTCTGGCTTATCTTAGTATTCAGGTTTTCAAAATACTTATCTATAGTGTGCATACGTTCTTGTACTTCTGGTCATGTTACACCTAAATTTCCATAGGCGGGAACAAGAAATTATAATAAAATGTGTGATATTGCTAATTGCAATTCATTATATGACAAAGGTGTTTGAATAAATAACAATAATAGCTTTATTTGTGTAGCTTTTTAAAAACAAAATTGCTTCACAGTCAGACAGAAAAAAATATAACAGAACACAACCACAACATACTGAAACATACCTTATCACAACCATAACATACTTAAACATACCAGAAAAATAAAATTGGACAACACAAAGAAACGTTTTTTATTTGTAATAATGGATCATCTTAAAAAAAGATGAATTAATTATGTCAAACTTTTCGACATAATATGTGATACACACTGAGGTCCAACGGGTATCAGTACAGCAGTAGGATTATGTAATTTTCAATGAGCAGGTATGGTTTCCCTTTTGGATAAACATCTGACCAATCATATGCCGCGCTCCACTCACAGGCGGGGCATCACACCAGACACTCTGCTCTCTCATTGGCGGCTGCCCGCTAAGCCCATGACACTCCGGCCAATCAGAGGCGTCAGTCGATCTGACGACGCATGTCAGCGTTGTGCGTGTGTGTGTGTGTGTGTGTGTGCTGCCGCTGCTGCTGCCGGTGCGTCGTCTCAGCGAGGCTGATCAGATTGATGGGGAGCATCTCTCCTGATCCACGCATCAGTTTGTCAGAGTAACAGCTGAACACCTGAAGCAGCATGGACATCGTGAAGTCACTGGGCCACCCGGAGGAGATATTCAACCTGTTTAAATTTAAAATGGGGGGCTGCGGTGCCGTCATGCCAAAGTTGGATTATGTGAGTAAACGCGCTTCCTTAAAATACACAGAATAAACATGACGCACATGGAGGCCGGATGCATGTAAAGATTTGTACATAATGTTCCCTTGTTTCAGTGCAACAACACGCAGACCTGTTAACAAGAAGATCTGCACATGCTTAGTGTACACATTGTAAAGGATTGACCTATGTGCTGGTTAGTTTTGCTACCAATGGAAACAGCGTCAGCCACTTGGACTAATAAGATCTGTGCTCTCTCTGTGGTGTTGGCTCCGACACACACAGGCAGATATATATGACCATTGACTCGGGATTTACGTTACATAATGAGCTTGGACGGTTCAGCGGCAGGAAGAGATGCTGTGCGCATGATTGACGGCTTATCCCGCTGTTTTAACACCAATGTGACCCTGAGACAGACAGAAGTGAAGAGACAGAGAGTCCCCTCACAGACTGCACCGCAACATGCTCTATGTCAGGCCTGTGTTTTGGTTGGCAGCTTTATTAAAGGGTCCCAGACAACCAATCGTACGGTGTGTCTGTGATTCTTACATGTGAATTTAATCATTCACATTCACCTATGTTACAACAGGAAGTAAATGTGAGTGACTGTAGGTGGCCACAGTGCCAAAGCCAAATCAGGAAGATGCACAGAAGTGAATGAGGAACAGGTGTTAGACCCATCAGAGTGTATGTGGTTAGAAATATGAACTAAAACTGGCCTGGTTACAGACCTCTGACCACTAAGGTGGAGATAAATAGGTCCAGTGTGTCAGATTTAGGGCACATAATATGGCAGAAATTGAATATCCTAGACATAACTGTGTTTTCAGTTGTGTATCATAACATTAAAATAAAAGTTGTTATGTTTTTGCCACCTTAGAATGAACCTTTTATATCAGCGGACAGGTCCGCTTCCGCGGAGTCCGCCATGTTTCTACGGTAGCCCAGGACAGACAAACCAAACACTGATCTAGATATGACCTTTTGCTTTTTATGTGCATCCCTACATGCTTGGAAGAGGAGGGCAAGACATAGGAGAATATTCATTTGGTTGCAATCTATAACTTCACTGCTAGGTGGCACTAACTCCTACACACTGGACCTTTAATATTTAACCAAAGCATCACTGTTCACCCTCTAGTGTCACAGATCTTATTGTGACACCTGTATCTACACATACCGAACATCGTACTGCCTGTCCCACAGTCTCTCAGTGCACCAACATGCTGTTGCCAGGTTAAAATAATCCTGTTTATTCTCATCCAGCTTTAAAAGCAATTTAAGGGTTGATTTGTTAATCCAGGCTGGGGTTATCTTTAGTGAAACTGTGCTCTTATTTTGAAATAAAGGCAAAAAAAAATGACTTCTATATAACCCACGTGTTTTTCTGGTTCCCATATCTTGGTCATGCTGCAGCTAAATGTCAACAACCACTTCACTTTCAGCAGCTTTAAAGAACAACAACAACAAAAATCTGGATAGCTCAGTTATGCATGCACAAGAAGGGCCATGTATTTTTGTAATGATTTGTTATTTTGTATTAAACCATAAGTAGATTGCATGCATGCAATGACATACACGAGTCCCGTGATCATGAAACGAAGATCCTGTACTTATTTTACTGCACATTTCTATGCGTGTGCACTGCATCAATGCCACTTTACGCCCGTGTATGTCACAATGTGTGCTGTATCTTGTGGGTTAGCAATGACCGGAGATGACACGCTTCCTTGCAACAAGCACATTAGGTAGTAGGATTACAGCTGTTGTTTTGAGTGGAGGTGGGAGGAGCGGTGTGTAGTCATAACAGTAGACTTACAAACGCTGTGCGCAGACCCTGCTCACACACACACACAGAGGTCAGGCTGCTTTGAGATCCGCGGAGCGCTTGTTTTAGCTCCCCTGCACGTCCCAAAAGTTTCTCACCTCGTTCGACCTCTCAGCTCGCTTGCCCTCTACATGGACTGCGTGTTTTGGTCTCCTCCACCAGCCGTGCCGTCGACATGGATCGGGTCGGGTTATAGCCGCAGGGTCGGTCGCGTTGTCAGGTTATTCGTATGGCCGGAGCTTGCTGCAAGTGTCCAGTCTCTCTGTCCGTGTTCAAGCGCTCTCTCTCCGTGGCACCGCGGGGCTGCGGGTCCGCACCTCGATACCTCCCTCTGGGCTGGAGGCTGGGGGAGAGAGGCCTTCAGGAGGCCGCCCGACCCTCCAGCGCCCTCAGACCCGCAGGCTTTTACCGACACACCACCTTTCTCTGTCTGTCCTGCCAGGAGTCCATGAGTGAGAGTCTGCGGACCTGCTACCTGTACCTGAACCAAACCAGCCGGAGTTTTGCAGCTGTGATTCAAGCGCTGGACGGAGAGTTAAGGTGGGTGAAAGCTCCAGGTGGGGAGAGGGGTGTGTCTGCGGGAATGTTTTCCTTACTGAAGGGCAGAAATCAGGGGCGTTGGCTGGGGTACTTCCCCTTTTTTTCACTAGTACTTTACTGTGCAAAATGTGCAAAACAGAACAAGAAAGTACTGCCAGCTGTTTAAACTTCCTGCATTGCATCTGCCCCTTGGCGTTGCATTTGTGTTATTACTCCAGAAAGTAGCGCACAAGTCAGCTCCTGTGCATGCCTCCAGAAATAAAAGCTTCTGTCAGCACGCAGAATAAACGTTTTGCAACAACAGCGAATCATTTCCACCACAGGCAGCAGCCTCAATGAACCAAAATGCACAGCAGCTCAAGCCTTTTTAGGGACTCATGGAGTATTTTAGTTTGCTTAATACTGGAGAATAGAGTTGGTGCAGTGCATATCTGTGAGGATATATTTAGACACAGTAAGACTAAACACATTATACATTGAAACATGTCACTTAGGGTAATTTTGACCATGAAATAGTTCCTATAGCCCGAGGTCATCTCTTCATATAGCTTCGTTTGTCCAACCAACAGTTAAAAGTTCCCCCAAATTCAATTTACAGTGATATGAAAGAGAATAAAGAAGCAAGTCATCATGTTGGAAAAGCTGTAACTAACCAAAAATGATCAATAATTTATCAAAATCGTAGCTGAAAACATTTTGGTTGCTCCACTAATTGGCTGATTAGCTCATTAGCTGTGTCACACATTATTATAACAATAATAATAATAATAATTGTAAGGCGGCACAGTGTAGAAATAAATGCTTGTGATGCAGCCGTGCAGAAGGAGATTTAACATGTCTGTAAGTAAATGTAACATTAAACCACCAAATGACTCAAAGAGTTCAGATTCTCCCCGTAACCTGTGATGACCTGCGGCAGGAATGCAAAAGGAAAAAAGCTAATATTACAAACAGGGATGTCGGCTGCTGCTGGGGGTCTAATTTACGATCAGGTCAAAAGTCAAGTCAGCGTAGGGAGACTTTTTTAGTGTGTGTGCGTGCATGTCCCCGGTCAAAGGGAATTCTTTACATACAGACTAACCTGATCTGTGAAGATCTGTTTGAAACTTCTGCTATTTTTGTCGTCTTGGGATTCAGTGACGAGGCAGCTTTTCCGTCTGCCTTCTGTCTTTGTGATCCAGACATGCAGTTTGCATTTTCTACCTGGTGCTGCGAGCGCTGGACACGGTGGAGGATGACATGACTATCCCTCTGGACAAGAAGGTCCCCATGCTGAACGATTTCCACACCTTCCTGTACCAAGATGAGTGGTGCTTCACTGAGAGCCAAGAGAAAGACCGACAGGTCCTGGAGGATTTCCCCACGGTCAGTAGCACAGCATGGTTGTGCGTAGAAAGGCGGTTTGCAGGTTTAATCTGCTGATGTAGTCCTGTTAAAATGACAGAATATAGTTTCTATGATGGTATGCCATAGACAAGTTTAAAATGACATCTTTGTCACTCAGATTAAGGGTTGTTATAAATCATTAACTTTAATCTTAATGTGTTCCAATCCAGATATCAGTGGAATTCAGAAACCTCGCTCAGGAGTACAGAGACGTCATCTCAGACATCTGCCATCGTATGGGAGTGGGAATGGCTGAATTCTTGGAAAAGAAAGTGGGATCCATGAAGGAGTGGGACCTGGTAAGGGATAGTTACTATAAATGTTACTATATTAGGACAAAAAGCGGAAATATTAGATATATTAGGAGTATAATAAGTTTAAACAGAAATAATACCTCTTTGTCTGAATCCCGCCACCAAGTACCTTTAAATTATCGTGCCAATTACCAGATGTGAAGGTAAAATAAACAACACAAGTTAAATATACATGTTGGCTCTTACAATAGCATTAGATATATGATTATGATATATATATATGATTATATATTAATGGAGATACTATTGTTTTGTTTTAGGTGTCTTTGGCTTTGACAGAAACACGTTATTATTGACGTGTGTCTTTGTTTATGTTTTCATGTTACGCAAGTTTCTGTGAGCAAGCTAACCTTTGACTCATTGGCACGGATTGTCAATTTTGTGACAGATTCACTTCAGTGCAGCTTTGTGCTACCTTAATAATGTGTTTTCACTCATTCTGGAAGCTTAATTTTTTTATGAAGTCTTGCCACTCGACACAAAACTTCCCATAAAACTAAATTTAAAATGTGTTTTATCCTCTGTGCAGTATTGCCACTACGTAGCGGGGCTGGTCGGCATCGGCCTGTCTCAGCTGTTCTCTGCGTCCAAGCTGGAGGACCCCGAGGTGGGGAGGGACACCGAGCTAGCTAACTCCATGGGCCTGTTCCTTCAGAAGACTAACATCATCCGAGACTATCTAGAGGACACGCAAGAGGGACGTGCTTTCTGGCCACGAGAGGTAAGACGGTGGTGTGAGCTTGTTTGTTTTAGCTCTGTGTCTGACCTGAGACACAGTGTGATAGTTAAAGAAAATGCTCCTGGGTACTTTTTAGTGTTTAACCCACGCAAACTTCAATATTTACACACATTTTATCAGAAAAATATATAGATAGATATAGTGCGCTCAGAGTTTAGACGTCACAGATTGTGTCTGGGAAGGATCATTTAAAAAAAAAAAGTTTTTGTTGTCATAGTCATTGTTTACATTTGTACCATATGTGATAGTATTTTGTGTCCCGGTGCAGGCTTGGAGTCAGTTTGCGGGTCGTCTGGAGGACTTGGCCCAGCCCGAGAAGCTTGAGTCGGCTCTCTCCTGTCTCAACCTGTTGGTCACTGATGCTCTGCGGCACGTCCCGGATGTTATCGCTTACCTGTCCCGCCTGCGCAACCAGAGCGTCTTCAATTTCTGCGCCATTCCACAGGTACAAACTGATACATCACTCACTGCCATTCATGTAGTGACTCATTTGATTTGCACAGTTTAATATTCAGCTCGCGAAAACCTATGCAGAAGAACGACAAGCCTTCATTTCTCATCGTAACCCTCTCTTGACCAGGTGATGGCAATAGCTACGCTATCAAAATGCTACAACAACCCCATGGTGTTCCAGGGAGTAGTGAAGATCAGAAAGGGACAGGCTGTCACGCTCATGATGGAAGCCACCAACATGAGAGCCGTGCAGACCATCATTGCCCAGTACAGCCAAGAGGTAGGTGTGTTTATGTGTTTGCTCCCTTACTTTCCGTCGTGTTGTCGCACTTTAACACAAACAATCTCCCTCTCTGCAGATCTTACAGAAGGTCTCCCTCACTGACCCGTCACGGGACAAAACCCTGCACATCCTGACTGTAATCCAAGAGAAGTCCGCCCTGTCGCAGTCCAGCCTCCCCTCCAGGACCCACCACCTGTCGCCCATGTACCTGTCTGCTGCTATGCTGCTTGCCGCCCTCAGCTGGCAGTACCTCAGCACCACTGCAGCACAGGCACAAGGCACCGGCGACATGCAGGGACAGTAACCCCTTTTACCTCCACCTTTCCTGGTTTCGCACAGACTCAGAAAGCTCCTTTGCCCGCTCTGGACGTCTGGTTCTCCTCTGACTGGAGGAATCTGAAGCACTACTTCCCACTTTGCTCACTCTTTATTCTGGCTGTTACAGGACCATGGACATATTTAGACTATGGAGGGGTTCTGACAGCAGGCTGGTCTTATTAGGTTGTTTGATAATGATTTAAAGTAGCCCATCATGCATCTGGATAAATAATTTACACACAGTGTTGTGTGGTTGTATTCACCAGCATAAACGGCACATTGATGGCACCACAATTCAGGGCGTTTTTGTTGATTGTGTGGGTTGTTTTAGATTTGTTTTAAACATTTTGACCCTTTTTGAATTGAGTAGAACTTTTCAGAATATTTGAATATTTCAAGACATAAATCAGTAGTTAAGTTTTCTCCATTAAGTGTGCTGAAATCATGAAATGCACAGTACATGACACTGGCCATTGTAGGATTTTGTGGGGTCACCAAGCTTCATTCAGATTTGTCTCAAATTGATGTCGTTATTCTTGTTAGCTAGCTTAATATTCCATTTGTTGTGTTTCTACTGGAGAAACACTCAATTTTCACTGAACTGTTACACCGGTAGTTACACTGTATGCCAGCATCAACTCATAGTACAGTTAATTTTCAACACTTTTATGTTTGTGTCCCTGTTTCAACTCTGTGTCCTTTGAAATAGAAAAACAGTGCAATTCTGGGGTACGTTTGACGTGGACTCTTTTAAATGAATAAGAATGAATAAACAAATGTAATTTCTGATACATTTGATATCTGACAGAAATGCATATTGAGACTGCTAGCTAAAGTGTCCTTAACGCAGCTTTGGTGAGTAGAAAGAGTAGCACAGAGTAACTTTGTACAGAACCAAAGGAGAGCTACAAACATTGCTATGTAATGTGAAAGTTTGATTTGTATATATTTGAACAAATAAAGAAGTGAAATAATCTGAAGAGTCTGTGGCCTGTTTGGTCTTTTCCTTCACAGCCTGTTCAAGGTTCATATATTGTACTGCACGTTGTGTTTTTGTTAGTTATATTCCTGTCTGTATATGTGTGTACATGGGGATATCTTAGTTATTACGCAAAATAATGAAAAGGGAAGATTTTAATGAAGTTACGTTGCATGTTTTATCTTTATTGCCAGGTCATAATTTTAAGATCAACCTTTGGAAAGACGTTTTGTTGGTCACATGAGATGAGTACTGGCGATGCATTCATTACACAGACATGTGATCACATAACTTTAAACAGGACTGTAAGAAGTGAGAATATTGTTCAGTCAGAGGGTAGAACTGCTCAGAAGAAAGATCCATCAAAACTGCAGCACAGGTAAAAGTTAAATTCTTTTATTGTTTCATGATGTCTAGAGATACCAGATTTTATTTTATTTTCTAATTACAACTGTATTTTTAATGCATGATGTCAGTCGTTATAAATTTCAAATGTGAGGCAAAATTATTTCAACATTTTGAGAGGAAACAACAAGACGCTGCACACATGCTACAGCGTGATTATAGTAAAGATATTCAGAGATAAATGATACTTTCATCAACACAGTAACCTCTCTTTTGAGTAATAATGGCTATATTGCAGTCAAGGAGATTGTGTTGAAGTCATCTGTTTCGCAGGATGCCTCCACTGGCCCTTCTTTGCGTCCTTGTGACAGTCTCTGTCACCTGGGCTCGGCCTCACGTCCCTCTGCTCTCATCAGAGATGATCAACCTTATTAACAAGGCCAACACAACCTGGACGGTGAGTCCATCTTCATCGTAGGATTTATAGTTTTATTTCCAGCAATTCTGTTCCTGTAATAACTTATTTCAACTCCATGTCTTTTGTTCCAGGCCGGGCAGAACTTCCATAACACTGATATCAGCTATGTGAAGCGACTGTGTGGGACTATACTGAACGGACCCAAGCTGCCAGAGGTGTAAGTTTAAACAGTTTTAAACTATATAATATTGTATAATGTTGGTATTAACTCAATAAAACTACACCGATAAAGAAATCATAACATTTCAAACCATAAAAAAGTTCTGTGCAATAATGTGAAAATAAAACATTTTCAATACAGAATTTTGTCAGGTATTTTTACTGTGTGGTAGTAAGATCTGAATACCTCCTTCACCACTATATATGAGGGTGTGTGGGCATGTTTATGTGTGTGTGTGTGTGGCAGGTGACAGTCAGCAGGTTCGTCTTATCTGCAGTGCTCAGTGACTGTCCTCTCTTGTTCAGGGTTCACAACACTGAAGGCATAAAGCTTCCAGACAGCTTCGACCCACGCAAGCAGTGGCCCAACTGTGACACAATCCAACAGATCAGAGACCAGGGCTCCTGTGGATCCTGCTGGGTGAGCTAGTCCAACAAAAGGGGCAAAGCAAAGTAGAGGGAGAGTCAGCACTCTTTCCTCGATTAGTGAAAGCTGTAACGGTTCTTAAAGGTGCTCAGTTGAGGTCAATTTTATTCTCAAACCAGTGCTCCCTTTTTTAATTTCCCGCAGGCCTTTGGTGCAGTTGAGGCAATATCCGACAGGCTGTGTATCCACAGTGGTGGTAAGGTCTCTCTGCAGATCTCTGCTGAAGATCTGCTGTCCTGCTGTGATGAATGCGGCATGGGGTTAGTATCTATGCAACGGAATAAAGTGTACTGCAGGTCTTTTAAGAGGACACTGAACAACACCTGTGACACCGTGTTTTTATTTATTTTCCTGTGGATGCAGCTGTTTTGGTGGGTTTCCCTCAGCTGCTTGGGATTTCTGGGTAAAGAAAGGGCTTGTGACAGGAGGCCTGTATGGCTCCAAAGTTGGTAAGTGTGAGCTAAAGTGGGTTTACACGACCGTCGTATTGAACATCTGAACTGAAACTGACGGTGTGTTTGACAGGCTGCCAACCCTACAGCATCGCTCCATGTGAGCATCATGTGAATGGAACCCGTCCTCCCTGTCAGGGTGAACAGGACACTCCTGAGTGCAAGCAGACGTGCAGTGATGGATACTCGCCATCCTATCCGAAGGACAAACACTTTGGTACAGACCTCTAAAATGATCTATTTCCCTCCCTCCTCCTTTTGTCATGCCTCAGCTTGTTTCCACCTTTGATATTACTGTTTTCTGTGTCTCCCTCTGCAGGTAAAACCGCGTACAGCGTCCCATCCAAACAGGAGCAGATCATGACCGAGCTGTACAAGAACGGACCAGTGGAGGCAGCATTCTCTGTATATGCAGATTTTCTGCTGTACAAGACGGGTAAGGCTGTTTTGACTCAGATGCCACGATAAATACAACTCTCAAACTGTTTATTAAGCCAATTAAATGCGTTGCCTTATGATGCATTTTAAATAACTTGCTGCTCCACTGTAGGTGTGTACCAGCATGTGACAGGGGATATGCTGGGCGGTCATGCCATCAAGATCCTCGGCTGGGGAGAGGAGAATGGGACGCCCTACTGGCTGGCTGCAAACTCCTGGAACAGTGACTGGGGAGATAAAGGTATGGGACTTAGGAGAGTGTCATGTTTCTTGGTCACAAGTGCAGAACAGACTAATGTCAATAATACAGTAAAGTTTTGGCTTTAAATCATGTTTTTTTTTTTCATGTCTTCTCATTTCAGGTTACTTCAAGATCAAGCGTGGAAATGATGAGTGTGGTATTGAGTCAGAGGTGGTCGCAGGAATCCCTCTCAACTAGATAAAATGAATCCTGGCTACAAGCAGCCGTCAAATTAAGTAAATCAAGAAAGATTAAAATAAAGATTTAAGATTCTGATTTCATTTAACCGACAGGGAATTCATTGCATGACACGGCGAAACAACTTTTGTGCTTTCGTTGTTATTGTTCTAAATAAATCATTTTGCTTATTTCCTTGATTACCTTTTCCCAATATTTTTACAGCTTCACAAGGAAGATTAAAGATACACAATAAGAGCAAGTGTGTGTGTGTAAAGAACATTTACCAAGTTATACTAATTAATACTTTATATAGTTTTACACTGCATTTTGGGGCAAATATTGTACTTTTTACTTCAATGCTTTAGCTTGAGTTACTAGTCTCAAGTCTACTAGTGAATCAACTAATAAATGATGCTATATTATTATAGAGTGAGTGACCCAGACCTATATACAGTTATTAAAAAATAAGCCCCACATTTACCAGCTGCAACATTAATGTAATGTACAGATTATGAATGCAAACTTTTACTTATGTGTTTTTACACTGCAGTGTTGCTACTTTTAGTCATTAGCAAAAGGTCTGAATACTTCTTCCACCACCAGCTTCAACATGTCTGATGTGGCCAGAGGCAGCACTTACATGTCCATGCAACCATCTGGACTGCCATAAACACTAAAGAAGGAGAGTAAAATGAATCCTATGCAAACGTAGAGTTGGAAAAACCTGTTAAGGGGCTCTAAGGCAAAAATGAGCTGAGCACGTATTTCACATATGGTACTCCAAATGACTAGAAACCAACCAGTATTCTTAAACTGGAATACTACCCTGCACTGTGTTGTAAGTCAGTTAGTACTACTTTAAACAAATGCACATTGTACACACAATAAATGCACCATGTAGACAGGTACACACACATCATTTGCATTTACCCGTATCATTTACAGTTTCCTTTCAGGTTAAACCTACATTTCCATCTTTGATGATATCCACACAAGGTTCCGAGAGACATAATCTTTCTGCATGCCCAGAACAATGTAAGCTCCATTATCCACATCCTCAATGATGGCACATTCATTCTCATTCAACACAGAGCAATAGCCCTCCTGGCTTACAGAGGTCCAAAGTCCAAAAGGTCAGTCTGTTTTGATGTCTGTTTAAAGTCCATGGGATATATTCCAACCACACAGAGTTTAGCACTGAAGGGGACTTTATTTTATGACAGTGTTCCAGAGGTTTTAGATCTTTATGTATTCCATAGACAGTGAAATAAGGTACTATTCTCATTAGGTTTTATTAGTTTTATTAATGCATACCACCCTCTGCACAACATGTTCACCAGGCAGAGTGTGTTCATCGGTAGTCTTCTGTCTCAATCCTGCTCCACAAACAGACTCAGGAACTCTTCATCCCCTTGGACAGACTGTGCAACACCTCTCAGTTATGACAGTGTGGACACAAAGAACAATAGACAAATGGACAATGTTATGCTCTGTTGCACCAATTCCTGGACTTTCTGTTGTCATTCTTGAGCTTGTTTGCACTCCTCTGCTAAATGTTGTGACTGTCATTCATTGTTTGTTTAAGCTTGTTTAATTTCTTAGCACAAGTTTAATTTAAATTCAGAATTATCGTTTGTAGAAACCATATTTATTCCACCACCTGCACCATTGCACTTTGGTGCAATCATCGGCCATTTACCCAGTTTACAAATGTCCATATATATCTATATTTATGCAAATATATACAGATTTTAAATATTTATATAGTTATTTTTTATGTCTATGTTTTATGTTTCATGTTTTTTTCATGTTTTGTTTCTGTTGTTCTGTTTTTGCGTCTAGCTGTCATGTCCAACTGTACTTATGTCTATACCTGTATGTACAATTGAGAGCACAGTGAACCGGATCTTGTAGGTTTATTTTAATGCATGTACTGTGTCTCATGCTGTAATCACATTACTCAAAGGAGCGGTACACACAACACAAGATGGCGGTAATGCGCCTAACAGCCTGCAGTACATCGGCAACACGAAGAAGGACAACGCATGCGCACCACGCTCCTCGGTGTCTGACATCCAGGAAGCCGCCTGCGGACCAGAAACGCCGCTGACAGAGAGCCTGCGGGCGGCATACCGGCTTTTAGCACCACCGGTCAGAGCAAATAGGACGCGTCGACGTGTCGCAGTAGAGGAGTGGCTGTAAAACATCTTTAACAGTAACTGGTGGCGATGAAGGCAGGTTGTCGGACGAAACTACCTCTGTTTGTCAGTTGTCTGTCCCGTTGTGTCGGTTAACGAGTCATTTACTGTACATTACCATCCGCTGCGAGGCTACCTCTCACTGCTGTAGTGTAGATATATATCACCACCATGATTTTATCACATGTGGAGATATGGACAGGATACTGGGAGTATGTTTCCAGACCTTACACGGTGCTCATCTGCTCCGTCGGGGCCGCTTTGTGCTATCTGTGGGGCCGGAAGTGTCAGGTCAGTCACGGCGGTCAGAGACCGGTAATCATGGCTGCATCATGTCGACGTCTCGTCCTGTGTGCTATTTTTGTCTTTTTAAAACATATTTTTCTACATTTTTCTTTTTATCCATGTTCTGTTTATTTTAGATTGTATTTTATAACACATTTTATTTTATTATGTGTTGCTTTTTGTCTTATTCGTTTTTTTTTTTTTGTCTGCTTTATTTTATTGTGTTTTTCAATTTTCCGACTTTTTCCTCGATCTTGCAGCACAAACCTGCTTTATTTTACACACCTGCGAAATCCTGCTATGAAGTCTAAAATTTGTAATAATATTTAATAACACTTTATTTGGATGGTCCACCTACAGATATATAACTATCATATTAAGCATCCTTTTGTTTATTTTTATTTATCCAGAAAGTTGCCTTTGAGATCTCACCTGCCAGGGAGCGCTGGTCCCACCTCTGTTTGTTTGGTTAGGACAATGAGAAACATTTTCTCTGTTGATTTAGTGTTATAGCTCCTGGAGTAATATGTTGGTAAACTAGATATATACTGCGGTCAATAACAGCTGTATGAAGCTGTAACTGTCAGCAGTGTGGCCAAATGTAACTTAGGAGGCAGTTTGGCCTCGTAATTAATTTGACATGCAGTTAACAGAGAAGTCATGATCTGCTTTAATGGAAACTTTGCTCCTGGTGTTCTTCACCATTGCTTTGGATGACAGAAATAACTGTATTGGTATGTAAGCAAACAAACTGTATAGTGTTACATTTGAAAAAGGAATTTGGTGTTAGGAGGGGCAAGATGGACACACTTTCACTTTTTCTTTCATTTTTGCTTTCAGTCAAATAGAAATAGAAGATATGTGTTTGTAAGGAAAAAAAATACAACATGGGACTTAAGACTTGTAATATTCTTATTATTTATACCATACATAATCATAATTATAGCCATATAGCATCAAACATGAGTTTAAGAGTACAGTTTGAGGAAGAACACATTGTACACCTGTAGGTCTCACTACACTGAAAACCACATCATTACATAAACAAATGTTTGAATTAGAATACACAAAAAAACAACAAAACAATGTGTACAATTATATACAATATGTACACCCATACAATCTGCTGATTTTCATTTACTTTTTCATTTCACTGTTTTTTTCCTGTTGCCTTGTGATACCATAACATACCATAACAAAACATACGGTATGAAAGTGTGCAGAGTCATTGCTAATATATTCTTATATTATATGGTTTGTGTTTTTTCAAGTCGTGGCTGTTTTGTAGAACGCTGCTACAGGCACACACACGCCCTGCTTTTGAAGCTTCATACCTCTTATACCGCTTCCTCACCTATCTTGTTTTTCAGGCATTCTTGCCAGTCGGTCGGTGTAAAAGGTCACTGTGGTTTCACATCATGTCATTTTGTCTCCTTTCAGCCACCGACCGTCGTTTCTAGCAAGACTTTTGGTGCATTCCTCAAAAAGCACTGCCCTGTGGTGACAGAGGTCTTCACTCCTACTCCATGGTGCTGGGGAGGTCGAATTCAAACGCTCGTGTTTGCCTTCCTGAAGTCCAAACCTCCCGTCAATTATCGCAAGTAGGACAAATCTCCAGCATCAGTGCATTTGTTCTGTTATCTTGCTTTTCTTGGCTGACACAGTCATCTTTTTATCTCACGACAGTAACTGTATGTTTCTTCTGAGGACGTCTACAGGATCGTCCTTTTGTGTTGCTAATGTTCTAGTAATCCTCTCTTCATCCCTCAGTGAGCTGATCCGTACGGATGACGGTGGTCAGCTCTCTCTGGACTGGGTGGACAACCACGACAGCGCGACCTACCCAGAATCCTCTACCCGCCCAACAGTACTGATCCTTCCAGGCCTGACAGGGAACAGCAAGCAGTCCTATGTGCGGCATGCCATTCACCAGGCCAGCCGTCGGGGCTACAGGTCAGTAGAGGCCCTCACCTGTCCCATGTTTCCCCTGTAATGGTACAGTGACAACCCCCGCTAGGTCAAACATTTATTTTTTGGCATGCCAAAAGCTGGCTCAGTGAATGATGATCACAAGAAATCACTAACAAAGGATAAGACCACAATTGAAGTGAACTAGATCATTTTAATCTGTGTGAACTGAACTTTGAGCGAGCTCTTGTGAAGGGGGAACTTGCACAACACCGGTTTGAACTGTGCTCATGATTCTCCACCACGAGCAGGAGTTAGAGTTTAAATATACACAAATCTTTGCTAAGGGAAAAAAATATCTCTGGAACGGACTACAGAGAATGCTTGTTGGGGTTCTGCATGAAGATTTCAATAAATGGGCCTTCTGTGACAAAATCTCCCTTTTGTGATGTCATGGTGAAATGTTTCTCCGAGCCAAGGAGGATAAAGTGCAGCGATGAATCACTAACACTGTATTCATGATGTGCTAACGTTTTGCAAAGGTCATAGAGGAGATTACACAGCTTATTTTTATCCAATCCTCTCCTTGTGATCACTTTGGAAGTATTGCTAAGGAACAAGCACAAAAAGGTTTCAAGGACCTTGAAAGCCTTACCCTTTTACTTAGTTTTAACCCATGCCTGTTCTAATGTGTTGATAAGTACATTTTGCACTTCTGCCGATGGAAATTTTGTACTTTTTGTTGTTGTAAGTCTTGAATATACTATGTGAGCAAAAATTTTGAACGCCTCTTGGTGCTGCTGTACTTGTTTTCATTGACGTTTTCTTTTCTAGATGTGTGGTTTTCAACAACAGAGGGGTCGCAGGGGAAGAGCTGTTGGTGAGTACAGTGATTACATTGTATTAGATTTCTTTAGCTAACACCTTTTATCCAAAGAAACTCAAAATAAGTGTTTTCAACTGTGTAGACACAACCCCAAAAATAGCAAGACTCATTCAAGCACATCAGCTTTATCAAATAACCCAATACATTTCGTTCATGTCACATTTGATTCTGAAATTTCTTTTCCTCCTCTATTATTTTAACAGTCTCTGTTTGTCAAATAGCTTCTAATCTTAGCGTGTACACAGATATATCCCTGTCTGTCAATCTGCAGGGAGCTCTATTTTCAGCAGTCTTGGGTGATTACAGTAATGCCTCATCATGAGCTAAAGCTGTCCTGACTTTATAAAGCATGAAAAACAAATCGGCCGTCTTCGCGTTTTTTGGGATCGTATTTGATTTGATCAGTGTTGGACGTTTCTGATTAAAGCTCATTGGGAGCACTTACAGTATGAGGTTAAAAATAATATACAGTGCATCACACTGTGTTTCATCACACTGTGCAAATAAATACAAATCGGGCAAACAATGCCACTTTGGGATGTCTGCTACAGCTGCTGTTTCCCAAAAATATAAAAGTCAGTTAAAGATAGAACTGGATTTACTTTATTTTATTGTCAATAAATCCTGTGAAAAAAAGATCATACTGTTGTAAATGCTCATTAAGCTCTTGGTGTTTATCAGTCTGTTGCTATTCCCCAAGAAACAGAGGCTAAATAAAGACTATTTACTCGAGTTTGAATAAGGCTTGTTAACTTTTCAAGATTTACATCTTCAGTAGGAGCAAATGGGCCTTTAGACAGGAGGGCTGGATTTGAGAGACCAACTCGTATTCCACCTATTTTTGTTATAAGAATAAAATTAAATAAAGACTTACAGCAGGTGTATATCAATTCAAACACAAAATCTGGCACTTGAACGCTGCATGTAATGCTCCTCTCCTGTCCCTCTGCTCGCTTCAGACCCCTGTCACCTACTGCGCAGCCAGTACCACAGATCTTGAGCATGTGGTGAGCTATGTCAAAGGACTTTACCCTCATGCCCCTGTGCTTGGTGCTGGTGTATCCTTTGGAGGGTGAGTTGGTGCACGGTGTAACAGCTTGCACTTCTCCTTTTCTTTTTTTTTTATGGTAAAATGTATACTGGCATTGTTTCTGTCTTCCCTGTAGTTGCTACCTTTTTGTCAAATTCATCTTGTCCTTGTTTTGTGCTTCTTGTTTCACCCTGTGCAGCATGCTATTGCTGAACTACCTGGCCCGTAAGCGCACAGAGTCGGGGTTGGTGGCGGGTATCACCATCTCTGTCCCCTGGGACACGATGAAGTCTGCTGCCTCGATGGAAGAACCACTCAACTGGCTGCTCTTCAACAAATTCCTCACGAGAGGCCTGTGTAGTGCTGTCACCAGGTCGGATAAGTTGCAATTGAATTCATTCCTGATTATAGTTTAACAGTTTGTGGTTGTTGACTCTGTTTCTGTCTGTTCCTCACAGGCACAGGAAGGTTCTGGAAAAAGTGGTGGACGTTGACTATGTCTTGAAGGTAAGGCTTGTTCTTTACATTTACTTTTCTGTCATAGTTTCCCATCATCTGTTTTTTTTAAATGTGAAATTGCCTGTTCTCTTCATTTCTTTCATCCTTCTCTCGTAGTCACAGACAATCCGCGAGTTTGATGAACGCTTCACCTCTTTGCTGTTTGGTTATAAAACTTGTACGGACTATTACAACGACGCCAGTCCATACAAAAGACTCCCTAGTACAACGGTGCCCATCTTGTGTCTCAACGCTGCTGATGACCCCTTCTCTCCCCAGTATGGTGAGTAGACAACAGGAGGAAAGATTTTGATGTAACCATTTATTAGTAGAATTTCATGATTGGATGCATGTTTCCTGCAGAATATTATTTTTATTTTTTCTTCGAATGGTGCTGGTCATCAGAGAATCCCTATGCTACACAGGTGGTTTCTTTTGTGTAACTGCTTGGGTGGACACAGACCTCCCTCCTCATTTGTCAGAAATTTCACTCAAACATCAAACTTTTAGAAATGTTCAAAACATTTTCACAGATTTTCGCTTTCAGCTAGAAACTTCATCAAGACTTTTAAATGTTTTTCATCTTTCATGCATTTTGGGAATAATTCAACTTTCAAATCACATTAATATTCAACATTCTTTGAAGCATAGTTGATGTGGAGAATTTTATTCATTAATGGTCAGTTCAGACGGTGGGGAGAACGTGCACAGGAGCCGCGTCCCTGTGGCCATATTCAATGCATCTACACTATAAAGTTTATTAGAGTACAAACAAGGAATCTGTTATCTGACTCTGTAGAGGTTTCTGCATTATGTATCTGTCTGCGAGTGAGACAGCCCTGTCCCCTGACCTCGGTTACCATAGTCACGATCAGAATGGCGCCTCCTTTCCTGAACACAAACATACATACAGCCGCTCTTGTATCTCAAGGAGAGAAGACGGTGTCTCTCAAGATTTAACACTGTCCCTCCTCAGTGATCTCAAGAGAGATGCTTGACCCTCTGTAACCTCCATACTAGTTACATTGAAAGTAAATTAGAAAACACTTCAAACCCACTCATCTTCCACCTCTTGACACTCATTTTTACGCACACAAAGAAACTCCATTCAAACTTTAAAACATCTGTGACAGTTGGGAGCTTCTCACATTAATTCAACTTTTTTCATATCATTTATACGTTTTACACAATCCTAGATTTAAAATTCATGCAGATTCATTTTAAGCCCTTCTCAAATGTTTACTTACAAAATGAGTGTGTTTGGTGTGGATTGTTCAGAGCTGGGGGGGGTGACATTGGATGCAAATGTCACGTTGAAAAGTCAGTCTTAGTCTTTTAGTTTAAATTGTGTATTATCTTGTGTGTTTTATGATGATTGTTTTTAGAAATTCTGCACTCTAGGATACTCCACTATCATAAACTCCCATTGTTTACAAGCACAAGTCAATATCATCTTCACCCCCACCTTGGATATATAAGTACAGCAGTCAGCTGTCAGTAGTGTAGACAGTATGGAATATGGAAAGAGGATGGAGCACAGAGTGCAGCAACAGTAGAAGTACTATTTCACCTTTCACACATCCTGTACTCTGTCATTCTCCATCTCTGCTGCAGCTGTAGAAGCCTAGCTAAGCTAATGTTAAACTAGTAGCAGAAGTTGCTCAGAGCATACATCTTGGCTGGCTGTGAAGGTGGAAGCTTTGGCTAGTAACAAAGACGCTTCAGGTTACCTGAGTGAAACACGAGCCGTGGTCAGTCGGTATAGGCGTCAGAACGAACTACAGTTCTATGAATAATGGGTGACTGGCAGATGTTATATCTACACATTAACGAAGCAGGTTCAAGATGGAAAGTGGTGTAAAGTTGCTCTTTGATGTTTTTCTGAAGCGTTGTAATTAATATTTAAGTACAAACAATGTTTTTGATGATTTTTCTAATGTACCTCACACACAGCATTCCCAGTGAGCATCGTCCAGGACCTGCCCAACGTTGCTCTCGTGATGACGGCCCATGGTGGACACATGGCCTTCCTGCAGGGTATGTTTCCCCGCGGTGAGGGCTTCATGGACCGTCTGGTCGGCCAGTATGTCCAAGCCGTCTTTGAACACCAGAGGGACATCAACAAAGCTTGTGGCGTCAAGGAGGACTAGACAAGCTGATCGTCCTCTGCGAATAACATGAAGTCCCTGGCATCACAACAACAATTTAAAAAAAAATTAATCGGTTAGCTTTGCATGTCATTATCTCACCACAGACATGCTGGGTTTGCGCCGAGAATGTCCAACAGTATTGTACAATCACATAACCTTGCTGCAACTGAGCTAATCTACCTCTGAGGTACGTCTCAGGTTCTCGTTCTGACTTTTTTTCTCCCACACGCCGTCCTAACTTCATATAGAGCACTGTTGAAATAGTCCCAATTAGGAAACAGTGCTTAGATTTTAGGTAGTATTTTAAATTGTTAACTAAATAGAAATGATTGAATATGAAAATTAGAACAGTAATATTACTGTATTGATATTGTTTTCCCCCTTATTCTGGTTTGGTTTTGCAAGACTTGTTTTCTTTGAAGTATGTTATACTGCTTAGGATTGTAAATTCAAGCTTTCCAGGCCCAATTCCCTCAAATTCAAGGACCCAAGACGGCTTAGTTTGAGACACGGATCAATTACTGTTACAACACTGAGAACTAGCAACAGTGAGACAGTGAAACAATGATGCAACTGCAGGAGATACACATGCAGGCTGAAGAATGTAGCCTATTTACTAATATTAAGCAAAAATCAAAAAAAAAAAATCTATTCTTGCACCATGTATGTAACGAATGATTCTGCCTCAAGCTGAAAAACACCGACACATCAGTGATAAACATATCCGCCATGAAGAAAAGGCTTTGCTAGATAGCTTTATCATCTGACTTTCTTATTTCAAAACAAAAAAAAAAATCTGTCGAATTAAAAAGTATTGTAGCTTGTGTATGCTTTTGCAGTATGCTTGTTTGCAGTGTAAATTATGCATTAGAGGTAAATGAGCTGACACTGTCTAAAGACCAGAAGATCACAATGTTACTTGAAGTATTTGTACCTGCTGTAAATAATTCAATAACGAGCGGCTCTGTTATGTTATGTGTGTTGTATAATCTGCCTTTTGTTTGTCATTGAAACTTGTTATTGTTTCTGGGATGGGATGGATAAAATGTCCATCGTGTCTCTTTTTTGACCACTTTCAGTCCACATAGTAATTATTTAGTGTGTACTTTGATAGGGGAACATTTGTCTTGAAGTTAATTACTTTCTACAATGACTAAATGCCAGTTGAGGGTTTGCTGAAGGTTTTATTCTGTGTAACACCAATAGTGCACTGATGACACACATTCACTATTTTATTTCGCCAGTGCCAAGGTATTATTAGTCCACGATTTGTGTAATTTATTTGACTTGACTCCGAGTGGGTAATGTTTTCAGCTGTGATTCAAGAACACAAACGTATTAGAGCAGAAAATTTCGCTGATTGTCGTCACATTCAATTTATTTGCACGTCAGCTCTTTTTTTTCTACTCTCTGTCTCCGACTTGCCTTTAATTCCTGTTTATTTTTCAACGGACCCATTTCTTTTCACGTGTACTCCTGTATGAGGTGTAACGCACAACTTTGCACAGTATGAACTATCTGTTTGGTTTTTTGGTTGTTGAATTACTCTTTCATTAAAGACTGACAATAATACAACGTTTTGTTTCAGTTGGTGATTTTTACATCATGAATGAGATAAAACTCTGTTACTGTTAGCAGCAACAAACACACACATCCAGTCTGTCTTTTTTATTAATATATACACAGAACAAGCACTTCAATAGGTGCAATCAAATTGGATCCAATAAAACTCCACATGCCATAAATTCTACTTTTATGAAGCTTATGATTCAATTTTTGTTGACACTGTCAGAGTTATTAATTAAACTATTATGTTTACTACTTTACTACTTGTAGTTTGCAGTAGTGTATTATATTGAGAGGTGGTTCTAATATTATACATGAGTTTATTTATGGCAGAGTTGTTGTGTTGGTTCACACTGGACTGTACAAATGCACCCAATGAAGTGTCCGGTGGTTGTTTTAACCACGTTGGTTCTAATGGAAAAATAAAAGTCATAACACGCACTACCTGTCAGTCCTTTTCAGATCCACAGCTGAAGTCTGAGCCGTTTTATCTCTGCGTGGTGGGGTCATTAATGTCGTTGATTAACCAGAGTATCAATAATTAACTGCGAACAATAAAGGCCCACGCCCTCTGTCACAATGGTAACCCTTCAGCCTCATTTAGATTCATTCAGTGACGCTGCAGCCTGGAAAACATCCACTGGCATGTGGAAAAATAGAAACCTAATGAAGTAGACGCTTTCTAACTCCGGCAGATGTAATCTACGATTTGTCCTTGTTGCCCTCAGCTTTGATAACTCCCCTCGACCCCGGCTGTCATGCGTTACACGAGTGTGACTCGCAAAAAGCACTCAGCGTGATCATATTATAAAGAGCCTGCCTTTGAGAAACTGGATCTTTTTCAAAAATATCAAGGTGGAAGAAGTAATATCTAAAATTAATATTTGCTTTTCTTGTTCTCATATCACTTCCCCTTCCTATCATCCTTTGCACTGACTTTGTCACTGTTTGCTTATGCCTCCACATAAATTTTCTCTGGTGTCTGTCTACTACAGTCAGCAGGAAATAATAAATCACTGTGAAATGTCACAGAAATCTCAAAACAGTATTGCAGTTATGTTTTATAGTTAAAAAAAACAACACTATGCACGTTAATTTTAAGCAATGGCATACCACCAAGAAAAATCAGTGTATTTTAGCAGCCCGGCATGATTTTTACACCCCAACTTCAGCTTTCTCTCCAGTCCATCCTCCCCCTCCTCTTTCCTCCTGCCTGTATTCCTCTACCTGGTGTGATGGGAGGGGCCTTAGGTTATCGTTAATGATTCAACACCAGAGCTGCTGAGATTGACAGATAGAGAAAGAGGAGGAAAGATTGAGAGTGAGAGATAGCCGGAGAGTAAGTAAAAATAGTAAAAGCCGTGGAGCAGACATGGCAGTGTAAGCTGAGAAAGTGGGCAGCGGTAGGAGAAGAAAAAGAAGAAGAAGAGGAAGTAATGCCAGAGAGGTTGCAGACTGTATGTTTGTATCTGCTCAGGTGTGTCCAGTCTGCAGACAGTCTGGAGGTCAAGAAGAAATTGAACACACAGTGAATACTTCTCTACAACTGAAGGGTGGATTTTGTGAGCAGCTCACAGTGATTATTTGGCTCCTATGATCCATGCGGCCTTTGTAAGCTGGACGGATATTCATCGTCTCTCCTGATCCACACACACACACAGCCTGCAGGTGAGTGTCTACATATTATGTATCATTGTGTGTAAGGATCCTAAAGACAAAGTGTGTGCTCTGGATGTTATATGTCATCACGTGGCTCAAGGTGTTTAAAGTACAGATTCTTCGCTTTACAGGCTATTGTCATTGCAATTCCATGAAGTAAAAAGTTGATGATCATGTGACAGAAAACCTGAATATCTAGTGAAAAACTGCTGCAACACACCACCAGGCTAGACACATGTTCTCTCCAGGTTTCTATTTCAGAGCATCTTATGAGAATTCAGCTGTAGTTACACTTGGTCATGAATTAGTAATGAGGCTGTATGGAGTGTACAGTTTGCTGCCTGTATTAGTATAATGGTAATCAGCCCAGCATCATGTTCCTGCAGACAGATATTCCCCTTTTTGTTCAGTTGTCTCTGCTAATTTTGCATTTTCCTGTCGTCTCCCTGGAAGACTCGCTGCGTATGTGAACGTTGCTGGCTGACGGTTGTTAAAAAAATATGCATCAGACTTAATAGACTTTAAGAGTTATGGCTGTCCAATGTTATCTCTGTCTTTTGTAGACATTTACGTCACAAATCATTGTTGCCGGCCTGAAACCATAGAGTTAAGCTAACAATGGGTTTGTCTCATTAAATGTTAACCAGCAGTCACTGAAGTTCCTAGAAAGCTTACAAATTGTGTTTGTGCACAGCTCTGTTGTGTGTGTGACAGGTTAATAAGAAACCTCGAGGCAAATTTGACCTCCTTGTATCATGCAACATGCAGTGACATAGTTTTTTTTTCCACTATTATGTTTGGTGTAAATTGTCTTCATGTCTCCCTGCAAACACAGGCCTCTTAACTCTGGAGCACTGCAGCTGCACTGTGTTGTGTTCTCGACTGGTTAGCACATTTTTGCCACCTTTGATACTGAATCCTTTGCGCGCACAGGATCCATTTTATATTCCCACTGTCACAGTTTGTTGCTCATTGACTTTATGATTCACTTTAACATCACGTCTAACCTCAGAGGTGTTCAATGTTCAGGGTGAGGCCGCGGTAACTGGGGTCATGTGATGAGCGCAGGGATCATTGGCAAACAGCTTGTCCACCTCAGGCTTTACTTGAGCATGTGTGTGTGTGTGTTTAAGATATTGGTCGAGTAACCAGCAGCGTTGTGTCTGTAATGATTGTAATGTTTGGTCTGTCAATGGAGGCATAAACTTCTTTCCATTAACAGCAACATGAAAATGGCAGAGAAACCTTGTTATCAGGGCCTTTGTACAGAGCTCTTCTGGTGTGCAGTTAACGTATATCACACAGCGGTGCTAATGAACCTGTTGCAATTCATTTGCTGTAATTAATTTGTTAGCATGTAAACACACATTTCTTGCTAGACCGGCTCCACCTGAAACACTAATTTATACAGCAGAGGTTGCTAATGTCACACATTATAAAAGCACACAAGGAAAGAGAATAAAGTCTGAAATAACGGCGCTAATAATGTTAGTGTTTTGAACTATTATGTGCCATCATCAGCCGGGGGGTACAGTCGTAGATCTTTAGCAAAAGCTGGTGGGGTGTGACAGTATTGGGAAAGCACCCTGATGACTGTCCATCATTAGTCTGCATTATTCAGCAGGTTTCTTGCTGTGTGCAGGCAGCGGCGTAGACTTCAGTGCCTTGTGAAAAAGGCACCAGAGCATAGTTACATGCAGTTGAAATGTGATATCTGGGGCTTTGTGTGTTTAGTACTGTATTGTATGTTCAAATGCATCATTTAAAGTTGTAGCTGCAGTTTATTGATGTATCTTTACATCACCCCCCCCCCCCCCCCCCCCCTAGTTATGGAGAAGCAAGTAGAAGAGCTGAAACAGCAGCTAGAAAAGCAATGTCTGATCAACCAGGAGCTGCAGAGGCAAAACAAAGACCTGGGTGAGTGCAACCACCATAAATACATCACATTAAAGAGCATCTTGAATTTTGACCATGCCCAACATCACAGCTGGATTATGACCACATCCAGCTGTGATATACAGTGCAATGTCACATCTCTGTTGCACAAATAAAGAATAAAGAACATAATTTCACAACTAATTAGGAGGACAATTAAATCTGACCAAAAATGAAGCAACATTTTCATATATTTCACCACTGGACGCTGTTTATTTTTTTTCTGTAATTCCTACATTAGCATCATGACAAATGAAAAAAATCAGCGGGAATTTACAACAAGAAAAGTGCAAAATTTTGGCTGACTTCAGCTTATCCCACATATATTGTATCATATATACTGGCTGATTAATAATGAGACATTGCAGCCTGGAAAAAAAAACAAATGTACAGTATGTAATTAAGTGTCTGTAAACTTTTTAATACCTAAATTGTACGGATCAAAATATTAATATCAGTATTAACCTTAGAAATCCAGTATTGGTTCAATATGCAAGTAACATTTTTCATCCAAGTGTGTCATGAAGGAGGAATATGAATCATGTACTGCTTCTTATGATGTTTTGTACATTAAATATGTTTCTCTGCTTTTATCCTCATAGAAAAACGACTGCTGGAGAAAGAAAAGATTTTGCAGGATCTCCAGAGTCAATATCATGATCTGGGTAAGAGTTCAACATGGGCACCAGGGGCAGAGACTCACACACACACACACACACGATCGAGGTGACCTTTGATTCAACATGAAACATGGCAGCCATTTACATTAGTTAATCCTCCATTTGTGTTCCTCTGTTTGTCTGTTTCAGAGTTTCCCTCCCAGAGCGGTAATGAGATTGAACCGGAGGTCAGAAAGAGCCGTGCGGCTGTCATCGCCCCTGAACCAATCCCAGAGACCCTGGAGATTAAACGCACCAGGGTCAAGAAAACTTCCAGGTTGGTAATCGGTAGTGCTGATGAGAGAATATCCCATTTAAGTCAGACTGCACTGGGTTTTTGCTTTGCCCATTGTGGCAAATCCAATCTCATTGCCTCTCCTGCACCTTAATAATGTATGATGGCTTTGCATGTTGTGTGAGAGCTGCTGAAGATTTCAGTGACCTGAGATCAAGATGACCTTTTTCACCTCCCATCATCAGTGAGACAAATCTGATCGTCAAAGCCATCCAGAAGAACGACTTCCTGAGCCGCCTCGACGATGAGCAAACAGCCATGATGGTGGATCTTTTATCGGTGTTTAACTTCAAACCGGGGGAGGACGTCATTAAAGAGGGCTCTGAAGGAGACAGCATGTACATAGTGGCATGTATGTATGTGTATTTCTGTGTCTGGCTGCTTATTTAAAATATTTTTAAAAAATTATGTTCTAAGATTTTGTTTTGAAATGAAAACCCCTTATTGAAAAACAAACATCAACATAATGTATAATATGTAGAAAATATATTGAAAACTCTGCACATTTTCTGTCTGAATCAACATTCTTCTCCTTCCACGTGTTAGCTGGTGAGCTCGTTGTCACCCAGGCGGGCCGCGACCTCCGCACCCTAACCACAGGTGATGTGTTTGGGGAGCTGGCCATCCTGTACAACTGCAAACGGACAGCAACAGTTAAAGGTCAGCCCCTGTAATGATACTACTACTTCTACTACTACTACTAGTAATGATAATAATAATGGTATTGCTTAAATTTGTAAGACAGGTTAAAATAGCGTGTGTGATAATCCTTCTTAGATAATCAAAACATCAAAACATCAAACATGCACTGTTGCTCGGCTCCGGTTCTGGCACAACACCAGCTCCACTCCCCTTCAGTATTCACCCGTGCCTTGGCTTGAAAAACCTCCTCTTTCCGGGCGTCTAAAACGCCTGTGGTACAAACATCCCCCGGAGCTTATGGACTGTGCTGCCCGTCAAACAAACTGAGCTAACATTAGCTAACGGCAGCAGTTTAATCAAATGTCCATCAGGAAACTATCAATAACCGAGAGTTGAGAGTCACCAAAAATGTGTAAAAATGGACCATCACTTAGTTCCTCTAACCTTTATTGAAAAAATCAGGCACCTGGGTCATGTATGAGTGAGCCTTGAGTGTGTCATTAGTGCATTTGTGAAGTTTCTGTTTTCTTCAGTTGGTGTCCATAATAGTCTTTTATAATATTTTCTACTGGTAAAGTTGCTCAGCAAGACTTCCAGACTCATCACCTCCACTTACGTTGCAGCAAAGACCACGGTGCGTCTGTGGAGCATGGAGCGACAGACCTACAGGACGATCATTACCAACAAGTCCAAGAAGAAACGGGAGCAGCTCATGGGCTTCCTGAAGACGTGAGTTTTAAAAACTCTGCAGCTAGTAGGGATTCAATACCCTGCCTGCCCAAGTTAAAGCAATAGATCTATTATTGAATAACAACTATTTCTGACCCTGTTGCTATATTTATTTAATGCTGCTACAGGTCTCGCACTCTGAAGGACCTGAATGATGTTCAGCTGTCCAAAATTATTGACTCAATGGAGGAGGTGTGTACTCTGATGTCTAATATTTGATAATTTTTTTTGTCAGTATATGCATATATAACCTTTATTGTCATATTTGTCTTGTCATCCTCAGGTGAAGTACCAAGACAAAGATGTTATAGTCCGAGAAGGAGCAGAAGCAAACACATTCTACATCATCCTCAAAGGAGAGGTAATATGGGGTCATATTATGTGCATGAACTCATATTTAAATGGCATGTACACTGTATATCATGAGGTACATGCCAGCTTTCCGGCTGTCCTCCCTCTCATGTGTGTTTCTCCCTCAGGTCCTGGTGACTAAGAACGTGAACGGACATCAGAAGCAGATTCGTAGGATGGGAAAAGGGGAGCATTTCGGGGAACAGGCGCTCATACGGTAACCATGGCAACACAACATGCCTGAGGACATTTGTTAGAGTCTTGTGCAACATTCACCGGTCCGTGCACCTCCCCTAACTGCTGTCATTTCTGACATTTGGCTTGCGCAAGCTGCCAATTAATTTGAAAATGTCACCATTGATTTACCTTCGCTTCAGAAATTTAAAGTCGGTCCACTAAAGTATTCAGGACGAATCCTGAAACTTTCCTTAGTTAGTTACTTAATGCTGTTGAAATGCAAATTTGGAGAAGAAAAAAAAATAATTTTGCAAATATTGATTTGTTAAAATCTCAAGTAGTACTTCATAAAAAAAATGTGCATATTTGTGCATATTTGTGCAGCGTTAGTGAGATCACTACATGTATTAATGTGCTGGAGAAACCTGTACATCAAGAAAACATCTTCCATTATCTGCTCTTGTTTATTCACTTCGATGATGACAGTCATAGATTTCAGGTCCTAATACAGAGTTGTCTTAAAATTTCTGACTTTTCCCTCACTGAGGTGTTTATATCCAGTAACAATATACAGTTTTCCCGGGTTGACATGAGAAATGTTTTTCCTCTTGCAGTGAAGTCTTGAGAACTGCCACCTGCACTGCTGACGGCCCTGTCACCTGCTTCTCCATTGACAAAGAGTGAGTCTGACATGTCAAAACTCTGAATGTAAATGAAGGTGATATTCCTGCTCAGTCAGGAACTGCAGTGGAGGCTTCCCGGTGAGAAACATCCGTGAAACATCCTAAAGTGTATTTGTTCTCTGTCGCCTTGTTTACACTGTTTGTTTGTTTGATGCACAGTTTGGCTAATCTTGCCTTCCTGTTCTTTAGGGTGTTTGAAGAGACGATTCCCGTAGAGCACCTGGAGCTGTTTGACGAGTATGTGCCGTAGAACATTGTTTATTTCATAACTATGATTTCCTCCATCTTGGTGAGAACTGTATGATGTGTAAATGAAAGACACCATCTTGATTAGTTTCCTGCTCAAATATCTTGACTGACATTTGTTTTTTTTTTAAATCCCAGCTCCAAAGTGCTGCAGGAGGCACAAGCTCCAGAGAAGTCCAGGTGAGTGGCTACAGGAGGTAATGAGATGGAGGCCGAAAGATATAACACAATCACATGAATCACACAAATGAGTTCCTCGACACATTCATTAAAAGTTCTGTCTCCGTCAGTCCCAGCTCCACTCTGAGGTTTAAGGATCTGGTTCCTGTGTTGTATCAGGAAGGTCGCTATCAAGGAGATCATGTCACACTCGGAGTCGGAGGGTTTGGCCGCGTTGAGCTGGTGAGTATATTTTTAAAAGCGGTACTCCTCTTAGCTAAAACCATGTTGGGGTTGATGTCTTTTCTTTGAGATAGGGGAAAATCTTTTAAAACACATTTGTTCCTGCCTAAAATACATTACACTTAAGTGCAGCAGGGAAAATGCAAGAGGTAGGAAGGTAGTGAACTGTATGTCATGTTTAATTTCATAGTAATAAGTAATAAGAAAGTCCCTTCCTTTTTTCATACATATTTTGTTGTATCGTCTCCTTTACAGTTGATAAAACTTTTCCCTAAATGTCCCAAGATAATATCCATCCGTTTTCCATAACCACTTATCAGGGTTGTGGGGTCAAGATAGTAATATCTATGGCAAAGACTTATTATGAATAAAGAACTGCAAAATAAAATAAAAATAAAGTAAAAATAAAGCACTGATACAGAGCCAGAAAAGCTCTCCTCTCCATATCTCCACCTCTATGGCTTTTTAAGTATCACAGGAAAAATTAAGTAAAAAATCAGGGATGAGAAAAAGTAAAATATTTCTGTTCATCTAATTTTTTTGACTACCTTCACTAAAAATTTAAAAATATATAACGTTCCTCCATTTCAGACAATAATAAAACCAGGGAATAAAGTCAGTTGCAGTTAAAACTACCAGTACTAGTCTACAGTATGCACATTTAGGAAACTATCAGCCTAACTACTAGCCTGACGACCTTTAAATATATTAATATCATATTCAGCTAACTTCAGCTTCTAAACTGTGGCTGTTCTATTTATATGTATCGTACATTCGGCACTGACAGTTTCATTCACTGTTTTGTTGTCATTTTAAGATGACCACTGTGAATCACGGGGCATATTACGCCGTGAAGCGAGTCAGCAAGAAAAACATCGTTGCTAAGAGACAGGAGGAGCACATGCTGTTTGAGAAGAAGATCCTTAAATCCATCCAGTGTGACTTCATCGTCAGGTATCGCAGACACCGCAGGCAAACTCAGTCGTTTAATTATAACACATAAATGCACGTTAATGCACTTGGAAGTGTCGGCTAGTCTTTAATGCTGCTTTTGTATTCTCTTTCTGTAGACTTCATGCTGCTTTTAAAGACACACGATACATACACATGGTCATGGAGTTCTGTGCTGGAGGAGAGATCTGGACCAAACTCAAAGAAGTGTGAGAAAACAAACACTCCTATCTCCTTTCTTCATTTAGATCATTAGTTTTTGTTTAACCAGAATATTGGAGTGAAGAAAGTGATGGAAGTTAATAAATTAGTTTGAAAGCAAATTATAGTGAGGAGAGGAGTTAGATGTTTGAGAGTGGTACTTAATTCTTTATGTCTCTTTGATTTTCAGAGGGCGTTTTGACGAGCCCGTCGCTATGTTCTGCACTGCCTGCGTGGTGGAGGCCTACGCCTACCTTCACAAGAAGAACATCATGTACAGAGACCTTAAGCCTGAGAACCTGATGTTGGACGTGAAGGGCTACGTCAAACTGGTGATTACTCACTCGATTTCTATACTTTATATACTATATGTGTGAAATGTGTGTGCGTGTATGCGTGTTGTCATGTGTAGAGGGCAGCACAAAGCCACTGGTGTGCAAATGTTTGTGTCTCTCCGTGCAGGTGGACTTTGGTTTTGCCAAGATGATGGTGCGCGGTGAGAAAACCTACTCATTTGTCGGCACTCCTGAGTACATGGCCCCGGAGATCATCAAGAACCAAGGGCATGACTTTGCAGTTGACTTTTGGTCCCTTGGTATCCTGATCTTTGAGCTATTGGTGGGAAGGTAACAGATACACCTGCCCTCTTTCTGCTGTCTCATACGGTTCATATCAGACAAGCAATATATTGATAATCGATCATTACGTCTGAGAGAGCCACACAAAGAATGGTGAATGAGTCAGGTCTTCGTTTTAACCAGTAGATGGCAGCATGGAAGTACGTCTGCAGTCACAGATCCAAGTTACCCATCTGTAGCTCATTTCTGAGACATTTTTAAGTCAGATGGTCGAAAGATTAAAATAACAGCATTCTTCTCTCTTTTCTTGTCAGCCCTCCCTTCTCCAGTTCAGAGCCTCAGAAGATTTATGCCAAGATTTTGGACGGTGTGCTCAAGTATCCTCCTTACTTGAGCGAGGCGGCCAAGTCCATTATCAGCAAACTGTGCAGGTGAAATGATCGTCATCACGATTAAAATTTCATATACTGATATTGCTGTCGTATGAATTCAAAATGAACTCAAATGCGTGTGTTTCCTGCATAACTTTCTCGTGAAATAGAACTTAGTCATGTAATATGCATGCAAAGATTAAACAGAGGTTTGAGCGTTTCAGGCAGTTATTTGCAGTGTAGAGGGCAAATTATGCAACATATTTGCAAATCAATAGGCTGCATTATAATGTGCACCCTTATTTTTCAGAGTTTTTGGATTGAAAAGTTGTATAGTAAAAAAATGTCCTCATCTTGTGATGTGTCATGCCTTTGTTTCCAGACCTCGACCGGGTCAGAGGTTAGGAAACACCAAAAATGGAATCAAAGACGTCCGACATCACAGGTAACTATGGAAACATGTCATAAATGCGAGTGCTGAATAGTAAAATATATGTAACACCACATAATCCTAAGGTGGAAACGCACAGGAAGTATTCCGTGAGCTTACCTTCTTGTCTCCGCCTCTGCTGCTGACTGACTTTTTCAACTCGGGATGAATTATTTTAGTTATATCTCACTCTGTGTTTGACCTGTACTCTGCCTCATCTTTTCCCTTCAGGTGGTTCAGCAGTATGAACTGGCACAAGCTGCGCGTGGGTCAGCTCGACGCCCCCACAGTCCGACTCATACGCAAGGCAAGTCAAAAACCTGCTACCTGAGTTTGTTAACTATGATGTGAAACAGTTTTTGTTTGGGAGACAAGAACCAAAGAACACACGCTTATTCAATTCTTTCCTGTCCTGTCTTCAGTATTTCTCTATAGCATTTAAAAATGCGTGACAAAATGTGCATCCATTAATTATAAAAACATGAGTTTAACACTTTAAAATGTCACCTAATGTGCTCTGTCAGAACTGTGTGAGTGTTGTTTACAGAAATACTGAATATCAAATGAGCCAAACTGTTCAAACACAGACACAGAAAGTGTCTGTTTACTCACAGTAAGAAGGTATACAGGATTTCAGGACCTTCCTCTATTTACATAGAGGACAGGCTATTGTTAATGTCATGGTCTGACAGGACTGTGTGTATCCACAATTTTCAATGAACTTTTAAATCAGCTATTATATTTTCCTCCTTCAGGGCCCCTGCTACATCAACTTTGATCGTTTTCCTGCTGATCAAACGAAGGCAGAGGAGGAGTTCTCTGGCTGGGACCGTGACTTCTAACATTAAAGTATCAAAGAGTCGCCCACATCGCCCAGATATGGATCTGAATCAGAATAAAATCACTTTATAAAACGAAACACGGTCACATAACCCATTTCATATTAATCCGATTATGACATTAAGAGTCAAACTTCAGGGAGCCACCCCTTCCAAATTATTTATCGAAGCTTCTCTTGTTGCTATAGAGAGACAACATCTAAGTGGCAAAGGGCCAAAACTATGAGGAGGTGTGAAGACGAGATGTTAGGATGTTCTGTTTCCAAATGCAGTGCAGGGAGATTTGGTGCATGATGAAGAAGTGTTAATAACATCATGCACTTAACACTCTTCACTGATTAGAATAAAACACCTGTCTGAGTGCTTGCTATCTGAGAAAAAAGGCTTGAGTCATTCTGGCCAGCTCGTAACAAACCTGACAATTAAATCGATACTGATGTCAGTATGATCTGATCCGTGTTTTCTCCGATGTTTCGTGTTATTCTGGACCTATGTTAGTTTTAGGGATAAAACAATGCTTACCTGCTTAACGTAAAGCTGTTAAATGCTTTGATATTGTTAAAGTTGTTATTTTTTATTACAAACTGTCACTTTTTCCTTCTTTTGTTTTTCTTGGATAATCTGCCCCATTTTTGTGCGCAGGTTATTTGCACGCACCTTGATTGTAATTTAAAATAAAGATCATAAAACATCCTGATGAAAAATTTCTACATGAGTCGAGTTTAGTAAATAAAAGTGCTCTTACTGTATGTGCTTGAGTCAGCCGTGTTTGTTTTCTATACTTCACATTAACTCCACATTGGTTGCAGATGAATGTTTGGCTCTGGAGGACTACAGCTGTCTGTCATGGCAGCAGGTTTTAAACCGGAAAGGAAGGAATCACTTTGTTCCTTCCTGTTAACACTTGTCTAGTGAGACGATTTTTCCACATCAGAAAAAAAAAAATCACATGAAAGCAATCCTACATTCCAAAACGGGGAAAGATACACACCCAGATGTTTCCCTCCTGCAGAAAACACCTTGAAGTCTCGAATTTAATGCAGACATTTAATGCTATGACAGCAGTGGCTCAGAGGATGCACTGTATAGTACAAAATGATCTCTCAAAGAAAGGAGGTTTCCTGCTGTCCTGTACGTAGAATCAAAATGTGTTTGGGGGCAACCTTGTTTTACCTGCAGACAGTGCGCGTGAGGTGAAAGAAACAGAGCAAACAGGATTAAAGCTTGTGTAATTACCGGTATATCTTTTTCATGTTGTCAGCAAATCCCATGAAACAAAAAACAATGTTTCGCAATACTTTCTGACTTCCCTAACCTCTCTGTGATACTCGACAAAATGGGTCACAATTGCATGATTCATCAAAAAAAAACCAAAAAAACGATGGGGCTGGAGCCTATCCCAGCTGACGAGGCGAGAGGCGGCGCACACCCTGGACGAGTTGCCAGCTCATCACAGGGCACATAGAGACAAACAACCATTCACACCTATGGGCAATTTAGAGTCACCGATCAACCACACAGAAAGGCCCCAGCCGAGGATTTAGCCGAGGACCAGCAACAATGGTAGCCACTGCAGCCCAATCTATGTTGCCTTCGAGTGGACTGATCCAGTAGGTTGCACTAATTCTCCAATCAGGTGCCAGTATACATCACAACAAACAATGAAATTCAAAGTGTGCCAGTTAAACCTAAAATAGTGGGAAAAAATGTAGAATTATGATCGAAATATGGCATTTGGGGTTTGTTTGTATTAAGGAAGGTTACAGTCTCCTTGTTGCTCATCAATACTTTTGTCTTTTCAGTGGAGCGGATGCCTCAGGTGTGTTTCCATTGCATTTTGTTGCATGTCTGTAAAAACAGGTGGAGGGTAACACACCAATCATGTCTTCCCCCTTTAACCCAAACACCTGCCTTCAGTCTTGCATTGCATATTTCACATGTTGCATAATGTGTTGTATCTCATGCATGACATTAGCTTCCATCACTCAAAGTTAATACCTGTTCTCAGATATAATCAGTAAACAATCTCCAGGTAATCGAACCAACCTCCCGACTGGATTAAAACAAACATTTTCGGTATCGACAGCCTGCTCCACACTTCTTTCTGTGAATATCTCTGTGGGAAATTTCTTCTGAGCCCAGTGTGAGAGGATTGACTCGTGCAGCCCGAGGTTTAGGTTAGACCACCAGGGAGAGCAGATGATTTGTGTCACAGCAGGGCTTTGTTCTGTTTCTTCACTTTATTTGTTTTGTTGTTAGCCGGGTCGTCTCTCCGGATCAGTGTTCTCTGCTGAGCAGTCTTGAGCTAATCAGACTCAGTGTTTACAGCTGTGTTGATTAATTATCGGTTTACTTAAGCGCTGCTGTTTGCTCTCTGCCTCGCTTGGCCTCTAATGTTTGAGAGGTCTGAGAGGAGAGCTGCTTCTGTGTCGTGTTGTCCTGATAAATGATTAACTAGCCTGCCCAGTGATTTTTTTATTTTTTTTTTTTTTACAGCCACAGTTTGTGCCCTTTCACCCTCTGTGTCTTCACGACACTACACCCTCATGTTTCCCACAAGCTCTGCATCACGCTGACTGTTTATCTCCCCCATATTGGTTGGCATTTTCTAACCTGAGACTTGCAGGGGAGCTGCTACAGTATACCGCAGAGGCACGTTTGTTATATAAGCTTTTCTATTGCACACATGCATGCTAATGTATCAGCACACCGCTTCTGATATACGATAAGCCTTTATGTGCGTCTGACGTGCAACATACATACTGTACGTGCTTATATAACCACTTCAATCAACAATCTGACTCTACATTAACATTCTGTAGGACACAAGGATTACAAAATATATTTTTGATATAAAATATATATTTGTCAGTCTGTTGGAGCAGTGAGGAACCAACATGTTTGATAACTACATGACAAACAGAACAGCCCTTGTAAAGGGAGACGCGGGAGCCGTTTGTTCACATCACACGTGGTTTCTGGATCAATTTTAACTTAACCAGTCACTGACACAGGGGCTGTGGTTGTTTCACCTTATATTTACCTGTGCACTTGGTGAAAGAGGCTCCAATATTTTCTGTTGAGCATCTCATTACTTAAATCGTGTATCATAAATCATCGTCATCAGTTTTGTCTAGGTAAGTTTCATCATGTTATATATATATATATATACACATATATATATATTAAACTTATTTGACGTGACTGTCCATTTAGCTTTGGATTGAATGTGTCACAGTACGAGCCTACTCAGCCTCTTCGCGGCCTTTTCGAATGGATAGTAGGAGACTACATAAAAAGACTATATAAAAAGTATGTGCAATATTTATACATAACATTCACATACTATCTCAAAAATGTAAACACAGAATAGTAGTATTCATCTAGAGCTGTGGGGTGAATGTATTGCTACCTTTACGTCATATTATTTAGACTGTCTATCAGAAACCACTTGAAACAAACTATAGAAGCGTCAACAAACCGACACCAAACAGATCGCAAACCTTTCATTACTGGTTGGACCATCAAATTAAACTTATTTCAGTTTCACTGATTAACAAACTGCTCTAAATACACAAGTACTCAGTTCGTCCCATTCTGCCGTGAACGCAACGCGAGCCTGCACGCAGTGAATGGGCAGCTAATGATGCGATGCCACTGCTTACTTCCCTCCTGTGTTTTACTGTGACAAGCCACTCGTTCCTGTTTACAGAGTTAGGGCTCTCATCTCGTCTCAATTCATGTGTGAGATTTCCTTTGGGATTTCCTTCCCTCTGTTTTACTCATCACAGGCCTCCCTCGTGGTTGTTTGAACTGATGCGGCTGGAAGAATTGACATTTATTATTTGTTTAACTTTTTCCCCCACCTGCTGCAGTGTGCCTAAAATAGTGTGACTTTTGGATCCTGCTAAACTATTTGCTTCACATAGTTAGCGTAGCCTTTTTCCACCAGCTTCTCCTCTGGTGTTGATGGCGAAACAGAAAGGGATGTAGGATATTATATCTGCTATTGCTGCGTGTAATTTACAGTGCTGCTTGTGCATGCACAGTATAATTGTACCTGCGGCATGAATATTTTGTATGCAGGCCTTTAACCCTCAACATGCTTTGGTTTCCTGCCTTTAATCATTGTGTAACAAGAGTTATGAAACTTTTTTTTTTTTTCAGTCTTGAATTAATTGCAGTCTTGAATGAGTCTACAGTTTTGGCAACAATCCTGCTTGTGTGTCTTTTTGAATCAATGGGTCATTAAAGCTCTTCAGACACCGGTGATAATAAGTGAGTCGCTCTTCAGTGTATGTTTTCTGAATCATTCTGTGTGCTGATTGACCCTCTTCTTTATTACGTGGCAGGCCATTATTTTTCTGGCGAAAGCCCGACTCATTCACACTGAGGAGACAGGCGATGACAACAATTCTCTAGATGTTATTTTTGTATGGTTGAACTTCAACCCTCACCTGTCTGATTGCATGGAAATGTACTTAAAAAATACAGCAAAACCCTGAACAAGCAGTGCTCTGATTTAGCTGAATCTTCTTGTATGTATAATACTGTTTCCCATGAGGCCCAACTGTTATTTCAAATTTCCCAGCAGGTCAAAGCTTCTCGCACACCAATCAAAGTTACAGCAGCTTGGCCATTCAAGGATTCAGTGTGTGTGTGTAGATAGATCTAAGGCTGCTTCCTCATTTGGCCTCAGTGATTGGTTTCTCTTGTGCATGAATGCCCTTGAATCCCTCGGGAACAGCTGCACTTATAGGCGCTTAAAATGCCTCATTTCTATTCCTCAGTACAAACAATGCAGTTATTCATACAGTGACTGATGAGGTATAAACACATACGTCTGATTTCTATGTCTGAGATACAAATATAGCTTACTTTAAAAGGAATAGTTAAATGTTTTTGCCCTTTGCCATCTCCTGTGTCATCTGTCTCATCTGTGTATCAGGCTTGGGAGGATGTGTCACTGGAAAATGGCTTTGCCAAAAGTTTGAAAAATGCACCTACTACAATATGAAGCTCACTCAGACACAATTAGAAATCACAAACAATTTGGTTTTGGGGGGGGGGGGGGGGTTACATGCTGTAAATAAAGCAATTTTCACTTTGAATAAAATCAAGCTAGCTGTTTCCTGTGCGTCCAGTCTTTAAGCTAAGCTAACCATGTCATGGCTCCAGCTAAAGTGTGTAAGACTGAGTTGTAACTATGTCTTCGTTAGTGTATAATCCCCTAAAAATAAGAGCAGAATGGCCCTTTTACTGTATAACTACAGGTATTATGTGTCCGCTTTTGTAGTGTATTTGCTTTTTCAGCATTTGCTAAATGACACTAAATCCTACACACTGGACATTCAAAAGAATAGTTTGACATTTTGTGAAATATGCTTTGATTAGTAGATAGGTGTACCACTCCTGTATGTGTATTAAGTGCAGAGCTGAAGCCAAGATGCAGTCAGCTTAGCATAACATACAAATTGGACGCAGGAGGAAACAGCTTGCCTGGCTCTGTTCAGAATTTAAATATGTACATAAATGCATCTCTATAGCTGTCATGAACATATTCTATCTTGTTTGTTGAAATATGTTTCTGGGCAGTGAAATCGTGGCAGGTCACAGTGTCTTCTCATTGCTGTGAGGTTGCCAGGAGACCACTCCAGGAGAGACTTCAAATTTAGTAAGAAATCATTTTGAGATACTGTACCATTAAAAGTACCAGTTTCTATCAGTTTTCTGCCCTGGTTTATCTAGTTCAGACTAAAGGCAAGCTGGAGACGTCCCAGAGTTTCGATATCTATGGGATGTCTGCATTCAAGAAAGATATGGCTGTAACTCAGTAGCGGGATTTATGTAGACTAATGCCAGAAATTGAGTCCTAGAAAGATTAAATCTGCAGATCCACTCAGGCGCTAAAAGTACACCTTTCAGTCAAAGGACATCCATTCAACCTGTATGGCAAAATGGGTTTTTATAAAAAGATATGAACAGCGACAACTGTTCTGACTCACTGCCCTTCACATCAGCCTTGACGGCGCTGAACAGTACAGATGGAGCTAAAAGGAGTCTAAATTTGTCCAACTTCAAGAGAATATAAAACACCTTTTTTTCATTTGAGTCTGAATTACTTGAAATGGAAAAAGTCCAATACTACCCACTACTCTGTGTAGCTCTGCTGTGGTCTCTACCAGCTCCTGATGGAAATATCTGACTCTTTAGCTGTTGAATGCTTCACTATGTTCACCAGTTAGTTTGTCAGTCTTCTGTTTAATCCTATGCAAGTAGCAACTGGCGTTTTAGTTTACAGCTTCTGTATTAAAACCAGCAGTACAGTAGAGTCGCGTAATGGTACCCCTTTTTAAGATATTGCCTGAAATAACCCAGTAGACAATAGTATCCAAACTTCTCCAGTCAAATGGTACCTGCATTCGATACTTGTTGACCCAGATCTAGAAAAAAAATACAATTTTTATGGTTTTGCTTGCAGCCAATCAACACAAGTGTATTTGTATTTTGCATTTTTTTTAAATGAGACCCAGCCCTGTGTCTCATGAACTGACATCAAATTAGATTAATTGAAATGGTCCCGAGCCACCTTAATTAATCCTTTACAAACTTTTTTCCTTTTTTAGGACAAAATTTAAGGCAAGAAGTTCTCTCTAACTATCTCACAAGCACTTTTGTAAATTGCTTATATGGGAAATGGGCCATTTCTCCAATCTATTTCAAAAGAAAAGACAGCTTGAGAAACAAATTGCAACAGAAAGTTCCCAAAAAATGTCAAGGACGCAGAAACATCCTAACATCTGTGTTGTGCTGTCAAGACACAAATGTGTCTAATGGAACGCCTTGGGCAAAGACTTTCCATCGTACAGCCTCTGAGAGATGCTTCAGCCTCTTATTAAACATCTAAAAGTTTCTGAGATGAAATCATTGCAATCCTCTGAAATACTCTGCGAAGAACTGAAAATGCCCTGACAAGAGAGCGTGAAATGATTATTGGTGGTTCTTTTCTAAAATCGCACATCAGAATGATGAAATAAAAATAGTACATATCAGCTACAGGCTAAAAATAACCAAGGTGTGTTAAAAGCCATATCATTGGGTTGCTGTCATTACTATTTATCAAGGACACCTTCTCTAACTATATATATATTCATAATCCACAGGGAGCATCGAAGCAGTAAAGGTCAGGATGTCATTCATCCTCTCAGCGTGAGAGGATATCCTATTTGCAACAGCCTGGACACGACAGGAAAATGCTGTTAGATTCATGGAAAGGTCAAAGTTTAAATCATTCCCCTCAGGATTAAAGACGGGCTTTGTTGTCGGGTTGACTTTTAGACTTTGGTTTTATGATTATCTGATGGAAAAGGTCAATTATAATAAGAGGTTGTCACCTTGTTGAATACAGGTTTTTTCTGTTTTGGAACAGCACAGTGCTGAATACTTTGTGAAATTGTTATTTGGATTATAGCTAACAGTAGAGAAAAAAGCACCACCTAAAGCTAAGTCAAAGGGTTTAGAGGGACTCATCCTCAGCACAGCACTTCTGTGTCTCAGCTGGTTGTGTTGAAATTTAACAGTAACGAGAAGACTCGGGAAGTCACTGCTCCATTTCCTCACAGGCTTTAAAAGATCGATATTAGTGAGCATTGATTGAATCTCAAAGAACCTCACATGTTGTGCCTTTTCTTGTATCTACAGTGACATAGATCCTATTCAGCTGAAGTTGTCGATACAGTAGCCGAGTGCCACAGTGTTGCACAATGGAGGCAATTGAACTGTAACTCATTCAATAACGTGTTTTGTGGTCACAGAAGCTCAGCGCAGAACTTCTTAATGGACGCAAAGCAACTAAATCTAAAAAGAAAGAGAGACAAAGGACAAGACATCACGAGGCCAATTATATGCTGAATAATACTGTAGGATTCGACAGCCTGCAAAGGACCTGTCACACAAAGTCATTCCACACACACAACCCACCCACACGCAATTCAGCCCGCTCTTGATGTGTGAGGTAACCGCCACTCTCACCATGTACCTCTCCAGCCGGAGACGGTAGCTGTTGGTGGCTGAGTCACTTCTTTCGTCTGATGTCACTGCAGACAGAATCACTAATGAACCAACCAATCTCCAGCCAGGCTGGCTTTGCTGTAAGTCACATGTCTGCAGGATAGAAAATACATCCCCTTTATATCTCAAGCGGCCGTTTGAGTGACTAATGCGGTCATAGATGGTAGAGTACTGCTGTATGTTCACTGACTGTTCACGAGAAAACTTTTCACCAAAGGGTTTCACCAAATTCTACCCAAGGCATACATCTGTACATTTACCAAATGAAATGAGTCTGCAGATTAAAGGTCCTGTGTGTAGGATTTAGTGGCACCTAGTGGTGAAGCTGCAGATTACTACCAAATGAATACGCTCCCACACCTCACCCTCTCCTTCCAAGCATGTAGGAAAAACTCTGGCTGCCAAATTAACATAAAGGCAAAAGGCCATATTGAGATCAGTGGTTTGTCTCTTGGGCTACTGAAGAAAAATGGCGGTTCAACATGGCGGACTCTGTGGAAGAGGACCCACTCTTACTGTTGGGCTCATTTTAAGACAACGAAAACACAACGATTCTTATTTTCAGGCGATTATACACTAATGAAAACACACTAATAAATATTATATTCCACTGCTGCCAATTGTGCAAACAAAGAGCTCGAGTCAGATGTTTTTTGTCTCTCTAAAGACAGTCATCTCATCTGTGAATCATACAGGCGCCCACATGAAGGACACAGAGTCATTTCCTCACGGTGTAATGCAGCATCTGGGGGATGTGCTTATGGTCCATCTGATTGGTGACGGGGCAGAGGCTGGAAGGTGACATGAATGTCACTCTCTATCTTTAGAGCTGTTAAGTAACCTGTCAGTTCACATTAAGGAAAAGCGTGACCGATTGATCAGAGCTCTGTCTTTATGTTGTAGCTTGCATGTACTGTAAGAAACGTGTCCTTTTGTACGGGTACAAAGAGGAATCCTGTTATGATGAGGTCTTTCGTATCCTCTTTTCCCAGTGTTTTCTGCTGTTTTCCCCTCTCCTTGTGTGATTGTATGTCTGTGTCCTATCATCCACTCAACCTGCACATACATACAACTTTGTCCCCCTTATGCTTCAGGAACTTTTTTTTAGCCATGCACTATTCTTCATCACCGTCACTCAGACTCCATCCTGCTCTTTTTACATCCTCGCATTGTGCTGAACCTCACTGCTGGTTTTCAACTGGAGCTTTAGCAGAGTTTCAGCATGCCCACACCTCAGCTTCCGACATTCCTATAAATACCCTCCAAACTCTCCACGTTGTTTCTCATGTTCTGCATCCCTCCTGTCTACCCATTGCTTTCCTCTATTTCTTCCTCTTTGCTCTTGCTATGGTGGATTCCCCGACAAAGCTTCCCCACAACGCAGCAACAAACCAAAGAAGTTAAAGAGTTCATGCTTCTCTCACAACCTTGCTCATGGTCCTTGCTCATGAATCAACTGTTTTACTGATTCTAGTCTTTGTGTTTGCATCTTGGGTCCACGACTGTTCAACCTAACAAGTCCTCAAAGCAAAACATATGCAGTTAAGATATACAAATGAAGTGAAGGTGTCTACGCAGCGACTCATAAGTGGCAGCCTTCACGATCCACGCTGTGCTTGTGAGCCACGAAGAACAGTTTGTAACTCATGACTCAGATCAGTTTGTGACGGCGCATGTCATTGTCCTTGTGATTACACACCACTGTGCCCTTTTTTTTTTATTACTGAGTTGTACAGTCCAGCTGCTGGTTGTTTATCTGCCACAAGTAACATCTAATGAAAAATATGGGTCTTATGTGGAAACTCACCACTCAACTCAAATGACTACAGACCACAGTGTAGGAATTCAATATGCTAGTACAAAACAAAACATTACTCCTAACAACACCCAACACAATAATTATTCTTTAGAGATGAATGCTTTTAAAGGATTAATCCCAACAATCAATTATTTCCACTAAGATATATTGCACATGGAGGCTATTCTAATATGCCACAGACCTAAACTATTAAAACACAAATGTACCTTGTTGTTGCAGTGGGAGACATGCTCCTTCTTTATCATGAACATGGTCAATCTCTGATACACCATCCTGCTGCCAGAGAGGACCAAATGTCTAATAATAAGACAATAAGAAAAATATAGAATACACAATAGTCATCCTTTAATTTAATAAACTTTTTTTTTCCAAGTGCTGAAAGAAAACAGTGATCTTCAGTGTTTTTTTTTTTTTTTTTGCATATAAAATATTTTATTCTAAACCTTGTGAAAAGTTTGTAATGAGTTGAGGTGAAACACCCACATTAACATATTAACATACTGGAAACACATGGTTGCCGTACTGTTATCAAACTCAAAGCCTGCGATTATAGACACATCTGATCTATAAACACTGGAAATAACATTTAAAGTAGCATGCAACACTTGTTTTTTTTGTTTTTTTTTATGCAATATGCATGTACATGACCCCCCCACAGCCCCCACCCACCCCTCCCCACATGTATACTGGCATTTTTCTTTCTTTTTTTTTTTTTTTTTTACAGATGGGCTTATTGGGAATTTAAAAGTTACAGAATAAACAGTTAAATCTGTTTGTATTAACATGATAGATCTCATATGAAAAGATTTTCATGCATATATTTTAGGAAGTAGACCAAATCCAAACCAAAGTTGTGGTTTATGAAAAATGGACCTTGATGTCACTAATGCACTTTTATTTTTACAGTTTTCTGAAACATGATAACACCGTTATCTACTAATATGATAATTATGTGTTGTTTCTTTTTTTTTTTTTAAATAAATTAGAGAAAGCTGCTTTAAAAAGCCTTTAGTTATACCTACTCAGCTAATTAAACTTCTTTGCATACATAAATCACAATGTTGAATCGTGTGCTTACATTCATAATGAGGCATTTCTCTGCCGTCATGAATGGATAGATACATTCAGCATGCTTGAACTGGGATTTCGATGTAGCCACAGACTTAATTAAAAACTGTCACCCTGGGAAAAGAAAACAATGTCATGTGAAAATGCTTGTGTGGGTGGAAACGAAATTAACTTTCGCAAAAAAAACCCTGAATGCACGGATGCATTCACAGGATCTCACACACACGTTTACTCACATGTATGGCCTTACATGGCCTGACATATTACATAATGTTCTTTCGACTGCACTCCTTGACTTTCTTCAGCACTGACAGCCTGTGTCTTGCTGGCTGTCAATCACACGGCTGACTGAGTAAAAGCAATAGGACGGCTCTTGGGGGCTTCACTTTGAGCAGCTGCACTAAGGCTTGGATTGCTTTCCCTCCAGCAACGTAACATAAATGTACTTACAGCCTTTCGTTCAGTATATTGCAAGTCAGCACATCATACTGTAAGTGTTTTTGATGCTATTGATTGCTTTATAGAAACACACGAAGAAGAACATAATGGTATTTTCAGAAACACAACCATGTTTGAAAGAGTCTCCTGTCCTTATTTTTGCCTTATCTTCTTCACAATTGCTCTGTGACTCCTCTTTGACTTGATTACACATGACAGCTCACGACCTGAACAGTCAGTCAGGCTCTGCACAAATCAGGAAATTCAGAGCAGAAAAAAAGAGCACAAACCTGTAACCTACTAATGCTGTCCCACATGGAGTTGCACCAGCTATTTGTAAACCCATTGGCACGTTTATGTTTAAAGTCCTTTCTAATTTTTTACTAAATGTTAGCTAGTTTCACACTTCAGTTAGGCCACTAAATCCATAGACGGTATAAACACTGGACATCATACCCATGCTGTCACCCAAAGGTTTCTGAAGAGTGTGGTGGCTCCGGTCATCGCCATCTTGCAGTCCTGCATCAGCCTCCTCCCAAAAAAATGGGCAAAGATGTGGACTGTCGGTGGACCTGAAATTACCTATAAAGACCAAAACTGTTTTTCGTACCAGGCTGTAAACATGTTTGTTTCTGCTCTGAAGTTGGACATTTTAAAATGGGGGCTTATGGAGACTGACTCGTTCTGTAGCCAGCCTCAAGTGGGCATTTGAGGAACTGCACTTCCGTATTGGTGTTACTTCACAGCCATGGAGGTTGCTGCTTTTCAAAAATTTAAGGAATTACTTAGCTAAGATTTGATTGTGTAAATCGACGGCCATCTCTAATGCATTCAAATCAAGACTTAGTTTTAGAAGCCAGTGTTTAGTTTGTCTGTTCTGTAGAAACAAGGCAGTTTAACATGGCAGACTGGAAGACGACCTACAGCAACTGTAGATATAAAAGGCTCATTACAGGTATTTCAGGTGTTTATATACTAATGAAAACACACCGTTGTCTTCTATTTCTGCCATATTCTGAAAATAGAGCATACATCTGACACACTGGAGCTTTTTAATTTAATTTCATGTATAAATCTTCTAATCACCTAAATTATAAACAGGCAAAACTTACAAAGAGCTGGTGCAAAACAGTTTCCTGCCATTTAGTTAGAATAGAATAGAATAAAAATTACACAGGATGTTAAGTTGCCCTGAAAACACACTCTTTTCCAACTGATAACTCATAAATTATAGACATTTGGTATAGCAGATAAGTAGACTTGTTTTGCCACATATGGCATACTGTCTTGTTAGTCACACTGTATTGTTTTTAATGCTACAAACTGGAAATAGCACTATCAAATGTATTGAGAAGATTACAGCATATCTTGCTGGATAAAAGCACTGAATAACACCATACAATTAGACACACAATCCAAACCATTCAACTGAGACAGAACCTAAAATACCCTCACACATCCAAAGCAATCAGTTCGTATCTTTGCAGAGATATGCATGAATTTTAAAATATGAAATCAAAATGTATCCTGTATTAAGGATCAAAGTGAGATATCAACACTGCCACTATGACATGGCCTATTTCCATAATTTTTAATCAACACCAAATCAGCCGCCGAGAGGCATTTATTTAAATCAGAGCTTCTATTTCAACTCACAGGCCTCTAAAATATTGATAATTTAGTTGTGATATACAGCAAACAGAGGTTACTGATGGTGTACATTCAGTATTGGCAAGACCAGCTGAGGAAATAGTCCCTTCAACTTTATATCTGACGGTAGCAATGAAAGCTGCAACATCATGAAAAGCAGTCAGGTAAAGATATCGTATGCTTCACAGCCTCAGAGCTTTCATTGCTGCAGTACCATACATGCCCAGGATTTGTTTTCCAATATGGGGGTAAAAAATAAAAAGACATTGTTGACGGACCAAGCGCTATCTTTCAGGTTCATGAAAAAACATAACAGCGGATTCAATTTCTGGAAACCTGCAGGAAATAACAGAAAGTACTCCTGATCCTTTGATCAGACTGGAGACATCTCTGATTCCTCCTGTCAGAAAAACAGCATCATTACTTTGGTATAGGGGAGAATAGGGTCTGATGAGTGAGCCTGGCACTGTGTGGTTAATGTAACTGTCTCAGCACTTTAAGACTGTTAGTTAATGGCTAATTCACGCTGGAAAACACGTATGTGACATTTTCCCTGTTGCCATGCATCACGTTTTCTTCTTCAAATGAGATAAATGTCTTTCCATTTGCCTTCTTCATACTGTTTTTCCCTCCAGATGCCTCCTATATCTCAATATCTATATATATATAAGTGTGTCTTTATTACAACTGTGCTCATATATAACAAGTATGAGTGGACAGACAAAGCATTGCTGAGCCTTTCATGCATCCCCATCCTCACATGAGCGGTGTGGTTTTCAGTAAGGCACAAGTGGATTATTCCTCAGGGTGAGAAGCTGAATGTCAGTCATGGAGGAGGAACAAAAATGTCAACATTCGTCTCTTTAGCGAGGGCGGACTGACCGGCGAATGAAAGGCAAATCAGTTCGTACTGGAAGAAGTGTAAACGAAAAGAAGAAGAAGAAAAAAACACATTCCTTTGTGTTAGCACAGGACTGCTGCCTCGCCAGGAGCCAGTGATCATTGTTTTATTACGGAGTGTTTTCATCGGTGAGGATCCTCTTTATCTGATGCAGATTTCAAGGCCTCTGGAAATCAAACACGAGATGAGCACAGATACATCTATTGCTTTCTAAGTTTAATGAATGTATTTCTTTATGTGGGTATGTAAGAAGAAGATGTCCAGTGTGTTGCTACCCCAACATGGGCTTTCACTTCCGTCCTGATCATGAGAGAAGTTTGTCAAACTCATGCCTCTGATACAATCATAAGTTCCAGTCTGGAGCGGTCTGCTCCTGATTTGGCTCAATCGCTAGCACAGCTGTCGATCATGTTGGCACTGATATAATGAAAAGAAGTCAGACTCTGAAAACTGTGAGTAAACACATCATAAGTTTTTGTGAGCGTTAAATACGAACGTGAATGTATGAAGCCTGATGATTGATCTGTGTTTAAGTCACTCTCAAGGTTTTCAATCAATGATTGGGGCACAATCCACTTAATGAATGCGCATAGGTACCTTATCACAGATGCTCAGTCAATAAGCACAAATGTGTGTGTGTGTGTGTGTGTGTGTGTGTGTGTGTTTGTAAGCTCTGTCCTCTGCCAGACGTGTTTCACTCAGCTCCAAAAATCTAATTTTCATGCTGCTCCTCATTTTATGTTTTCAATGATGGCAATCTCCCGCCGGTCAGCGTAGTCTGGGCTCAGACCGTTCAGGTAGAGGCTGCCATTCTTTGTCAAGGGCCCCGTGACGGGACTCAGGGAGAGAGTCAGGTTGGGGTAAGTGTCTCTGTCCTCGTACAGGTTGGCCGACAGTGTCCTCTTTCCAGGGGTCATTTCCTGGTTGATGGACGTGTTAATACCTAGCTCAGATGACAGCTTGCGTTTAATGGATGCAGCACGCTGGAACTTGTCATAGATGTCAACGCTGAGCCGCCTGCGGGTCTCTTTGAATTCTGCTGACACGTTCGCTGTCCACTCAGCTGCATGGGCCCGAAACTCTCCAACCTGCAGAGAGAGACCGAAGATTGATGCCTGTAGCTGATACGATAATATCTATTATAATATTCACACATTTACACATGGATATTGAGTGCTTTTAATTCAGAAAAAGTTTATTTAATGTTGTCTGAGTAGCAATGGAAGTTAGCGCAAGTAGATTTTCAAGAGGAGCTCATAAACAAATGTCTGCCTGGAAATCAAGAAGTCAAAATGTGTGTTATAGAAAATTGTAAATGTAACATAAAGCATAAAATATGCAATGCAGGATCTAAAATACTGTTCACACCTACACATTTAAGAGAGGCCTTGAAGTCCTGAAACATTTTCACGTCTATGTAGAATAAAGCAGCTAGAAATGAGAGCTCCAGCATTTTTTATTTATTTATTTTTTGTCCACTTCGTAATGGTTCATTTATGACTTATAAATCATGCACAAAAGCCTCGTGTCTATTTTTGAATCTATTCATTGGCGTCTGACAGAATAGGTTAATAGAGCTGACCACCTAAATGTGAACAGCTCACTAATAATATATGGAGTTCACGCTTGTGAACATAAATGTCATGTCCATTAATCTGTTCAGACTCCTGTTTAACAGCTCTGGCCTTAAGCGTTCTTTCTGTTTCTTTCTGTTTTGGAACAGATGGGATGAGGTTGCTAGTTATAGGTTGTTATCTGAGTTCATTTGAAATTATTCTTAATACGGTTCTTTGATTTCTTGCTGAGAGTCAGATGAGAAGTTTAATACCACTTTCATATCTGTTGAAGTTGAAATTGAAGCTAGACTAACAGCAAATTTAGCATAGCAAAATGACCTACCGACCTAAAACATTTGATCTAGTTTATTTGATCTATGAAACATCCAAACCAGCAGTGAACTCAGGAATTTCTTCTCCCCGTGTAAAACTTTCTGTGACTGAACAATTTAGATAAACCTGAGCAGCAACCTCCATCCCAGTGAAGTGAAGTCAATGTGGAAGTGCCAAAAAATGCAGTTCCTAAAATGTCCACTTGAGGCTGGCTACAGAAGTGAGTCAGTCTCTATAAGCCCCAATGTTAAAATGTCCAACTTAACAGCAGAAATAAACATCTTTACAGCCTGGTACAAAAACAATTTTGGTCACTATAGCTAATTTCCTGTTCATCACAACTGTACCGAGGGTGAATTTTTCTGAAATAAATTATATTAAGGCTTAAAGTTATGTATAATTAACAGTGTGACTGTTTTGATTGACAGGTGGGTGCTGTTACAGGTAGCTTGTTTGAGCAGCCACGTGTCATTCAGCCCACCTCAGGTCCGCTGGTTCACAACAGTGGCATCACAGATACAACATCCATATTTATAATGTCTATGCATAGAACAAGTGGATTAGGGAGCTTTAGAGGTGGCAGATTTTTCTCACCTTTGAACAGAGCAAGACTTTTTTGCTAAGCTTAACCGGCTGGCTGTAGCCATATATTTATCAGACAAATATGAAAGTGGTATACATTTTCTGATCTAACTCTGAGCAAGAAATTATCTTATTTTGCCCAAATTCTAATGTATAACTTTGTGTTTGAGTTAACTACCATATAATCTCATTATGCAGGAACTACGCTGTCATAAAAACCCTTGTCTGTTGCGTGGGTGCAGGATAATGGGACTAAAAGCAGACACCTTTTGAATTAGAAGAGATTTTAGAAGTAGGCTGTGGTGTTCATTCATTGTTATACTCAGTTATACAAGAGATGGGCAGATGTGACAAGCTGTAGACATGTTCGCACCTTCCCCACGCATCACTTCATTGCTGAGGTTGATTCTAAACTTGTCTGCAGGAGCCTGAAGCTATAAAAAAAGAAATGTTCTGTGTGTGTGAGCAGTGCGTGACCGAATGACCCAGGTTTCCCGTGACTATGTACTGTATCGGTTTTGTTTATAGTCCCTGAGAGGTGACGGAAGGGAGCAGAACGACGAACACATCATTTATCTCACCTTCATAATCCATTAGAGCTCTTTCTCCCGGCTGTTTAAATATTCATTAGGCTCTGAGGTGTGCTTGTTTAAAGTGGACCTCTGTTCAAATGAAGTGGCGTTAAAATTTATGGGGTGTCTCTGTATGTGTGTGCACATTAGACACACGCTACAGCACAAAGACTTGAGGACGTGCTTTTGCTTCCCTTTTCTCACTTTCTCTGCCTCATCTTCCTCACTCACCCGCCCACCTCCCACTGCAGCTCTCGCTCTCAGTAATGTTTTTCCCTGTAGACCTCACATCCACCATAGCCACACTCCTAATTACACTGTACAAGAACTCCCATTGTGGACTGCCATATAGGCCATATATGAAATAAAGAAATAAGATGTGTATTTCCCTGAATGTGAGTGTGTGTACATGGATTCGTGGTTCTCTTCATCGTTTTTTTTAACCTATAAATAATGAAACTGCCAGAACAGTACGGGTTCCTATTACTCAGCAGCAGCCCAACAAATATTTAATCCAACTTTTGATCTCCACAGGGTGCAGTCAGGGTGGTGATTGAGATTCATCACTTCAGACTTATGGCTTGAAGAGTAAACTGGAAAACACTGTGAGGTATTACTCTGTCACTATCAGAGGAGACGGATGCGAAACCTGTGAACTTATTGCAAATGTCCCTCCACCCACTATATTGAATTACTTAGTCTGAAGATATGTGAAGGGTTCAAGATGAAGCAGCAGCTGCAGCATGAAGTAGTTTAATTCAGTTAGAGTTGCACTAGTATTAGGGACAAACATACAAAACCTGTGAATCTGTGTATGACTATTATTCACAATAAAATTTGAGGGCCATGCAAATTATGTTATGCCAGTTTCCCAACAAGTGCCCTTGAAGTTAAGCAAGAAACTCTTAGAAAACCAGCATTGTTTTCAGGTCTGGGCTGTAGTGCTACTTTAAAGGACTGTTTTAGTATGCTAAAACAAAATGCTTGTCAGATCGTCTAAGAGCTTCTAAAGCCACCTTTTTGAAACTGATACAGATAATCAATTTCACGCAGTGATTGGAAGGAAAACAAAGGTGTGAACGTAAGGCAGGATTTGAACTTGTCTCTCAAGGTCTTTTTTTTCCATTCTCCGTCGTGGAAAGTGGGTGCCAATTTGTATGATTCATCGCATCAAGACTGCAGAGAGTCAGGCAAATCAGGCAAAGGAAGCAGAATTCATGGAGACGAGGCTGGAATACAAGTATAAAATGGTCCTGAGGCCTCAGACCCACAAAACCCTCAAAAAAAAAAGGCTCACTTTGTTTTTCCTGATTTGATTATTTGTACTTTTTTTTGGGAATTTTCACTACTAAATGAGGTTTCTGCATTATTACACTATCTGGTCCCTGTATTTTATAGAAAACCAAAGTCTGTTTTTAATTACTATATTACAGGTGTATATTCCTAACACAGAAGCAGAGAGGGCAAGTCATACCTTTGCCCTCCTAGGGAAAGACATTTGGTATCTGTAGGCCTATGTGAAACAGCCATACGGTGCCTGATAAATGCGTTTCCAAGATAATACTGCACATTTGAGAGCGGTCTTTTATTGTGACCAGCCAAAGGCACACCTGTGTCATAGCCATGCTGTTTAATCAGCTGGTATGTTGATATGCCACACCTGTCAGGTGCATGGATTGTCTCGGAGAAGTCTTAGATGTTTTTAGTTCACCTCATGAAAAATAGAAACAAAAAGAAAACTGAGTCAAAGTTTTATTTTATGTTTATGTTTTATGTTTACTGTAGCTTGGTTCATCAGTATGTGAGACTGCGAGTCCCTTTAAAGTCTTTATCCACTCGTTGTCGAACAGTGACACATTTTGTGACTCAGGGAGCTGGTTCTGATTGATGGACTGAAATATATTTGGTCTTGGGGAAAAAAACTTGATCAATAAGAAAATAAATTAAAATTATGAAAACGGGCTGCAGCAACTGAATATAAAGATAGCAGCCGATGTTTGTCTCACAACATCCTGTTACACCCTCCTGTGAAAAACCTTTCACCAAGGTGAAACTTAATTTTCCCTCCATTACCAGAGAATGCTTATGTCACGCTGGAGGTGACGCAAGTGGGAGATAATAAGACCTCCCACCTGCGTCACCTCTACTGTGACATACATAACCCACAGCACACCAGCACATACTGTACCTCCTCTTTAGTTTTCTTGGAGATGACCCGGAACCAGTCCCCAATCATACTGAGCACCGCTGCAAAGTACGCCAGGCCCACCAGGATCCAGAACAACACCACCGGCTTGTAGTAGTCCAGATACTCTGGAGTCTCCGAACCACCTAAAGACCCGCCTGCAGAACCAACAACACAACACGTTGGTTACACAAATCTGTTTTTGTGATCTGAATATCCTGAGTTATGTGTGTTACCAAACTGAATTATTCTGTGGAAGGACAAGCAGGGATAATTTTACTGGCATAATGTGCAGTCAGTTGAGTAAAATGGGTCTTAAACTTTCAGACTTGTATCATTTAATGAGCCTTGGTGTCTCCATTTTCGAGGGGAGTCATTCTTTCTGCTGTAGTGTTACCTTTAATTGCCCCTCAGTCATGAGTAGGACCGTTTTGTAAGAATGTATGAAATATGAAGAGGGAGAGAAATTTAGAGTAAAAAGTAAAAAGAATACAGCTGCACAATGTCACATATAAAATAAAATATTCAGGAGCTTTCCCTGTAAATCCATTTGTGTGCTCTAAAAAGGATTAATGGAGACTGTTCATGGAGCGGCACTGTAAAATCTTGACTTGCATGTGACTATGTAAAAATATGCAGATGCTGCAAGTAAGTAAACATAAGTAAGTAGAAAGTATAAGTAAACATAACATAATGTTTGTTTACAGGACAACTCCACATGGTTCTTTCATATGGACTATGAGTGTGGGTCAAGTCAAGATGTCTGACTGATACAGAACATGAAGCTACACTGGATGCACGGACTCACTCTGCTTTGCATTAATTATACAACTCGTACTTTCAGTACATTTATATGCTCCCTCTATGAGCTGTATCTTTGGATGAGCCTTCCATAAATCAGCCGAGCACAGCCTGCTTGCTGTGCAGTGAGATAACCACCCGCCACAGCAGCAGTTTAACTAACCGCAGTCCAGGCTGATTAGTTTACTCTAACTACAGACGCTGGCACAGGTGGCATAATCTGATCTGTAATGATGAAGCACGCTCGGGGAAGTTTAATCCAGCAGCTTTACATCTGTCTTATTGGCTGTCAAGCAGATCAAATCAAGCTAATACACACACGCAGACAAAGTCTCTCTCACATACACACGTGTATATTCTACATTATGTATAAAGTGTGCAATTATTTATTTCGATATTACATAATCTCTCTTATTTGACTAAAATGTATGAATGAAAATGCTCCACATTAAATCATGTCGTCATATCAACATGTTGCAGGATCAGTTATTAAATTAACTGTATGACATATTGGGACGAGCGCTCGTTCACTTTCTTGTAAAGAGTTCGATGAAAAGATCGACACCTCTCTCATGTCTGTGCGGTAAATATGAATCAGTAGCTGCTTAGCTTAGCTTAGCATAAAGACAACAGCTAGCCTGGCTCTGTCAAAGACAGCCTGGCTCTGTCTCATTTGTTTGACCTGTACAAAAAAACTAAATTAAAAAAAAACAGAAAATAACAATTTGCCAACAATTTGGGTTTCTGCTTGTTGCCTGGCAACAGCCTCCAGCTGTAAAATGGCACTTCTGATACTGTGCGAGTTATACAAATGAAACTTATTAATATTATTATTATTATTTTCTAGTCTTTATGCTAAGCTAAGCTATCTACCGTACAGATGTGAAAACTACTCAACTGCTCTATGTCTGTAATTTATAGTATTCATTATATTATTAATTGCCTGAGATCATTCTGACTGTTTAATGTCAGTTTGAATGTGCTAATATGACAATATTACATGTTGCAGGGATTCAGATGAATGTGAAGCACAGAACGTATTACTGCTGTGCACATCTGTTGAGTCAGACTGGCAGACTGAGCTATAACTCAGCTATAAATACGCTGATTCTAAATGGGGCATAAAAATCAAAGATGGGCTATAAATCAGAAGGAAAATCAAGTGACCTTTTTCACCAGCCACAAAGTCTCCGAAGCCAATTGTAGTGAGGGTGATGACGACAAAGTAGATGGACTCGAGCGTGCTCCAGCCCTCTATGTGCTTAAAGATGACGGCCGGCAGGGCCACGAAGATGAGACACCCGAACAGGATGAAGAGCAGTGTGGAGAAGACGCGGATTTTCGTCTGGCTGACTTTCCACTTCTGTAGGGAGGAAAAAGAAAAGTTAATATCCACGTACAGAAAATAAACTTTTTAACAAAACCAATGGGAGTGAGAGGAGAAGGTGAGAAATCAAACACACAGAGCAGGGGAACTGTGGAGTGCAGAGGCTATGAATGCAAACAGTGGTGAGTAGTGGTGTGATATAGTTTGTTAATTAGCCAACATGGACATTTTTCAGTGTCCTCCACACGAACAAGACCTTTCCTCAGATGATTGTGAAGGAAATTAACACTTGAAAACTGCTTATTTCCCTCTCGCTGATTTCCCACAGGCTTTTATTTTCTTTTGCTCACTTCACATTATGATGAGTCACTTCCTCCAGGCTCTTTTTCTAGGAATACATTCACTGTCTTCTAACATCTCAAACGTCAAGCTGTCAAGCTCATGTGACATAACTTTCACTGTCAGATGGCACGCCCACCCGAGCTGCGGAGAGGTGGCAAATGGCTTGATGTGCCTCACATGTGCTATAATGGGGATGACTTATCAAATATTTCACATGCAGTCATAGTGGCACATAACACAGTGGATTAATTACAGTTACAGCCTGTGCTATCAGCTGAAAATACTATTTAAATTTCATGTGAGCCCCACAGTCCTTGTTTTGCATCACAGTTGCAGTAGTATATTCTGTATGCTGCTGTTCCTCTGCTGCCTTTTCCGCTCGATGTGACTGCTTTCAGCTGGTTCCCTGTGTTTCGTGCCCTTTTTCCCTTCCAGTTATGTAAGCCCGAAGCACAGCCCCAACGGAGGGGAAGCACAAAGTGCAGCCAGACATCGGTTCAGTCTGTGATGTCTAACGTCCTCGCTGCACTAGAACAAAGTACAGTACAGTAATGTGCAGTTTAAAGAGACCTACGGTGAACTAAATTATGGACTAGTCAAGCTGAGGTGGTTTCTCAGCCAGCATCTTCTCCGCACGGCACCTACTGTAGCTCAGCAGCTGCTACACTACATTTATTTCCATTGTTGTAGCCAGCTGACAACCTCTCTCCTCCTCCCCTGGGAGGGAAGCAACGGAGCCAGCAATGAATCAAAATCATAATTAATCTGATGCTGCCAAGTATTTTTTTTTTTAAACTGATATTGTTGGTGCTTTTGTACTGAAGCTCTAATACTGAAATCAGTACTGTTTTCAGACATTTTTCATCCCTACATCCACGATGACATGTGCACGTTACAAACGTGCAGCATGCAGACACAAAAAGAACATCCTATAAAAATGCTCTGGAGCAGAGCTCAGGTCTGAATGTCTCACAAACTGCAAAAAGGGAAACAAAATGTCACCCAGATTATGTTTTTTATTATCAACATAATTAACATATCTGGTGGTTCACACGATGTTGATACTGAATCGGTGGCATCGGTGAAATGTGTCGACAGTGTTTGTTTTCCTGAAATATTAGCTCTGACTACAGTATGTCAGTCACTGTAGAAACTGAACTGAAACATGGCACCTTCCCCTTGAACTACTGTCAAATGAAATCCTGTCTCTCTCTCTCTAAAAGCACCTACAGTATGTGTATCCAAAATTGTGCTACTGTGACACCTGTCAGCACTCTGAAGTGTTTTAAATCACCGGTGATGGTCCCCTATGGAAAAAAAGGATTTCACTCCCTTTGGGCCACGATGTGAGCTGGTTGTTATGACTCCTCAGCCAACATACTGTTCATGGCTCCGATCACAGTCGGCCAGATTGACTGGGAATGTGGATGTTAACAGCTACTCACTACCTAATTAACTCTTCACACTGATATAAAGAAAGATGTATGTGTGTGTGCGTGTGTTTGCTAGCATCTGTGCTGTTTTTCTCCACCATACAGCACACTGAGTTCTGCTGACTCATACATTATTGTAACTTTTGCTCACTTCAGCGCAAAAACTTGAAAAATGTTATAATACAGATATATTCACACACTGGAACTTTTCCCATCATGCATTTCTCATATAACCTTTTAAAATAAAAATGGAACTTTTTCCTTGCTTGTACATACATTAGGATCTTTAGTCAACAAACTATTATTTATTAGTTAGTTTGTTTATAATGTTTCCATTGTTGCATCTGTGTCTGCTTTTATTTTGGTGCGCAGCTTTGTGTTACATCCATTGGCGTGACTGAGTAACTTTTCATTATTATTTTTCCAGTAAAAGTAAAAGAAGAGAAACACAGACACTTTATACATAACGCAGAGTATCAGTTTATACTTTGAGAAGATAAACTCCACTGCATTTAATCATTTCAGTATGAGAACTTGTTGACAGTCTCTGCTATCAGATGCTCATCAGCAGGTATTTGATTTCTTTGGTTTTTCAGAGTGAGTCTTTGAGTTTCCAGGAGAAACTTAATGACTAACCATCAATCAGACTGTCGTGCAGAAGCCATATTATATTCTCTCTTCGATTGGTTTCCAGGCAACCCAAAACCTGCATCCAGTTATTCCAGGGAAAAACATTTTTTTTTCTCTTGTTTAGTGTTCTTTAACTTTGGATAGCACAGTTTATAGCAGCTCTGGTAATATAATTTTACAGCCGCCTTTGCATGAGCTGGATAATTAAGACGTCAAATGTGACTGTGTTGTCGACATAAAAATGGATCATTGCACACAAGTAAACACACAGGCTGAGGTGCAGATAATCAAACTCTTATGAAGAAAAAGAGCTCACCACAATCATTTTCTCTACTTTTGCGATGCCCTTCCCAAAAATGGTCCCCAACTGGTCCCCGACTCCAGCCAATAAGAATCCAAATAAGGGAATTCCCAGCAGAGCATAAATGATACAGAAGATCCGCCCACCTTCTGTGTGAGGAGAGATGTTCCCGAATCCTGCCAGAGAGGAGACACAGACAGTGGATTCATTCAAAATGTCAGAATGAAGTAGCTTCAACATACATAACATATGGTAGTTGTTGTTACTGTGTGTTGTTGCCATACGTTATGAAGAGGATGTTGTAAATTCCCGGTACCAGGTACAGGATGTTCAGGAAGTGAGCGGGACTATTTTATGGGAGTAAATATGTATACCTTCCTATAAAAGACAGATATTCTGTCTATACTGCTTGTTTTGCACTTCAGCAAGCTTTATTTTATCTTTTCAGTCTGTATTTTTCCCTTTGAGGGGTTTGTCTTGCTACAGTTTTAATTACTTTCATGCATTTATCTGTTTTAAAAGAGGCTATTGTATTCTTAGTATTGTTGAGTCATGTAGTGCTTGTAGAGTGTGCTGTTGAGACCATGCTGGCAAGCGTGTAGCATTTTATAACTCAGACACAGAGAGAATTTACACAAAAGAGACCCTGTGAATGATCTGTTTCTCTGCAGTTGGAAGTACGTGGGTTTATGTGTGTTTTTCTGAAGGAATGTGTCTTGATTGTTCATTTATATTGCATGCAAGTTTTATAATGATGTTCAGGAACAAAGACCATGCCTTGAACACATCCCATTTCTGGACCTAAAGTAGTTCAGCACACATTATCCATTCCCTCTTTGACTTTTCACATTCTAACCACCCCCCCCAAACCTTCTTTTTCTTTCCTTTTCTCTATCTCTCTCCCATTTCCATTCTTTCTCATTCGTTCAAATACAGTAACCACTGGGGCTTTAATCCACAGGGCGACGACGAGACAGCTCCCCCGCTCAGTCTCAACTGCCTCCTGTCTTCCTGCCACCAGCTGCCACCTCTGCACTCCTCCCTCCATGACCAGGATTTCTCCTCTCATCCCTTACCCAAGATCCCTAGACTCCCATCCCACCATCCCTCATCCCTTCTACAGTGAATCATCTTGGTTATAAACCTGTCCAAATCTATCTGTAATGGTGCACATATTATGATCACTTCTGCTCTTGCTTAATACTTTCCCTGCGAGGGAACAGAAAGCGTTTATGCAAGAAAGACCCTGTGAATGCTTTGTTTATCTACAAGTACAGGGAAGCTGTGCAAGTGTCTTGCAATTAAGCGCTGAAAGACTCCTTGTCCACTATAGTAGCACACGCTACGAATGTTACCGCTACTTGTGTATTTGTGTTATCTCATTAGTGCACATCATATTTTCACTGAAGCTGGTATAAGAAGTTAACCGGGTAGACAAGAAAACTTTGCACAAAGCTTGACCGTGTTATATCATCACTGCAGACAGACTCAGCAGAAACACTCATGAAAGATGGAAGTCATGTAAAAGCTCTGACTCAGTTTATAATTGACAGCCAGTATCCGCAAGCTACTGATATGAGTGTAAAATGTAACAAAAGAAGACATACAGTGCGCTGTATATAGGTCTTTTGTATGCACACACGCACGCGCACACACAAATGTGGCTATCACTGGTTCACTGCCTTTCATCTTCCCTCCAAATCCATCATCATGTGCAGCAAGAAAAACAGATGTGGCTTAGAAGTCCATATCCTGTTAAACAAAAACCCAGAGACCGGAGCCTTACATAAACCTGACTCCACACATCCAACAACGCACGACTTCCATTATTTAACGTTTCATAAGGAGACTGCATAATGAACTACATCCACTTTTCTATATTAATGGAGTCATCTGTCTCAGGATAGGAGCTGCAGGGTGCCTTCTAATGGCTTTGCGGTCTCACGTTGGAGTAGAGTGACACTAAATGTGAGACAAATTGTCAATCAAGTCTAATTTCATGATTAGTTCAATGGGAAACAGGATGCCAGATTAGATTTTCACACGTCTGGGTGCCTCTGCCGCTGAACAAACGAGAAACAACAGCAGCTCTTTGATTTGATGCACTCACCTCACCAGGTTTTGCCTCGCAAGTTTAGAGCTAGCGTCACGCGCCGGAATAAGACAGTGATATTTAGAGACAACTGACTTTGTATTCATTAGGACGAAACATCAGGTTAAAAACATTTTTAAACTGTTTCAGCACTTGAAAGTTGTTAAAAATGTAAAAGATTAAGAAGAAAGTGGATTTATATGTAATAATCACGTGTGATTTCAGTATTTGGATGCTATATATTTGACTGAAAAGGTTAGATTAGTTTCACACAACAATGTTGCCTGCATTAATAACACGTGAACCTCTTTTTTTTTTAACTGAAGACATGAAATGAGCAACCCCATTTAACAGTACGGGCTACAAATCTCAGGTTATGTAATGATGACTTGTAGTAACGTGTCACGGTCTGTACTGTCTCCTGGACAATAAAAGCTTAATGACTTCCTTCTAAACTCATTAAATGATGCACGGTGAGAAAATGGCTGTGGCATTGTTTAACTGAGTGACTTTATTAGCCTCAAACGGTGTTGATTTTGCTGTTCGGATCATTTTATTACAAAAAAAGACACTGAAGTGAATTCCTGTCCTGGTGGGTTCCAGGTGGTATCAACATTATCTGTATTATTCTCAACTAGAATTAAGTGCGCTTCGTTAATTAGGCACACTAAGATGTTAGTCCTGGATGGATTTCACATTCAGATTCAAGAGTAAAGAATAAAGAGGATGTTTTTTTTTTTATTTATTTCAGAGATAAAATATAATGATGAGTGGGCTGAAAAATGCTTTGCCTCAACACTGCACATCCAATTAAAGATCTCGGCGTAAACACATCAGTCTGCGTTTGTATTCATGCTCTAGCTGAATCAAGGGAGGCCATAAGAATATAAGAAAGAGGGCAAAGTGTAACGTCTGGCTAGGACGCTGGTTTGTTTGACTTTACTGTATCTCTTAATAGACACAGTTTCAAAATAGCTTCTGATTTCTTTGCACAGGAGCAACGGCCGCATTTTGTACCAATCATGCAAAATTATAATGACTGCCAACAGACAGCACAGTAATTATGTGCTGTTTCCACTAACAAGCGTCACAGGTAACATACACAAAACAACACCTGTGAGTGAGGCTTCTGCAGCAGCATCAGTGAATACTCCATGTATTATAATAACCTCCGTGCACCTTCGCCCTGCAACCTTTTCTAGACGTTTTCAAAAACAAAACAAATCTATATGTACTCAAAATGAAATTCAAGGCACAGAGCTCCCCTTTGTCTTTTCATGAGAACACATCACAAGGCAAACATCAGTAAATCCGCCTTTTGGAGAGACTGAGCTCGACTAAATCACTGTGGCAACTGGGTGAAAAACAGAAAGCCAACATACTCAGTCTGAGGTAAGCAAAAGGAAAAGCCACGTTAAAGCTTTTAGTCTCTGCCTACACTCAATTACCCTTAATATGACACAAAAGCACACATATTTTCCAACCGGAGGGAAAAATCAACAATCAATTACTGTATGCTGTACTATCTTCTGACCAGCGGTGCTTTGACAGCATCCTGGAGAGGTGAAGTAGAGCTCAACAGGCCACCAAAACAGACTCGCTGATATGTTAAGGTTTGCTTGAAAGAGTGTGTGTGTGTGTGTGTGTGTGTGTGTGTGTGCTGTTGCTGTAGCCAATAGATTTTTGCAGTTTTGGTGAGCCTGGTGCAGTGCAGCAAAATCTGGAAGAGTGGCTAGAGGCAAAGAAATGTAATGTCCTGCCAAAATATTGATGAAGACTGCGGTCTACCTACACACATTCATCGTTAAACTGAAAAACTCACTAATTTAATTTACCAACCATGGAGTGAAAAAAAAAAGTATTTCATCTCGAGGTATAATTACATTTTCTGACTGGAGAATGAATCCTGAAAGGATGCTCGAGATGTAAAATGGAGTCCAACAGGCCACTGAACAGAAGCACAGATCTATCAAGATCCACTTGGAAGAGCCAGATGAGCTGTCAGACTGTGTGTGTGCGTGTGTGTGTGTGAGCTGCTCCATTTTCCTGATTAGTGAGCTCTTACAGCTGGAGGTGACAGAGAGAGTCTCAGGCTGTATGAATGTGCGGCGTGATCAGTTCCTTGATTACAGTAGCTAAGGGCAAATGAGCTCAAGCCCTTAAAAAATCATGTTATTTTAATGTAGTGTCCGATCGTTCTAAAGCTGCCACATCTCTGAAATGCAATAGACCCACTGTAAAACTGAGTGTATATGCACTAAGAGTCAAGACATTTAAAACATTCACCTTTATCACTGACACTTTAGTTTCTGGTATATTTCTGCAGAGTGCGCAGGATCTAGTGGTGCGGCCCATTGCAACCCGGCTTGTTTCACTTTCTTAGCATGAAGGAGAAACTATGGCGGCCACAAAATGTGCAAAATATGCAAAAGCCCTCAACAAATGAGTGACCATGATATAAAAATATTGCATTAAAGTGACCATGGTATGAATAATATTGTACAAATTGGAAAGTACAGGTAATAAATAAAAGTAAAAATAAAAATAAAAATAATAACACAGCCATGGTGAGTAGTAGTGAGTAGAGACAGGAGCTGAAACTACAGCTATTATCAGGTGGTGCAGGTGTTGTAGAGCCTGACAGCGGCCAGAATGAAGGACCGGCAGAACCTCCCCTTCTTACACCGTGGAAAGTGCTTGAGAAGTGTAATTTTCTACTCCAGTGCAATGTCATCCCAAAATGGTCATCAGATTTGCATTGTGCTTCAGTTGGCTTACAACACGAAGGGGGAAAACATAAATGCGCTGTCTGTCTCTGCACTTTGTACGTCTTTAAAAAAAACATTGCATGTTACTGGTGTGAAATACTGCCAGAAGCTTCTACAAGGACAAGAATGAGGACTGAGAGTGAGAAAGCACTTACCGATAGTGGTGATAACAGTCCCAGCAAAGAAAAACGAGGAACTAATGTCCCAGAGGCTCATCTGATTGGATGAATTTCCTGAAGGGTTCACACCTGCTCGGACTGCTGAAACCACTTGCTGGAGCGGAAAGCAAAAAAAAAAAAAAAAAAAAAAAAAAACAGAGAAAAAAAGTTAGCACATAATTCATCGTTTCCCAGTGGAGACTGTGGCAGGAGGCGGGCGGAGAAAATTAGCGGTGTGCAACAACCAAGATAAACATCCAACCAAAACGAATTAAGAGAAATAATGAGGACATCTGTCAGAAAAGGTTTGAATTTTAAATATCTGCACTTTTTTTTTTTTTTTTTTATTAAAGATCAAAGTCATAGTTATGTATATCACTGTGGGCTGAAAAGAAATAACTTGTGCATACGACATTAACTCAAAATGTATTAATTTAAGCATGGGTGACTGTTTTTTATTTTTTCAAAGTTATTTCTAACCCTGATTAAGGCACGCCAGGTTGGATCTGTCACATGTGAGCACACTGAGGTGTTTTAGGGAGTGTACCAGTGACCAACAACGTCAGGGTACATGGTCAGAAAGAGAGAGAGAGAAAGAAATGGAGTTCAACTCAGCCAGCTTCTCAGCTACAACCAGAGTACATAAGGTAAGTGCAATTACTGTCAGGTACAGTGACACAAATAGGCCATTAGTACAACAGGATGTGTGATTTGGTTATAGATGTAAGTAATAAATTATACCCGGTATTAGAGCTTGCTCTTATATTATGAGGTTTTAAAAGTACAGTACTCTCCTGACCTCGATTACAGCTGTTACTCTGTCCCTGGTTTATTCACACATCAAATCTTATTATATCCAATCATCTGATTACAATTACATCTAATCTTATTAAATCGTATTACATGTAGAAACAAAAAAAATACAACATTAGAGTTTAACAAGCCAGCCTGTGGTTTGGAGGTATAACTGACAATCAACATCTTGTACTGTAAGCCCTTACACTACCCATTACTAGACTAAATGAGGTACTTTACCCAAAATACTGGTATACTAATGTGATTTCATGCCATTTACATCTGCTTTGTCGAGAGCATCAGGAGACATTTGTGTGTGTTGTGTGAGTGTTGATTTGTTAGTAACTTCTTGTTGAAGAAACACAGGTTATTATAACATGTAAGTGTTTTGTTGATCCTCTAAAATTGTTATTAAAAGAATGTAATTTTAAGTTGATTGTGGCTGTGATGTGATACCAGCTGGGTCAGCCCTGTGATGATTAGTTTTTCCCAGGTGACTCTAAGTGTGACACGAGTGTCGGCTGAGTGTGAGAAACCCGGCTGTACAGGAAACAGAACAGCAACATGTTTTCTCGCTCAGGGCTGCGCTCTCATGACAGGAGACGAGAGGGTGGATGAAGCCACCAGCTGGAGGAAAAGCACACCACTGCATCTCACACCCACAATCACCTAAACATAGACGTGAGTAGCAGTTAAGCTCAGACACTCAAAGACGTGCATCAGCAGTATAAATTTAGAAAACCGTGAGCTTTTCCTAAACCTGACCAAACTGGGAATGTTACCTGTTTCTCTGCAGATTTTATTTTGAATGTCTAATTAGACGTTGCATATTTATTATTGCTAACTTGACCGCTCTGGAGGAGAAGATACTGTGAGTGAGTCATGTTTTGCCTCGCCTAGTCAAGGTGGATGGTGTGCCAGCAAGACACATTTTATGTATTCGATTCACACTCTGCTGCCTGGAGGCTCGATATGCAGTATGTGAACAACTTTCATGGAAACATGTCAGGTTATATCTCAATTCAATCCACACTGTAGATAACAACAGTGATCTAACTATGGGGGGCCTTGCTCTTCTCTGAAGACTGCAGCTATATTAGAAACCTTTGTGTGCATTTGTTTCTTGGCACACTTTTGTTTGAAAGTCCAACTGGTCATTGTATATTTATTTAGGTTACGGTGAACACACTAGTGGATACTGTGTCGGTATCACATTTTGCCTTAGGTGGGAAAAGTCTGCATGTATACATACAGTACACGCTTTGGTGATACAGCACTACTGTCTGAGCCACAGCCACCCCAAAAAGTCAAGGAGGGGGTCTGCGTGTCATCCACTATGACATTCTGGTGCATTATGCAATTTATGCAATCCTCTGCTTCTCTCAACATGAATGTAAAAGAAATCATAAGAGTAAAGCACAGTTGCATCAGTTATATTAAAGATTAAAACTTCAGATCATGCATAGGCAAAATGTTTATTAAGAACCAACTGACAAGCTTGAATGACCTGGTGGACCACAGAGAGAATTGTGGTGGATGACTGAACAATACATTTAATGGCGAAAATCCACTTTTAATGTCAAACTGACCAGAATAACTTTCCTGGATGCGGGCATTAAAATGAAATCAAACCGATCCAGAGTGAGCGAAATGTTACTTCAGGTTAGTCGGTCCACAATGGATGACAGAAAATGACAAACCGTTTCTCATTCAGCTGACAGCACTGATGCACTGCTTCCACAGATCCGTATCTGGAGAGCCTATTTGTCTCCATAAGGAGTGCAACAATGAGGCTGAAGGACATTCATTCTTTTTCCACAGATTCTGATTTGATACTTCTCTCATGTCTCATGAAACTCCTTCGGTTTCATTATTTCTCATGTCTTTCTGAGCACGTGAAAAAGTAGTGTATTATTAGAGTAGGGTGTGCAGGAAAATTCATACCGATCTTGCTATAACGGAAAGTGTGACACGCTCACAGCGACTATGGGGTGCAAGGCTGAGCAAATGGTCCACTCCTCTGATCCTCTGGATTAATCTGAGCTCAGCAGGTTGTTTCAAACTGGCTCTGTCAGTTTGCTGCAGCAAGACAAAAGGTTTCTTGGCCCAAGTAGATTCTCAAGATGAACAATCATTACGGAGACAAATGAAAGGGAAAAACTCTGAGACCTCAAGAGACGAAGCAGGAACTGCTGCATTGGTACAAATTCTAATAAACAGCAGAAGAAGACTTTGCTGGACTAAAGCTTTTATTCCCCTATGTATCAGTGTTTTTTTTTTCATTCAGAGCAATAAAAAAGATCTAATTCTTGTGTAGTGCACTTGAATAAATGTACTAGTGCTGGAGTAGCTCTTTTTGATGATCTCCATTATTTGTATTTAATATCAATAAACCTTCAGGAACAGAGTAGTAACGCTACAATAATGATGTTCGGCACCGCTTACAGTCCTCCTGAACTACCGCTGTCAGCTTTTTTCTGAGTCCGCCCATGCATGCACACACAGTTTTGGGTCATCGTAGTGTCAGGGTGTTGTCTGATGTGATTCATCGTCCTCAGTGAAACTGAGGGAGCTTTCATTAACCCACAACTGTGGAGTGTGATAAGGAAGTAAAAGATCAAGTGTGTAAAAGCTGAACTGGATGAATAATGCATCGGGAAGTCAGCACTCATGAAACGGCACACAAGATAACCTGATACAGTGGGCCAGGAGGTGAGGAGGTAGGCTGGGCTGATGGCACAGAGGCACAAACAGCAGCTTAAAGGGTTAATTTGCTCAAAATCCAAAAAAAAACAAAACATGTATTTTATCAACTCTTCAGCCCAGTATCATCGTGCCAGTGCAGGAGACACAATATAATATATGTCACATAGCGACATGGTAAGTAAGGGTGTGGAATTTACATTAAATCACAGGCCTGACACTAACCTTTATCTTTTTTTATTAACGATAACCGTGATATTTCCCTAACCTTAGCCATAGCTTAGTTGACATACACTGTAGAAATTGATAATGTGATAGTGATAAAGTGGAGATATCCTCCACCCCAAGACACCAGTGTACATGAAAGCTATTTTTGTTTATGGTGCTTGAAAGAAGGCGTAACTCTCCATAGTTTTCATATGGGCCATTTAAGAGTGATTAAAAGTGACAAAGAAAACCAAAATCATCAGCATGGATGAATACTGATTGAGGGAAATGTGAAAATATATAACAGATCAAAGCACTATGTGTGGCCTGAAGCAGGAAATATGACTCTGTGGAGACACATGTAAAAGCCTTTTATGAACTTTGTGTATTTGCAGAGGTTTAGAGAGGAGCCGGCTTACACAGCTCCTAAATCTTAATAACGCGTATTATTTTGAGTTTGGGTGTACATTTCAACATAGCACTGCTACCAAAATAAACTTCTCTTCATCTCCAGATCCCTTCATGGATGGTTTATTTAAACTGTCACTGGGGTGAAAATTCCATTTCCTGCTTTCTTTACATTGTACTTTGTTTCACTGCTTCCTCACGGACACATACGTGGCATGTCGTGTATGTGCATGGTCACATGTTCGTTCACATGCAGCCCGGAGAAGCCTAAACCCAGCTCACTGTGAGGAACTGAGAGTATAATCATCCGAATCTGCATTTTAGTGTCCTTTAGCTCGTTGTCTTTGTTTCACAGCACACAACTATACTGTTATTGTTACTCTCATGTATTTTACAATCCAACTTGACAGTACAGGCGCTAGTTTAAGTGTAAAGATTTTACCCAGATTGAGACAACCAAAAGGTGAAGCCGATCCGGTTACACACATGCAGACCAAATAATCATACCGAACAAAGGTGAACACATCAATAGTTGAGCGTTTTATCTGGGCTATTCTACCCTCAATCATTTCCAAATACAACAAAGGGGAAGGTTCAAAGATAAAATTCTGAAAACCCACATTCACCGTGCCTCTATAAACATCATTTAGCAAATCACACAATCAGACTTGGCTTGGCTCAGTCATCCCCTTTGTTTCCCGGCCAAAGCGGGCCATATTAATTCACTGTTTTGGCAATCAGTTATATGCATGGTAGCTATGGCCAAGGGAAAAGATAAGATAGGATCATGTGAAGACCACACTGGCTGTCTCCAAGCCAAACAGCCGGGAGGGGTTGAATCGTCAGAGGTTTTCTGACAACACTCCCTTTTTTAATTACTCCCTTTGAGAGCACATCTCTCCACAATCCTCTCCTGACTGGCTTTTGATCAGTGGGAGCCTTCAGAGGTGTGTGTGTGTGTGTACATAATTAGTAAAGTAAAAGTGAGTGGGGGACACCTGTATTGAAGCTGTTTATCAATAAATCATCAGAAGAGAAATAGTTGCTTGAGGAGGAGGCTGAACTCACGGCGCTGTCTGATGGATGATGCACAGAGCTGTTTGGTCAGACTGCTGTCTGGTGAAATCGGAAAGATAGCAAGACTTTTGTTAGGCACAATTAGCCGGATGGCATTCGGAAAACATTTAAGCGCTCTCAAATGTCTCCTGCGGGCAAATTGCCCAGTTTTCACAAGCTTAAAATCTTGAGTCACTAATTAATTCTGATCGTTTTGCAGTTTGTGAGAGCCTAGACTAAGACGTTTTTTTTAAAACTGTAATGAGCACAGACTGATTCAGTGAAAAGGTCAGACAGAAAGAATCGGGCCTAACAGAGGGCAGTTTTTCTGAACTTATGGGTGTACTGAGACATGAGCCTTAGATGGAATAGGGCATACAGTACAGGAGATGATGTTTGTTGCCAAATTTACTTGTCTGGCAGCCTCTTACTTTGTACTTTTCTCATTTTTTCTTCTTAGGCTCCTCCTTAAATATGCCTATTTGGTCTTTTTGCCACTGTCATAACGTCCATAGAGGTTGCTAAGCCCAGTTACATTGCCTGCTTGCCCAGCTCCTGTTCTGGCATGACACCAGCTCCACTCCCCATGAGCATTCACCCACACCCCAGGTCTAAAATGCCCATGGTACAAACAGTAACAGTCCCCTAGTGCTGTGACCAGTGACCTCACAGTCCGTGCAGCCCAGCTAACAAACTGAGCTAATGCTAGCTAACAGCAGCTATAGTTCCCTGCAACTTACTTTACTGTCCATCAATAAACTCTGGAAATGACAAAGAGTTGAGGCAGAGCAGCCGGAGGACATTTTTCTCCAAAAAATATGATCCGGTTTCCTCAAATAGTTGGCAATGTGTGTCTTTGTGCCGTAAAGTGTTGCATACTTCTCGTGGGTGATCGAACCCGAAGTTACATGGTGAAGAAAGAGGCGTACAGGGCCTCCAACCTAAATGATTTATACCAAAATGCTTTCAGCACTGACAAAAGCAACAGTGACAACTACAGTGACTGTGTTATGCCAGCTATGGGCTGCTAAAGGTCAGGAAAAATAAGAAATGGTGACGATAACAAAAATGAGAGAGAAGATTTATTTAAACCATTTGCTTGTGAGATGTAAACAGATGATCTATTGTGGTAACGCCTAGAGGCAGCAGAGATGAGAGGGAAGATTGTTTCTTTTGATTATCAGAAACAAGAAAGCAGCTTTGTTGTTAATGTAAAAGGAAAAGGGGGTTCAGGGGCACACTCCCCTCCTATGTCCAGGGCCTGCATCCCCATTAAGTCCATTCCTGATCAGCATCTAGCATTCAATCTGATAGATAATGACCTAATGACAGAAAGCATCATCATCTCTAAACATTAACTCAGCATCTCAAAGCGAAATCACTGCTATTTCTCACCCACTCCTCTTTATAAAAAAACACTCAGAAGAGCACTGAACATGATTTGATAATAAATGCTTGTCAGTTTAGTTCAGTTTTAATATGGTGAGGGTCTATACTGGAATGCCAAAACAGAGGACAACAATCCCCGTGGTAACCTGGTAAAAGAGGTTTGAATTCAACTTTAGCATAAAAATCTAATTCATAAATGTATTTAACCATCAATTTTCAATATTGCATTTATATACTTGCTTGCTTGTTCTAGCAAACCCAGAAGATGAAAACACTGATAGATAATTAAAAAAAAAAAAAAGATACTTATTCCACTCCTCAGGAAATTGAATTATACCTACAATATTTGTTCTCTATAGTTAATATGCATGAACTCATTAGAACTGTTGAGAGAAAAACTAATTCACACGGTATCTCGTTATCTCCAGAAAGTTTTCTCATAATTACCAGAAGGTATCATTGAATGTTTCCTTGTTAGTGTGAGTTTTTTTTTTTTTTTTTTTTTCATCATGAGACTACAGTGGATGCTGATGCTTTGCCACAAGGAGTAATTGCAACATCTTAAATGTTTGATTGCTTTGCTGGAAAGAGAACAGAATCTTATGAACAGACTCGCTTACTAATAAGAAAAAAAAACATATTACGCTATATTGGCAAATAACAGCAATTTTACTGAATGGAAGAATGTATTTAATGGACACAGTCACTCTATTAATGTCATGGGTTTATTCAAATACTCACAGCTACAACAGTAAATGTAATCTTAAGCGTGACATTTTCTTGTTATTATGAGAAAAGGTGTTACAACAAGATCTTTTCACCATATTACCATTATTCAAAATTATTGTTTGTATTGAGTATCTATAAAGATAACTCTATGATAATAATTGTTTCATTAACGGGGCCAAAATTAGCAGCAGCAGACAAATCGGTGTCCCCTGGGATTTCAAGACCTTTCAGTTCTAGCACATTAGAGAAGTAATCATCATCCACAAGTCCAATATGCCAGCTAGATTCCCCAAGAGGAAATGCTTTTCATCAACTCCGGTTGATGGTGAGATCCAGTAATCCATACAGGAAGAGTCATGAAGCCAGTGGATGTCCTTTATTAGAAAACTCCTCACTCAATGCTGATATTTATAGTGTATTTGTATGTGACATTTTTGTAATTGAAAAATTAATCAATTACTTATTTCATGAGCTGGCGACTTGTCCAGGACTGTTATTAATCCTTTAATATTACTTAACTGTACTCCAATATTACGATATTCATTCATCTTTTTTCTTCAGTAGAACAGCACAGTTCATTTTTTGGCTATAGGAAACCACACAAAGTAAAGCAATTTGATGATTTCCTGTCATTTTTCATACAGTGCTCTGTGGTGTTTTGTATAATACTTGTGGAGTGTAGATCTGCTGTGGAAGGAAGCTCTGGAAAAAATGGGTAACTACGCTTTAGAAAGAGAGACAGAAGTATTTTCTCTGATCTGATATTAATCAGCAGGACGACATCATTTTTTTGTTGAAACTGTCATATGATGTGTTTTATTATGTAACGATGCTTTGGATAAAATGGTGACTTTGTTGGACATTATGATTTGTGTTATAAAATGACTTTGTTAAAAGTCCAGTGAGTTTCATTTGGTGGCATCTAGTGGTCAGGCTGCAGACTTGCCTACAAAGCAGGTAGGAGAAACTACAGCAGCCAAAAATGTGGAAAAACACAACTGGCCCTATTTGGTTTATTGGTGGTTGGTGTTTTATTTGTCTATTCTGGGTTACTATAGAAACTCCATGTAAGAGGACCTGATTTTCAGGTAATTATACACTAATGAAAACATAACTATGAATATTGTATTCAATTTCTGCCAATAGATCCTCCTAAATGCTACACACTGGACCTTTAAGGTAAGGAGACCTTCATCAACATGACGATTATACTAAACAGGTAACCAGGTTAAAGAATTATAGCAGTCTGTCTTAAAAAAAACATGGAGAATAAATGTGTATAAACATAATTAAATGTATAAAAACAAACACATTTTTCAGGAGCTGGCTCTAATGGCTGGAAAAATATCCCCGGGATAAAGCTCTGGCAGTACTCATAGTCATTGTGTCCTGTATTGTTCTCTGTGTGTGTAAAATACAGTATTCATTGAAAATCTGTCCACACAGTGTGAAACACTGAAATGCATTTTATCATCAGCAGGTCCTGCAGAAAGATCTGAATTATTAATATAATGTTGATGCTTTCACATACCTTGACCAAATCCTCCAGCTCAGAAGAGTTTACGCAGGCATGCATGGCCAAGAATTCCAGTTTTTCTGCAAGAATGGCCATCTTTTGAGAACTCTCATGAGGCTGCTCCAGCGCTCTGAACACCGTCGCCCCAATAATGAGGTAAAGCACCACCAAGAAGAAGATGGCCGACACGGTTTTCCACCTCATGACTGTGGTCCGGGTGTCGCACTCATCATCATCATCCGGGGTGTTCAGCACCACTGGTTTGGCCGAGAACGACAGGCGAGGTTTGGAATTGTGGGAGGCAGACTTCGGGTCAAGAAGGTCAGGTGCGGCCACTGCGAGGATGGAAGTGATTAATGTGGATCAATTTGTCCTGTCATTACAAGAGGCTCTCCCTGTAAACAACGTTAGTCTTAGTCTTATTGTGTCTCGCCAAGAATCGTTAGCACTCGAATCCTATTTGACCTATTAACTGTCAGAAAACAGTGAAAAATAACCACAAACGTGAAGGTGAAGTCTCCAGATGTCTCATTTTGTCCAACCAACAGTCCAAAATATTCAGTGTGCAGTGATTTAAATCAAAGAAAAGCAGCAATTCCTCACATCTGAGAAGCCAAGAATGCTTCACATGTCTGCTTAAAATGAAAATATTGATAATTTTTCTGTCACTGGACTAACTGATGAACCCAATAAGTGTTTTTTAGTGTGTGAGGCAATAGCCATCTGAAGAAAGTTGGGTGATCTTCACTTTACTTTGGCAACTACAACATCTTCACTTCTGTCAGTAAGCCCCGGATATTAAATGTTCCAGTACAGATCCACCTCTGCACAATTATTCTTTATAATAGCCTTTATTATTTCCAACCCTTTAAAATACAAATGAATGCAGGTTTTCAGAACATCAGAGGTACGTCTGACACACAGGAACTTAAAGTGTCAGATATTGTAAAGCCAATTTCTTTTATGGTCTCTAATTCTTCAATCTCTTCCAATAAGAAACCAGCAGAACAGCGCCACTCCACGATGATCCACAGCAGGTAGAGCTGCTGTCATTCAGTGCACTGTCAACTGCAGCACACTTCCTACCACCTGTCATTCTCCATCATCAACATTTACACTTACATCTGGACTTGGCTTCCTCTTCTGATCTCAAAGATCAGTGATTTTTTTTTTTTTTACCTGATTGCAGAGTAATACAAATAAATACAGATAATCACACCCTAAAAAATAAATAAAATAAACATAATTATAATATATACAATGATGTGCAACAGGCTCATACATTTGTCTCCCTACAAGAATTTTAAGTAAAATATGATGGGTTTTTGTTGCTTTTGGGTCCCACAGTACAAATAAATACACCAGCTGAATGGGAGCTCATTAAAAATTAAACACTCTTCCGTTTTCCAAACAGCTTGCTACAGAAGATGCAATTACATAATTACCCCATGAGGTAACTCAAATACAGTATTTTACAGTAAACAACCATTGGGGAGAATCACTCACTCACTCAGTGAGCTGACACCATGTGAATATAAAGCCATAGAAATGTATTTAAATTATATTTCAGTGTTACACAACTGCATTTTCTAAGTGAAAATGTCCCAATTTCACTAGAAACTCACTATCAAACTACAGATACCTCAGTATTTTGCATATGGAAATTGTTCCCTAGCTTCATCATCACTCTCTGATCATCCACAGTTAAGACTGTTAATACAAGTCATGCACAAAAATGTATAATTTTCCATTTTTGCAGTGTGAAATAGTTGTTAACGCACTTACTTCTCTACCATCTCGTCTCTCTTTGTTTCCTCATCGAAGGATCCAAGAAAGCGCAAAAAGAATGCTTTCCTGTCAGTGTCGCTTTCTGCCTCCGTTGCTCCCAACAAGGGACGTGGCCGCTCTCCACATGGTTTAAGCGAGCTGCGCTTCCCTCCACTTCACAATCTTCGGAGAAAATACATCCAGGACATCGCGTTCTCACCAGAACAAGACGCACCGGAACGGAGCGTAAAGGGAACAAAACGCGTCGCTGAAATCCACACGGGTGTTTGGTGACATTGCGCCTACGGTGTGAGGTGCTTTTATGGAGGGACGCAGAGGTTTGGATGAAGCGGGTCAGGGGAGATACTTCACCAGTGTGACTCGCTGGGTGCGCTGCGCTTCACTGGACACTGTGCGCTCCTGCTGTAAAGAGAGAGAGAGAGAGAGAGAGAGAGAAAGGAGAGAGACAAGAGAGGAGCTATTTGCTGTCCATCACTTCAAAGGTGATGCGAAATGCAAGCTGCAAAATTTCAGTGGGTGAACATATATAATATAATATTTAGTGGCAGATTAGATGTGGAATATGCAAAAAAAGGGCTATAACTCAACATTCAGATGTCTCATTTGTGCAGTGGCTATATATATATATATACCAGTCCTGGTCTTCATGTTGTGCATTGTTCAAGAAACTGTATGCCCAATTTAAGCTTAACAACAAATCTAAATTTGCTATTTATATGTCATTACTTTCTCAAGAGATCATGTTTTATTGACCTTCTGTAACTGCCTGGAGGTTGCCTACAACTACCTTTGTGCTTTACTTGTTCAGTGTCTTTCTTTCTCAGGGGCATTTTCTGATGCAGAGAGCTTTTTTCTTTGCTGGACCAATGATTTAATTTGGTGACATCCCCATCAGAAGCCCCATCTTACATCCAGACACCCTAACAGTGAATAGAAGCAGACTTCAGGTTGCAGTGGCTGCGCGCCCTGAAGGGCAGGTGTCAGTGCACTAATTAAATTCATCTGAATTAGTGAGACAGTCTGCGTGGTTTATGTCCCAGATTATGATCCACCTTGGTAGGCAGGTGTGATCACTGCATGAATACATTAAAGGGAGGCTGACAGGGATCTTCAGTAATTTGATTGTCAGTTGCAGTTCAGCTCTTTCTGCTCTCCTCGTGTGTGTGTGTGTGTGTGTGTGTGTGTGTGTGTGTGTGTGTGTGTGCGTCAATATTGATTTGCATGAACTACTACAGCTAATTGAATTGCACAGAGACTTGCACAGCTGCGCTGTTTGTGTTTGGTGCTGACGCACACACGCATGCACACACACACAGAAAGAAAGATTGGATCTGTGTGTCAATGAAGCTACAGAACCTTTATCGAAGAGCAGAATGAGAAATGGCGGTAAGAATAAGTCATGATGCACTTTTGCTGACTTTGATGAGCAGAGTGTCTCTCCTGCAACTGAAAATGGAGGAAAAATATATATCCTGCAGTATGACAGTAATAAAACCATAAAACGACTCCACACATACAGCATGCTCCACCTCTTAAAAGGCTTTCAGTGGTTTGTGCCCAGTTGCTCGTTTCATCATGAATCGTCTGTCACAACTGCCTACTTTCAAATATTTCCTCTCCTTCTTTTACTTTTCTGTCCATCTTGTCCTCGCTTCTGCTTTGAAGCACTCACACGCTCAAAGAATAGCAGATTAATTTCATACCAAGTCTTAATCTTACACATGGGTAAGCCATGTTTTTCATTTGGCACTGACAGTGAAGGTGTAACCAGAGTTTTCAGATGCCGCCGTCTGTTTTGTTTTGATGGTTTCACCTCATTAGTTGACGTGTTTCCTCCATCGTTCAAGAGGTGCATAACTTATTCCCGCTAAGGTTTGGGTCATTTCGGGTTGGCATGTGATGCAATCGTTACGTAAGAATGCTAAATTATTTCTGTGGTCACTTTCAAGTCATTGTTTAACTTGTTTCTGAATTCTCTTTGTTCTTTTTATAGACACACATACATACAAAGACATATACAGTCCTGATCTTTTTTTTTTTTTTTTTTATCTCTCATTGTCTTGGCAGCTTCTGTTTCACATCCACTCATGTCACTGCACGCACCAGAAGTCAAGTAGATGTGATTAATTTACCCAATATTAACTTACATTTCATCCATTTCACCTAATACTGGCTTGAGTGCTGGATTTTCTTATGTTGCTATGGTTACGGCTCTGCTATAATTGTAGCAATGGATGCTGTAGCTACATATAATTTGGTCATTTGCATCCTGCAAAGCTGTTGGTGTTTCCTCATTTTATTTCAATATGTCATAATGGATTCTCTGGCAGCAGCATCTGATAAACAGGCTAACCCCACTAGCGTCACGGTTAATTTACCCAGTTAAAGGTTATTTAACATTAATAACCAGCTAGCTATGTATCTCCCTTTCACAGGGCAGCGTATCATTGGTGCAGTTAGCCACAGTGCCAACAGCCAGATGGAGAGCAGGAGAAAAATGTAAATGTCTCTGAGCGGCAGATAAAAATATAAAACCAGAAACAGGCTTTGAGTTTGTACTCATCATTTAAGGCTGTAGTCAATAAGTGTGGCACTGTTAATCCACTGAGGTCAGAGGTCAGCTGAGCTACAGAAGAGAAGGATTCATTCAAGGTGAATACACACATTTAATATGACTGAAACTTACTTAAAAGGCTTCCAAACCATTAATGCTGTCATTTTCTGTCAGCAGAACTTATTTCTGACTTTGTCAACGTGGCTTTAGGGCTGTTTTGCTGTATTTCTTTTTTTTTTAATTTTATCTGTTTTTTGTAATTTTTAGCATCAAAGCATCTTTTTTCAACTACCTGAACCCAGTGGATTAAGATGCTGGAAGTTCATCAAACGAAATATAATTTATTTCGATTTTGCCACGACTTGTTGAGCAACATTTTCTGAATCTCTTCTCATTTTTTCCAAGCTTTGATGGAATTTGCAGTCAGACAACACAATTATATTTTTATCAACGTCAGAAAAATCAATTTTTCTTTTATTCAAGAAGCTATTTACAACCCAAGTCATATACGGTACATAACAAGACAGGAGGCTTATCTCGAAATTGCCTGCCAGCTAAAGTTTGTTTGCTATCTGTTATTACACTGTGTGGTTACACACAGCGGAGGGGAGGAAAGTGTGATGTGCAAACATAGTTATAAGTTAAATGGCCTGAATTTCCATTAACTCTGAAAGCCGTCTTATGTGCAGATGTAATGAAGTTACTCAACATGCCTGCTCGAGGTTTGACGGCTCAGAGCTTTGTTCTCCGCTGATGTGTCTTTAGCTTTATGTGAAGGCTCAGGAGTGTTAGCATATTTTCAGGGGGTGCTTTTGTGCAGAAAACAGCCTAATGAATGCATTTGTCTCGTTGTCATCTCATTAATAGTCTCCTGATGAGGTACGGCGTAAACGCCTTCTTCTCTCGCTCTGTTTTGCTGACTGTTCCTCCCTCGAACAGGACAGCACCTGTAGCAGGGACATATGGCTTTTGTTACATGACAGTAATCTTATTATGGGTGACACTGTTGCATTAATGGATCCCATTACCATAGTAATCTGCCCTAATGTCACAGAAAAAAATGCCAGACACTGGTGTAAGTCATTTTACGCCTCACCTGTGACCTGTTTGATAAAAGGTGCTTACAAAGTAGTCTCTGACATTAATTAGAATTTAAAAATCTTTGTAATTTTACCTTGTGAGTATTTTATTACTATACAATTTTAAAGGAGCACCCAGTAGTGATCCGAAAATGACAAATACTCTTATACTACTATTTATGAACAGATGATTGGAGCTCCAATCTAGTCCCCTACCTCTTTCTACAGTAAGGAAAAATACTGCAACATTCCTGTCAAACTTCGACAACAGCAGTTGGCCAAAAGTGAGCAAAATCAGCAAACAAAAAAACGCTGAATGTTTAATAAAGTCATAAATCATTAAACATATACATATAGTTCATACACTTCCTTGCAAGCTTGCAAGCATTGTAAAGATGGCTCAGAAATGAATTACATCTCCACACTAAATCCTGCTGATTCTACCTGAATGGTTTCTATTGAGGTTGCAGTTTCCTCAGCCTGCAGAGAATTATCAGCACTATTTTCAGCAGCGGGGGCCTTTACTGATAAAGATGATTGCCTTTAGATTGATCTATCATCTGTAATCAAGCCACACCGGCATTGCCTTTTCAAATAGCATACAAAGCAGATGAAATATGTGAGGCAAGTTCTGACACTCATGATATAATCTCATTAAATGTGAAGCGAGTCTCCTCTGAATGAATGTTGAAAGGTTTGCAATGGAGACAGACAGACCTGTTGAAAGTGAGGATAGGGAGTGGGGCCATAAACTTAAGAAAGACTTTCCAAAACATCTTAGAATAAACAGATAAGAGGCCAATCGCATGAATCCACAAGGCTGTTAACTGCAACTGCCATAGCGCTCAGTGACTCGAGACGATAACTCACAGTTTCATAAACAGTTAGCGCTCATGTGGAAACTCTAACTGATGTTGGTCTCGAGGTTCTCCCTCATTAAGCTGCGGTTTACCACAGTGTTGTATGCTAGACGTCAGGCCAGGTCGCTGCTTCTTGATAGATCACAGAGCTCAAAAAGAATAATTCAGGTTTCGCAGTAGGCGAGAGTCTTTCATCTTCTCCTTTGTCAACGGAGCCCTATGGAAATCAATCATCAGGAACAACTGAGCAAAAGCGACGGAGCGATGTGCATGCACATGTAAAACACCTGTAAATGCACACAGAGGCATGCCATTTAAATTAGCCCAGAATATAAATTCAGTCTTCTGCCTGTGAGGCTTTGAAGTATACAATCTGGAGAGTCTTCAAGCGGTTTGTGCTGCAACAATAATTCCTCGACAGTCTTGAGTTGGTATTCATCAGGCAGTCGAGGGAACCTTTTACACACGATAAGCCTATCAAAGAATAATAATTAGTTCAAGTGGTTGAGGTCAGCAGTATTTCCCTTAATTCCCTCAGTTATTAAAAATAGCTGATTTTACCTATATCTTCCTAACAAATGCGTGTACACAACAGAATATGAGGTGGAGCTGTCCTAGAGATTCAGTAGATTAGAGGTTATTTATTTTATGTTTCTGTTAGTTGAGTTCATAAAGTCATTAAAATAATTTCAATTTTAATTAGTTAAAAAGGTAACATGCATAGAAAATGTGTCACCATAAAATGGTGTTTGGTTAAAAATTTAGAGTGCCTCATTGGTCACATGACCAAAGTTGAGAGTGTAACTGTGGCATTATGGGTAAGAGAACCAACATGGATGCAGAGGAAAAGCCTACGTCCCCAAAATAACTTTAACTCTGCATGTGGTCCGAGGAAGCGAAGATGGCAGGTGACTTTCATCTAACATGTTTCAAGCCCGTTTATCAATGAATGCTAGCATGCATGTCTGCACAACCTGGTGTTTAATGACCAGAGAGAGAGATACAAAAATAAAACATTAAAAGACATCTATATGATTCATGGCCAATATTTCCTTACACTAAAGTTTAGTGTGATTATATACTATATTAGTAACAACCCTCGTATCCCTGGCTTTCTGCTTGAAGAGAACATTTTAAGGGTCGTCCTTTTTTTCTGGTCACTTCCACTGTATAAAAATTCAATAAAGTCTCTTTCAAATAAACTCCCACACACAGGACTCTTGCATAACTGGTGAAAATAGTTTGAAGGGGTCAAAACTGCAGCAACGCTTGTAGTATCAAGAACAACTTTATTGTGGAGCCGTTGCATCATCAGAAGACACATTACAGCCAATCATATACATAAACTGTACATATTTATCAGGCTTTTGGGCGCTTAAACATAGATCAGTTTGGTTTATGCTCATGTGGTTTCAGACTAATCTTAATCTGGCAGAGAAGAAAGAGCTGTGGCTGATAATGGATCTAGATGACGCCATGTTTTCATCATAAACAGGAGCTCAGGAACTCAAGTGTTATACACCGAAAGAACCTGTAATAAGAAACGCTATAAAAATACATAAAATAAGAACTGCTGGTTATCAGTGATACTTATTATGGTGGTGACATGGAAAAACTAAAGATGGAGAATGATCTTTTCACATCAACAGTGATAATACTTGTTATTATGTAACATGTTCGTCAAGGAAGGCTCTTGAGCAAAATCCTGCACATAACAGTCGCTCCATCATTGGGTTCAGACATGTTGCGGAACTGAAAGGGAGCCTACGAAAACTGCACGGATGTAGAACCAAATTCTGTAATCATAATTTCTGTTCAGAGGCTTTCTTGGTGGCCGTCACATTTTTTTCTTCATTCCTTTTGTTACATCAGTCTTTGATGTAGAGAAAAGCACATTTTCTTCCCCCCTCTTATTCTTCACCACCCGCTGAGATGGCAGTGTCACCTATCCCATAACGCTCTGTCACACAGGTAAGCCTCAGCAGCGGGGGGTTAATTGAGATTAATTTGAGGGCTTACAGGGGTCGTGCTGAATGAGCTGACACACTTTACTGTGCAAGATGGTGATAACCGCTGTGGTGTGAGCCCATGCAGAATGATGTAATATATGAGAGTGTAATTCAATACAGCAAAAGATGATTCTAAAGCTATAATACTGATATCATTCTGTGCTCAAGAGTAACACATCATAAGGTCACAGTTCATCTGCTGAAAACGATGAGTAGTTAATACATGGGGAAACCGCATAAGGGACATAAACTACAGATTTTAACTTTGTTATATGCAGCTTCTCCGTAGATCATCCTCATTCCTGAAAGGTTGCTTAAAATGACTTTAGATTATGATTTCTTGCTGTCGTATGACATGTAACTACAGCTGTGACAATACCTTCAGGCCACAAAGTGCAATAAACACGACGTGTGTGGTGTATTTCTTGTTCGTCGAATGGAAATGTGACACCTGACACACGCTTCCTCCTCTCCAGAGAATAAAAAATGGTAGTTTATTGTCTTGTTGAAGAATACCAGTACATCTGCAGACCCAAGATTTAAAACTGAAACTGACTAAATTGTTTTGAAATTGAAAAAAGTTTTTAATCACAAAACAAGTTTGTATGAAATGAAAAGACCAAAAAAAATAAAAATAAAAACAAAAACGATTTTATATTTAAGTGAACATTTAAGATACAAAGTCTAAGTGTAAACAAAAAGCAGCACCGCATGGACATCTCTGAGCAGCATCCATGTGCTTTGATTTACATGCAGGTGGAGAAGCATGTTTCAGGCTCTTGTAGAATAAATTAATTCCTGGTTTTGGTCTTTTCAGGGGAACATTTAAAAAAACGAAAGAATAAGCTTTAATGAGCAGCAGGCGGTGGGTATTAGGCTGAATCTCGGTATCTGTCTGTGATCTGTGTGTATATTCGGTAACATATGTCCCACATAAAGAATTCACGAATAGCAGCTCCACAATAATTCTAACCATATTTCTTAATTCGCTGCTCTAGTCATGATATTAAAAGACAGTTTGGCCTCTTCCCTTTTAACCAATGACTCTGCTCTTTCCAGACTTTTCTTCCTTCTGCAGGTTCCAAGATTATTATGGGCTTAGTGCCACATCCTGTCACGAAGAAAATGAAGAACTTTCCCTCCAGGGTTTTTTGTATAACAGAGAGGTTTGCAGCATACAGTATGTGTTGGAGCACACACACACACACACACACACACACACACACACACACACACACACACACACACACAGCTGTAGCTACAAAAAACAACATCTGAGGTGAGCTCTTTGAGTAATATCACTCTGTGTGGTGAAACTGTGGGACCTCTTCATGACAGGCAACTGACAGGATGACATCTCTCTCTAATGGTTTGAATTTAGCCTCTGACAGTAGTTTGATTCAATAATTAAGAAGGTGTCTTAGAAACAGGAAAGCGATGGCTTTAATAATTGTTTGATTTCCTCCAGATTCTGCAGCAACTCCCCCACTGTGTGTCACTTTTCTGGGGAACTACACACACACACACACACACACACACACACACACACTTCCACATGGGAATCTTCACTTTGCTTTTAGTGCACGCCCGCCGAAGCACTTCCTCTGTCTTCACAAGCAGTGACACGCAGCGGTCAGAGACAATGACAGACTAATCAATACACGTCTGAGAGCTGAACTGGGGAAATCCATACAAGTGAATAAAAAGCTGCCACCACGTCCCTCCCTGCAGATGCGACCACTAAACGACAACAACAACATCACCGAACCACAAAAAGATGTTTTGATTTTCAACACAGATAATGTCGCCGTGACAAAAACCAAAAGTTAATTGTTGAAAAGAATGCTCTTGTTGTCAGACTCTTGCCCCGAGACATTAGTATGTGGTGGGCTTTGATAAGAAAACCTCCATCTTCTACTATCACATTGACTTTGTGGTTACCCACTTCCTCTCGCAGCCGAAACAGCTCATTATCTTTTGAGTAACACACACATCTTGGTGGCATATACTTGGAAAGTGGCTTTTGTATGCGTGTGTGTGCAGATAATACAAGCCTGTAATTAATGACACCGTCTCTGCATCTTAAAAAAAAACGGTTATAAATGAGAGTTGCATAATTTTTTAGTTGGTAAAACTCATGAAAACTCATCCTGAATTTGTTCCCGGGGTTCAGCGACATATTTCTTGCAAGCTCTTCAAACACTCATTGTGCTGCACATCAGTTAGATGAATAGCGTGTGTTCCCTGCCATGTACGTCACGGCAGATAAAGCTGACTCTGTCGCTCACGTACACAATGAATAGGGAAAGGGAAATGGCTCGGCTCGATGTTGTCTCATTTTGTTGTGTGCTTTCATCTTGCCAGACAGCAGGTGCCATCTGTGTGGAAATGATACTGATAGGGAATGGATGTATGTTAATCTACGGCCTTCTGTTTACCTGCAGCAGTCAGCATACTCAATTAGTCAACAATTATCTCAGCTTTGACACGGTTGCTACAGTGACACTGTCTGTCCTGCTGCCAGTTACATCCAGATGCTCATAGTAAAACAAAAAATGAAAGGGTGAGCGTCATTATATTGTATATTTCCCACAAATCTCCTGCAAAGATTAGATCCAACCAACTGTGCAACCACAGCCTGACATAGCTCGGCCCTCCACAACAACACTACGACCTCCAGTGATGCCCAACCACTAACCAAAATACACAATACACAATATACAATATACTTTTTTTCACCATTTGCTTAAATTTAGTACATTTTTTTTAAAATAATATATTAATATCTTTATTTTTCTCCTCAAAGCTCATCAGTCTTTTCAAATGGATCCTTTTCTGTTTTTTCTACGCCCTGGAAATGAATTGCCGGTCTGTTTTGCTCCCATGGGTCCATGTGTCTTCCTTTTTGCTAATCTTTCTTGTCTTCTCTTAAATTGTAGACAGTGCTACTGGAGGAATCGTATTCAAGTGATTGAACGGACCTAAGAAAAGGTTCAGGTGGTTTGACACGCACGCTCGATCAGAGTGTGAGAGGCTAGAAGACAAAACAAAAAAAGAGATCTACTGCTAAACACACTTGACGGGGATTACAGTTGTTGGCCTGTTTATCTGTAGGTGTAGTGTGGAGCATAATCGTGTTACTGTGACTTTGCGTTTGGCGACATCACAATGTGCAAAACCATGATGCTGCATTTTTGGCAGAAAAATCTGAGTTTTTGTTATTTTGGCAATGTTAATTGTAGGCTGTATATTTTTGGATTTGGATGGATATTTTTCTGGATGCACAAATAGATGGTGAAAAATCACAGCAAATGTGTAAAGCTGAAGCGTCACAACAAATCCTTTCCCCCTCATCTTACGGGTTACGTAACTTCATGCGTTTTCAAATGTGACACCAATTTAAAGAACGTGTGAAGGGGAGGGTAAATGTTTGAACCATGACAGACTGACCTGTATTTGCTCCTTGAAGCCTGTGGCACACACAAAAAGAAAGTAATTACTGCAGCTTGTGTCACTGGGCAACTGAACTGCAAACCCCCAACTCGCTTTTATATAACACACACACGCACAGACACAGCTGTAATGGTTACTTATTATGAATGAGTATGAACTCTCCACAATGCATCTGATAAGCAGTTTTCAAAAGCTATTTCCTCCTCGTTGACTCGTGGTATCCACCAACCCAAGAAGAGAGAGGAAGGAATATTAGCCTGAAGCCTTAAAATGAGCTCAAACTATTAAATGATGAAGACAAAGAAGCCATTCATATGTTGGTAATGTGCTCAGAGAGAAGTGGTGCACAAAATAGATTCAATATTGAGTTAATAAAAATGTGAATTATCTTTGCAGTTATGACAGCCAGTTCAAGGCATCAACGTGCTGAGATCCAAAGTGAAGCAAAAACTGTGCGCTGAGCAGAATAACATCTTCCTCCTGAAGCTACAGTTTCTTTCTGCGTGCTGCAGTTCAAAGAGTAAAACTATGTATTTTTCCCACTGTCTGCAGCGAGGAAGGACAGCTTGCTCCCACTATCTCTTCACCCTCCTGTGAAACATAAGTGCTGCGGGCTGTTCATTCTTTTCAAGTGTAGCTAGTTACTAGAGTAGCTAGTAACCAGATGGCTACTACGACTGATATTTCAGGGTCACGTTAATTTAGCCATTCTCCAAAGTGTCTTTTTCTTCATGCCTCAAGTGTTGCGAGATGAGTTGGACTTGGATCTTGTTTACAGCTCTGCAACTGTCTCGCCAATTGCCTAAGTCAGTTTCCTGGGAAGAATATGGTTTGGATCGTAATTGCAAATGTTTCTCCCCCGGTCACTGCAGGTATCTCATTAGCTGAGCTGGAAGATAATTCATGTGTACACTTGCTCTTACCGCCAAGCGGCCATTTAATACATCTCTAATCCATTCTGTCTATATGGGTTTGTCATTTTTTCCAGTTTATTTTTAAATAGGCACATTTCAAACATAGTTGGATCTGAAAGGCTGCCTTCACAGCGCTGAAGGTAAAAGCTGTGACATTACTTATTCCAAAGAGAAGATGCACAGCTGCCAAGCTGCTGCTCTGTTTTCCTCTCTAATCACTTTAAGGCTAACACTGGTGATGTTCTATGATTATTTTTTATCTTACTGTGTATACAAGTATTGACTATGTAATCAAAGTCTGATATATTATTCCAATGTGTCAGAGATCGTGTAAAATTAAAGAAACAGACTATTGTTAGTCACGCATACTTTGACTCGCCTTGAATACTCACCAGAGCAGTGGTTCGCAGCCTTTTTTCTGCACAATAACTACTGGAAGTTTAAGTCCTAACCCCAACCCTACACTTAACCCTAACCCTAACCACTTAGGCTCTATGTCTAACCCTAACCTCAGAGTATCTAGCTTAATCTGAACATTTCTTCCACATATCTGCCTTTGGACCTTGGATATTCCTCATTCTAACTCCTTCCCAGAAGGGTTAGGGTCAGTTATAATAATCTACACAAGGAAGGCTTATCAAGCCCCAATGTAGCTTGAAGACTGTGGAGAGGGTCGGGACCCCTAGCTTGGGAAACCAGTGCACTAGAACACCAAATGTGAATTATTCCACTGATAAAATTGTCATCCAGAAATATACTGCACACTCTTATTTCAACAAAGTTTGCTAAAAACTACAGTGGTTAGCTATATTTTAGCGAAATTGACCACATTTATAAAAATATATAATCTTTAGCATCTTGCTCAGGATTTATGGGCCATGAAAATAGAGGGGAATTAAAGGAGTGAAAGAAAAATCACAAACCTCTAGCATTTCAGCACTGCAATTTGCCAGCCATTGATGTGCCACCAAGAACAGGAGTGCTTCGATGGCAGTATGCTGGTGTGCAGCAGCCTAAAAGGAACATGTTAGTGACATAAGAAGATGGAGTTGGATGTAAAAGGTGAAGTGTGTATCGTATCTCGTCACTTTACAAAGAGGCTTCAGGACTCTGGGGTTACAACATATACTGTATTGTAGTACATGCACACACACGTTACATGAAAAAAACATGCTGCAGCTGTACTAGAGCATGCAACATCTCACCTTGTGTGTTACGTAATGTTCTCCCTACTACATCCACTGCAGTGTAGAAGAGAAAAAAGCCTCTCACAGTGACAGTAAACGCAAAGGTACTGATATTAAGAAGCTTCTAAAATAGGCTATACGTCTTTACAATCAGATTGAAAGCGCTTATAATTCATTTATCTGCTGACAAACACAATATTTGAATGCAGAGAGATGAGAGATTTGCCCTCGGTGGAGACTCCTGTGTTTGTTACCATGAATGACCCCTGAATTTTGGGAAATTAAATTACCCTTCTCGTCTGGCTGAAATATAATCGTTGATTTAATTCAAGATGCAATTTTCATTATCTGTGTCTCATGCCTGTAAGCAGTGACACAGGTCTTGGGCTTTCAGAGGAGGAGGGAGACTCACAGTCTCATGAAATTTGGAGAAAGCGAAATGAGCACGAACTCTTAAACTGACTGACAACTTACATTATGTGAATCCTTGTCTCATCACTGACCTCTGATCTCTCCCAATCTGTCTGCAGGCTAGACAACCAATAATGCTGCTGCTGTGGAAGCTTAATATTTTGCTGATTTTTCTCATGTTTTTTGATATAACAATGTGACAATAAATTGGCCATGTCTGAGCATGTTCATCACTTGGGAACAGTTTCTATCGTCTATGCTACCAGAAACGTTTCTATATTTGATTGTAGTTCCTCTATTTGCCATGCTTTATCTAAATGCTGCACGTGTTTGCTTGTGTGTCATGTATTTGCATGCTTGCATGTGTGTTTTCTGAAGCTGCAGTGCATTCAGCTCTCAGGGCCACCTCATGTTAGTCATAGGCAAATAATTTGTGTGTATGGGAGACTCATTTCATCCCCCAATAATTTCATATACTTAATTAACTCAAATGCCATCAACCCTCTCCAAGAAGAAATGAGATGTTCAGCAAAAATGATATTTTTGCATAGTTGCACATCAGATTGAAAAAAATGTTTCTTTCATCAACCATTTCACTTATATTGATAATGTTTTGAAACATTTATTTAAGTTTAGCCATGCACTGTAGATGTCTAATGTCGTTATACTGCTAATATCAAGCTAGCATCTAGCTAATGTTACCAGGCAGACCACAGACAGTATAAAACATGGATGTAGTACCCTGTGATGTCACCCAAAGGTTTGTGAAGCTTAGAGGGTGGTGGCTCTGTCTGCCTCTGCCGTCATCTTGGCAGTCTTTCTTCTGCCACCTCGCTGCTAATCTAAAAACAGGCAAAGACGTGGATCATCAGCAGACCTGAGGTGGACTGACAGTTGTCATGAACGGGGAAATGAGCTATAGAGACCAAAACTGTTTTTTGTACCAGGCTGTAAACATGTTTATTTCTGCTGTGAAGTTGGACATTTTAACATGGAGACTTATGGAGACTGACTCGTTCTTTAGCCAGCCTCAGGTGGACATTGAAAGACCTGCAGTTTTTATGCACGTCCACATAGGGTTCTCTTCACAGCCATTTGAGGCAAACCAGCTCCTTTTACGACCTCTGCACTTTGTACAATATTCTCTGAATGAGTGCACTGATTCCTGTACAGGTCTTTGTTATTTTTGTACCAGTTATCCAGCAGCAGATTGTATTTTCAAATATATTTTTGTAATCTTACAGATGTTCACTGTTTGCATGGCCTGAACGTTTTCAGTCCAATTAAAATCACTCCAGTCTGCTCTCCTTTCTCTCCTCTACTGGACATACTAGCCTATGGCATGTCTAGGCAGTGGCTGTAGAAATCTCTGGAAATGTTTTTGAACTCAGTGCAGACAGTAAGACATCTGTTAGACCTAGACAACAGGTAAAAACAATGTTTTGAGTTTCAGCTAAGGTTTGTGTAGGGAAGACTTTGGAACTATTTGCATGCACAGCACAATGCATCTAGCAAGCCTGTAATTTAGATGTGACCACACTGATTTAGAAGAGTGAATGTGCGTCTAGGGCAAAATCTCAAGTACGTCAAGTAAGCTGCCCTCACGAGAAACCTGTAGGTTAACATAATCTAAATTTTTAACATGTTTCCCATGACTGTGTCAGTGATAAATGCAGCTAACACGCTCCCTCCTCATAATTGTCAGGCTATGTTTATTTGAGCCTCTGCAGGGCTACGTAGAAACTGAAGAGGCAGTGTATTATAGTATCTGATTAGGAACACACCGCTCCTGCTCGTGAACAATAAAATTGTTGTGGCTTTCCCAGTAGTCATCTCCTTCCATTCTGAAATGAATATTATGCTCTTTCAATGTGCTGGTCTGTGCAATAAACACAAATTGAGCCATTAGCTGCCACTTCATGGAGTGATCTAACCTCTCCCTCTTCCCCTTACCACACACTTATCATGCTGATTATCTACGGGTCTGTCACCGCGTCTCTTTTTCCAGATGTTTAAATCAGAGTAGACTTAAGACTTTCCTTTTTGATAGAGCTTATAGCTAGGGCTGGCTCAGGTCATCCCTTAGTTATGCTGCTATAGGACTAAACTGCCACTTTATAATGGCATTATTATTTGCCATTATAAAGCTGCTTATTTGATCAGCGTTACCTGATGCTCTCTGAGGGGCGGCACAGTGGTACAGTGGGTAGCACTGTCACCTCACAGCAAAGAAGGTTTCTGGTTTGAGCCTTTCTGTGTGAAGTTTGCCTGTTCTCCCCACGTCTGCATGGGTACACTACACTGGCTTCCACCCACAGTCAGGTTTTTAGGTTAATAACTCTAAAATTGCCCGTAGGTGTGAAGTGTGAATGGTTGCCTGTTTCTTTGTGCCCCGTGATGAACCGATGACTTGCCCAGGGTGTACCCTGCTTCTCGCTCAATGCCAGCTGGGATAGGCTCCTGCCGCACCGTGACCCTGATGAGCGGTTACAGATGATGGATCTACTGCCATCATCAGGTCAAAAGTTGTGCTACTAAAACACTTGGCTGCATTTTGTGTTTAGTGCTAATGAACAAATGTCAGCGTGTAAAAATGCCAAACTAAGACCACCCTCATGATACCTGCTCAGAATTCTAACATTGTCATTGTGAGCATGTTTCTGTGATGACATTAGCATTTATTTCAAAGCATATTTGTGAGTAGACACAGCCTCACAAAGCTGCTAGCATGGCTGTAGACTTTTCACTCTTGTTTTTCTGTTAATCCAGAAAGCACACACAGTACAGTGCACACCTGTGCGTCATACAAATGACCTGTGTGATTTGTATTCATGAAGTAGTCCTGAAGTCTCTCAAATATTCTTCCTTTCCTTCATTTTTAAAACACTTGTTTTTATAATTAAGAATATCTGGTTATTTGCTGTACTCGTAGTGAGGAGGAACTCATTTTTTCATTGCATTTTATATCAGCGGATAAAATGTTCGCTGAGTCATTTATAGGATTCCCAGCTTCTAAGCGGCAATTAGTCCCTCGTTGCTAGGAAGGGGGATACCCAGTAAAACTCTTTTAATAGACCTCACATTTAGAAGCAGCAGAAAGCTCTAATTACAGCTGCTGCACAATGGCCAAACACGTGTGTGCATGCACACACACACACAAACACACATTCCTCTTGTCATTACCATTATGCAAAATGCAAATGAAAAGGAGGCATGCCACAGTGATTAGCACACTAAGTGGGCAGAGTGAGCTATAAGTTAAAAGGCCTGAGTGGGAGGATGGAGTTATGGTTTGTTGTACAGTCCGAGGGAATATATAGAAATACATCACTCACTGTCAGTCATGAATGCAGCAGCAGGACCTGGTTTCCATGCATCACCTGTAGTCTGATCCATTCTTGGTCTCTCTCTCTCTCTCTCTCTCTCTCTCTCTCTCTCTATTTTTCATCCCTTTGTTTGTTTTTTTTAACCTCCGTCCGAGGAGGAAGGGGTCTCTTTTCCTCTCCACAAATGGCCATGCATTGTTGCCATGGTTATTAGGTCACATCAGGCAAAATGTAATTTGTGGCTGGGCGAACTCACAGCATTTGTTTCTCACTTTACTGTATATCTTAGTCAGTTTTAAATTATGAATCACGTTCTTGTTATTTGCTCACATTGGACTTGTATTGTCTGGGTCACATAGCTCCATACTTACAATGAGTCACTCTCTGGTGTGGATTATATGAGCAGAAGTATCTCATCATATGATGTTGCTTACAGTCCACATACAGATCACATTGAAATATCTTTTTGGACGTGCTGCATCACTAATACATAGGTTCAGTTATATAAGCTGTGTATTTCCAGGTCGCACAAGTTGCACAGCTCATAAATAATACTGATACGATAATATGTGTTTTATGAAAGTTTTATGGCATTCACTGTATGAAAACAGGGTAATGTAATGTTGCTTACCTCAGCAAGCAAAGTCTCTTGTTATGCTCGTAAACATTATACATTCATCATTTCTTATGTTGTGCAGACTGCTTACAGTCAAGCAGGATTAAGTATTTGGAAGGAATTGGAGGAAGTCTCCAGGGAGTGTTAATTGCTGTCAAATTTCCTGTTGTCTCTCTGATGTGTTCGGAGAAATTTCTGGTCGATTTAGCCAGTAAGCCTGAAACTGAAATACACTACTGATACCAGCTAACTCCTCACAAACAGACTATATCTAATTCAAGTTTTTCATGGAGAGTTACTGCGAGCAGTTAGCAGCAACAAGAGAAAACAAATCAGTCATCAATCATCTGATTGCGTTTGTTACTCTACCCACAGCTCCCATTAGGAGATCTCTGGTTTTATGCTATTTACCAGAAGCTGTTAGCTACTTTTGGCACACCGGGAAGAGGTGGAGGTTTTCTGGTCCTGGGTGTGAGCGAATGCAGCCAGTGTCATGACAGAACCGGAGCTGGGCAGGCGTTCAATGTAACCATGCGTAGCAGACGTAATGTCAGAGAGGAAAAAAAGAAGGTGACCATGATGGAGGAAGCTAAGAAGAAAAAGAAAAAACAGTTGGATAGTTTAATCTACAGCAGTACATCATATTTCAACAATATCATCATAGGTTTGGACTATTTTAGAATTCACGGTGTGTTATTTTAGAGAAAATGTAGTGACTCAAATTATTCCTTTTAAACTCTAAAATCTGATGACCCTTTACGTGTCCTTTAAAGCCCACTTTATAAACCCCCAAATGCACACTGGTCAATCTGAATCTCTTTCAGGCCATGAAATCTGCCATCTGGGAGATACAATCTTTTCACCTGCCTACAATGTCATGCTAATTAACCGGATGTTCAATGCGATGCTTAGAGCCTGCAGAGAATCCATTGCTGCTAATACAGCTGCTCTAACTCAGCGTGAAAAACACTGAAGTGTGATTTAACGCTTTCAGTGTAGGATTAAGTGCGTAATTAAACATTTCCATTCACAGTACATACAATGGTTTGACACTTTGTGGCGTTAAACTCAAAAGTGAGTCAGGAACAAAACAAAACATGGAGAAAACACGTCATGTGTGGTCAACTGATTTAACCCGAGAAACCAAACAGATAAAACTCAGTGAGGTCTCTGTGACGATAGAGAGGTCTGTTCAGGAAGCAGTGAAGACCAGAGCACACAGACAAATACATGTTTCATGATCCACATGATCCACATTTAAGTAAGATCTTTGTACTCTTAAATACAAATCACCTTTTACCTCACACAATTTTAAATCTAATAAAGTGGTTTGATTTGATTTGTGCATTGAAACATTCATCAGTCACCAATATTGAGACAGATCTCTCTATATATAAATCACATGCTGAAGTTCAGAGAGGAGCTGGTAAAAGGCTACATAATTATTTTTATTTCTTTATTTAATACTGTGACATATAATACATATCCTCATATCAGAATAAATGCACAAATGCTTTCAGGTTAAAGTCATGCATTGAGCAGAGGATTACATCAGAGTTTATCATTTTAGCTGTCTGTGAACACTGATGTCTCCTGTCCCTCCATGGCCTTTTTCTTGCCCACCAGCAGTGAATCTGTGTGTGTTAGAGGCAGCTTTATCTTTTCTCAGCAGCAGTGAAAGAGACAGTATGGATAATGCAACTGATCGAAAACAACACAGCCTTTCTTCATGCCATCAGGAGAGAGAGCGGAGAGACATAAAGAGACGCCACATTCATAAAATAGTCAGTCAGTCGGCTCTTCATTCTGCTGGTGTAGCCACACACTGTGAATAAAGATGCCTGATACAAAATATATGTTACTGTGTGCAGGTTGGAACATTTTTGGGGATTAATAACAAAAATATTTAAAAATAAATATTTTGAGTTCAGTCCAGCTCCAGTGCGTGACATTTTACAACAACAGGACACTAATTTGTTGTGACTCACTGATTTGACCACTGCTGTTAAAACCTTAAAAACCTCGGTCTTCCTGTGGCTACATAACCTTTACAATTATCAAATCAATTTTATCTGTAAGCTGAGTTCTTATGTCCCCTAGCTAGCCAGAGGGTATGTGGACACGGGGACATGAAGTGGGGGCGTCTTATTTAATCAGATGTCATCTAATTTTAGATCAGAGTTAGAAAATAGCAGGAGTTAAAAATAACCTTTTTCTAAGAAGCAGAGAACAGGTCGAGGCTGTTCAGGACTCATTTGTGCTTTATGTTTAGCTACACCAGCACTTTGTCCATCTGCTGTTGAGTCTATCAGACTGAAATATCTCAACAACTATTGGGTTGCAATGAAACAAACATTCATGGTCTCCAGAGGATGAATTTCTTGATTTTTTTCTCTTGTGCCACCACACTTGTGGTTTTGAGTCAAATATCTCTAGAACTATTCACTGGATTTCCTTGTAATTTGGTGCATAAATTCACATTTCCCTCGGGATAAATTGTAATCAAGCAAGTTAGCATACGTTAGCATGTAAAAACCCAAATGGTTGACACGGTAAACATTATACTTTCTACACATCAGCATGTTGTCACTGTGAGCATGTTATCTTGCTAACACCTACTGTAAGTGCAGCCTCACAGAGCTACTAGCCGCAGACTCTTCTGTGAGCTACTGTCTGCCTCTGTGTTAAAAGATGTTTTTTCTCCTGTTGCTTTTGATTTGCACCTCTTGCACAGGACTCCCAAGATAGATCAAAACAACTTAGAGTAACAACAATGGTCGATTTGACTTGATGAACTGAATAATATACTGTGTATGTCAGCTTCAAAAAATGACTTTCTTTGTTTTTTAATGCGTTGATGCATGTGCGAACAAAAGGCTGCAAGGCTGCACGTAACAATATGATGATAGAACATCTGGAGTACGAGTGAAAAAACAGCTGGAGGTCTGCTATCTGCTGTCTCATCAAAAATCAAGCTTATTCAGTGAACACATCAGGATACATTTCCACAGTGAAAAAACAATTCCATGTGCTGGAGATTTCATTAAAAAATCAAATTAAAGTTGAATTTCCACTGACTTTTCTGATCTGAATGATTTTCCATCGTGATCCACCTCATAGATTGATTGAAAATAAAATTTTGTAAGAAACTAATTTCTATTTTTCTATTTTTTTATAGGGAAGACTCATGTCTGAAAGGGAGTTTTTTTTTTTAACAGAAATAGTCAATTTTGTTCCTCTATTTATTTTTGTGAGCATTAAATTGCCACTTAGATGATCTGTACCCATTATTTTTGGGTGTATTATTCTTCTGTCAGAGTGATTTTAAAAGTGCATTTCAAAATAATAATAAAAGAATATTGATTTTTTTTTTTTTTACGCTTAAGATAATTCAATTAACCTTGCTCCGTGGACTATCTTTGACTCTCCTTTTGAATGTCTTTGAATGCATCCTTAAACTCTTGAAAGCAGGCTCCATTCTAATTCATTCATAGATGCGTTATATTCATACTGAATTTCACCCCATGCCTTCGATCATCACTCTGTGGGTTTAAAAGAAGCTTTATTCTATAATGTTGGGGTCAGTGTATCTCCACATGAAGAAAATGAAATGACGGCGTCAACATGAAGCCAGTTTGCTAAATTTGTCAAACCTGCATTTTCTCACCTACATGGTCCCATGGTGCTGGTGTGCAGCACACAAACACACACTCACACACACATACACACACACACACTCATTCACTCTGGTGTGTCAGTGTTCAGGATGAGCTGTACTGCATGTGTGAAATGTTGTTTCTGTCCTGTGAAGTGAGGGTCGGGCAGGTTGTGTCCTCTGGAGACAAAAACAGCACAACTAGAGGAGAGGAGGGGAAGGAGGCAGGGGGCGAGGAAGGAGCTCTGCTGCATTTATGATGTAAAAGACAACAATTCAGCTTTAACCCTAAGAAGTCTGGCTGACATGTGGAATGATGAATTTTGCAATGAAATGTGCTCTTTAAAGGTAGTTTTTAATATTTTAAATATAGATGGTTTGTGTTTAAAGCTGCTTTGATCAATAGTTTCATATTAACAATGGATCCAGTGACTTAAAGGATCACTCATGGTGGAAAGAATCATCACCCAGCTTCAGCTGTTCAGCTCATCGTCTCGGCTTTATTGTTTTGATTCACTCTCACTGCTCTCATTAGTGTCGTTTCCAGAAGCAGCAGACTGATTTCATCTACAAGACGTTGGAAATATTTTGATCTTGATAGTCTGGCAACATATTCTAACTGAATGAGTTTAATACATAGTGCATTCTGTCCAAATAAATAAAGAAAAAAAGCTGCAGTGTGGAAGAGTAGGTTAAGTCTCCCTTCGGGCAGTGGAGGCAATGAGACAGAGGCAGCGGTGTGCTTGATGAATCTGCCAAAGCAGCAGTGACATGGTAAATGAGGGGCGGTGATGTTTCTGAAGTGGACTGTAATTAGTGCTCGCTGCAGGAGAAGGTGAAGCCCTCGGGATTTCTTGCAAATCATCTCGAGAGGCACTGAGGGAGAGTAATATATCACTGAAAAGGATATCATGGATGCATTGTTGCCTTTATTGTATGTAAAGACCGACCTTTCAACTGTTCACCAAACAAAAGTTAGCATCGCAGATGGGTGCCATTTGATCCGTGTGACCCCTTCAATCTCAGAAGATGATACTGGAGCTATTATCATCAAAGACAGACAAGACACGTGCATTAAGCTGAGCCACCTCTTCTAGCCGTTTCCTGCCTTTTACTTACTTCAGATTAAGTCTAACATGTCCCCGTGCTGCTTTCGGATAATAAGGCTGACATGAAACCAAGGGCAGTACAGTGATGAATAGAACAGATTAAGCCTAGTGTCTCCTCAGATTTATTACTGCTGAAAAGCTCTAAGCTAGACCTTGAAATCTGAGTCTGTGTGTGTGTGTGTACGCTATGAGGAAGTCTTAAAGAGAAATCTCATGGATGGGTTTGCATCATGTTGCTGCCTGGTGTAATGCTCCAGATACATATCTGTCCAGAGAGAGGTGTAGACAGGCAATGCATACTGATTGATATTGACTGATTGATACAATTACTCAATTGATACAAACGCGAAAGGACGGCACAGGTCACAGAAACAATTAATTCATTTGTAAATATTGATCTTAAGCAGACATGAAGCATTTTTTAATTCTGGCACTTGCCAGAGGCTAAAAGTGAATCTGTCTCCTGAAGTGTCCTACATGTTCAGCACTTCTGAGTCACACTCGCATCCAATTGACTAAAGCGCCTCCTCCCCGTGTTGCTAAAGAGGAGCTCGTCATGCTGTTCTCTTTGAGGAAAATGTCATCCTCTCAACCACAGCTCCGAAGGCAGACTTCATTATCCACAGACGTCAGTGTAAAGTGAACCAGCAGTTTATTTCCAGAATTTAAGTGCCCGGAAGAAGGATGATTCATTTATTGTTTAGAAAAAAGGGGAAAAAAAGTTCATTCTTATTCTGCTGAGAAGTTTATGGGTCGATGATGACTTATCAGGAATCCCCTCAGGTTTTATTGACCATTTATTGTTTAAGGTGTTACGGGTCTGTACTTTCCTAAATTTGCTCGGACGTTTCCTGGAAAGAACTCGAACTTCCTGTGAATCAATTCCATTTAGCTTCTAGTGTAACTAGAGTCTTTTAGTCAGCGTGCAGCACAAATGAACGTGCAAAAATGTGAAATTTATTGACAGACAAGCAGTATTTACTTTCTTGAAACTTCCTAGGAAATGATTTGAAAACTATAATTTTAAAGTATGAATTAGAGGAGACAGTTTAAGGCTGTAAATTAATGGATTTTACAAAAAAATATGTGCGTATAGATTTATGACAAATTAAAGGACCACCACGAACTGCAAGAACCGCTCTTATTGTCCTTGATTCTTCAAGTCTCTTGAACGCCACTGGAGGGATAAAACACAATTTTAAAGTCTCCCCTAGCTGTTGGTGAGGCCATAGCATAATTATAGATTACATCATTTTCATGCTAATAAAGCCGATCAGTGACCGCCCATGCTCCATGGATGTATGGAGGAGAACACACACACACACATATATGTATTCATATATACGTATGCCATATATTACTGTAAGTGTCAGCCAGCAACAACCTCATTCCATATCACTGTAGAGCAACAGCAGTTTTTGCACCCTGTGTGATGGACATTGGTTGCACATGATTGGTTGGGCAGTTAGCCTTTCAACAAAAGATCCTGTATTTTTAGTCAGAAGAGAGCTCAAACTCAAACTCTATGTGTTGATTGTAAAGTCTGTTCACTGTGCTTTGCACACACACCATGATTTCAACACAAGAAAGTGAAATACGTCCCACCCTCTCCCTCTCTCTTTCTTAAACCATCTACCAGCTACCTGTCCTGCGTCTTGACAAACTGTCACATCACTCAGCCTCGGCTCTTAGCTCGATGTCAGCACGCCGGGAAAAGCCACTTAACATGAAATGACAAATGCTACGCTGGCTTTTTTTGTGTGATGAATAATTCAGCAAGACGGATCATTTTAAATGCAACGAATCCAAGTAAACAGAGTTTAATTATGTTGTCACTGACTGGAAATCATTTACAAAGGTTTTATCAGAGCTGGCAAAAAAACAAAACAAAAAATGTATTTATCTTTACAGCAGCAGGGTAACATTTTGAGTAAAACAGCCAGACTGATTGAATTACTTCTATTTACTTATATTCTTCGTACGGTCACAGGTTTTCACAATAAGCTTTCTTACTTAACTAATGTTAGATAGCTTTATCTAGCTGCTGTGTAACTGCTGATGTAGCTCACAATTTTGGACCCTGCACATCTAATAGATCACTCCCTCCATCCATGGCTCCTACTCACATAATGACATGTCATGTCATGTCTGTCATGGTTTTGTGCTTCTTGTTTAGCATTTGCTGTTTTATTTTGTAATCCTCCCCTCTCCATGTGTCTGTAACTTTACTTCCTGCCCTTGTTGCGTTTCACACCAATTTTGATAGTTCCAGTCTGATTAGTTTTCACCTGTATCATCATGCATTCGCTTGTGTATTTAGACCCTGTGTTCCACTGGTTTCACTGAAAAGGTCGTCTGGGTTTGTTTTGTCTCAGTGCTCTCTGTTCCTGGTCCTCATACTCTCTCAGTTCTGGATTTTTCTAAGTTTGGGCTTCTCTTCTTTACACTTGGATTGATGGATGTAGTTTGTTTTTGCCTCCCCAACAACCTTTTTTGTTATTTTCTGTTTATCTGCCTCTTCAGTAATTTATTAGTTAAGCTAACCCTTTTGTTTACTCAACCTTGACGTCTAATATAACTTGATACATCTTCCTCTGCTCCTATGACATGAAATTTATATAATTTTTTAGATAAACACAATAAATAATTTATAGCAACTGACTTGAGAATCTGAAAGCAAATTCAAGGATTTTCTTGTATTATTTATTTAGTTTCACTGTTGAACAAAAGTGACTTAATTTTCTTTAATGTTGCCTAAAATTTTTTTTTGTTTTTTTTTTTTGCTTTCTGATTGCACTTCAAACACCATCAGCAGTTATTGATGGTTGATTAGTTTTCTGCAGGAAATTTCTGTTATGTCTGAATCCGTTGCTGCAGAGAAATGTCAAATGTAACAGCAGTTTATCAAACACAGTGTCCACAAAATACTGTGTAGAAAAAAATATGTGTATTCACCACTGAATATCAGTGTGTATTGACGAAATGCCTTATGATGAATGACTGCAATATTTGATCATTATTTTTTGTTCTGACACAAAAATGCACAGCTAGCATCATAATTTGCAGTTTACTTATCGTACTGAACTATAAATTCAGTATTTAAGGATATATATTTCCTTTCTTCTTCCCTTATATCAATGTTTATAATACATAAACACTTTACATGCACTATATGTCTAATGAGGCTTTGCTCTGGCACCAGATTACCAAGCTCACACCAGGTTTCCTGCATTAATTCTGCTCTATTTGTTACTTCAAGCCTCATGCTCGCTTCTGGATTGAACGTCTTCTGCTGGACCCCAGCAGAAAAGATATTTCCCTTCTTGCTTTGTTATTCTGTTGAGTTATTTCATGTTTGTATTATTTCTCTGGGGCACTTAGTGGGAAGCTCATTATCACTGACAGTCAAGGCCAGCAGGTAATTAAGTAAGTTGTTACACGGTGCCACCATGTGGCCTTAACCACGCGGTTTCTCTCACATGCATTCAGCAGACACCGGAGGTACAACGGCAAAAACGCATTTACATTCCTGGCAGTTCATTTGTGTAGTTCAGTTTGTATGCATTAAATTCACAATGCACTGGCTAAGCAAAACACTCCTCTGTCTCCTTTGCGATATGAAGAATACTTTGAAAACAGCAGGCGGGTGGCTGCTCTGAAGTTTTTCCCTGCAGGGCGTCTTTAAGGACAAAGTCCAGTCTGAGAGAGTTGTCTAAGGCACTTTTGCAAATTGATGTAGCACAGTCACAGTACAGACAGCTGGTTTAGGGAATGTTCTTTTGCATTTTATAACAGTGTATTGAATAACCGTCACACTTTAGTTCCATAAAAACAAATAAATGGGCCCTTCAATATCATTTACTTTTTCCGTACAACAAGGAGACCATGCATGCTGAGCCACGGTGGAGGGTATAAAGATGTAAAGAGCAGCTTGGCTACTGTAATAGGATCAGCACCCCTCACACTCCCACTCACATCAGTCTTCATTACCACAAGCTTTGAGCAGGATTATTGTGCCTGCAGGTGATGCTTATTTATGTTTATGTATGTTGGTGTTTCGCTGATGCATAGAATACGTGCATTCGATTCTCCAGCAGCACTCTTCCGTCCTGATTACCTCTGTTTACACTGAATGAAGCTGGCTCTCTTTGAGCTGTGCTGTCTCTATTTCTGTGATGTGCCGGGAAGTCACAAAAACTGTTTATTGCACTAAATATTCAATAAAATCCAAAAAGCTTTGAAATATATTTCAGTACATATCACCACAGCAGAATATGATTTAATAGTGTTATTATGAAAGAAATATACATCGTTAGTGGGTGAGAAACACATTTTTTTTTTTTTGCAGCATTTTCTGTTCTTGTCTTGCTTTTAGCAATAATTTTATTATCTGCCTTGTCTGCCTCCCTCCATCCCTCAGTCGCTGTGAATCCTCTTAGAGGTGGATTATAGGACTAAGATGTCTACACTGAGAGGGAGAGGGAGAGAGTGACGGAGAGAGAGAGAGAGAGAGAGCGAGAGAGGGTGGGGGGTGACCGAAGATGAGCATGAGGCACACAGAGTGAGAGAGAAAGCGATAAAGGGAGAGAAGAAGAGAAGGAGAGGAAGAAAATGGAGAAAACCCCTTGGCCTGACATGGGCCGGGAATGGGGTAGAAGTTGGTCTGTAACTGGGGTGAGTAATCCACCATCTACTACTACAAGTATGCAGTAAACATTTCTGTAACTAAAAAAAAAAAAAAAAAATGTATTTACTGCATTTTGTCCTGTTATCTGTGCGTGTGTGTGTGTTGATGAGTGACACTTTGAAAGTCAGAAAACTTAAGACCTCCCTCTGAATTGAGCTCAGTTGGAGTCAAAATGTCAGTTTGGCTTTAAGAGGAGGTGACGTGTGCAAGCTTGTGTGTGTTTATTGAGTTACCTGAGGACAAACTACAGTAATGAGGGGATCACCCTCCTCCTAATTAATCTCACTTTCCTAAGTTTATGTCCTATTAGATGTACTGAGACAAAGATGTGCGTAAGAGAGAGAACGTGGCTTTGCTGGATAAAATGTGTCTTAATGGCTTTATGAATTAGACAATAGGAGCATAACACACTAATCTGTTTCTCTTGTTATAGGAAGAGCCAGCAGAGCTTCACATGGTGAAGCACACACTCCCATGTCCCACCCCTGCTCTCACTAACAAAACAGGAACAGACTAACCGGGTGGCAGCGATGTCTCTCCCATCCTTAACCAACCCTCCCGGCTGGAGCGTGTGCTCTGCTCTCTGTATCCTCATTGTGTTGCTTCCAGAGGCCAAAGCAGACAATCTGAACACTACCAATCAGCGCAATGGCGGGGGATCCCAGTGTGGAGAGTACACGAACCAGGTAATCAGTGTACACATCAATGATGTTCTCTGAATAGGCGGCTGCAGAAAGACTTATTGCTGCCTTTTGTTTCTGCATTTTAGCATTTCAACTCTGCGGGGGTAAAAATAATAGTTTGCAGCTACATAAATAAAATAAATCATTTAATATGCAAGACAGCAGTGGTGGAACAAATACACTATAATATAACTATAATATATATTCATATATATACTCCATTACAAATAAAGGTCCACTAAGAAGTATTGTTAGCAAAATAAAAAGTATAAAAATCAAGTAGCATTTTACAGTGTAGTGGGTCAAGTTGCATCCAGTTTATCTTCTATAGTTAGATAGTTTAGTCGAGTTGTTCCCAGCCTAACTCCTCTCCAAAGGGTCACAAGAAATCTGAGGAATCTTGAAAAAATGATTGGTGTTGGGAAAAAAAACCTTCTGCAAAACAATATTTATATGTACGATTACAATTATGTAATACTTTCATATTTGTACTGCTTCATAAACCTCTATAGATCATCTGTTTTTATGTAAAATATTATACATGATATCTAAAAATTAACTAGTAATTAAAGCTGTCAAATTGTTGTAGTGGAATAAAAAGTACAATATTTCTACTAAGATGTAATTGACTAGAAGTATAAAGTAGCATACATAGAAACGGAAATGTATATATAAAAATAAAATTGGATAAGGATAGTACTTGAGTAGCCTGACATTTCCAGACTAATTCACAAATGCCAGAACAAATGAAACGTGAGCTCAGTATATTTGTCTGGTTTCTGGACAAGAACTTGAGTAAATGTAAAAATAAATACCACACAAAACATCAATGATTAAAACACTCAAGTGCGCAGAGACACGAGAGGCTCAGAGTGTGTGGTTCAGCTGTGTAGTTTACAAAATGTTAAGAAGGACGACAAAATACCGTCAATTCAAATTCAGGGTGATATCTTTGACTGCCGTAGCCGTATTAGTTTAATCAACTGTCAAAAACCAGAGAAATGTATGTTATTATTGTAAAGGATGTCGATCAAGAATAATGAACTTTCTGGAATATCAGTTTGCAAACAGTTTATGGATAAAATAGCAATACATGTTTTTGGCCAATCCAGTTAATAAAATTCAAGAAACATCAACATATTTATTTATTTATATATGTCATATCACCTGACCCCTGACTGTAAATAATCGTAAGGAGCAATAATGACTGTCAGTTTTACTTGAACAGCCATGAGAGCAGCTTTGTGAGGCTACTTAGCAACAGTGAGCTACATGCTACAGACAATACCACCATGCTCCTGCTGAACACATACAGGAGGAACAAACGTGGCAATGTGTACAATTTCACTCAAAACCACAAATGTCGGCACCACAGGAAAAGTCAGAGTGAGACCAAAGTCAGTAGGACTCGTCCTGTGGGAAACATGAATGTCTGCACAAAATTGAATTGCCAGCCCTGGAGGCACTGGAATGATTAATTAGTGCCTGCGATATTCATTAATTAGGTGATTACATCAGCACTAATTCAGGTGCAGAATAAAGGATTTGACCTGCAGAGTGCTCTCTGTATATCTGGTGTAAAATGATGAGTTTGTAAGGACGTGACATTGAAGAAAAATCACCTCTGGTGCTGGTAGATCCCAGTTAGCTGCAGTTAAACTTTAAATCTGACAGGTTCAATAGAATTCATTGATTTGCCAGAGAGAGAAAAAAAACACAGTCAGAGCCGAGCTATAGGATTTTATTGCAGTTATGTTATTTAATAGCACTTATGGTCACAGACGAAAAGATTTAATTAGACTAACGGATATGCTGACAGGTCTGGAAGTTAGAAGTTCAAAAGGTTTTATAAACTCTCCTCCGTCTAACAGATGATGGAGAACGGGATGTGCCGGCTGGTGGCCACGCTGCCTCAGCTGGACGAGCAGAGATGCCCTGATATGTTTCGCTGCACGGACGAAGTTTCCTACTGGCTGCACGAGAACGAGGACAGGAAACAGCAGATTGTAGCTCTGAAGGAGACCATCTCTGAGCTGCAGGAGGAGCTGAGGAACCACCGGCACCGCATCAAAGTCCTGGAGCTGCAGGTGAGATTTCCACATGGACTTAGCAGGCCTGGGTCAACTATCAACAACAATCCTTTCAACTGCTTTGGGCGCCTGCTTTAGTCTAGCTGGAGCTCACTGGATGTTGTGGCAATGTGACTGCAGCTTTAGATATGGAAGAGTTTGACTTTTTTTTTTTGCCCATTTGGAAAGTAAACTTTTCTGTTCTCCTGTGTCCGTTCAATTGAAACTGAACTTTTCAGAGCCAGACTTGAAAATATGTACTTCTTTTTTTTTTTATTGCGTCTGCTCAGCACCAGAGACATTCAGACTAGCCCTAAATATTTAATCAAAAAAATATTGAACATTGTTTAATTTAATATGTACTTTAAGTATTTGAGTAGTTTCAGTCAATTTTCCTAAAATTGCTCCCTCTATACTTCACGATCAGAGTTTGCAGTCTGGTGGAACGCTCAACTCTTGCGCTGTGTTTTTGCACCAAACACAAGACAATGGTTGTTCAAAGTTCTGCTCTGTAATGTGGTGCCTGCTCATCAAGGCTGGCTTCCTCTCAACATGTCCTTGACCTTGGTCACTAACAGGATTAGACTCCTACTCTTCCACGTGTTGCTTCATGCGTCTCAAGCAGTGAGCCTATACAAACCAACTCTCAGCTGGGCCGGTCAGCAGCCAAAGGTTGGATGATGGAAAGAGTTCATGTGTTGTGTGTGTTGTACATGAGTACAGGGCAGAGGGAGATGGCTCCAGGGTTTGTGGTAATGGGAGTTAGTGTTATCCTCCACGTCCAGGCTCAGAATAGACCACATACTGAAGAGTCTTTAAGTTTAAGAAGAGAGGGTTCATCCTTTTAGTTTTAATGTGTGCATAAAGGCAGACTGAAACAAATCAGTAGTCAAGTTTAGGCCTTGTTGTCGTAGTTTAAGGTGGCAGAAAGAAATCTACAGGTCTTTTAGTCACAAGGAGGTCTCACCACATCCATGAGGTTCTTTTTCAATCAGATGTTTGTGAGTAAAATAACAATACTGCAGTGTAGAAATAGCCAGTAAAACCAGTAAAAATCCTGCATTTAAAACTGTACATGTACTTAAATTAAACTATAAAAGTATTAGCATGAAATTTAACATAAGAATGATGCATTAATGTGTTAGTGACTTAATTTTAAATACTTTATATACTGCTGAGTAGGTTAACCTCTGAGAGTATATTATAACTTATTAGATGTATAAAATGCAACTAAAGCTATCAAATAAATGAAAAATGTAAAAAGTAGAATATTTGAGTTGACTGGATGTGTATAGAAGCACTTAGTGGAAATATTTGAGAAGAGTACCTCAAAATTGTACTTGAGTACAGTTGTTGAATAAATGAAATGTAATATTTGGTTACATTTAACCTCTTTTTATAACAAAACGTGAAAAGCACTGCACTGCTGAATGCAGCTAGATGAAATGCATTTTTTTTGTCCTTTAAAAACTAAAATATGAGATCATTTTACTTACAAACAAACATAAACGGCGATGTCTGCTTATCTGTACAGTATGCTAAATACTGTTTTTGTGTGGTTGTGTATTTACATGCATGCTGTCAGAGTGAAGAGAGGAACCACTTGAACATCTCCTTGGAGCAGCGGTTTCATGAGTTGGAGGTTCACTATGCTGAAGCCACCACCCTGCTGCACCTACAGGGCACTCTGATCCTGGACCTCCAGGTACACCCATCATAAGTAGTACTATTTCACCCTCAGTGTTTTTAAGCATGTTCTTAAAATATTTCTGAAGTGTTCTATCCTTTGTGCACTTGGTGGTTTTTTATAGTTTCACTGTATTTCTGTTCAGAACCAACTCCATAATCTGACACTCTTGATGGACAAAGTAAAAAGGAGCCCCGGATGCTTTATCAACATCGTCCGTCCCAACCCGCTCATGAGTGCTCAAGAAGCTCTGCATCCAGGTACACGTTCACGTAATAAACAGCACATGGCATGATCTACCAGCAGAGGGCGCCAAAGCACCATTATTGATTTACTCCAACTTAATTCTGCCTCACATTTCCTCCCTTCCTTCAGATATTCAGCACGTGAGGAACTGTCCCATAGACTGTGCTTCCATCTACTACAATGGAGTGAGGAGGTCAGGTCTCTACACAGTGGTGCCATCACTGGCCAGCATGCCTGTGGAGGTTTACTGTGATATGGACACAGATGGTGAGTCTGTAGTATTTCAATCCACGCGTTGGCAAACACACTCTGCCCCGGCTCCAGTTCCTCCTTTGGCCAGATGGGAACTAGTAGATAATCCATATAGAGAAAAGAGGGTCACACTCATTCAGTAAGTTTACTTAAAATAGGAGAATAAAGGGATATCCAAGCACTTGATAGAGGCCTGATGAATATGGACAAATGAATCTAGGATAATACACCAGATGATCTGAGTGTAGTGGCAACCCTACAGACAAAACACCTATGATAACCCATTAGACCTGGTATACGCTTTGGTATAGGCAGTGCGATGCCTTCTTTTTGCTTCAGGTGGTGGCTGGACTGTGATCCAGCGTCGTGTTGACGGCTCAGTGAGCTTTGACCGCAGCTGGAGGGACTACAAAGACGGTTTCGGTGACCTGCACTCAGAGTTCTGGTTGGGCAACGAACACATACACGACCTGAGCACCCAGGGAGACTACAGCCTCCGGATCCACTTGGAGGACTGGAGCAACAAGCACAAACATGCCCTCTACCAGAGTTTCAGGTTTCTGTCACGCACACGTGCATAAACAGTTGATAAACGCATGCACGCACTTGCACGTCAAGTGCAAAACATGCGCAGCCAGCTTATCTTTTGCATAATTCCATACTGTTCTGTACTGCTCTGTGTGTGTGTGCAGTGTGGAAGATGAGGAGCATCAGTATCGGCTCCATGTGTCAGGCTTCAGTGGGACAGTGCAGGACTCTTTCAGCTGGTACCACGACAAGCAGGGCTTCAGCACACCTGACAGCGGCAACATCTGTGCAGAGATCTCCCACGGCGGTTGGTGGTACAACCAGTGCTTCTACGCAAACCTTAATGGAGTCTACTACAGGGTAAGCGTACACACATATAGCCCTTCAACTCATACTTTTAAAGTCACGTGAGTGTTTACTACTTCCTAATCCTGCAGGGAGGCCATTACACCCCAAAAGGCCAGGGGCCGCTGGGTCCTGATGGGATTGTTTGGTACACCTGGAGAGACTCTGACTATTACTCCCTACGCAAAGTCAGCATGATGATCCGGCCACGCAGCTTCCGATCCCGTTTGTCACCTTAAATCGCTTTCACCGTGATAACGCACCAACAACTGTGGCAAGGGCATCACGTGAGCATCTCACTGGGACACCGTGGTGGTGGTGGTGGTGGTGATTTACAGTGATTTTTTTTTATTAACGGAGCTCATCCAGGAGGAAGTGGATGACGAACCGACAGAGTAAGCTGGGAAATCTCTTCAGTGCATTGGACTCATTTGCTGCTGCACACCCTTGAAAAGACTTTATACTGTAGAACCATGGACATTTTTCATTCAGTCACAGGAAGTGAGTACTTCCTTATTTTCTACGTCTGTTTTGTACCTTTTAGTTTGATACTCTAACAACTATTAGGAACTCAAAAAGAAAAAGTACACTGGTATGATGTGTTGACAGAGGAGTGAAAGGGCCACGTGCAACTTTCAGGCAAGTACTGAATGTTTCAGCTTATGGTGTGTGCTTATTGCATATATATATATATATGATTACTTTATTATCCAGTTTTATTCATTTTGAATTTGAACCAACTATGAATTTAATCCATTGTGTAAACCTTTATTGAAATAACAAGTTTTAATATTATTACTCAAACAAGTCAGGAGATGCTAAAGGAAATGCTAATGTCTCACAGTCTAGGGTCAGGCAGAGAAGATATGCTATTTGAGGACTGTGTATACATACATACTGTATGGATTGTACAATAAACATTATATATATATATATATATATATATATATATATATATATATATATATATATAATGTGGCACAATGGATACTACTTCTGTACTGGATAAGGCAAAAGGCCTGCAGAGTTGTACAGGAGCATCTAGTTTAAAACTTCTGACTGACAGATGGAAGTAAGAGATAACTCTTATCTCATCTGTGGCATCCACTAAGTGTCACTTACAGTCAAATTACTCCCATTACAGACCTTTATCTCACTGGTATGTTTATGTCAATATAGCAGGCAAGTGTTGAGCCTACTGTATAGGCCAAAGGTTACAGAAAAAATGCTGCAGGTTTGTAACACACTCTAAATTCTTATAAATGTTTTACAAGATGTGAATAGACTTAGTGTGAGTTTATTTTTTATTGCAACAGATTTTTTAAAAGTTAAAATGACTGCAACTAGCAGCAGTGAAGCCCTAAACACACTGGAACATCCATATACGCAAAAATAACATGAGAATGAATTTACCGTCTCATGTATAAGATCTCCTCATCTGGCTACTTTATGTGGCCTAAACATCCAGCTGCACCTGATCGGGGCCAGAGCTGAATGTGGGGTAAAAGAGCTCTTTCACCTCCTCCACAAACACACTCTTTGACCCTTCACACAGGCTGCCGACTCATTCTCATTCCTATCCATCTCTACGCAAGAATCTGCTAAAACGAATAAGGGCTTTACTGTGAGCAAGTCAGAGAGTGCGTAGTGTGTTGTACACCATGCAGAGAACAAGACAAGGGTTGTTTCTAACGCGCGCACACACACACACACACACACACACACACACACACACACACACACACAAAGAAACAAATATAGTCCCAATGAGTACAAATCATTGTTTAATAAATCAAACGGAATTTCTGCTCCTCTTTGTTACACTATATTGCAAATACTTCTATACATAAAATAGTATTTAAGTCACAAGAAGCACCTGATAGGTCAGATAGAATATATATATATTTATATATTTATAATGCATATTTTTCATGTATCAAGTGATAAGAAAACAAAGAGTGAACAAGATTAGAAACTGATTGAAAATCGGGTGGTGAAAAGCAAAAGCAAAACTGCAAACATGACTAAATCCGTGGCTCCATCCCAAACTCTTCTTATAGTACAGATTCTTACATTTAATATTGCTCTGACGCCTTCATATAAAAACACCATCATCTGGTCAAAAAAAAAAAAAAAAAGAAGAAGAAAGGACAAAGATTCTTCAGGAGTACTGGGAGAGAGAAATCATGTTTGGCACTGCCTGCAGGGAGGTATTAATTCACCAACTCTTAAAAATAACAAACCCCAACTTGAGTGTCACATTTTGTCTTCTCTCCTCAAATGTAAACTGCAGTGTCATGGTATGCAGGCTGGGGCGGCAACTAAGTCAACCATTTCTGTTTTCCTCAAAGGCACAAGGCATGTGAGCAAGACAGGAAGGAGGTGGAGCTTCCTGTTGGCCTTTGAGGAAGTGCAGGATGAAAGGGGGGAGACTAGGGACTGCCAGCAGTGGACATAGACAGGACGCACATTCTGCATTTGCCAGCTCGTCCAAGGCTTGGATTCATTAAGGAATGCTCCACTTAAGATGTTAGGACTCTCTCAAATGTTATCAGTACTAATGCTATAATTAAAACAGGCCTAATGTTGGCTGAGAAAAAGACAGTAAAGCTCTGATTTGTTGCTGCTGTCCCCTATTGACAGAGGGGAGGATGGCTTTGGTTTTTGGTGTCAGTACATCGCTGTACAGTTTTGCAACACGTGTGAATCCTTTTCTTTACCATTGTGGTAACATGGAAAAAAAATGAATGAAAACCTGCAGTGTATTGCTTTAAAATACGGTAGACAAAATGTGAGCACATGCATGTTTGCAAACTCGACTCGTGCGATGTAGCAATTAACAGCCACGAACTGTGACTTTGTAATATTTTGTAATATTTACTTCCTGTGTCACAAGCTGCGGACTTTGAACAGAGTAAAAGGTATGTGTAAATAGTGTGTCTTCAAATCACTGCAGGCCCTAAAAAAAAAAAAAAAAAACATGCACAGATGTCAAAGCTTTTACAGCTGCTGCACATTAACTGCTCATAGATTTCGGAAAGCAGCTGACGAAAGTAACACCATGAGCCGGGACTGGTGGCATGAGCAGTAGGAGAGGAGACGAGGTAAGAGTGAGAGAAAGAGAGAAGTGAAATTTAAATTAAAGGGAGGGAAAAGAACGCAGCGTAAGCAAGAATATTTTGGATGTCGAGCTGGTTTAACTCTTCTTGTCTTGTAGTGCGAGACTGAAGGCCGTTGCTTTCACATAGTAGTGAACTGACTGTGTGCTTGTCGCAGTTTCTCAGCAATCTGTAGAAGAAAAAACTTGCATGAGCATAGAAGCAGAGGGTGGTCATGTGATGGTTTAGTGTCTTTAGTATCTAACCGCAGGTAACAGGGCAACAAAAAGAACAGACTCCAATTTACTGTGAGAGATGGTCGATAAAAATGCCTTTACCGTCTCATAAAACTTGACTTGCTCCTCCAAGTACAACTGCATGACCCTGTTGTAGTCATAGATACGGTTGCTATGGAAGTGGTTCATCTCAGCTGCGGGAGACAAAAGCGGGGAAGCCACTTAAATCAGATATCACGTTACATGACAGACTCCACCACTTCCATGGTCCTGAATTGGGGGTGTTACCTTGTAATGTGTAAGACATGGTGCTGACTCGTTTAGCCATGGTGACTTTGTCCTGAGGGGTGATTTTACTGGCAGCCACCAGCTTGTCGGCCTCCTTCACCTTGTCTATGGCTGCCTGCGACAACACAAACAATTAATGAGACGAGTGCTCAGTTACACTGTATGCAAACAAAGCACCATTTGACTCGTCTGGCTTATCATTTAAAAAGAAGCTAAATGAAATCTGATATCCTAACCACAAAATGTTCACTATATTTTGTCTCTTCTGGTGTCAGGTGCACCAGCTTTTCATAAATCTCTTTTCATAAGTTCTTAGCAACTCAAGTAGAGATTTGCTAAATTAAATTGCACCATTAAAATTTTAGAAATGTTTTAGCGTAGCTTTAATGTGTAAATTGGCTGTAGCCTTGTCCAACTGAGAGCAAGCAAACTATGTAAACAGGAAGTCACTGTAGCATCTACAGTATAACACTAATAGGTTAAATGATATATTAAACCTAACTGTCATTGGCTTTTTGTTTGATTAACAAACACACATACGAGTGTTAGAGTGGGTAGTGTTAAAGCAGTTTAGGGTGAAGGGGGAAATGTCAGATTACACTAACCTAACTGCAGGGTGGTAGTCAAGACCAAGACTGTGCAGTATATAGTCTACTTAAGTATCAAACATGTAGCTAATAATTGTTAAATATCTTTAGGTGAGGTGTGGTCCCAGCCTTGTCAGTAAGTGTATTGCAGGATTTACATTGTGCGTGTTTCCCTTCAGACGCTGTTTTGCAGATGAACTATTTGTGGTTCAGGAAGTCAGATTTTATTACAGTAGGTTTCGCTGACGTCTCCTCCCAGACAGACACAATCACTTTTTAGGAGTGTGTGTGTGTGTGTGTGAAGGAGGGCAGCGACCGCTGACAGCTGTTAACAGTGACAAACATTTATAGAAATGACTTAAATGATTATTTGCATTTGAAGCAGGACGTTTTACTCCCAATCACAGTAATGATATTGACAAATATATCAGACAATGCAGAGGCACATTTAGTGGTTCAGAGGATTTTGTGAGACTGTGGTGGGCCGTAGGCCCCTGATATCCCCTTAGTAGGCTCTGGGGGCTTGCTGCCCCAAAGAAAAAGTTAAATGCATCAATCTGCTGCACTTGTAGAAATAAAACTGAGAGTCTAGATCTGTGAAGTACTTTGTGCTCTCGTGAAAAGTGTTCTCATAAACACACTGGTTGTAAAGGTGTAAATGGTTATGAGATCTCCTTTCCTTTCACTTTGATGGTCAATTTTAAAAAGGTGCTCTGATCAGGATTATTGGGCCTTATTTTAGTGTTTACTCACAAACAACTTTAATAATAACCTTGCTTTTTAAAAAAGGAAAAAAAAAGTTCACAGTCCCAAAACTCAACTAGTTAAATGAGCTGCTTTATAAAACACCAAGTTTGATTTTTTTTGAAAGAACTTTGTGGTTAAAGCTGGACCTGAACTCTCTTTAGTTTTCTGTGTCACACAGGTGTTTGCTACACTGACACTCTTTGACTGTAGAACAACTTTTTAAACAGTTTCTTAGCAGCTTTAATAGACATTTGCTTTACTCTCTTCAGTGGTGCGCCAACGCCTCAAAGTAAAACACCTGAAACGTATTTTCAGTTCATTATGAAACTGTGTTGGGACAAATTAGACACTGATAGGTGAACAATAGGAAACACTGGTGATATCCCCACAGTTGTGGTCTTCACAGGTCTTGAAATAAATCTTGAGTCCTCTTTGTACAAGGCCGAGAAGAACAAGTAAAACTGCAGCTGATTCTGAGACGAGACCAAGACGGTCAAAAAAGTGGTCTTGATACCGAGATGCATCTTGAGTCCTACAACACTGCCTAACAGGAGATACAGAGATTCTGTAATATATAGTACATTATGTTACTGTTATGACATGTCATTGAAAATCTTTTTTGTTTTTGTTTTTTTTTACACCGTCCTTAAAATATAAGTTTTTATTATATAAACGAGGCATACCATTAAATTATTTTTGAATGAAGGAATGAGGAAACTACTTCCTGGTGTACCTTATGGACTCCGATGGTGTCTGGGAAGCATCCAAGAAGACCCTTATATTCATTGTTGGTCTCCATGAGGAAGTGAAGGTCCTTCTTAGGCTGTAAAGGGAGCAAGACACAGAGACAAAAACGATAAATTTAACCTCAAACTGGAACTAAGTTCAATTCAAAACAGGAAACACAGATCTCAGAACAAGTGATAAGAAAGAATACAAGGAAACATTACATCACAGAGGTAACTTTTCAAAGTTTAAATTTAACACAGCAGCCTCACTCAAACACAAAAAAGGAGATTCGAGTTGATGATAGGATAGATGTGGTTTCACCTGAGCATCCAGCAGAGGAAGACACAGAGTTACTGTAGCACCACAAACAAGTACAGTTACAGAAGAGGCGCTAATATTTAGCAGATTTATCCACCAATCCTGCAGTACATCTCGCTATGTGCATTTAAAATTCAACACATTTTATTCTCCTTTTATCCATGAATCTATCAAGGGGAAAACACAAATGAATGCAACAGATACACCGCACTGTTTTATACTTCTAACAAATGAATCAATGCGCAGACAATGGCTTTCATCACTGCCATCACAGGCATCGCTTACTGCTGGCAAAAAGTGTCTAGAGCAGCACAAGCTTACCAGACGAATCCTCCCTCTGGAAGCTGCTGGGACATCAAAAAAGGCCCAAGTTTGAGTTCATTACACACCACACTGTTCAGGCTACACAGCCCGGTCAGAATATGAATAGTAGGTCAAAACAAGATTCAGGAAACACGAGAGATAAGCTTTGCTGCGGCCTCTTGCCTTACAGATAATTCATGAGCAGGATGGCGGGTTAAAGGGGTCATTAAAACGCAACAGCTAGGACGTAAACACTGACTGCAACCAGGAAATGTTCAAATGTTGGGAAATACTGTGATTATTGAGAGAGAGGAGAATGCTAAAAGACCTTTGAGAAAACAAAGGCCTTATAGTTTTGCCCTGTTCGTAACGGAAAACAAGTGTTTGCCAGGATCTTTGTGGCATTTTAAGGCGGCGACATTAGTGTGCTACAACAGGTTGGAGTAGTATCTACCTGCTCTGCCACCATCTGAGCTATCTCCTCGTATGTCTTGCCGGCTGCGGTCATGGCATCAGTCAAAGTTGCCTCGCCTAATGTAGAAAAGAGGTTAAAATATGTCACTGTCATGTTTATTAGCAGTGTGACAGATTTCCACATAATCATTGACTGTGCAGTAAATAGCATCTACTACCACTATAATGACTACATGTGATGATTACAGCAATCTTTCAAGGTAACATTTGACCTTGGTATCCACTGCTGGTGAAGACAGACGAGAGGTTCTGGAAGGCTTTGCCGATTCTCTGGTACTCTTTTGGTAAAGCTGTGAAGGGAAAGAGACGAGCGCGGGGAGACTGTGTGAATGAATTTTTTCTGGAGTTGACAAAACACTCAACATAATGAACAAGTCTTTGATACAAACAGTCATTACAGCACAAAGTGAAGGTGTGGCCTGTGTGTGGTAAAACATTTATTTAGCTTCAGTGGAGTGTGGTGGGTACGTACGGCCTGTACATCTCTTCCAGTGCTCATGACCCACTGTGAGGATTTCCTTTACCCCGTCGTCCATGGCTTTGGTAAATCTGCTGAACTGCTCACATTTCTGTTCCCTGTTATACAATAAACCACGAGCAGGTGAACACACAGTCAGCCAGATGATTAATGAGTCAGGTTTTTCTATTTGCACTGGTTTACAATAACATTTGATTAAACTCACACTTCCACGGGATCCAGGTCCGGAGCTTCAGGCTCTATTGTGGAGAAGATCATCACTCCCACCGTCTCGTCCTTCTCTGCTTTTCTCTTCCCCATCTTCCAGTCCTGCATCAATGGATTTCTCATTTTAATTAAGCCATAATAAAAAACACACAGCCTAAATTTTGGTAATTGCAAATCATCTTTACTAAACACAGCCGTTGTATTTAAATCAGATCTACTTTTGGGTAAAATGGGTGATTTTTATAGTAGACAGGATCTTTCAGTACTTCAACACAATCTTAAAAGCACAGATCATTCGAAAGCTCAAGGCAGAAGAAGTGGAGGAGGAATATCACACCTTCTCATCCTTGTAGGTGAGGAAAATTTGGAATACTTCACTGCCGGAAATGACCGGGTGCCTGCACATCCTGGTCATCCAGCCCTGCAACCGCTCCATCCGCATCTTAATGAATTCCTCCTCAAACCGACCTGGAATAGATTTTCATGTCGTCATCAGCAATGTTTAATCTTTTCTTGTATCTTACGTCTGTCGGGCCACAGAGTTGGGTGCTTACCTGTCACCTGCTTGTCTGGTAAAGAGGGGATGGGGATGGCTGACCCAAATTTATCTAGCAACCTCTCATACAGCCAATCAAAGTGTTTGTATCTGTGATTGACTGGTCGATTTGTGGTCTGAAAACCAATGGACATAACATGGAGTTATTAAACACTGTAAGTCATATAAACTATATATAACTACATATAAACTATAAATATGGTGTACTTGTAGTTATGTGGTAACGGCAAGTGTCTAAACTCCAGTTTGATTCAATCCCAAATCAAAAATATGAATGGCTTGAAAATACTACTGGATTAAGCTGCTGGATTACTTACACTGGGTGTGATTTGGTACTCGATGTAGCTCTTGAGGCCGTACATCTTTGAGCCTTTCTTGGGATCAGCCACCACACAGTCTAGCTGAGCCTCTGGGTAAGCCCACACCGGACCAACTTCTCCCAACTGAGCACAAAACAAAGTTAAAAGTCCTGCTACTCAGCATTCAATGGATACAAACATACCGTAGGTTCACAGAGGCAAAAAGAGGAAACCAGGTATAATATACATATACACAGAATATCCATATTAATCTACCTAATGAATAAGAAACTGTATCTACCTGTAAATGTGCTTATAACTCATTGCGAGCCTCTTGTGTTATGATACAGCATATTGTATTTGGTTCGTTTAAAGTAGTTTAAATAACTGCACCGTGATACACTGATATAACGTTAAACCTGATGATAGACTATAAACAAGTTGTATGGGTATTTAGAAATGACCTACATAGATTGGTAGCTTGTCTTTTCCCTTCGGCAACTGCTTGCATAGGAGGTAGAGCTCAGGACCAGACTTGGAGAATCCAGGAAACCTGCTCAAAGAGACAGAGAGAAGTTTTAAAATTGATGGTCCTGATTAATCTCACATTTATATTTGTGGCCATTTTTACGCCTCAGCATTTTTAGCTCTCTTTTAGCTGCCAAGTTGTGATAATCTCTAAAGCTTCATGACCTTTAGTAGCGCTATGGAGCTATTTTTTTTGTTTTGCTGTTGTTGTTTTTAATGTGTTAATGACGCACATTATCACTAATGGTTTCACACCGTTCTGATCTGCATGCTGTGGTAACAGACCAAGATATGCAGCGACGCATCAACATTATGCAGGAAAGAAGAAGTTAACACAGATGTGCAGGTTTCAAACTAAGAAAAAAAAAAAAAACAGCTTTACAAATGTAAGGAAGGAAATTTATTCAATGTATTTGTTAGACCCCCGAGGAAGCACACAATGTGTTTTTGTGAGTACCACACGGCACATAATGTGTTGCTTTTTAAAAGGAAGTCAGTGTTCCAGCTGACTGAATCAGAAAGAAGTATATAAAAACTATTTACACTATATGTTGTTGTGATTATAAACTATTAGCTTTAAAATATGGCCCGGTCCAAACAAAGACAACGCTATAGGAAATTCTGGGACTGACATTGATGGAGGTCGTAAACGAAACTCCAAAAGGCACATTTCAACTGTTGCACAAGACAACTCAGATCAGCTTAACCTATTTGTGTATTTTTTCCTTTTCAGACAGTGATGTGCTGTTTTGTACCCAATGCTCGACAAAGACTGTTCAGCTGCTTCATTTTTCATTAAAACTCAGAGTCTTTCAAAGTCTTCAGTCTTACTTGTTGAGGGAGATTTTCATTGAAGTTGCATGAGCTCCTCCTCTTTGCATTGCTCCACCGTCTCCAGATTCTGACTCGGCGTAACCGCCAGTGGACTTCATGTCATCCCACTCATCATCCCACTCGTCATCCTCTGCTCCTGAGGGCAGATGCATGCACACACATTTGTGTTTTAAAACACAGGCACAGAAAGTACTTGTTCTGTTCTTCAACAACCTACTGTGCAACGTGGAAATGTACATAAAGTTGTTTAACTAATATACAAACAGACTTCTGTTCCATTATATCAATTAACACCAGCAATTTGATCAGTTCTCTTTATAATCCAATTATCAATTATTTCCATTATTCATCGTTGTTTGAATATTTTTGAATATGGGATAGAAAAATAACCATTTTGTAATTTAGAGTTTGTTATTCGGATTTCACAACACTCTGCTAAGCTATCTGTGGTTACAAACATCAGATTAGGAAGCGATGCAAACAGATGCAGTTTCTCTAGCTTGAGGGGATGTGGCATTGACTTTTAAAAAGGTAACAGAAGCATTGCATTTCTGTAACTTAATGACATGCATTGCTAACAAATGTGTTAGGATATACAACGCATTGCGACCTTTGAAACAAATGAGGTGCAAATATTGCTTGTTGTGATGTTTGGTTAAAGGTTTGTAAGGAAAGTGCAAATACGGAGAAAACAAATAGAAACTGGTTCTAAATGAGGAAAAAAAAACATAATTTGCATAGTTTTTTCAGCAGCCATGCACATCTGACTGATTTGGTCAAAACCGAGTGAAGAGAATCTGATTTTCTGATACTGGTTTTACAGTATACATTATTATTACACAATATAAATGATTATTATGGTATAGGAACATATCATTTCACAGAAAACAGCATATTAAGTTTGAAAAACTACAAAACAAATGTTAAAGCGAGCCAGTGAGATATAGTCAACATCTGCTAAAGCTAATTTTATGTTTCCTGTTACTGATTCATTTTGTCACGAAATCTAACCATGGATGGATAAACAGAAAAAAAATAACAACAGCTAAACTAACAGACCTGCTAAAAGATAACTACTCCAGCTTAGTGGAGGTGTAACCACCATCTGAGTCCCTGAAGGTTTAAACGTTTTTCCTGTATCCTTAAATTTGTCTAAAAAGGTATAATATGCCAAAAAGCCAAAATTTAATTTAAAATGCATCTTTAACATCTGGCTAACCAACCTTAAAACCACATTTTCACAACTTTTTTTTTTTCTAAATGTCTTGTGCAGGGTAGATATGCTGTGAGACAGAACTCAAACTCATTATGAAACTCTTCATTAAACACTAAGAACGACAACGAAAGTCTCATAGATGTCAGTGTTTTCACATTGTGAGTTCACAAGTACATTTTACTTGTATTATGTCGCACCTCCACTTCAGGTGTAAATATAGTGTTAGTGACAAGATTCAAACTGAATGCCACACACGCATGCTTTTAAAAATGAAAATCATTTCCTTAAACTATTTGTTGGAAACTCTCTTCATGAGTACTTATTACCAGTCCACACACAAAAACTAGAGAAAAGCTTTCACCAGGCGATGCACGGGATACCTGTGTAATCAATAAGGTATGGATACGGGTAGATGTCTTTGGGATGAGAGAAAGAAAGGAAAAGTCTGTTAATTCCTCTCCATGCAATTTTTTTCTCCCAGTTCTCTTTCTACAAAAACAACTGGAGAATTTAAAAAACAGGTCAAGTAATTTGTCCTTCTGAGTCATGCATGACGTGAACTTTTCCACAGAATCATGACTTGACTGTCCTGTCCACACGCTGGAGCATCTGTGTGGAGGGGCCGGCCAGAGACGGACGACTGAGCAGAACAACATCTGCAAGTTAAAGTCACTTCAAAGCGACAAAGAACATTGTGAAATAGTGTTTTCAAGTAATAAACACTGGATGAAAGATATCAGGTTATATTAAAGGACAAGAAACAGTATTTTGTTATAAACAACATTCTTTCTTATGTTGAGACCATCCGCATCTGGTACTCAGTAGAGGTTGATTTTAAGTACTGCCAAGACTACTTGAACTATATTTCACTCATGAAAATATGTGTTTTATAATCTTTAAAAAAACATAAAGCAAAGCATTAAACATTAAGCACAATTTAAAATCCAATACTTAAATCATCTTTCAATCAACATTTTATGATCAAGAAACATCGAAGTTCAAGATATTATTATTATTATTATTCTAAAAACATCCAGGACATTTTCCATTTTTCGCCCACACAGAGACTTTTTACCACATGTCTGGAAAACTGGACCGTGGTCAAAAAGCTCAACCATTTATACAGAGTGTGTACTAAACACTGAAAGTTGTGGGATGTAGCAACCTCCATCACAAGAATCCAAAACAAGCATCCAACAAGCAACAGACAGCTGCATCTAACGTCAGACCAGGATGCTGTAAATGTACAACGCGATTGACAAACCACATAATCTAACAGTGCTGCAGTGTCCTGTTACAGGAGCTTAATAAATTTGATTATTTGATGACTTAAGTTCTCAGACCTCCATTAAAGCTCAGCAGTAAGTCTCTGCTTTCCAGAACAACCCCAACCACTGCAGCCATATATTCTCCACGCCCCTCACAGTTACACTTTTAAAAACAAACTATCTGTAAACAGTTAGCTCAATAGTTTAGCAAGATAATGACACCAGGAGCAAAGAATAGTGTCTGATATTCCCATACCTGCAACCACATTAAGGCATCTCTGTAATTTAGCAGCACATTTTCTGGATTATTATCAGAAATCTGAGATTCAAATACACTTCAATTATCCTGTTAAACATTATACAGTAAATAAACATAATAACCTGGAAGAAGAGGTGTTTGGGAAGAACACACATGCAGTGTAGTCATCATTTCCTCATTTAAATCATGATAAGGCTTAGAACAGCAGTAGTTTTAGTTGTGTAAGAACAACCACAAGAATTAAACTTATAATTTCAAAATAGCATAAGATCATATGCAGTGATTTTGCTGTACTGACACACGATGTTTCTAAAATCCACCATGGTTGGTAACTGAAAAGCTTTTTCTTACCCGGGCCCTGGTAAGCCTGGGGGTGGCCCTGGGATATGGAGCTCCAGGGGTCAGCAGCATTCTTCCCAGTCTGGGTGCCCTCTGGATTGGATGCCCAGTTGTTGTTGGAGCCCCCTGAGGGGTCCGTGTTCCACGCCGACCAGGGATCATTACCATTACTAGCCTGAAAGAGCCACACAAAGAAAATGAGAAGCACAGAAATGACAGAATCAAGTATGGAAAGAGAGAGAGAGAGAGAGAGAGAGGAGAGTCTGTTTAATGAGAAGCTGACAGGAGTCTTAAAACAACATGCTTTTACAAACACATGATGCAGACTTGGCCTCTAACAGGGACTGCGTTAAGATAAATCACCTTGGTCTGTGAGAGTGTACTATACTACTTAAGATATGCAGTCACCACAAATATAAAAAATAAAATACAAACACTGCATATTAGAAAATAAGACACATGCTTGCAATGATGAATGTGCACACACACACACACACGCACACACGCACAATACACATATTTTAATTTACTGTACTTACAAACTGAAAATGAAACTACTTGCCATGCTTGCAGGGCAGACAAACAATGAAAACCTGTGGGCGTAGTCATGCAATAGAGTGTGTGGGCCTAATCTAACTAGTGCAGGGTCACTTAAAAGACCACATACGGCACATAAACATACAGAAAAGTAATAATAATAGAGTGTAAAGTAATCAGTGTCTTCACAAAAACATTCACAAAAAAAAAAAAACGAACACAGCAGTGCATAAAGGAACAGCATTTTTTCTGAACCTTCACTGTACACAGACAACATTTTATACAACAATCAAAACAGTATTAAAAATTACTTGAACATTATTTTAGATTTTTAAGATTTTGATCATCATCTGGAGTAAAAGTTTGTGCTCTGCTCTGATGATTTGTCAGTATGATTAATCAGTTATATGCTGAGAACATCACTGACTGATCTTTAAGTTTTTAAACTTCCACCGTGGTGCTGATTCATGAAATCGAAAAAAAGGGTGTGGGAGTCGATTGGTAACGTGTTGGTGTGCATATGTGCACTGTTGTGCGAGGTGAATGGAGAGGGTGAGATCATGCTGTCTGCAGGCAGTTAAGAGTAGGAGGGGGAATTCGCCAAAGCAGACCAATCAAGACCAAGAGAAATGGGGGGGGTGGGTGGGCTTTGGGCAGAGAATGGGTGAAGGTGGAGGGCTTGCTTGTTTCATGCCACTGGCCTCATCCACCGCCACCCCCATGTGGCGGTTACCTCATCAGGGGAAGAAAGGTATGGGGAAACTGGGGTGTCGGGGGTGTCCGGCTGGGGACTTAAGCCCCCAGCATCCACCTTGAGGGGAAAAGAAGGTGACATCATCACAGAGCGCCGGCAGTGAAGGTTAACACTCAGCAGGGGATGGGTTAAAGTGATGCTGGATACAGATGTATTTGTGTGTCTGTGTGTGTGTGAGATAGAGTGTGTCTGGGAGCTGGTGAAAGGCGAGACAGAGAAAGCATAACGGATGATGGCTGACACATTTCCTGCCTTGACTCAACCACTTACTGAGCCTAAATTTCTACTGATCCAGCAGTATGCTCATGTTCACGGAACTTCCTGCCTGCTAACGACAAAGAGGTTCATTGCACTTATTTCCTCTTGGTTCTATTTTACTCGAGCTAAAACTTGCGTCTGTTACAAATAAGATGACAACCGTGAATATCTCCCGCAGCAGCTGCTCTCACTTCTGCATCTGTGGGATTCACATACTGCGCGAACGTCAGAAAAACTCAGTCATCGCTCACTTCTGCTTTCAGTTTTTTTCGTCAACATCACTGTTTCATACGTGCTTTATGAGTGAGAGACAGGTGCACTGTGAAGGGCACTATAGTAAGTATTTACTTTTACTTCCCCAGCACAGGTCTGGGGCGGCTGAATCTAAAGTCTGCAAATTTATTTAAAAGTCAGAAAGTAGTCCCAAAAAACAGGCATCTGCTATGATACCTTCACTCTCACTGCATGGGTGCATTACCTGGTTTTGTGCAGGTGCTGATGGGGGTGCATAGGCATCAAAGATGGACAGGTCTGGAGCTGGAACATGTGCTACATTCGGAGTAGGTGCTGTGATTCCTGCTGCTGGGAACGCTGGAAACTGCTGACTGAGCTGCAAATGAAAACATAAAGGACAGAGGCAGAAAACGGTGTGTTTAATGACTTTTAAAGGTGCGTTCTTCTGCGGTAATGCGATCGTGTCTCCTTGGTATTTCCTGGCTTTGCAAACTGGGTTTTTAAACTTTCTCTGTTTATCATAATTAAACAGATAAATATGAACATAGCATGAAGATACTAACAACTCCTCTGGCTATTCAAATAGTTCATCTTGTTTTTCCCCAACATCTTGTTTTTGTAGATCTTATTTTTACCAGATGAAAGCCCTGAAATAGAAAGTAGCTGCATGAGAAGCAGGCTGCGTCCTGGAGTTTTTGTTTTGTTTTTTTTTACTACATATTACATAAGCGACTAGTTTGATTGTCATCAGTGGGATTTTATGATTTGGGAACAAAATCACAACAGTCTAGGGGCAGCTGGGGAGGTAACTTAAGGTCACACAAACACACACCCACATGAGCTTGTTTGCTAAGTAAAGCAGACGGAGAATATCAACCTCTCTCTTGTACACACAGACACTACAGTGTCAGATGTTGTTTGGAGTGAGGCTAAACTGTTAGACAGCCTTTACTTTTAATCAACTGTGCCTCTTTCTGAATGTCTTCGGGGTGAATCATATCCTCATGATGAAGTCAGAGTTGCTGGATCAAACTGGACACACACACACACACACACACACACACACACACACACACACACACACACACAAACATACGCACACACAAAATACCCTAATCAGCAAAACCCTGAAGAAGGCACATCCTGTGATTTTAAAGTCGAGCAGGGTACAGCACCACAATGTGCACTCACTGCAGAAACATACCCTTGCCTATAATGACAAATCTAGCTGATAGGGGTACAGATACAGATAGTGCATATAGTGCATGTTGACCCCAAAGCATGGTAGCAGTAGAAGTGACTGTCTTACCTCGATGTAGTCTTCTGGCACCAGTCCAACTTCTCCTCGGGAGTTCTGCGCTTCAATCCAGCCGCCTCCAATATTCTGAGTTAGACCCAAAACAACATGTTAACATAAATAACCAGGACTACAGAGAATATGTGTCACACAAAATGCACCTAGTGAAGTGAAAAAAAACATCAAAAAGAAATCTGAGAATGAGTTTAAATACATTGCATTAACCCGATTAAACCCGTATTTACATAATCAGATTTCTCCCCTTGTTTCTACAGTATTTACAACTTTGATCCTGTGACTCTGCTGCCACAGTAATACTAACTAAAACAGCATGCAAGTGTACTGTATACTTTTAGTGTTTGACATGCACATGTGCAGAAACCCTGGGGGAAATCAGGTTTCTCCGGAAAAATATAGCTGTGTTACTGTAACTATGTTTCTCTTGATTTGCTATTGCAATTAAGACAACCTGTTATTTCCCCGTTACATGGTGTTTAGGAATTCAAGTTACAGACAATAACCAGGTTACCTCAGTATCTGTAAACACAATGAAAGCTCCCAGGGCAAATTCCTCCACAGTCAGTTTATTTAGTGAGGAAAAAAAAGTGCTGTTCTTATACAGTAGGACCTGGTTGGCGTAGGACAGATTTTGATTAGAAAACTATGCAGGTCAGCACACAGCGAGTGACCTTTGAACTGTTGGTGGCCGGCTGTAATGACATCATGTTTGCTCTCTCCCTTTTACTCCCTTTTCTCCTTCCTTCCTCTCTATATTTATAGTCAACCTGAGATCATTCTGAGTTTTGCAGAAGAGACTCACATGAACATTTAAAGTTTCTGGAAATGTGTAAAATCATCTTGCTGATCAGATAATTTCTCAAGACTCTGTAGGTGTCACCTTTTGATAGACATATCTCCTCTCAAAACAGAAGTTAAACAATGAACTGCTGCGGATGGCGGAGCAGATAAACGTACTTTAGCCACCTAAAAACAATCAATATCAGTTGTATCTATATTTACAATATTTATATCATTTAACGTTGCCGTGAGCGCAGACTCCTGAGGACTTTTAACAACCAAACCAGAGTTGTGATTGTTGGAGCAGAGGAAAGACTAACCAAGACAGTTTTGGTGAGTTTCATTTTGTGTTGTCACATTTAAATTAAGTGTGCTGAATTGAGAATATTTAATATCTTGATAGTTTAAGTTTATTTATTAGGATTCCAATAGTTTTAAAGTTTAAGACAGAGGCTATTACAGTTAACTAATAATACGATTTTAGGCAACAAAAAGAAAAACACCACCACTGAATTGTGAATTGTTATTAAAAAAGATAGTATTTGTTATATTAGATTCACATATTAGATTTCATTTTTTCTTAAATATTCATATCAGACAACACAAAGCATCACCAACAAAACCGCAGGCATTAAATTCATGTAAAGAAGCTGAAAAACAAGCTAGTAGAACAAACGAAACGCAAACAGAAATGCAGCAGTATGTGGTGGGATCGTGAACCCAGTGTCCTCTGAGGGTAGAGGGCAGATCAGGATAGGATGAAGGTAGAGGAGTGCTGGTATAGATTTACCTGATTGGTTATAGTGACTGTCTCGCCTTCTTTCACCGTCAGTTCGTTGTTTCCAGGCTCAGCAGTGAAGTCATACAAAACTTGTGCCTGAACACAAAACAAACAAACAAACAAAAAAACAGACTAAATGCATGTTTCACGTGACACTTTTATGAAGACAGCATGCAAACATAAAACACATACTTATGTTCACGTGCGTACAGTCATAATAACACACCCATTAGCCCTCAGTATTTTAACTCTTGTGGAGTAAAATTAACACGCAGCGAAACAGGACAAACTAGTTCTTCCAGGGTGATTATGCTGACTCTTAACTAAACGACAGTATCAACCAAAAACAAGGCCAGAACCATCACGTTACCTGGTTCAGTTTGATACAGGAGCCTGTAGGTATTCTGACCCACATCTACTAACCTGCCTATCCCCCTAGGCGCACACACACACACAGTATAAAGTATTTTAAGTATTTATTTTAATAAATTTGACTACCCAAATTCACTTGGATTGCCACTTCTTCCAAAACTATAAAGTTCTGTGTTATCAAAACAGTATCAGATTCACAGAGCTTGACTATCATGCTCATTTGTTCATTAACCAATGAGGTGGAGTGCATTTGCACTTCCCTGAACAGAGATAAAGTTGGCTTTACCACCTCCCAAGTGGCAAGGAAGCTGGGCAGTGTTTTTAAACAGGAACTGGCCTGTGCCACAGCCTCAGCTCTGCTGGCTCAGTTCTTATTTTTATGTAGAGAAAGCAGTTTGTTTATGACGAGGATATGGACCACATGAGTTTGGTGACAGGATGAGATTTGCACCTATGTTACATTTAAAGCCCCTCAATCAAAAAAAGGTGCTCTACTTTTCCTCTCCTCACAGTCTGACACTTGCAAAGTTGTTTTTTGCATTCTTATGCAGGACACGGAAAGTTTCACTGTGCTCACCTTCAATCTGATTTGAACTCACGTACCATAAATCATGATTTTGTGATGACAACTTTAAAAACCGCGATGTGGAAAAATTAAAAAAGCTCCAGTACACACACACACACACTGAGAAAACAGGTTTCGGTAAAGAAGGAAGCATCTACGTGTGGTAAGTGGTAAAACTTCTGACACAAACAATATTTGCATATTCATACATTCTCTATTTTCCAATGACTGAGAAGAAGTAGAGGTAATTTTATGAAGTTAATTAATTTATGTGTGGAAAAACCCTGTCAGACAATGACTGGTATTATTTTTACATGTTATAAACATATCTGGAGGAGGATGTTCAACTTGTAGGAACCAAAATCAGCCTTTATTATAATAGGAATAATCATAGGCTGTTAAAACTAGCAGTAACTCAAAGAGTTGTACTAATAATACTGGCACTAACTGTATTAATAATGATTAAATAAGCCCTCTCACTCACACACACACACACACACACAGCACTGAAGGAACAAAAAGCCATACAAACGCCATACACTTCATTTCCCAGAATTCCTGGGGGTAGAAATGACCCGCACTGGAAAGGTAGTAAAATGTCACAAGACACTTTCTTAATGAGACACATTTTCCATGTACAGCGCAAACATATGTGTCACATTTTAGCGCACACAGAAGTGTTGTAAGGGTCCATTAAAGTCGTCTAAAGCGGAGTATTTAAATGTTTTTTCGCTCTTCATATGTGTCGCTAATCGAGCGAAGAAAGCGAGAAACTGTCCGGGCTCCTTCAAGTCCACACAACCCGAAATTATTGTTAAAACAACTGTTGTCAGGGGAAACAGCTGGAGCTAATGCACACATGTTGACGTTAAAACAGCCCAGAAAAGTTTTCTGACTTACCTTTACCGCCATTGTCGAAGCATTGATCAATCATTACAAAAATAGGCCCTGCGGTTTTCAGGATTTGCAATCCTCAGCTGGACATTTCCCCCCGCTGCTTTTCAACTAAAACGCGAAGAAACTGCGATACTTCCTCCCCGGTGTAACGACACACTCTAACACATTACTTAAAAAAGAAACAAGTTGTCACTTAAAAGCTCAAAAAACTCTTGAAAACAACGCACGGTTTGAAGAGACTAGTTTCAGTGCGACTGTAAGTTTGAACCGCGTAGTGAGCCTGACAGCAGCACGGAGGGAGTGACCTGCACCGCGGAGAGAAACCGGAAAGGTAGTGTCGGTCCGATATGGCCCACCAAGACTTAAGAGTTAAAATAAAATGACATGAAACCAAACACTGCTCACTTAAAGTTACATGAAAGCGACAAATAAAACTTTAATAATATGAATAAAACGTGCACACCCACAAAAAAACTCAATCTTAATCATAAACCATCAAAAATATACACATATAAAACAGTTCATAATAATAATTGTGTGTGAATGATAATAATAAATAACAGCAGACATCCTAATGTCTCCTTAAAATGTTTTTTGTTTGACTTAATCATGTAATTTATTATTATTATTATTCATCAATTTATTCGTTAATAGGTTGTTTTCTGAAATATAAAGGTGCTGACTTCACCAGGTTTAGTTTTATGTTCAAATAGTTGACAATGGTCAACGTTAATCTGAGCTCAAGGCTGTACTGTAGTGTGTTTACTGACAATGTTGTTAACAGCTGGCTCAACGGCTGAAGGGAGTGACCCCGAGCTCATTTGTTATGCTGAAGTCGGCCTCTGCTGGGCTCAGTGTGCTATTACATTACAAGCAAGGTCCACAGTCACTGTAATATCTCTGTGGTCAGGACCAGATATATGCACGAATCTGCTGTTGCTGCTTCAAACAACAACAGCACTAATAATCATGTCTGTCCAACTCACATCTTTGACTACAAAACTAGTATAGGTTATAAAGGTAGTGTGAGGTAGTGTAAGTTTAGTTTTAGTTTGACCGACATGGTGAAAGAAAAAACAAAAAACATTATTATGTTATGAGTTGACACAGACAACACTGCAATATCATAAATCACCAACACATTTCAAGTGTGTGTGCACCATTGTTTGTTGATATAGCAATGTGTGATTATTGTGATCTTTTTTTAATAAAATGTTTGAGTTAATCCTGCTGTTGTTTAAAGTGTGTGAAATGTATTAATCAAGTTTAATTGAAGTTTTAATACACATGAAGAAAGTTAAAAAGTTTGTTTTTTAAAACATAAAACATTTTTTAAAACATAACAAAGCCCAGCAAGATTTAATGGCATCAGGCCAAAAGATGGAAAAATTAAAGGGCGAGCCTGCCCAGGCATTTTTAATGGTGTAAAAAGTAGAGACTGACTGAAAAGACAAAACCAGCTTGACACCGTTAAAACCTGCCGCCAAATATAACCAAACACCACACCATTAAAGGAACGAGTGACCAGGTACCACCAGGTCCAGTGTCAGCTGCCTGGCAAAATTTTATACCAGTAATTTTTTGTGAAAAAAGAGCTGGAACTGGGTGGTAACCTGAGCAGGGACATCAGCTCATCGTAAAATATTACTCATTTTACATCACACAATCAACTTATTGCACCACTGTAAAGACAGACTTTAAATACCAATCCTAATCACCCTGTAAATATTCCTTTAACTTCCATTGTCCATTGGTTGTTTTGCATACTTTTCTAAAAGTATGACATGGTGGTTCAGCAGAAAGTGAAAACTCAGGACACTCTTTACATTTCCTTTTTTTATAAAACTTTAAAAATAACAATTTAATTTAGTTTTCTTCACAGAAATTATTGAATTTACAGACCTTCATTGTATACGTATATTTTATATGAGTTTGTTTATATATATAGTTTATATGAGTGTTTTCTTATACCCCTTAACTTTGGTGGCCTTGAATGAAGCCGTGTAAATATTTTAACATGTCATTTGATATGTGGGGAGTAACAGTTGTCAGTAGTGCCATATAGATATACAGTCAACAGTTTATTAGAGAATATGAGTGTGCGGCACTGAAGGCGATGCTGTATTACAAAACCTCAACAGTCTGAACACTCAAAGAATGATTACATTGTCCCCATTCCTCTCAGATTGTTTTGGCTGGAATTAAGTGTTTAATATTTGAGAAGGAGACAAAGAGAAACAAAGAGGGGATAAGAGGTATTCCTTTCATTTTGGCCAGAGTCTATATATTGACAACTTTTTACACTCTGGTATACCTTTCATTCCTTCTCACAACTCGTCACGTCCTCATGTATCAAACACCTGAGGCCAGCTGTACTCCACCTTGTCCGTTAGTGGGAAAGAGCCAGTGGAACAGGTTGATATCAGTGAGGGAGTAGCTGAAAGGGGATACAGATTACTGTAAGTAAAGTCTGCAAACCACCTGACCACGGCTTGTTGAGGGAGACAGAAAGAGGGTAAGAATGTGTGATTATATCAAGAATTATAGAAACTCTGAAGGTCTTTCACTCTTCTGACATCAAAGACAGCAAACTTGCAGAGAACAAGCTTTTGACTTTCAAAGTATAGAGACATTTTGCACAGAGATCTGAATAAAACTAAAGTGATGCACAGCATTTGTTTCGCAACAAGGCCAAGATGACTGAGCACTTTCTGCCTCTATCACAGGAGTTCATTTAGCAGTGCAGGTGTGTCGCAGGAGGGTGGGAGGGTATTTGGCAGCTCAACAGACGGCGAGCTCAGTTTGAAGACCTTCACCTTCACAGAGACATCATGCACTCTCTGCTTCTCTTCCTCTACCTGTTCTTGGTTGGGACAAAAGGGGCAAGGGGATCAGACCCCACACTACCCCTCATGGAGTACCTGGACCAGAATCGTTTGGTCTGCCTGAAGTGGGGCTTTGATAACCAGCTAGGGAACATAACATTCAAACTGGTAGTCAACACAACAGGCTGGGTAGGCTTTGGTTTCAGTCCGAACGGAGGCATGAAGGGGTCAGATATCGTCATAGGAGGAGTTGGACCCAATGGAAGCTACTTCAAAGTAAGTACATGTGTCCTTTGTTTTATATTTCCTCCATACTTGTATAACTTTAAATAAAACAACAATGCAGTAGACCAAGATCAGGCTTTCTGCTGTCTGAAAGTGTCATCTTTTTGTTTATTAGGATTATCATGCCACAGGGAAATTCATGCCTTTGGTAGATGAGCAGCAGAGCTACACTCTCCTCTCTCTGACTGAAAAAGACGGTCAGACCATCATGACATTTCAGAGGTCCATGCAGACGTGTGATAACCAAGACTTCCATATCACTGTGAGACATTCAGATATTATCCCCCAACTTCTTACAGTAGATTCTCTGCATGTGTGGTATTAGAATCCTGCTTATGTAAAACATGACTTTATTTATGAAATAAGTGAAAAGTAAAAGAGCAGGAAGCTACCAATTATACAAAAATGTACTTGAGACTTCAATGTTTTATCTATGGAAACCAAAAATGGACATGCCGTCATGTCAGGATCATGAATTAGTTCTTCCATTATTTAAAGAAAACCAGCCTTGCTATCTCAAGATAAAAAGATAACCGATTGTCCAACATCATGGAGTTTTAACCTGAAACACAAGCTTGTCACTTTACTCCCGTTGTAGCTCATTGTGAGTTTTTTTTTTTTTTTCAGATACAAAGACAATGGCGACAACAAAGAGAGGCTCATGGGATTTTATTTGTGACAATAAAACATGTCTCTATGTCGACTTTTGTGTCCGCGCACAGTAGACTGAAGTCAAAACATTGAAGTCTCTCTGTACATCTCACATCACCTGAACGTTTAACACACTTGAACACTCAATATCTCTATCATATTTATTAACTAAATATTTGTTGCCATTTCTTTCATAGGCTCAACCCATTAAACTCATCTATGCATATGGGTTAACGGACGAGATCTCCTACCATCAGGCCCGTAGAGGCACCAAGGAAGTCAACCTGCTGAACTATGTACCCAGGATGACTTCACCCAACCTCGACTCAGGGCAATATATCAGTGCCATAGCGAATAATGTAAGAATATACAGTTTTGAAATTGATGATTTAACTTCTTAGGTAGACGATCTAACAAGAGAGCTGGAAAACAGTACAGTTTTTATCTTTTCAATACACAGTTTGGATGAATGGATGGAAAACAATAAAAAAAAATAAAATTCTGATACCGGTAGTCGTCTAAACACAAAATCTATTTTATTTACCTTTATCTCTGTTGTTTTGTCTGTTTGTTTTTTACAGATTGCTGTCCCTTCCAGGCATACCTACTACCACTGCAAGGTCATGAAGTTTCCAACCTTAAAAACAAAACACCATATATACATGGTAATCATCTTTTCTTCATATTATACTTTCAGGTTTTGAATTGAATTGGCCTGATAAAATGAGTTATAGCGCTAATGATTTTAATATGTATTTCCTGCCTTCATTCGTCATTCTTTAAACTTTCTGTGCCAAACCTCTACTTGTTTTACCTCAGATTGAACCGGTGATTGAGAACCATGACCTTGTTCATCACATGCTGCTGTACCGCTGCCCGTCCTACGTGACAGTAACGTACGACAAGCCATGCTACCAGGGCGACATAGGGGATCATTGCTTTGGGGTGGTGGCTGCATGGGGAGTAGGAGGAGGGGTGAGGGAGACTCACATGTCTTATTCACTTGATTTTGTTGTCTATCCATGTGCAAGTTGATCAGTCACAGTTTATCCCCGAACCCTCAGATACTTGAGCTTCCAGCAGATGCAGGTATTCCTATCGGAGGTGGGGACAGTGATAACTTGTATAGGCTGGAAATCCACTACAATAATCCAGCCAACGAAAGAGGTAAATACAGTAGATCTTATCAGGAATCTGACACAGTATGACTATAGCACTAGTATTTCATTTCTATAACATTGGGCGATTCACAAAAGAAAGACTAAAAAAGAAAGGTCAAAGTGGGAGAGGCTGAGATAGCCTTACTTTTTGTCTATAGTATGGGTCGGGTTTCTGGGTCCTACATTTCCCATGTTGTAATTAATAGCATCTCATGATTAAACCCTCCCTGTCTACAGCAGTACATTGTTTAGCTGCTGTGCAGGTACTCCTGAGGGAGGACTATAACACACAATACTAACTCAGTGTTACATACTGTTTACGACATGTAGTACTGGACTATTTGCCTTGTTTTCTTTGTTCTTCTACAACTTTTTAAACATCTGTCTCATGTTGTGTAGAGAGGACAGACAGCTCAGGACTGAGACTTCACTATACATCTCAACTCCGGCAGCATGATGTGGGCATCCTGTCCACAGGTTTGCTGTCATTTTACTCTCTTCAGTACAAAATCCCTCCAAAAGCCCCTCATTTCCACAGCTACGGCATCTGCAATACTACTTTGTTTTCTCAGGTCTGTAGCAGTTCATTATGGCTTTCAAAATACAGCAGTGATTGTTACAGAGATGTTAAACAGTGATGTTTTTTTTAATCGTTTATGACTGTCATTATGACTGATCCTGTCTTTACTTTCCACCCCTAGTTGGTGAATCCTTTGCCTGACCTTCAAGTGTTCTCTGTGCTGTTGCACACTCACTTGGCTGGGAGGAAAATCAGAGTTGGCCACTACAGGTAAGAAAGACAGATGTCAGTCAATATCTAAGACAGGCAGACCCCAGGTGGTGAGGGTGGGCAGACACCCCTCGTCCTTAAAATCGGCCCCAAGGCTCTGTTTTGAGTCCACTGCTCTATTACATGTACACACAAGTGTGTGTTACTACTTTTGACTCCAACCCTAGCATCAAGTTTGCTGACATCACTGAAAACAATAAAATGGTTGACCCACTGGTGTCAGGACAACAACCTCTTTATATCAACATGGTCCATGGTGGAGAGAGTGGACAGTTTCAGGTACCCTGTATTCCACATCACTGAGGACCGGACCTGGGCCCTGCATACTGACTGTGAGAAAGGCAAGAGACTGTTTCAGCTCAGACACTTGAAATTTCTACTCCTGGAACAGGGAGTTTGACTGGCGGGTATGGAAACAGCACCAAACAAGGCCACAAGGCCCTGCCTAGAAGAGTTCATACTGATTATACTGTACATTGTACTATTGTCTTCTTGTAAATATTTCTCTTATTTCATACTTCTCTCTCTCTCTCTCTCTGTAGAAATGGAAAGCAGATAGACTTCTTGAGCATAGATGAAAACTACAACTTTGAGCTACAGCAGTTCATCAGTTTAGGAAGCATCAAGACCATCAAGCAGGTAGTTCTCCATTACCTCCACTCTCATACTGTATATTATGCTCAAAACTATTAAATATTAACCATGCTGTATGCCACGTTACAGGGTGATGAGATTGTAGTGGAATGCACCTACAGTACTACAAATCGCATGGCAGCCACTATGGTGGGTAAATATTATATGATTTGATGTTATTACACATGCAGAAACATAAATCGTAGAACTTAATAAGCATCATAAAACAAATAAGCAGTTCTAGTTAGTTCAGTTATCATTTACTGCAATGCAGTGAAAATAGTGTTTCATAAACTTCCTTAAGTCAAGTCAACTTTATTTATAAAGCATGTTTCATTCTGAAAACTGAAACTGAACTGAAAGTTACGTTAATAATATTGATTCTAGAATAAAAGTTTTACTGGATAACTATACACAAAATGCATGTTTTCAGTCTAGAAATGAACCATAATGACTGAAGGCATAAGCTGCTACAGGATTTATTATAGTGAAGACACTATAGTGAGATCTAAGGGATCTGTGTATTCAGTGAGAGTCAATAAAAGCAACATAAAGCTACGACATCATACACTCTGTTTTAAATCCATCCGCATGTATAAAGAGAATCTCATGTCTCTAATGCCTGTCATGTTTCACATTTTCCTCCTTCAGATGGGGTTAGCAACTACTGATGAAATGTGCCTGGCATATCTCATGTACTACCCTGCGATCAACATCACCACATGCTTAAGCCACCCAGATACAATGCATCCAATGATGAACACAAGCTCCCAGTAAGATCTGATGCAGTTCTTCACAGAGTATTTCTGCTGGAGACTGAATCTAGCACCAGTGCTGGTTTACATATATAATGTATAGTGTATATTTTCATACAGATGATCTGAAGTAGCTCTATAATTTCTGACAGGATGTTTAAGGAGAACGCCACTGCAGACCAGGAGGAAATTGCTGCGTATGAGAATTTGTTAAAGACCGTACCACAAATTCAAACAATCAGCGATTATGATGTAAGTAACACCCTAAATTGTTTGATTGTGTCTTTTCTACCTATGATCTAATAAATAAATGCATATATTGGTGAGAAATTTTAGCTTTTAAAATACAGTGGAGCATTTATCTGTCACTGTTCCTCAAACAGTTATTCCAACATTATTTGATCATTTATAGATCATAAAATATAAACTATAGCTTTCCTTTCCAGCTTTAGACATTTTGTGTTTCAGCTGCACTTCAGGTGCACTTTTTATTATTATCTCAGATGCACTGCTGTGCCTTATGTTCTTTTCCTTTATGTATTTTCATGACTATTTCTATATCATTTTAATAATAGATACAGTTTATTTTTTATTTATTATACTTCTGCTAAAGTTAGCAGTGTTAGCTACATCTTTACTTTTGTGCTGCCCTGTATGTGTCCACTGAGTTCAGTTTTGTGTCTCGTATACAGTGTAGAAAGTTGTACCTAATGATCATGGACAAGTCAAAGTAATTGACAAACCAAGCTGTCCAGTGTTTGATATTTGTTTTCTGCAGTATCATAAAAATAGGTATTTCTACATTGTCATTTTATGTTATATATGACATATTATGTAAAATTATATGTCAATTTTTGTCTTTCACAGCACGAAGTCTTGATAAATGGAAATGGCACGATCTGGGACATGATGAAGACACCGACTGTCACTTGTCCGGATAGCAATGCAGCAAGCAGACTCACTTGGATTGTGACCCCAGCTGGAGTTATACTTTTGATACTCTGGATTGCAATTATGTAACGTGGCTATATGAACACATCCAAACCAGTGCAAGGGGCACACTGTTGATCTCTATTGTATCCAAATTGGTGTATTCAGCTTCTATATCATTTTCTGTTTTTGTTTTCTCTGTTCGTGTGTCTCATTGCTTTTACTTATTAATCAGAAATCATGTGATATTCAGCTCTCATGTTGATTATCATATTGAGATTTACATTGCTGTTGTCTTGAAACTATTTCATGAAATGCTTGGCCATGCCTGGAGACAGATCTGTCACAGTTACATTTAAGGTAGATACATTTTAGTATATAGGATCAAATTTATACTTTAATGATAAAATACTTTAACATATAGAATAAGATAGATAATATAGATAAAAACAAAATGTATACACAAAATTACATTACACTAACATGTATGCACTTATCTCTGTGTATTGTGTTCATCACTTGCACTGTAAGTCTAATAGTTTTTATTTTATATATATATATATATATATATATATCACTTAATAAAAATATATATCCCAAATAAGCTGGTATTAATTAATGGATAGTGGTAGTTTGGGGGGTTTTCCTCAGGGGGGAGCTCTAACTTATCTGCCTGCCTGTCACTGTGCTGTCAGGGAATGAATGTGTACGGCTAGCCGGCTGGTAGCTTTGGCAATGTTGTCAATATCAGAATGATATCGCAGCGGGACAGAGGGGAACTTGCTCGGTTTTATACTGTCACAGACCCAAAAAAGCACCAAAAAGGTTACACTGTGTACAAAGTCACCGCGAGGGTAAGTAAAAGGCAGGACGGGCACTGTGACAGAAAGGCTGATGCTATGTGTTGTTAGCTACAGCTAGCTGTCTAGCTAAACAAGCTAATATGATGCAAACACAACTAACGGTAAAGTGACTGTGTTTTTTTGTTTGTTTGCTTTTAGCTGGCAATGATAACAACGTTTGTGAACACCACAGATGTAGCTAACAGGCTCTTTAAGACTTGCGTATGTGTTATAATTTGCTTTTTGTAACCCCCAGTGTATTGCCTGGTTGCTAACGTACATTAGCACTGTTAGCCAGACTAGATAGCATAGTTAGCGTTAGATGTAGCGTCACGATGGACGAACATTTAACGGATCCTGTGAAGCATATATGAGCAGAATAAAACCTGCTCGGACTCTAACTTTAACTAGATTCGTTGGTTCATACTGTCATTATATTTTGAGGCGAGTTTCCCAGAGAAATGTCTTGAATTAAAACGTAAACGTACAAATACAAACAATCAAATCCTGGTTAAACTTCACAAACTGCATGTCACTGGGTTAAGCTGTCACCCAGAGTAAGATACAGTATTTTATTCTGAAAATATTGGAAGTTATTGGGGGAAAAAAACATGCAGTTTTGCACAATCTGGCTTTAATTTGTAAGCATGTTCCCATTATTAATATACAGCAACTCACAGATCAAGTGTTGGTACAGAGAAGTAAGTCCATTGTTGATGATATGAATATACACATCTTCATCCACTCTTCTGTCAGACCTCCAGTCACCAGTACGTGCAGTTATTTATTTATTTTTTTTATCAGTTTAATTTAGTTAGTTAAGTTAGTAAAAGAGTTTCTTCGTCTCTGCCTGCCTGCCATCCTGCTTGTTATGAATGTTGGTGATGTCTCGTTCTTACACTCAACACCTCCGTCATTCGCTAGATAATGCACTCATTGTCGCCCTCAGAGCTGTGTCCCGGCTCATACTTGTGCCAGCCTCTCTGACATCTTATACTACGTTAACGGGAGTCACTCACTAAAGCCTTGACTTCTCTTCTGACTCTTCCTCACAGATAATCTCAAGGAAGAACCCAGAGGATGTCCAAGAGGTAAGACAGGTTTGATGGAATATTTTGAAAGGACTTTTCCCTGCAGGGCTGGAAGGTAAGGAATGCCACCGTGTAAATGGTGTAAGCTATTTGTGATCTTAGCAACAACAAATATAAGTTAAAAGTGACACAGGTAAAGAGAGGCTGTGTGAGATGTGTGTAGAATTAGGCCTGCATCTTCACTCAAAACAACTATTTTGAGTTTACAGAATATTACTATTATTATTTTAAACATATCTATGAACATGCAGCAGAAACACTCACACATGCTCTCTTATATTTGTCACACTCTGAGGAATGCAGTCCAGCCTGGAACCAGCGCTAATTCAGCATGCATGATGTCAATTACTGCATGTGCGTCGCACTGAGACGCAGTGAAGGCGTTTTGCCTGGAAACACATACCTTCATTACTGAGCAGTGCTCCTGTTTGGGGAGTGGTGCTCGGTCCAGTTTTTCTCACAGCAGCAGGGTGGACAAGATTTTAGCAAACTGGATTTACTTCTCAACTTTCAGCCATTAAGGTTTTATTCCACCGAGTAAGGAACTATTTTATAATGTTTTGACTTGTGTTTTAAGAGTTGGTGCACAAGATGGTGCTGAGTGGAGGAATTTAACTTGTTGTACGAGTTAGATTGTTTCATGTGTTAGCGTAGGAGCAATAGCTAGCTTTTGATTGTAGTTACATTTTTTATTGTCTTTTATCGAGAAACAATGAACATTTCAATTATTCATATATTTTAAAATAGAAAAGAGATTATTTTACAGACAAATAGGAGGCTGAGTTTTTTCTTCAAGCACTGTTTTGTTAGCAGGTTTGATAGGATCTATTTGGTGAAGCTTCACACATCTTTAAACACAAAATGATCGATTCCTCACCATGTCTTCATTCATCTCTCCTCTCTCTCTCTCTCTCTCTTTCTGTAGATAACAGTATGGAAGAGATACAGTGATTTCCGGAAGCTTCATCAAAACCTATGGCAGCTGCACAAGAATGTCTGTAGCCAGTCTGAGCTGTTTCCTCCCTTTGCCAGGGCCAAAGTCTTCGGTAAGAAACTAACCATCTCAATACTTCTGTGTCAGACATTTGTCCTGATAAAGGTAGAGAGACCAAATGCTTGCTTGTTTATTTGTCTTGTCTATTTTTTAATGCTTGCATACTTATTAATTATATAAGACTTATGCATGTAGAGCTGCCTTCTACTATTTTGTTTTTCTTTTCAATTTTTGGTCCTGGTTCCTTGGTTGTCCTCTCTTAAGTGACCAAAGAAAAACTGATATACTGACCGACTTTGCTGTAGTACAAGACTATAAATCCTGAACCACAGGAGAAGTAGGAATGACTGTGCCCCCTTGAGGCAGCTCATTGTTATTACCCAGTCACTTAGCACTACTTTTACTTGATATGATCACTTGTCTCAAGGAAGTCTCATCCTGTGTGTGTGTGCTTTCTACCCATGTGTGCATGTGCAGGTCGTTTTGATGACTCAGTAATTGAGGAAAGGAGACAGTGCTCTGAGGATCTGCTACAGTTCTCTGCTAACATCCCTGTTCTCTATAGTAGTCAGCACATCCAAGATTTCTTCAAGGTATTCAACCACATACACATAAACATACTTCAAGAAAGAGAGACGATAGACTGCAACATTTTTAATTCTTTTCAAGGGAGGTGAGGTCCACGACGGCTCAGAGCTCATCGGACCAGCTGAGCCCTTTTCTGACTTCCTTGCAGACAGTTTATCAGACTGCAGCTCTGATGGTAATGTTCCACACAGCAACTCTTTCCTTTAATTTACAGTGACTGTTCATTCACACCTGCTCAGAGATGTGTGCACATGTGTGTTTTTCAGTTCAAAGAGACATCAGTGGTGCAGAGGATTTGACCATCACATCTGAGTATGGAGGTAAAGTTTGTAACATTAGACTCATTATGAAGTGTGTATATATTTATCTGTCTCTATTGACCCCAGCGTTGTTTTCCTCCCCAGGTCCGTCCAGTGACAGCGACCTGACCTCCCTTGCTGTGGATACGGACTCTTTAGCTGGGCTGGATGATGGCATGGCCTCAGGTCGCACCTCCCCAAACCAGCCACAGGGGGGAGCCACCAACATTAGCAGCAGCTGCAGCCCTCGCTTGTCTTCCCTGCACGAACGCCGCACCCCATCTCCTGCCCCAGTCCCTGCATCCTCAGCTCCTAACCCAGAGGTCAGCTGGCCAGGCCGAACGCCGCTCTTCCCTGGCAGCCTGAAGAAAGCCAGTGGTGGCAACGCTAAGGACGTGAAGTCAGACTACTTAGACAGAGCCAGTGAACTGATCTGTTTGGCTGTACAGAAAGAGAAAGAGGAGGACTTCCAGGCAGCTTTCTCCTGCTACCGCAGTGGAGTGGACCTGCTGCTGCAAGGAGTACAAGGTTAGCTTAGGGGACTTAAGTTTTCTGTTACGTCAGTGGTCTAAAAACCCAGAGTAGTAGTAAGAGAGCAGCATGTTTTTAAAAGCAAACCTTGCCGGTAAAAATAGTGTATCCTAAACATAGGTGTAACTCAGTAGCATCTTTACATTTGACCCTCCCTGTCTGGTGAACACAGAACAGTCCCCTAGAACAAGAGCTGTCAGACTTTTTGGTTGTAAAAGACTGGTCTCACAGTCTGGAATGGGTGGGTGTCTAAGTCTACAGTCCAGAGAAGTTTCTTGGACGTATGTGGTCAGGAGGACGATCAGTACAGTTTTCACTGCTGATAGACAGAGGGTGAATACTCAACTTTGACGCTCAGCAAAAAATATGAGAGGACACTGAACTGACTGTGTATTTATGTTCACCATCATTCCTAATCATCCAGCCTTCATTGCTCGCACTGGAGGGCGGGGGTGGAGGAATTGCTGATGGATGATCAGTTGTTGTCAGATAACATCTTTGTGGCCCAGTCGTTAAGTATCACTGCCATTGACCCTGACCTTGCACCTTAGTGTGAAGAGGCCAAGCCTTTTACTTTGTGGTTTATTAGCTTGTCTCTGTAATTGTCAGTAAATAAAATGTTAGTACAGAAACTTTTAGCGCTATAAAAACTGCTTCATAAAGAAAAACGGATCTCTCTGACCCCTTTTCAGGTGAGCCCAGTCCTACGCGACGAGAGGCAGTGAAGAAGAAGACTGCAGAGTATCTGATGCGAGCAGAACAGATATCCATTCAGCATCTGAGAAGCAACATGGGTCAGGGGTCAACACAGACAGTGGTGAGTGGGAGGGAAATGTCACGCTGTCTATGTTAGATTATGCAAATGTGATTTATATGCATGCATCTACCAGAGTCCTTCAAACTACTTGAGTTTATCAGAGTGCTTTTGGGTTCATCACAGATGAAAACATCACAGCAAGTCTCTGTTGGAAAATGTTAAACCTGTCCTTTCATAACACACACATCAACAGTCCAAAATAAGCTATATTTTAATAGTAACAATTTATCAAAGGACAACTGCAAACAATGTGAAAGGGGTCGCTTTCTAGTGAGCAGCTCCCCTCGGTGTTACAGTATTTTAGAGTCAGTTTCAGCTCATTGTTTAGCTGTCTGGTAGCAACTTTACTGTTTTACCCCACTGGCTGCTTTCATAGCTTAGCTCTTAACACCTTCTGTGCACTATCAGCACCACACTGCAACTGATGAATATTGTGGAGCATTTAACAGCTAAAGAGACAGTTATCTCCCACAGGAAGTGGTATAGACCAAAAACTGAGCTAAGTACTATAGTATATACTAGAGTATAATGTAAGACATTTGTCATATGAACTGATATGACAGTTAGTTATATCTTCTGCTGTAGTTTGCAGCCATTAAGTCACCAAAAAAAGTAGTTTTTGCATTTTTAAAGAAACAAACACATATGCCTGCCTTCCTTTGCCTTGAGACGATCACAGATAGTTTATCTTTTCATATTTGACATTGACTGCTGCTCTATTTCACACATTACTTGAATCAGATGTTGCAAGAGGTGACAGTACCTGATTAATGTGACCATATTTTGTTGAAGGCTTTGGGGGCGCAGTGCTGCCCATCCACCAGCAGAGGAGGCCGGCAGAGTCCATCTGAGGAGCTGAGAGCTTACAGGGTGCTGGGAGTCATAGATAAGGTCAGTTAACTATTGACAGTTTTTGCAACTTGCAGTTGCGTTGTGAGAGTTTACTTTAATGCTTTTTCATTTTTAATCACAATCAATATTTTTTCTTTTTCTACAAAGTGAGCAAGTAAAAGACATGAATCAGTGTTAAAAACAAACATTTCACTTTATTTGATTTATAGCCAGAACATTCTTGTTGAGAATGGAAGAGGGGAACCAAACAAAATATTTACACTTCAGTCCGACACACACTCATTTATTTAATAATTGCATCAGATAGATGCGGATGGATTTCATCTTCAGATTTCCCCTCCTTGTGTCCTTTCCTTCTTCGACCACCTCTTTTATCGGAGGCAATAAAACGTAATAGATTTACTGGATGGTATGGTAAGGGCTGAGTGTGTGTATGTTTAGCGTCAGTTATGACTACCACAAGGTCAGTTTAGGTTGCTGGTCCTCTCAACCAGCTGCCGCCGAAGCAACTTCACCACTCAGCCATGAAATGACTTGGCAAGCAGCTCAGAGAGCGGCACACAACATTGAATCAATGATGCTCGTCCTCCACACACACAAAACCCCAAGGAAAATGTTGACACAATACCAACATGTGTTACTCCACAGAGGTGTACGCAAAATCTACAATATGTCAGAAACTAATCAGACACACACATACAAAGAAAAAAAAAACAACAGCGAAAACTACGCTGTCTACAAATGGACTGGATTTCCTCTCCTCTTTCGCTGCCTCCTACTCCTCCTTCCTCCTTTCACTTTTAATGGGGACAGAGGGGACAGATGGAGAGAGCTCCTCACCCTACTATCCTCCCCCTCTGCCCCTCTTCTCCACCTCCCCCTTCCCTGATGTTTGTGTCTTAATTATATTAGCGCCCTGGCTAGCACTGCCACTCTGTTTACTCACAGCTCCATTCATATCCATTTAGCCTGCACCTGTTTGGTCCCCGCCAGGGTCACATGGAGAGAATGCAACCACAAAACATACGCACACACACACTGCACTACGCTCAAACACAGACCGGCTCACACACATATGCTCAAGCTCTCCCCTGAGACAGCGAGGGAGCAGAAGAGCAATGGAGGTGTCAAAGAGAAGGAGGGAGGAAATAAAGATATCAGGAAGAGACGGACGGAGAAAGTAAAAGAAAGTGAAACGAGAGTAGGAGCTTAGAGATGAGGAATGATGTCAGTGCTAGCAGTTACTGTGTCTGCTATGAAGCATTGAAGGCTCTGTAGTGATATTTTTTAAAAAGAAGCAAGATTTGACAGTACAATAAAGAAATTTGCGCATCTAATATATGAACATAAATGTGAATGACAAGCCGCCTAGTTGACAGATTGCTCATATTTCTCATTTTATGTATATTAAGACTGAATTAAAGATTATTTTCTTTAGATTATTTTCAGTATTATTAATCTGTTAGTTCATTTTTTTGTTGTGAAGTCTATGAAATTATGAATTTTGTTTGTTTTGATCAAGCTACATTTAGATATTGGACTGTATTCATTTTAAAGAAGGAAAAGCTGATATTAGAGAACATAAAACAGGCTAATGCTTGGCATTTTTTGATTTATAAATTAATAATAATGAGATTATCAAAAATTGATGTCATTCAATTTTCTGTCATTCAGCTATTTTAGACTAATCTATTAGGTTAATTTAATGAATCATTTCAGGCTGAATGTATTTTATAAAAACATTTTTGTGCGGTTTTGTCACTAGTGTTGCTTTTTCCTTTTTATTATGGATTGCTTTTACTCGTTGTTATGTGTCTGGGACTTGGTTTGGTCAGCACAGCAGGATACAACATGTTAATGCCAATTTTTCTAGTATAATTTAGGGACCAACATTTATCTTGCGGTGACCCTCATTGTGTGCCCTGACCCAGTCGTTGAAAAACACTGCTCCCGAGGACTTAACCACTACATCATCTTAGACTGTATATGTCTGTTCATACCTGGCAATTAATGGCACTCTTCCATCACAGGTTCTTTTGGTCATGGACAAGAGAACACAAGAGACGTTCATCCTGAAAGTAAGTGTAATATGTGTATGTGGGGGTGTGTGTGTGTGTGTGTGTGTGTGCACCCCACATCCTCGTCCTGACTGTAAGTGTAAGTGTGAAGTGTGCCAGAAGCCCCTGTGTGTGACCGGTGTAATTGATTCTAATGGGCCTGTCCCTGTCAGCTCCTCTGCTCTCAGGTGTGAGACGTGTGCCAGATGCCAACGCACAGCACAGGCACAGATGACTACACACACCACGTGTACACACACACACACACACACACATACCTACACACACTCGCGACCAATGTGAACTTTACGTGTAGCGCTGATAGATTTGTGTGGCTCTGTTAAAGTCACGCGCTGTATGTGGCTTGATGAATCCAGTGACTTTGGGTTGCCATGGGGCATAGCTGGCACCTCTTTAATGGGAGGTTTCTCCTTTGCCACACTCCTTTCCTCATTTTTTTTTCACTTATTCTACACACAAACTAAAAACACTCACCTCCCCTTTCCTGCTCCCTTGCCCTCCTTATTTGGGTTAATTTTTCTTTTCTCCTCTTGTCCTCAAATGCAGATTGTTTTCATCTTTCTTCCTCCATCTTTAACTGCTCACCTCCTCCTCTTCTGCCTCCTTATCGTAGGGTCTAAGGAAAAGCAGTGACTGTGGACGCACTAAGAGGACAATCATGCCTCACTCAGTGCCCCACATGGTGCAGCTGAGGAAGTTCATCGTCTCTGAAGACACTGTTTTCCTTTTGCTGCACTATGCTGAAGGTAAGACACAGACATCTCATCGCTTTCATCTCCCATCTTTTGTCTTCTTTGCCTCCAGCCGTCTCCTTTGCCTGATCCCTCTTCCCCTCTTCTCTGCCCTTGCTCCAGACAGATGTTTGATAGAGATGGGTGTGTGTCACAGGTCATTATTCTGAATACCAGGTGGCGCCATGCTTCATTAGCTATGCCAACACCTGGGCCTCCTTACATTCCACTAACTCTAGGATGTGTGTGTAGCTCATGTGTGTGGGTGAGTGCGCCCAATGAAATGCAGCCATATTTCCTAATGCCCTGTAACCTATTCAATCTGGAGCACTCTATTACCACCCTGCGCTAATATTAGTGGACAGTATTGGATATTGTATGGGGGTGTTCAACATGATTTAATAAAACAAATCAAATGCCAGTAAAGGCGTAGTTTCACTACAGTTACACCTCAGCTCTGTGATTCAGAAAATCCACGCTTGCTACTTAATGCTTCTATAGTATGCTGTTAGCAGCTGATGGGTTGAATGAGGGTAGACAGGCACACGGAGGGAGGCAGTGACCTGAGTGACAATGGACAAAACAACATGTGGATGGTTTTACTTTCTAAGCCATCGAGCTGCCCCACTATCATTATCATCACTGTGAACTCCCTATCCATTCTCATCACACGCAACAGATGCTGGCTTCCAATTGCTCACACTACAGCTGTGTGTGTATCTATATGTCTGCCTGTGTGTGTGTGTGTATAAGACAGAGAGACGTCAAAATGTGAATATAAGAATGGTAACCTAAAACACCCACCACCAACAACCCCATTTAGCCAAATTGGCTGCCTTGGATACTCCTAATCGGAAACTAATAACCTTTTTACTGAACAGTCCCTGTACCTTAAGAACCCTCAGGAACCAAAGTTAGGAACTAAAAGTCTGTTTTGCGCTGCCGTAGCATCTGAAGAACTGTGAATATTTGGTAAATTAGGCAGATAGCAGAGAGCAAATGTTTGTTTTTGATGGACAGAAAAGTAAGATGCCTGCCTGTCATTTGTACAGTGCTAAGTGGGCAGGTAGGCACGGACCCCCCAAACTGTTAAGGGGCTCCAAAGGTCCCAAGTTGCCTTTGTGGCAATTACTGGTAATATACATGACTGAAGTCCAAGTATAAACTGAAATAATGAGCCTGGCCTGAAGGTGAGTCTTTCCAGCTGTGGAACATAACTGCATAAATGTGTTACTACAAACCATGCCTATCCCTGTGTTGATACTACTGGCACCAGGTGCTCACTTACTGTGTGAATGAATGGTGTACACAAATTGCAGCAGGAGGAGATTTGAGCTTTACCAGTCAGCAACTTTCATTGCTGCAGGAACTTTTTGGAACACACAAAACAACAAGAACTATGGCATAGGTACTAAATTTAGAGCAAGGTTCCCCCCGTTGAAACACAGGTGTAGTTGCTGAGTTCCTAAAAACATTCCTGGAAATGTGCTGTAATTATCCAGGAATTGCACAGCTTTCTCTCTAATTCCTCATTCGTCTTTGTAAGGCCTCTGCTTACTGCTTTATTAGATACATTCTCCTTGCATCTTTGTCCTTAATGCCCTGTTTTCTTCATCTCTAGGCGGGAAGCTGTGGTCTCACATTGGAAAGTACCTTCGTAATTCCAGCCCAGAGGAGAGCTTTGACATCCCTTTCATCCAGAAGAGCCACACGACGGCTGTACACACTCCACAACATGCCGTGCCACAGCTGGATGTAGATTCAGCGAGTTCTGGTTCTGGGACGCTTGCCGGTTCTGATTCTGTCTCAGGGTTGCAGAAGGAAGGGGAGAGCCCCACGTCTCTACAGAAAAGTGTTCTCCTCCCTAAGCTTATCAAACAAACTGGGGCCCAGTCAGACTCTGGAGCCACCTCTGAGGAAGAGTGCACCAACAGTTATTTGACACTTTGCAATGAGTATGAGCAAGACAAAGTAGAACCGGATGCACTAGAGGAGGAGGAAGAGAAGAGTGAACAGGAAATGTTATCATTGGAAGTGCCCATAGCGACGACCAACACTTCTTCACGTAGCCGCTCGCTGCTTAGCAACGACAGCCTCTCTTCACCCATCAGCTCTCAGGAACTTGGTTTTTTCACAGAGTCCTCCGACAAAAGTGGCCATACCCTGGACAATGATCAATACCAGGGTGAGGGACAGGACCACAGTGAAGTCTTCAGTCCTTTGCCCTCCCCTGCTGTGCCTCTGTCTTTGGATCAGTCCAAGCACACGCCAATGGAGTTTTTCCGTATTGACAGCAAAGACAGTGCAAGCGAGGTGACCTGCCTCGACGTAGGAGAGCAGCGCCCCGCTCACAAGCAGTTCCCCATCTTTTCTACATGTGACCTGGGCTCAGATGTCACTGAGGATCTTCCAGAGCTGGCTCAGGAGGTCAAGGGCCACAGCTCAGAGCTTTGGGGGTTTGACTGTAGCGATAAAGGCTCCAACGAGTCAGTGCCAGTAATCTCATTTAAAGATGCAGTAGTTGAGGATGAGGGTCACCCACCAGACCTTTTGGTTAATCTGCCTGTAATGGGTGGAACTGTAGACTCTTTAGAGGAGGAATTAGAGACTTCAGGCGTGTGTCTGGGTCTCGAGGCCACAGCCTCTCCTCAGAAGTTCATCCAGCCTGATGTTTTACAGCTTCATAGCCAACACGAGGAAGGAGAGGAGCAGCCACTGGAGGAGGAGCTGTCATCTTTATGTACAGCCTCCGCAACTTGTGACACGGGTGTTGTATCTTCCTCACCATTCAACTCGCTGTGGGAGGACTGCAGCTTGGCATTTGGGCAAGAGGCCTCTGACAAAATGGTGGTTCACCCTGCATGCCAAAATAATGACCTTCCCCTTGACCTTCCAGTTACTGACTCGCTTAATGAGAAACTAGAGGCCGGTACAAGAGTAAATACAGACTTGTTTCCAGAGCCCAGTGACAACAGCACAGGCTCTTTCCCTGCCACAAACGGGACTGAGGCCTGTGCAGTGGTTAAGACTTTATTAGGTCTTGATGGTGAATCATCAGGAGTTATTAGTAATACAGGTGGCAGCGAATTTGATAAAGAAGTATCGCGGCTGTTTGCAGAGCTGGATGAGCTGTCGTTGGCTGCATCCCAAGCTCGCATCCCAGAGGAGTTTGTGCGGTGCTGGGCCGCAGAGATGGTGGCAGCCCTGGATTCTCTGCACCAAGAGGGCATCATCTGTCGAGACCTGAATCCCAACAACATCCTGCTCGACCACCAAGGTTAGACCACAAATATTACCACTGCATTTTTCATGACACAGTATTGTAGACATGAATTCCAGTGAGAATATTTTATGAAGCTTTAAGCTTTTCCCACAATCCCACAATCTTGTCATCTGTCTCGTAGCTCTCCCAATGCTTCAAATTAGTGCTACATTGAAAAATTGAAATGCCAACTTTCAAGAAACATGAATGCACCAAACAAATGCAGGAGCAATAATTTACAGACTATTCTATTCTAAAAGTATTTCAGACATAAATGGTTCAATAAATACCTAATGAAAATCCTATAGACTCTTGGTTACATCAGCTCATGTTTCTTTTACAGCAAGTATAAGATCACATCCCTGTGTGCTGCTATCGTACTGTTTTACTCGTATGAAGTCAAGATCTGTGCTTCGTCTTTTTTAGAGCAGAAAGTATTTTGACTGTCTCCGTCAGTCAACTATGATTTAATCTATTTACCGCAATGAAGGCTCTTCCAGAGGGGAAAGTGTTGTTTTACCAGGAGGTCACAGATTCCCCCTCAACTTCTTCTTTTGTCGTCCTACAATCATCTCTCTCCACCTCGTTATCAACAAGCGTCTAATTAGCTGAGTGGCTGTTTTCGTCTCCCCGGTGGTAATTATTGTTCTAAAGGGCCCATCAACGGCGTAGTGTGGTGCATCAGTCTGGCTAGCCCAGGCTAATGGCCACGGCTACCTAATGACACCATTAGTTCTAATGATAGCGTTAACGGGTACCCGCTAAACAGGAGTAATCGCAGGGGCTGTGTGCTTGAAAACCTCGCGTAGGGATGTAGAGAGGCAGAAAGGAACGGATGAAGGAAGTGCTCTAAAGGTGAGTAAACAGTTTGAAAAGTAGGGAGTCGGAGTGACACTTGACTATGCGGGGTTGACAGGACGCACAACACGAGATGAATGTTTCACACTTTGACTTTAAGATGAACACTTTCTGTCTCTTCCTGTCTCCTTAGGTCATGTTCAGCTTACCTATTTCTGTAGCTGGAGTGACCTGGAGGAGTCCTGTGACCAAGAGGCGATCGTCAATATGTACTGTGCACCAGGTGAGCTTTGCATATACTACATGCCACATAAGTGCTCAATCTATACTTTATTCATTAGGAACCTCATTTTGTGTCTGTTTGCCTTAGTTATGAGGTTTATGTGAGGTTAATTCTATGCAGGCATCCGGGGCCATAAGTAGGCCACTTTCCCATGGTCACAAAACCCTCATTCATAGCCTAGCATGAATAATCCAAGTGTGCACAAACCACTCTCGACAGAAAAAACAGATGAACACTCATTCTTCTTGACCCTCTGAGACAGACAGAAATCCATATGCAAGGCTGCTTTTTCCTTGCTGTGGTTCTTGTTTTTTTGTGGTTAAAGGAACAACATCTACAGGATACATGCAGTTATTATCATGGCGGTGTAAATCAAAATTTTATTAACACTGAGGTGGTAATATCTTGAGGTAAATTAGGAATATGTTGTTGTTGTTTTTTTGTTTTTTTTTACTCTTGCAGTCACTGTTTTGTGAAGCTTGGATCTCGTTGTAATCCTCTCATTTTCCTGTAGAGTGTGCTGTTGTGCAACAGTGAGCCAGCAGTGCGGTAACCCCATGTGTTGCCCCCAGCAGGCTTGTGGCAGCTCTGGCATGCTGTTTACAAGCTGCCTAAAACAAACTGCTGCTAGACTACAGCACCATGTCCCTACTTAGCACTTCTGTGTGTATATGTGTGTATGTGTGTGTGTGTGTGTGTGTGTGTCGGTGTTTGTGTGTGGTGCATGTGTGCGCATGCATCTGAAATCTATAGGCGGACACCTTTTCCTATATGTTTCCGGACAGATTATGCATGATGTGCTTAATTATATATTTCTTAAATATGCAGGATGGATAACTGTTAGCTGAAAACACTGGAGGCACTCTGAGACGTACACAATGACCCTCACACCCATTCACTCTCCCACGCACTTATATTATCACTCATATTCATCCTCTCTCTCGAGCCAGGAAGGTCACTTCAGATTTAAATCCTCCTTGTGACTAGAACATACAGTATGCCACCGTTGTAATAAATCTGAAAGCAACAAATGCTCTATCTAATATCCAAAGTGTGCATTTTTATTCCCTTAGCAACAGCTTGTTTAAAAGCCTACTAATGGAAATAGAAGCACATAGAGGTATATAGTGACCAGCAGTAGATGACCTAAAGACACAGGAGTAAAGCTCAGCTCAAGGAGCTTTAGGCATAATGTAGCTTTAAAATCGAAATGCTAATCCGAGACACGTTTGCCACTTAAGTCATTGTGTAATTAATGCAATAATTTTCTTGTTAATAGAAGCAGTGTGAGATTTTTACACTTGTTCAAGAGTGTGTATGGTTCGTTTGAAAGATAACGTGTAATGTGCGGAACTAGCTTGCCTATTCAAAAACTAATTTGGTATTCAAATTTAAATAAAGTTAGCTCTGTCGAGCCGGTTCTGCATCAGGAAGGTACACTAAAGGTTTTGAGCTTCAAATGATTATTATTTTCCTCATAAAATAATGCATTGAGTTTGAAACTGGTACGTCTTCACTTGAAATTGAAACATCATATAGACCTCAGAAGTACAGCTTTTGCTTTCTTTACCTGCCAAATGATGTAAACCATTAACTGACTTTCAAAATTGAACACATCAGCACTCCAGCACTGTCAAATGTCCACACAGTGTGGTTTAAAGACAATTTCAAGTTCAATGTTGGACACAGTGGTCGTGGATGATGAGAGGAGCAATGAAGCTTTATGCATTAGTTGCACATCATCTATAGTAGCTCCTGACACGATAAAAAATCAGCAGAGTGCTGCTCTTTCAATCACATTTCGGTGGCGTTTACATTAAGCAAACACAGATAAAGAAAAATCTTTTACGTCAAAAGATAGACGAGTAAAAAGAAAAAAAAGTGTTAAATGTTGGAGGTAAAAGCCAGGAGCTGGACTGACCTCAGCCCAGGTGTGAAAGGTCTTGTTAGTTAAATGACTGTTGATCCCATGTGGTTCAGTGGGTGTAATACATATTAATAGCCAGCAGGCGGTGTGTTATTCTGTTGTTGAGCGATAGTGCCGCTTCCACGTCCATTGACTGTCCGATTCGACTTTCTTATGTGTCTCTTATGTCCACCTTTCTTTTTTTGTTATTGTTGTAAACATTACGAAGCAATGGCTATCATTTATTCTGCGTCCTTGTATTTAACTGCAAATCCTACATTTGATACATGCATGTATCTGTTGATGTATGTGCTAATGGACACACACACACATACACACACTAAGGCAGAGGTTAGTGAGTGTGTGTCTCTCCTGCCCTTGTTATGTATTGCTGTTTATCCAGACAGGGTCAGCTCTAGCAATGGCTTCATTCCTGATGACAGATTTATGACTGTTTGCCAGAAAGCTAGCAGGGGGCCTGCTGTGACCGTATGTGTGTGCGTGCTTGTATATGTGTGCGTGTGTGTGTGTGTGTGTGTGTGTGTGTGTGTGTGTGTGTGTGGGTGAGAAGGAGGGAAACATGTTTTTAGAACACACACATTCACACCCAAATAATACGGGAGTGGACTTGGAAAATACTGTGGCCGGGTATTAATGTATTTATTCTGCACTTCTGCTTGTTTACCTTCTCACCATTTCATCATTATTCATAAACATCTGATGTTTTGTTCTCTATGAAGGAAAAAAAAAACAACAAGCTGTTACTGTAACACAACCTAATTTGAGCAGAAATGGGAATTGTTCATTGTTCTGTCGAGAGGGAAGCAAGGCCAAAACCGATTGTCTTCAATGTCTAAGAAAAGGGAAATTCAATATTCTTCCCCTCTAAGGTAATAAGTCAGTTACTGAGGACTCATCATCATACTCACTGTTTGCTCTCACTGTTTTGTTTTTCTTCTACCTGCTCCGCCGCAGTATGATCTAATGGAAGATAAAGTTTAGTTCCTCTTTTTGACAAAGAGCTGTCATCTGATTGTTTTGAAAAGCTTTTCAAATAAGAAATTGCACCCTGAAGTACTTCTGCTTTATTATTTGAATATTTTTTTTATTTTTATCTTTCCTTGCAGTGAAGATGAATCATAGGCTTGTTTTTGAAGATGTAACTTATTTGGTTTTTATCAACAATTGGCATCATTTCAACAGAACCTCCCAAACTCATAAGACAGACACACACACACACGCACACACTCACACCCACACACACACGCACACAGTCTTGGAACATCGCACACCGATCCCTCCTTACTTCCTACCTGCGTACACTATACTTCCTCTTTCAACAATGACTGTCGGTTAAGTTTTTGGGGAAGTGAGTCTAAGAGGAGAAGAGAGAAAGTTCCTTATGGCCCCCAGGAGAGAGGAGATGGAGTGTGATTAAGATGCAAAGCAGGAGGGAACTGCATTGTTGAGGGGAAAGGGAAGAAGAAGAGGCCACGAGGTGAACACACTGTATTGTATCTGTACTTCTCAGTATCCTTTTGTTTTCTTAGAATTTCATTTTTAAAGTTTTTAACGTGCCGTTCTAGAAAGAAGGTGAGCGCAGAGTGTGGTCGAATGTTCAGATGTACACATCACACAGTGTAAACGTGGTGTTTGAGTGACCCATGGCCTGTGGATGCAGTTAATTCTGCCTTCCCATCCTCTTTCTCTCTATCTCCCTTTCTCCCTGCCTCGCTCTGACAGAGCGGTAAGTGTAGCCAGCTCCACTGTACTCTCCCTGCAGCTCCTTAGACATTAATCCATTGTGATGACATCGACCTTGCTCTGAGACGTGTGCGTGTGTGTGCGTGTGTGTGTGTGTGTGTGTGTGTGTGTGTGTGTGTCCAGTATTTCCCTTCCAGCTCATAACTACGCAGGTATCACTAGTCCGTTCAATGACGATCTTCTCTCCTTGGCTGTCAAAACAGTAGTCCTGGGGTGCCCTGAAGAGTGGTTGCTCAGTTGGCGGTGTGTGTGTATGTGTGTTCGTGGTGGTATGTATGTGTGTATATGAAACGCGTAACTCATATCATAGCCCTCTCTAACCTTAGCTGCAAGAGAGCCGCACAGGCCCCTGGAGTACCCGGCAGCCTCCAGGAGACGAGGGGTCTTTGTCTCTTATGCTCCCTCAGCTGAGGAGCTTGGTCTCTGGGCACACACAGCCGTGACCCTGGGTCCCAGCCCTCTGGAGAGAGCAGAGCAGAGGGAAGCTAGCAGCACAAGAGGCCATCTGGTACCCAGTGGAGCCAGCACACACACACACACACACACACTCCTCTCTCACACATACACTTTTGACTTTAGCAAACAAGCATCACTCTTGGTCGTGTGTCTTACTTAAACACATACTGAGTCCCAACATCAGACTGGTTGTGAGTCAGAATCTTGCACTGTTGAGTTACTTTGAAAGTGGACAGGCTTCTCCTTAAATGTTCACCTTGAAGTTTTTTACAGTCTTTACATGTGTGACGTTTGTGTGCACTAAAGTTGATTTCATTTTAGACTCACAAGAGCAAAAACGGAGGATTTTAGAAACAGGAGAGGTGCTAAATATTATTGAGAGCCTTTAATTAGTTTTGGTCTTAAAGACCAAAATCTTACTGATGGATTGTGATCATGAGTTGTGTTAAGATGGAAACTATTTGTTGATTTTGTAATCCATTAATCCTTTTTTCAATAGTTTTAAATTATTTTTTGTTTTGTTTTGTATCGTAAACTTCAAGACATTTGATTTTACATGAAATGACTTTGGGCTTTACTAAATTGTGACTCTACTAATTTGCTACCAAATTCTGCACAATTAATTGATTATTTAAGAAAATAATGAGCAGGTTAATCTATAATGAAAATAATCTTTGTTGTGTTGTCGATTATTTTCAGGAGAAACAAAAAATAGTGTGCGGTTAAAGAACACTGAACAAAAAATGTCAGTATACCATAATACTATTTGTTCTCAGTCGGTCCTGCTTTACATTTCTTGGTGTGTGTGTGTGTGTGTGTGAGCTGTGTGAGTGTGTGTTTGTGTTCGAGGTCAGGTCATGCAGATGGTGTGAAGTTGCAGCAGACGGTTTCCTCAATTTAACTGCTTTTTTATTATGCAAATCGCCCTTTTATGAGACACACTTGTTTGTGTGTGCCTGTGTGCGACTGTGTCCATGTTTTTGTGCTCATTTTGAATTGATTGTGTCAATTCAATGAAACATTAAGTAATCCAAGATGTCAGTCTGAAACTGTGTTTAATGCCGAGGGCTTAAAAGCGAGATACCTTAAATGTTATCATGTAAGGGGTTTTACACAGTTAGCTTCTAAGCTTAAGATCAGTGAATGATTTAATTACACATCATTATTTTGCATCTATCACTAGTTGATCATTCTTCCCTATCTTCTCCCCAACATGTAAATAGTTTTTCTGTTCCTTAATTTATTTATTTATTAAGTGTCTTCTCTTTTTTGTGCTCTTGTTTCAGAGGTGGGAGGTATCAGTGAGGAGACGGCAGCATGTGATTGGTGGAGTTTGGGCGCCATCCTGTTTGAGCTCCTGACAGGCATGGTGAGTCAAAAAGTACAAAAAAAATGTTATCTTTGTTGCTAAGGTGTTGTGGGATGTCTGTAGGTGTCTTGGCTTTCAACTCTCTCACACTCTTTATGGTCGTGCCAGATTGTGTGTGATTCTGCCGCGCGTGTCTGTATGTGTTTGAGTAGGTGGCGTTTGTTGTTTGTTTTGTGTATATGTGTGTGTGTATGTGTGTGTGTGTGAGAGGTGCGTCTTGGCTGCCGTCTCTTACTCTGGTTCTCGGGGAGTGCCAGGGGTGTCGGTGTGACTTTCTCCCCCAGCCTGAGCTCCATCTGCTGGGCCAGGGGGTCAGCTCTCCCCGGGCCTCTTTGCTGGCTCCTGGAGCAGCGCTGGGCTTTGAGCACGCCGATCCGAGGTCGGCGTGGAAGGTGAGGACCAGGGCAGCTCTCAAGGTGCTGGAACTCGGCTGGTCCAGGATCAGGGCTGTCTGAGGGACAGACTTTTAAGACAGCCTTGGGAGGAAGGGAAGAGCTGAGTGTTGTCTTTTTGGAAGACAACACTCAGCTGCTATACATATATACACATGCATGAAGGACAGATACACTCACGCAGTAGCATCTATATGACAAGCAGTGCAGGTGCACAATGTACCTTCAATTTGAATAATTTCTAACTGATCGCCAGAGGGCAAATTTTCATATCAGCTATCATTGATTCCCATCAGTGACCCAAACATGAGTCTGGGTGTTAGGTTAGTGCTATTATGTTTAACAATACACACCCACTTACCTGGGAAAAAAAAGTCAGTCACACAGATGTCTCCTTTGATGATTATGTCTGGGTACAGTCCTGGCAAGGATACACACACACAGGCGCACATAGTGCCTCTTGATCCTTGCAGGATAAGATCTTGCCTGGAGCAGTCTTGACTGCAGCTAGGAACCAAGCCAGAACTCCTGCAGCATGTGTCAGGAGAGAGCGAGAGAGAGAGAGAGAGAGAGAGAGAGAGAGAGAGAGGCAACTGACTTAACTGATGGAAAAAAAAAAAAACACACAGCGTCTCCCAATGCAAACACTTTCTTTTGCTGCAAAATGTTCTGTCCTAGCATTTCCAATTTGTAGGTGTGGATGCACTGAAAGATGTGCTGTTGTAACATACAGTGATTACCGTCATTATTGTCAATTATTTTAACAATAGGGCTACGTTCCGTGGTTAGAAAAGCACTTGCAGGTCTTGCGCTCCCTTTTTCTCACTTCTGAGATTATTTTAATTTTTTTATTTTTCTGTGAGTGCAACAATTTCCCCGTAATTGACAGTTTGACCTGGCCTAAAAACAAATAAAAATACTTTATTTTTTTAATGCTGCTTAACTGCCCCTTCCAGTAACGTTGCTCTGTATAAACGATGCATGATGTATAAACACGTCATTCTTTCTGTGACACACAAAGCTGTTCTAAGAAAGAGCAACAGTAGTTGAGTCACTAGCGTATGTTGTAGTTGGTGTGATCATTGTTGTTTCAGGTGCTCTGGCTCTTTGGTCTCCTCCTATTTGTCCTGTCCTGGTGCTCTCACATTGACCTAGGCTCTGCGGGTGTCAGTATATCTGTCCCTTCAGCTCTCAGATTTTCTTTTGTTTTCACTGATGGTTATCTATTCTTTCCACCCCTCCTTCCCTCTGTACAGTCTCTGCTGCGGTGCCATCCAGCAGGAATTGGTCGCCACACCGCTCTCAACATCCCAGAGTCTGTTTCAGAGGAGGCCAGATCTCTGCTGGAACAGGTGGGAATGGAGAGCGCTGCTGGTGCTTTGTGTGTTGAAAGTCGCTTCATGAACAGAATTTTATTCATTTTCCACACCTCCATCTATGTTCATGTTTCTTCATGTGACCTTAGTAAAGAATAACAAAAGCGAAGATTAATTCAGAAGAATGCTTTTTAAATGGGAATTGGTGAGCGAGGGAATCTTGCCTGGTGCATGATAATACTGAAGGTCCAGTGTTTAGGATTTAGCTGATTGCAACCCCGTCACCTCACCCTCTCCTTCCTAGCTGGCTGGCTGCACAACTTGTGAAAAATGCGAAAGACCCTGTCTCGAGGCAGAGTTTATTCATCCATTCATGACTCTGTGTTAGAGGAATTATGGCATCTGTAGATATATAAAGCTCATTCTAAGGTAACAGAAACATAATTATTCTCATTTTCAGATGATTATACACTAATGAAAACATAATTATGAATGTTATATTCCATTTCTGCAATATTCTTTAAATAGTGTCCTCTAAGTCTTGCACACTGGACCTTTTAAGTAATAAATTAATGTTACTACTCTTTCTCACTCATTGATAAACACAGTAATAATTAAACCTAGACAGAGCTTATAAAAATCTGCATATATTCAAAGTACCTGTTTTTTGGCAGCAGTAGAGGTTTGTTTGACATACATATTGAGTTGGCATCGCCTGCTACAGTGGCTCAACAGATGGAGAACTGTACCTTCACTGACAGAACATGCAAATAAAGAACATCCCAGTACAGAAAACACTATCAGGGAGAAGAGTGAAATGCAGCACAGACATTACAGCAGAGCTCGCCTCCAAATATATTCCGAAAATAAAACCAGACCTCACATTAAATACTTTAAATGATTAGGAAAGTATGTGTGTATTTTTCTGACGGATTATAACAGCGCTTGCTTCATGCTAATATCTTAAAGATAATTGCAAATCCTCAGCGCTGGTAATCTTTAAATGTATATTAATATGGTTAGCATGGATTTGTCTTTGCTTAGGGTGGCACAAATCCGGCATTAATTCAGCATAGTCGTGCTGTAAAAGTGTGGACATGCAGACATTATGGTCTCACTTATTACTACGTAAAAAAGGTATTTTGACTACGCGATGATTGTATTTCAGCGACCCAGCTTGTTAGTCACTGTGTACCTGTTAATGTATGGCCATGCTTAAGCTCGCTGGCTTTGTAATTAATTTTTTTCCTCTTTTAGGTTTGTAATTTCATCTGGTTGCTCGTTGAATTAAAAATGTGTCTTGGTCTCTTGTCTCGTGCAGTTGCTCCAGTACAACCCGATGGAGAGACTGGGGGCGGGTGTGGGAGGCGTGGATGATATCAAATCCCACCCTTTCTTTGCCAGAGTGGACTGGCCCAAATAGATGCTGTGCATTGTGGGACTGTGGAAACCGGAGATGCATGCTGGGAAACTGGCTGTTCTGAATGAACTCTTTTTTTCAGAGTGGACACACAAATAGGTACACAGTAAACACAAATAATGCACATCTACCATTTCGCATATAGCCATTCAGTCCCTGTGCATTCTCCTTTTGGACGGAACTTGCCACGAAGCAGTATTACCTTTCTTGTAAATTGCTCATTTCATTTTGTCACATCCATGCAGGGAACACTTAACAATAATGTGTGGTGCAATAATTTATACAGCCATGCTGGTACTGAGTGATGATCCACTACGATATTGTTGCTTTTACACTCCCCACACAGTAGCTGTAAGCCAAAATGACATGACTGAGAGTGACAGGTGACATTTTTCACCGCATTCATTAAGTACTGTACGTTTCCCATTCAAACTGACACAGACTTAAGTCACCTTTTTCTCAAGACCCACGTGCAATACACTCAGTTTGTTGCCACCTAATAACACTTCTATCATTCCTCATGGAGCCCGTTGAGATTAGCTGTGAGTGTGAGACAGGTTGAGCTTTTTTTATTTGACGCAGGGCTTGTGTTGCTCTGATCTAGGAACAGATACGCTATCTCATTTCCTACCACGCTGTCAGTTGTTTTGTTTTTTTGCCAAACCCCCCCTTTACTGCCAACTAGCCCACGTACAGTAACAGAGATGGACACTATGCAAGGTGAATGAACAAAATATTTTGTAGTTGGAGGTTTTGTTGTTCAGCAAAGACTTTAGTTATATCAAGACTGAATTATTAAATAGATGAGAGCTGGGGGGAAAAAAAGGGCCAGTTTAGCAGAGAGTGTAATTGTCCTGTGTGTTTCATTCAAGAAAGAAATAATAAAGCAGGATGAACCACACATTTGAAACCAGCCCTTTTACAGATTGTTGTCGTTTTTATGAGGAAACTGCACTGACAACACTGCATGTGAGAATATGATTTATGTAATATATTTAGTACAATGAAAAATCTATCGAACAATAAATAATGTGTCTTGTAAATAGAACTTTTAAAGGATGTTGTGCTGAGTGAGAGGTACACCCAGGTCGCAAAGCATTAACTTTTACGGTTACGTCCAAGTTGTCAATCACTTACTGCCTCATCAATCAAATCATTTTTATTTGATTGTGTTTGTTTTGCTAACTCGCCACACCGATCTTAATGCTGGTTTTATAATATGATTACTGACTGAATCATGTGGTTACATTACATGCCATATATCACTTCTTGTATAATCGGATGAGACATTTGAGAATTATTGGAGCATATATCAGACGCATCTTAGTACATTTCTCTAACAATACACAGATAATCACCGTTGTACTCCACTGCACTGCAGATTAATACAGTTACTGTAAATTACCAGGTTCATACTCCACATATTAACCCTTTCTATCGGACATAATCATCATCGCGGTGAGAGCAGCTTGTTTTTCTTCTTTTTTTATTGAATACTCACTCTTATCTGTGCTGTATGTCTGTCCTGGTTCTCACTGCACTCTGGATAACAATAAACATACCTGGATCAGTACACGTATTGACGCTTCTTTTATAGATTCACTCTGAATACGTGCAAGGAGCTGCGAGTGTGTGTTTTGTTCTGAGGCTACAGACCCTCTTATCGGCAGGACCGATGATACTCCTAGAAAGCCACTGTCACTCCCGCTGAGTGTCACAGTGACAGTAATATGAGCCAGCACACAGGCATGCAAACACACATAGCATGATAAATCCCAAGTACTCATTCATACACATGGGCCCTTCAGGGGTACAGTTATGGTATTTCCAGCTTCCAGTCTTCGATCATTCGAAACGTGACAAAAGCAGTTTTTCTGCCTTGTGTAGCTACTCGGTGTGTCATTTCAACTTATATTTTTCAATTGTAGCTGAAGCTAGCAACCAGTTAGCATAGCAAAAAAAAATGACTGTAAAAATAAAAGTCAGTTGACTGCACCTGGCACATAAATGGATTTGAAGTTACAGTGAGCTTTACAGGTGCTGGTAGGCATGCATTTATTTATTTATTTTTGTAACCGTTGAACAGACATACATATAAAATGGGCAAAGACGTTGAGTGTGGGTGGAGCTGAGGAGGGCTGAGTGAAGCCTGGGAGCTCAGACTAGCCACCTGTAACATCAGCCATCTGTCAACCAAAGCGGCCACGCTGTTAATAATGCATGACTTTAAGCGTTAATACAATTTGAACAGGTGAGTTTCATTAAAAAATCACTTCCAGTACAGTTGTCATGAACAAAAAAACTGGCTATAGAGAATAGAATAGAATAGAATAGAATAGAATAGAATAGAATAGAATAGAATAGAATAGAATAGAATAGAAAGCTTTTATTGTCATTGTACAACAGACATACTGTAAGCACAACAAAATTACAGGGGGGTTCAATGTGTTGCTGCTGGTGCTGGTCCTAATATAGGTAATAGCATACAGAGACCGAAACCAGACTGTAAACATGTTTATTTCTGCTGTGAAGTTGGAGAACTGAAGGTCGCCGCTTGGCACAGACAAGAGAGTGGTACCAATCTTCTAGTCTAACACTCAGCAAGAAAGCTATAAAGTGTATTTCTTGTGAAAAAGTGAAGCTTTTAGCTGAAGACATGAATAGAATTTAAAGATGACAATGATGGTTGTTTTGGAGGGATTTTTTAAACATTTAGAAATCAGTCTTATTCACTTTGTGGATCAAAATGATCACATAGCATTTTTTCCATCCTCATAATCTCGTTTAAAAACGGATGTAATAACCTTCTTAAATCAGAATATTTTCACATTTGGATGAAAATTCACATGTGGCCTTGACTGAACTGAAGGTGAGCTCATTCCTGATATGCTTCTGTCACCTGAAATGACACACAGGTCGGGGAGTTGTTAGCAGTGTCTGGGTGTATTCCCTTCTGTCAGCCTCACCGCCACGGGGTCAAGAGTCTGGGCTGATTAGTGCTCGTCATAGGACCCGTCTCTCATTACACGTACACTCAGGGCGAGAGGTTCACTTCAGCTCAGAGAAGAAACCTGTCAATCTTACTCAGTGTAGATGTGAGATGTCCCTTCAATGTGTATACAGTACGTTAGCAACAGAATCCCTGCAAGCGTATTTTATGCTGCTGCACATTTCCTCCACTAATGGTTCAGATTTGTCTGTTAAGTATATTCACTCTGTTTTACATTATGGCATTTCCATTTTCTGATACTTTATACATAATTCAGAAGGAACTATTGTATTTTTACTCCACTACATTCATAAGCTGTACTTACTATTTACTTCACAGATTAAAACTCATGAAATAAATAAGATTAAACCAGGAGCCTTTCCGACTTGTGACCCTTAAAACAAAAGCAGTTGCTGTGTCTTGTGACTTTTCAAATGTCGAGTCGTTGGCAGATCCACAAAATACACATTTAGTGGTAACCAAGCAGAAAACGCCAGTGCTGGGAAATGAAGCTAATGCAGAAGTGCTAAAAACTATAATTCAGTGAGCAGCCACTTAAGACAGGCTGCAGAAGTGAGTCAGTCTCCATAAGTATTAAAATTCCTGACTTCACAGCACAAATAAACATGTTTAGAGCCTGGAACAACAACAACAACAAAAAAAAAAAACGTCAGGCATATGGCGTCCATTCTTTCTACTGTCAGAGGTTCTAACCTAAAATTCAGCAAACAGTTTTGCCTATCAATACTCTCACTCTCTGCTATAAAGTGAATAAGCATCTGTCCCAGTGGGTTGAAATATTCCTTTAAAACTAGCCCCATCTTAACCAGCTCTACCAGTAAAATGCTGCATTGATGCATCTCATATTGTAATGTATAATATATCACTCACCTGTGTATCCAAACAAGAACGAGTACTTTTGATCCTTTTTTCAAAGTAATTCTGTATTTTTAGTTAAGTAGCATTTGAATTGACTGAATTAAATGAGGAGTAATTCTTCCAACACTGTCTATTTAGCTCTGCACACACAAAGATCCAAGGTGCATGTGTTTCATAGATATAAAGTGTGTGTATACACAAAGCCACAGGGAAGGATCCGTCTGGTCAGAGGCAAGATTAAGAGGACACGCCAAGGACTCCCATGATGCAATACAGGCCTCTCGTTCTGAGGCCTGGAACCGTCACCCGGGCCTCCAGGCTGAATTGACCCCTTGAACCTCTTCTGCAACTTCCTGGACCTCCCTCTCTCTTTCTCTGTAGTCTTTTCCCACCTCTCTCTCTCTCTCTCTCTTCAAACGTGCCTCCCCTCAGCCCTCGCACCCATCGCTTTCACACGCAGGCACCAGCGAACGGGCAGCAGCCAAATGGCCTGCCCTCTGCTTCATATTGCTGTTGGTCAGGTTTTGTTTTTGTCTTTGACGGTTTGACTTTCGTTCACAAAGCCCAGGAGGACTCCTATAGCCCAGGGACGGACACACACACACACACACACACACACACACACACTCTTGCACACACTCACACTTGTGCCAAGCTGAAGAGTTCTGCTCTGAGACCCCGGGCATCTTCTCCAGCTTCTGTCAGAGCCATGATGTCATTATGAGGAGACACAATGCCTCTTCATTATCCCCCCATACACACAAACACACACACACAAGCTACACGGTCAACAGCACTGGAAGCAGCACATGGTAAGGTACAGGTGAACAGCATCGTGTAAAGGTGTAAAACATGTAAATGGATGAATTACTCCAGTTTAACTGTCTTCAGATTAGCTCAGATATTATAAGACATTGTGTCTTTGCACTTTCCTTCAATTATGTTATAAGAATAAGAAAAATATTCTGTCCATCCTCTGCCCATTGCGTCTCCTTTTTATTGTGTAGATTGTGGTTTTGTAGTGTAACAAACAGTAAGAGCTGGTGTCCAGTGTCATCCTTAGGGAAGGGATCATGACCAAACAATATCAATAAACAGAAGAAGAGCAGAGCCATAAAAAAAAACCCCACTGGTGTTCAGTTTTAGAAAAGCATCACTCACCGGCCACAGAAGAAATGTATCTTTCCGAAACACTCCACATCAAATCTGCTGTTTGTTTTTGTGTAAGGTAAGAGGAAGATAAACCAATTTATGCAAAAATAGAACACAATATTCCTACTAAGTACTTACAATAAAAAAAAAATCATTAAATGTTATACAAAAAATCTAATATACAGTATATCTTAGCAAAACTCTCCACTCCAGATAAAAATAAAGGTCTAATTAAATCTCCTCTTGGTCTGATTTTAATTAACTGCTGTAATACTACTTGTCACTGCCCTCGTGCCTTGGGCTGTCTTGCGCCTTAATCTGATCAGATAGTACAAAGCGGCTCTCTTACCTCTGCTCCTCCACTGGCCTGAACAAAATGAAGCTCTGTTGTAGCGATGAAAGTCATTTCACGTACAGTCACAGAATCAGTTTCAGTGAATCTCGGTGTCTGTAAACACAACCCCACAATTAAGCATAAATTGGCCTGAAGGGTTTAGTGATCTTACAAACAGGTCATTGACCCGCAGTGTGCTGGTGCACCTTCATTAAGCCGTATGGTTTCATACTGTGATGCTCTGCTTTCCTGCCGCAAGACAATACAACCCGGGTCACTGACAGGTCAGTGGAAACATAGTCAAATGAGGTTACACCGTAAAAATGTTATGGTTACCATAGTGTATGACCTCTGACCCTTAAATCAGAGCAATGTCTTGATCTTGGAAAAACAATTACACCTGCAAACCTAACGACTGAATTAGTTGGGTGGGAAAAACCTGAAGAAAAAAAACAAATCAAATCAAATTAAATTGAATGGAAATTAAGATTAAAATTTGAATTGTTTTATTTTTGGGAGCGTTTGTAATTTCTATGATGTTTTCATGGATGAATAACCCTAGAAACTCGATTGTTTCGAGTATGGACAGGACACTACAAAAAAAGCTTAAAAAGTGAAGTGTAGAAATTGATATTTTCAGTGTAATGCCACTGTTATAAATTTAAACTGAATTTGTCTGAATTTGTCATGATTATGTCACTTAAGATCAAAAACTAGCGAGTCCACAACTTTGCTAACAGCCAAACATCAAGCAAATGCAGCAACCCTGGACATCAGTCAGCTATTCTTATATAACAGCTATAGGCGTTAGCTTCATGTTCTGTTGATTTGTGTTGCAGAGATATTTACTGATATTAGCGTGCTAAATTATTATCGTGTCCGTACTTTCTTGTAATACCACTTGTGTTTTGAGACGTGATAGTGAGTCACTACGTCTAGGGCGAAGACGTAGTGAAGCGGGCAAAGAGAGGCGCTGCTAGCCGACTAGAAGCTACTGAGGCTGTGGTTCCCTCAACAGCCCGGGGGCGGTATAGAAGTGACACCCGAGAGCAAACCTTGAGCTTCTAGAGGAATTAATACTTGGTGTGACACCAGATTCTGCTCTGATCTGGAGTCATTTACTGGCTTACTGATTTTTTTAACTTTTGGAATTAAAAGTGGATTTATCGTCACTCTCGCTTGTCGACTTGCTGAAGTGGCGGCGCACCACTGATGTTACTGTCGCTGAGCTCTATGATGCTACTACGTTGACAGAAAAGAACCAACTATTTGGTACTCAAAATCTGTGTCTGTTAGTACCATTTGTTATTAATTGATCCAAACTCTATATTCTATTCAACAAGTAACTTGTCACAAATTTCTACAAATCTTTTCATTTTGTAGTTATTTTGGCATCATAACTACTCCTGTGAGTAAACACAGGTTTCCCGTGGTCATTCTGTAAGTGCTTGGCATTACTGTTGTGAGGGTTTGAAAAATTCTCCATACGTTTTTTTGCTGCCCTCTTATTTTTTTTTTTATACTTTCAATGTGTGGTTTATTTGAATGATAGCACAGCTGCACGCTAACCCTGAGAGATGTCTCAACTCCCCTTCAAGTCAAATTACCCAAGGTGTCTTGCTGCGTAAAGTGCCCTCCGTATATCCGGATTTGAAGTACCAGTTATTCCTCTCGCTCTGAGCGTTGGTCTACCCCACCTTCCCCGCCATATTTCATTTAGGGGTCTCTTTATATAACTCACATGCATGCGCGTGAGTCACGATACGAGAGGCTCAGATGGTAAAGGAGTCCCAACCGGTGCCCAAAAGACGTGTCACTAGTAATACCTCCCCCCCAGACCTGAGGTGTCTCCTTTCGTTGTGCTGTGGGCCTCTGTGATCTGTGTGGAAGGGCGGCACGCCAGGGCCCAGGCATGCCGTTAGCAGCTCACTAACATAGCATTAGCTCCACGGTCATCTCAGTGGGCCTGTGCTGTCTCAACTGTTTCCTCACGCTCGGCTACACACACCTTCTGTGGCTCCACACCGCTTGTTAGCCGGCGACCCCCCCCCCTGTCATAAGACCACCCTCCCCATCTCCCCTTCTCCCTGACCGTGTCTACTCCTAGGCCTTTATTCTCCCTCCCTCTTTTTTTCTCTCTTCCTCCCCTCTCACTCACTCCATCCACTCTGTCGAGGGTTTAAGAGGCCTCAGCAGGGACTCCGCATGCAAACATACACGTGCAAAATTATCTCATGGCTGTAGCTCAGGGGCAAAGGCGTTTGACTCTCCTGCTAAGTAAAGAGAGATAAAGAAAAATAGCAGAGAGAGTGCCATCGGATCACTTTCTCCTCTCCTCGTGCTCGAGGTTGTGAGGTTGCTGCGGGCGACCTGGAGGGGAATGCGATGCTTGTTAAGGAGACGTTCCTGGGAATGCAGCTTGAATGGCGCGCTGGGAGCGAGAATCTACCCGCTAATCTGTCTGTTCCTCCGAGGCGCAAGACTTCCTGGCGATGAGACACATTTTGTTACCACACACACACACACACACACACACACACACCCAGCCCAAGTTACAGCTCCAGCCAGACGACATCTCACTCACCCTCGGGGAAAGAGAGCAAAGGAGGAGGTTCAGAGGGACCGAGGGACGAGGGAGGGGGAGGCTGGGGAAGAGGGGAAGGAGATTAGGGAGGTGGATGACATCTCACACATCCTGACAGGGGGGCATTAGACGGAAACGAGGGGAGGATGGAGGGGTGTCAGGGAGGTGCAGAGGAGAAGGGTAGGGGCAGATGACATTATGGAGAGAGGGAAGCAGGTGGGAGGGTATCTTTGATGTGGCAGGGGAGGCGATGAGTGAGAAAGATGGGGAGAGTAGAGGCCGCAAAATTCACGATATGGTGATCGTGGTGTAGCGAGGTAGCGAGGAGAGAGAGCATCAACGTCTGAGGGTGAGGTGTGAAGGGGCTAAAGGGTGGGGTTAGTGGGGCGTAGCGCAGCGTTCTTGAGGGAGTGCGGAGGATCCTTGGAGTCCTGGCACCTTATGGCATGGCCTGCAGTCAAACAGATGCTGCAGGCCTTGCCAGCCTTGAGCAGGGCACAGATGAGACCATTTAGAAGCAAAGGAGGGACGTGCCTCGTCTTACCGAGCAGTGCAGGAGTGTGTGTGTGTGTGTGCGCGCGCACACGCGGACCTGTCTCTCAAAGAAAAGAGAGCATGAGTTGTTTGTTGAAGTGAAAATGCACATCACTTGTCTTCAGCCGCTCGTACGTTCAGCGGGTACGTTCAGACGCCCTGCTGTAGCCAGCTGCTATCAGGAAAAGGTTCTGGTTCAGCAGGTACACATTTAACAAACTGTGTGTTTATTGTGTTAAAACTGGCCCACATTTGGGTTAATGGGCCCACATTCATCTTACTCATCTGATGCGTATCTTCTATTCTGGGAGGATGAGGCAACAGGAGGAAAACAGCAGAAAGGAAAAAACAGTGCCAAGAACCTCTTTTAACGACTCGAAGGGGCGATCCACTGATTTTTACAAACTTTTTTTTTACAAAACAACAAAGTGTTGTCGGGGATTAGCCTGATTAAGAAATAAGATTTCTGTTTTCTGTCTGCAGTGAGTGACATAACAGCACCTCTGAAGTCTTTTTTTAGTCGACACAGAGGCTACAGTAGCTGTTATGAGCAGCAAAAGCCTGTGCTACAAAGTGAGGTATAGTTTAAGTGTTTACCAAGCAGTGATTTAACAAAAATATCTGTATTTCTGGGAATTAATATGAAAAAGCTTGAACCACGCTAAATTAAATCAGAGTATGTCGACCTCCGCGGTGTCCATTCCTCCGTCTGTAGGTCTGTCCTCGTGTGAGATGCTACATCTGTGGAGAGTTCTTTCAACAAAGCAATATTTTTATCTATACGTGCCCCAAAGAAAAGGAGAAATTACTGTATGATCGTTGCTTTTAGCAACAGCAGAGGATTTATTTCACTACACCTAACTCTTTCCATTCCTGTCTCTCTTCACAAATCACACCTGCATGTTTAAAGATGGTAGACAGGTTAGAGAGAGAGAGAGAGAGAGAGAGAGAGAAAATCTGCTGTATCTTTACTTGAGAATCTACGCCTCTGTTTTGGAAAACTACTGACTCTAGTGGGTGGAAGCATGAAGTAAGTGGAAGAAGAGCAGCGGTAACTCTCTCCTCGCTGTCTATTCTCTCTCCTCCATCTCTATTTTTTCAAGTGTAAGTGATAATATCCTCCCTTTTTTTTCTACCTCTCACCAGCTTGAGTGATTTGCTAAGGCGGTGTGTTCGTGCGGGCGTACGTGCACATGCGTGTGTGTGTACGTGCGTCTCACATTAGCCTTTTTCCATTAAAGCAATTTCGCCGCCCATTGTATTCCTGAAGAGGACCTGGGAAGTCACTAATGGTGCCTTGCGTCCACACTTGCGCGCTCGCACACACACTCCCCGCCGCACATGCACACAGCAGAACATCTCTCAGCGCGTGCTATCATCACCTGTCGCCTGATTGCTGTAAAACACACACATTAGCATAGAATGAGACACATTATCACTCCTGATTATGGGACGCTAAGAGGTTTCACAGAAAAAAAAAAGACCTCGCACCTTTTCTCCACAATGCCTGCTGCTAGTGAGATAAATGCATGTTGTCCAACATCTCTGACGCTACCGAAACAGCCTGAAGACTCTGCTGATGGATTTAATGGCCTCTTGTTGTCCATGTTCATAACTGCTCAGATTTGTCATGTCAATACTAATTTTTTTAAATTCAGACGGCGCCGTGAACCGGCTGCCACCATCAAAACATGTACTTTATATGTTTCTGGCTGTTTTGAAAGAAAAGCGAAAAAACGCCTGGATGCTGGTGATTTGAAAAGGTTATTATTTATTTTAGTGGGAACAAATCGAAGTAGGAACACACACACGCGCACACACACACACAAACACACACACACACCACATCCGCCATGACAGAGGTGACAGTGCATGATTAGCAGGTGGCCCTCTCTTCCCTGTCTTGATGAGTACAGGAAGTGTCAGCCGTGTACAGCGGAGGCAGAGGACACTTGTTGGAGTCAAAGGTCGTCCCTCTCTTCTTTTAGCACTGTTTTCTTAAGTCTGAGGTCCCTGATGGGGTCCAACCACTATTGCAAGGCCCTGCTCATTTCAGGGGTGGAGGAGGAACAGGAGGAAGGAGGAAAGACACTCTTATTGATGAGTTTTTACTATTTTCTTTTGGCCTTTCTGTTTTTTTTTTTTCACGAGCATCCTGGAAACAGTGGAAGGGCCATGTCTGGATCCCTATATAGACTGGCCGGGTCACAAGGTGATGGGTGGAAGGGACTTTAGTCTAAGATGGGAATTCCCCTGCGCTTAGGGTTAGTTCATGGTGCATTGTGAAAGCTGCAGACTTTAAGGGCTGACAAGAGATTTAAGTTCTCCGGGGAAATTCCACTTCCTGGCATGAAATTAGAAGATATTTTACAAAAGATGAACTGGGAGGACGAGGATTTTGAGGATTTTGAAGTAATGGAATAGTTCCTCATTTTAGAAAATATGTATTTCTTAAGTTTCTTGAGATGAGAGGAGCCACTCTGCTACTATCTGTCTGTTAAATATAAGGCTACAACAGCAGTAAGTTAGTTTAGCTTAGCATAAAGGCTGGAAATTTTTCTCTAAAGGTTAACATTTTTTACCTACGAGCATGTTTAAAGCTCAATAAGTAACAAGTTTAATCCATTTGTTTAATCTGTACAAAGACAGAAGTGTAAAAATGGGTTATGTGCAAAATAGCCTAGCTTTTCCAGTGCTAACAGCTAGCCTAACTTCCTGCTGACTTCATCGTCAAGCTTCATATTCGCAAGCCAAAACTCACAAGCCGAAAAAAAAAGTTTGAACATTCACAATCAATTTTGCACCCTGATTCCTTGAAGGCTGACAAAAGCTTTATGCTCGCCACACGGTATCCACGTTTTGGAGCGAGAACAGGAGGCTTTTGAGTTCAAACTGAATAATTTCAGAATTATTTCAGTTAATGTTGATAATCTGAAAAGAAACCGACAGAGAACATTAGCGCTTTTAAAAAGCAACAGAGGAAGTGAAAGAGTGTGAGTTCAGATTTTCTTGGCACTTAGTAGCTTCGTTTGCCCACCTGTCACCCCTCACACACACATAGAGATAACACACACACACACATAGAGGTCTGTGATAATGACATAATTGTCCCGGAGCACACAGCCATGCAAATAGGGAAGATGGCTTGTGTTGCCATCCGTAGGTCTCTGCCATCTATTTCCATTATTCTAATGCACTGCTACTGATGACCTGCTCTCACACAATTAACAGTCAGCGAGTGAGAGAGGCTGAAGCAGAGAGAGAGAGAGAGAGAGAGAGAGAGAGAGAGGGAATGTGTGGTATTTGAGAAAAGCATTTTTCTGCCCTCATCTTTCTATCCTGATCTCCTGGCCTGTTTTTTTTCCTAAATGGCGTACCAGCTGTAACATATGGTAACTTTTCCTCTTTCGTTTTTTGTTTGACTTTTGTCTCATCTCTTCATCCATCCCTGGAGGCAGAGTTGGAGCTAGTTGAACTTAGAAAAAAAAAAAGAATTAAAGGTGGAAATATTCCATGTTACTTTTCTGTTTTTTCTCCCTTCCTTTTCTGTGCCTCTTCTTGCCCCCTTGTTTTCTGTGTGTGTGTGTGTGTGTGTGTATGTGTGTGTGTGTGATCTTGGGAGAATGGGCTGTTGATTCTGGTCTGTTCCTTGGCTCCCCGTCTCATGGTCTTGGCCCAGGTCTGATCTCCGCGATTGGATCGGGGGGCTTTTGTGGTGGCTGATGGGACAGAATTAAGCCAAGTGGCACACACTGAGCACGCTCCATGGCGGGCAGATGGACGGAAAGTGAAAGAGCTGTGATTTCTCATTGTGTCCCGCCGTCTTTTGGGGTGTGTGTGATACCCCCAGAGCACATCCTCCATCCAAGAGCTCTATTCTTCAATCAGTGGCCACCGCATCCTGGGTCCAGAGACACGCCTCTCCAAGATTTCATCTCTGTATCAGACCACAACTGGGTTGTAAGCAGCTTAGAGAAGAATAATGCAGGGCAAAGTACTGCAGCTCAGTCTTTGTTTAAGGCTCTATCAAAAGTGTGCAAAACACTGTCTTTTTACACATTGTTTCAAGACCGTAATTAAATATTTCTCATGTTGCACCCACAAAACTTTATTTTAATCAGACACATTGGCAGCTGTGCTTATCGTTAAACACACTGTTTTTTTTTTGTTGTTGTTGTTTGGAAAATGATGCACATCAAATAATTTTAAAATATGGTGTTGTTATTTAAATTAAGTCTCTGGATCAGTGCACTTGCAGTTGTGTCCAGCTGTTGACAATGAGCTCATATGCTCAAGAGATTTGGGAAGTAAACAGATGCCCAAAATGTCTGTTTAAACATATTCTAAAACCGATTAAAAAGATATAAAGGGGTTAACTGACTGAGGCGGTAAAAGTTCCCAACCTCTTACCTTTGGAGCCACCCCCTGTGCTGAACCCCTAAAGCTTAGCCTCAATTGGGATTTACAGCACCAGGGTGTGTAATAGTTATTTGACCCACTGCTTTTCTGTGCATACACATGTAAGTGTGTTTGGGTGAATGTGACGATTACAGCAGATTACTTACACCCATCTAAAAACAGGAATTAGTTCCCAATAAGGACTGCTTACAGGGCCTAAAAACGTCAAAGATAATCATTAGGCCCTGGGGAACATCGCTCATTGCATCATACAAACACCCACTCTCATCATTACACGTTAAAAACGTGAAACCGCTTCACTCCACCCCTCCCGAAACTAACAAACTGAGCCGGTGGTGGCGGTGCTTAACTGCTCCTCTGATCTGGACATTAGCGAGGGGGCTTTGGAATTTTATTTTGAAGGGGGAGAATCATGTGAAAGGGCCCAGAAAAAGGCTGAAGTTCTAGCCAGGAAGGGTGGACAAACTGCTTTCCATCCATCCCGTCCTCTGTGTCGGACTGATTCAGGCAGAACCTTTTGTCTCTTGTTCTGAGAGCTGAGGAGGGAGGGAAAGAAAAAGAGACCATAGGAGATAACAGTGGTAACACTGGCGTCCCCAGTAAGGGTTGAGTGATCTACTTAGAAGGGTTATGGCAGGCCCGGCCAGCAGAAGCCAGATAGATGCCTGAGCAGGCTGGCCGAGGACCAGACACCCCTTTAAATCTGCTACTATGGCTAATCTCTAATCTGGAGATTTACTATATCTGTTCCCCTCTCCCTCTGTTTCTCTTTCTCTCTCTGTTTCTACTTCTCCACGTCTATAAATGGAGCAATCTGTGAGTATTTCAAAAATGCATTTATCCCCCCAAAATGTGTTATTAAAGACTGTCTAATTCCCTGCGCATCTCTCAGCTTCTCCAGCTCCACCCCCTCTAACCAAGCCACAACACACACGCGCAACACACACTCAACATTTTTTTTTTTTTTTGCAGATGGTCACATAATGCACAATCAGCCAAACAAGACGGCTGATTTTAGGGTGGAATGTTGGACTCCCTCTCTCTTTGGAGGGCATCCTTGGTGGACATTGCTAGCTTGAAGCCATTAGATGTTAGCTGTATGCGGTGAGCCAGCGCCAGTCACAACCAATCCTGAATCTTCCCTTAACTGGACCGAGCTCCAGTCCAAAAGCTGGAGCGAGGAAGAGCTTGCCTGCCTGAAACAATGTGGTCGAATTGCGGAGAGACATGCCGGGTGCCATGCATATATCAGGTGATTACCTCACATGTCTTGCAGCAAATAAAAATCACTTCTTTGCAAAGGCCTTTGTGAATCTTTTTGGTCTTTTGATGGACTGTGCTTGGATTTATGATTTCCTCTGCTGCCAACAAACACACCTTTCCCCCCTCAAGCACTCAACACATGGCAGTCTTGAAACTTGCATGATGAAGACATGATGTGTCATAATAATTAGGAGGTGGACAAAGGATCTGCTGTTTAACATGGAAATTTATGCAGTCCCCTGTGTTTTCTATGAATCAGAATTCTGGCATTTTCCTTTTTTTTTTATATTTGTCTTCCAAGTCCAGACTCGTTCAGTTCATTGTCGTCGGGCCTCCGTGTAGGATAGGTGAACGTTCACTGACACTAATGTGGCACAGGTCAAGAGAGGAAAGGTCCCACCTAATGTGCATCTTCTTCCCTGCTCTCCTCTTCGCCGCCGCCAAAAAAACAATGCTTCCCTCCGCCCTCGTTCCCGCTTCCCCATACTTAGGCCCTCGCAGCAATTATGCCCAATCACAGGGCCTCAATAGGAAGCAACCAGGGCTTGTTTGTGCCTCTGCGGTCATTAAGAGGGGGGCGAAGAAAGGAATTAATGACTTAATTGAGGAGGAGAGAAAAGGGGGAAATCACACAGACTCTGGGAGCGGAGGGGAGAGTATGAATGGGGCGCCTGGAACGCTCCTGGAGCAGGGGATTGTGGGATTGCTGAAGTGTGTCAAGATTTTGGTCGTCCTCCAGAGCAGATGGCGGCTTGTCGTTCGCATACCATCTATTCTCCTCTTTGTCAACCCAGAACGGCTTCTTTTGTTCCTCCCCATTGCTTTGCTGCAAAAGTTCATGGGTGGAGAGAAGAAAAAAGAAAAAAAAAACAACACAACAAAACTAAAACATTGGTCCAGTTTGCTCCAGATTAACAGTCTCAGTCTCTCTCTCTCTCTCTCTCTCTCTGTCTCTCTCTTTCTCTTTCCTAAAGTTTTGACCAAATCAGAAAGGATGCTGTGTCTAAAGTATTGGTGTGCCAGCCTTGGCACATTGCTATTCATTCCTCTCTAATGTGGCAGGGTCCCCTCACTGCCAAGCCTCCGCTCCTGCTCCACAGACTCCTGATTACTGTGGATAAACACGCAGGAGGAGATCCCCCTCCTCTCCTCCATTCACACCAACTGAGACTTGAGAGATACGCTACCTCCAGGAAATTCTGGCTCAGTTCGCTCTCGCAATTTCTCTTCCCATCCAAGATTTCAAACCGATAAAGTAATCAGGAGGAAACTGAAAAACAGCTTGCTGACTATTCAGCACTCACCACACCTCTGAAATTTTACTCTTTGATTGTTGCATAAAAAAAAAAAAAACGTGAAACGAGGACGGATGTAGCGCCGTTCAGCCCCGGGGTCTACAAAGCTGATGATAGCAGGCTGAGATGCTTTTAACAGTTTCCCTTTTTCTTTTTCATTTCATGTGTTCTGATTCCTGGAAGCATTCCTTCTGTAAACAGCAACTGAAAAAAAAAAACAACAACTGAGGCTTATTTGGAAAATGGCTAGCACCTTTGCAGGGCTGAATAATTAATGTATGCTAATGATAACAATGTATTAGTTATTCAAATGTGATCCTTTTAGACAACAGCACTGTTTATCCCCTATTACTCCCTCTGATCGTCCACTCAAAAGGGTAGAGCATAAAGAGAAGAAAGCAAAGGAAAAGAGTAGAGATGAGTGTATGTGACACTAGCAGACACCAGCCAACACAACAAAGAAACACAGTGAGATTAGCATGACAGAGAATACTAGCGCTTCACACATTAATACACAACATGAACTATAGCCATAACCCTCAGGGGCCCGATGCAATATTCATTGCCTCTACCTCCTCCTTCAATCTTTCTCTTTTCACATCTCTCTGTCATTTCTTTTTTTTTTTTTTTTTTAACATTTTCTCCCCTCTCTCCAGTCTTTTCTGTTCTTTGCCCGTCTCAACTCCTTCTCTTTCCCACCCCTCTGCTCTTTCTCAGTAGACGTCTGAAGGGCCCTTCAGTCCAGAGGAGATTGGGGACTGGTCTTACCCGGGGCAGGGGCCACCATGTGGATGGAGGGGAGGAGAGGAGAGAGCTCTCTGTCTGGAGGATGGAAGGATGGTTATGTGTCTGAATGCTGGGAGAGAAGGGCCTCCCATTGATACATTAAGGACCAGGTTGGCCGTACTTGAGAACTATGGTTCTCTATCGCAGGAGGTGAGACTCGAGAGCCAGGTCACACATTAGCATGTGTTTTGTTTGCGGCTCGGCTGTTCCAGAGTCCGTTACTCAGTTGTATCACTAACAACCAGGGGGTGGAAGAGGAGGGTAAACTCACCGTCTTGTTTGCTGAGCAGTATTTACACAGCGTGTTAGGCTTATGTAAAGTATGTAAATCTTTCTAACACACATTTATACAACGCAGACAGGGGATTGGTTAAAACGTTGTTACCTATAAATATACTGTACGGTGTCAAACTTCTGCCTTAGACCACCACAGTGCGGGTCACTGCAATCGTGGCATGAAAACTTGATACAGGCACATCTCTAATGTCAGTGAGATGAAACAGAGTTGGATTACATGCCGCATCATTTCCCGTGAACAGCTCATATTTAGGTTGGCAATGCGGATGCAGCACAGGAATGGCGGACCCTGCCACCACCAATAAAAACTGCTACATAAAGAAGAAATGATAGAATCTAAATAAATTGAATGGCCATTGTCAACAAAATGAAGACCATGACCATGCATAGTTAGATTAGATTACATTACATTACATTAGGTAAGCTTTATTATCCCAGTGGGGGAATTTGGCTTACTGTGCTACACAGCAGCAATGAACTTACTTACAGTACCTGCCAACACAATTGTGCATAGAGTGGCACACCAAGGACACAATAATAAACACATACAACAGAAGCATCAAAAATGGGGTTTGATTTCATGAAAACATAGACAAAACATAGAGACAGCAGAGATGAACAGATCTTCTGGGTGTCTTATATGGTGCTACGTGTGATCAGTGATGCAGTACCAGAGAAAAAAAGGCAACAGACAGCATGATTTCAGACTAATGAGGAGTGATTCCATGCGTACAAATCCACATAAAGTGTGTGTATGTAAATTAGGCCCCTGATTTATCACAGCTTGGGTCTATTTTCTGTAGTTTTAGGCATCATTTGTGTTGGTTAGAACATTCTCGCCAAAGTAAGTGAGTAGCTGAGATCAGACATTAGTCCGGTCGTTTCTTGCCCCGTTTGACTTCCCATATTAGTTAACTTGAGTTGTGCAATTGTATAATTGCTGACAGGAATGATACATACAAATTAGTAAGAAATCTGAATTTCTATTCAAAGAACAACCTTTTAGCTCTACTTCTCTGCTACTTAGTCTGGTCAAACTTTTTAAATTAACCTCAACATTTGGATCCAGATTATGTGCAATCAAAATTCAAATACTTGAAAAAATCTGCATGAACGAGACATGCCTGGGTGGCTAAGGTTGTGTTGAGCGGTCACAATATCTTTTCAAGGGTCTTTAAAACATATTTTCATGCCAGCTCCCGTCTGTGTGCTGCTTTCATTTGCGCGTCAGCGGAGCTGAAGACCGCCTGAAGCAACCTCCTCAAGGTGATTCAGTCTGGGAATGTCTTTGAACCTCCCCGAAGCTACCCCTGCCTGCACAAAAGATCAATGCGTCTGCGAACACGCGAGCACAGTTGAGTTTATCCCTCCACCCCACCCCCCTTCTTTCTCCTCATCAAAGATGGACTTGAATTAGGTGCAATTAAGGTATTTCCACAGCCACCATAAAACAAAAACCACATGATGTGAGAGCCGTGGCTTCACCATCACCGACAATCGCCCACTAACTTCACACATTGTCACTCAGCATCCACAAGGTCAAAGATGTGAAGCTGACCTGTTTTTTTTTTTAAAACGCACATGCCAATCACGACAACAGTAAAATCCCACTAAAGGCTGTGAAACAAAGTCGTTTAAACACTGAAAGCTATAGACCCCCCTCCTCCGTTTCCCCTTCTGATAATGATATCAGTAATAGAGTCTTTTGTTTGATAATGAGAGCTGCTATTTCTGATAGGGAATAATAATACATAGCTATTACAGTTTCATCTGTTGGGATTGAATGAATAACAATGCTTTGTGCAATATTCAAGCGTCACACTAAAACACACACATTCTGTATGTCTGTAATTGAGGGGTTGATACTGAAGTGGCCGGCCACCTCGGCCAGGCAACATGGAGAGGGAAGCAAAGGTCCTTGGAGTTATTGTTACAGGTGTAACAATGAAGTCGATTTGGAGTGTTAATCATACGCTTTCGTCTAGCAATAAAGTCCTGGCTGTGTTCACCCTTTGATGAGACTGTTTTGATGCTAATTGTACAGTGGAATAATAATTAAGTTAATGACATGGAGCTCTTTGCGTGTGAGAACATGTTTTTGGTTCCGAGGAAGACTGGCAGTCGTAATGAGTGACTCAGGGCTCGCTGTTTACAAAAGTTGGAGAGGTCGAGATCACAATGTACTGTAGTAATTATAGTGTAAATCTTCAAAATGGGACATTAAAGCTAATCTCGAAGTTTTAGCACATGCTGTATAAGTAAGACAGTAAAATCCCTCTAAAACTGTAGTTTTCCATCAAAGCATTCCAGCGTGACCACTTGTCATTTTACGCCGCGACCTGTGAGAGTGAAAAATCCAAAAGACGAAAAAACTCTGCAACAAACTGTCAACTTTCTGCTGCTCCCGCCGCCTGCCAACTTCAATGACTCCAGCTGCAACTGCCAAAACACTGATTCAAAATCTGACAAAACTGGATGATGACAAAAGGCACATTCTTAACTCAAAACACTGTGCCGATGCTTGAGATAGAATTTCTCTCCTTTGTGGGATGGATGATAATAGGTGAAAACAAAGAAGCGGGGTGTAAAATGCTTCAGCTGAGCGTGATTACAGCTGTGGCCATCATTAGGCAGCCTCTTTAATGTAATTGATGGAGTGGATTCTCATAGCAGACCTCAATAGACTGGGCAGGGTCTCCTCGTTTATTTGGACTCATCTGCATTTGGTCTGTGTGTGTGTGTGTGTGTTTATGTGTTTATGTGTGTATGTGCACATGCAGGCATGAGTTAGAGCCAGAGTGTGCAATAATTACGACTTCACACTCTTCAGACACTTAGAGAAAAGAGCAAAACAAAGCGCAGTAATCAGTGTGTGTGTGTGTGTGTGTGTGTGATTTGGTACATACTAAGTGCAATTGTGCAAATGTGGTCTCAGTGTCTATGTGTGTTTGCGCACCCTTACATGTGTGAATGTGTGTGCAGCTACTGCGCATACAGTCCCATAAGTGTGTGTGCGTACGTGTGTGTGTGTGTGTGTGTGTGTGTGAGAGAGAGAGAGACTGTTTGCATTTGCTCAAGGATCCTGACCCTTCAGAAATGACACGTTTTCTCTATCTACCCCATCCTTTCCCCACACATTAGGTGCTTACAAAAGACAGAGCACTAATGCATCATCTAATTGGCCTAGGCTCCTGCCTCTGCCTCTCCCTCCATCACTCTATTAGCTCAGTAATTACCCATATGCCTCAGCGAGGCGGGCGTCCAGATAATGGCCGCCTCAAGGGCCCTTGAGCGCGGCAGAGAGGGGCCGCAGTCTGTCGCCGCGGGAACACAGCAAGCTCTCCAAACTATCCCAGCACCGCACTGGGAAAAACACAATGGGGAAGGAGTTTGGCAACTTCGTCCTCCACCCCACCACCAACACCATCTCCCACCCCCCACCCCACCTCCCCAAAAAAAGAAAAAAAGTTATGAGTTGAGGGAGTGGAGATGCAAATCGGGGCTGTTAGAATTGGATGTTGTCTGTTTAGTTAATGTGCGACTGTGTGTGTGAATGAAGCCTAGACATACTTTTGCATTTCTTAAAGGGAGAGGTTGGGATTTTTTTTACACCTGTCTTACTCAAACTTTGAGGATCTTAAAGAGCTCTTATTTGACGATCGGGTTGAAAACTCACATACCATTTGTGCAGCGATTGGTCATTGATGCTCTCCATTCTATCCAATGCAATTTCTTGTGAAGCCCACTGTAAAATACAAATGCAAATAAAAAGGCCAAGTATTGTTCCAAAATTCAGAAACTATGACAAAGGTTCAGGTGTTTAAGTTGTCCGATTACTGATCTGGTAGTTGTGTAGGTTCTTTAACATTTCGACGACAAACCTACCAGAATTAATCTCCAAAGCACAGCAATAAGCAAGAAAATATAGTCCATCTTTTGCCCTGAATCTTTCAATTTTACACCCTTTAAAAATGAGGATCATTATTCTCCAATCTTCAATCTTCATCCTTTTAACTGAAATCACATAATCTGTGGCGGAATAGGACAGGCCGCCCTCATCCCATTCCCAAACGGCATTTCCAAAAGGAGTGCAACAAAGGGCTTCTTAAATAATTCCCTCGCTCTCTCTCATCATATAATATGGATTACAGAGCGCTCTCCCTCTTTCTCTCTCTCCACCTCCCACTCTTGCTCTTGCTCCCTCAATCTGGGATATGGTCTCATCCCTCCATCCTACCCAAGGCAGATTTTGTGACACTCAAGCTGACCAGGCAGCATTATCTGTTTTTAAAATCAGATAAATATATAAATAAAACATCCAGCAGTAATGCTAATATATGCCCTAAGAGGGTCTAAGGCTTCAGATCTGTGGACTTAATCTGGGTTTTGGGTAGGTATCTTCCCTTGGCTGTTCAGAGATTTGCGAGATCACTGTCAGTCCTGGGCCGGCTGAATTATCTTTGCGTATTGTGTTAATCTGTTGGCATGCAGATTGTGGTGGACTAAGGTTCAAGTGGGAAGGATTAGGGGAGATCTGAGTAAAGCTGATGCAGGCAGCCTTCTCAAAAACGCTCCATGCTTTCGGGCCCCTCTGTGGATTTTTTTTCGCACACTGACCGAAAGGGACCACTGAAGCACGGTCTCTCTTTCTCTGTCATACACACTCACACACAAAGATACACACAAATCGCCTTCATTCCACCCTCTCCATTCCAGATAATTCCCCTCTTAAAATCTCCCCTCAGACCAACCACTGCGAGTGCAGGACCCAAAATGCAAAAACCAGTGGCCATGCCCACTCCACAAATCCCAAAACCTTTTAGAGCTACTTGACAGAGAGAAATCCATCTGGAGAGGATATCCACCGTCCATTACTTAGAGACTAATGTCTAGTTTTAACTCAGCTGTATTTATTTACATTGTAGCATCTAAATAAAGCAGATTTATGCCCCGAACTCACCCCGGTAATACCTTATTAAGATGCTTCTAATACAGAGCCTGAACATGGACAAGGTTTGTAACTTTGTTAATTGTTCGTTGTCAGTTCAATAACCCAGCACTTTGTGTCGGACTCTCCATGATTATCTCTGGAGAGTGATAAAATCACTTCAGGTAAATGAGTGATTGGACTGGAGGACCGCTGAAGTACAACTTAGCAGTCCTTTAGCAGCTTCTGTTTGCTAAATGGAGCCATGGAGTTGGAAGTATGAAGAGGCTGGAGGGGTCAGAGGGGTCCATATGGACCAGCAATTCTGCGACTCTCGGAGGGACGAGCAACCAATCACATCAATCATTCTCTACAAATCCTCGACCTGGAGATCCAGCAGGAGAGCCGGGATTTCATTTCCACCAATCACTTGGCTTCGATGAAAGCTAATTGAACAATTCTTATCTCTCAAATCGTTTTATTTGGTTTAAGTTCCTGGTGACAGAAATAACAGTGTTGGAGGCGCACTTGTCTTTATGGAAATGTAAGGAAAAAAAAATCTTTCAGTGGAGATCATTGATGCAGTCATCGAGGACAAATGATGGCTTATGAAGACACGGGGATAAAAAAAAAAAAAAAAAAAAAACAACGGGCAAGTTGCTTCAGCTCTTGCACCAAATGACATGAATAAAACTGGAAAAAAAAGAGTGATCACATATTCATGTATAATATGGCCCCAGAAATCTGGGGAAACTGTACTGCTACATGAGACTAATGAGTCCACTAACCAAGACACTGAAACAGAGAGATCAGGGTCACATCTACGTAGTTTAATCAACCAAATGTCTTCGTTTGGGTTGCGTCTCACAGTCCTGCTTTATTAATGGCAGAATCTTCTGGGTCTTTCTGCCTGCGTTGATAAGGTTAATAGGTCTCTAATATGGTAATTGTCTGGTCAGGGAGGAAGGAGACCAAAACATTTTAATTAAGGAGCGAGTGGTTTTTTTTCCCCCCTCTTTCCTCACTACTCTGGCCCTTAAATTATCTTCCAGTTATCAAGACTTCCAGAGCAGTTGTTTTGTCATCGCTCCAATTAAAGCGAGCGGACCGTCGTAGAAAGTTGCCGGCTAATTTCTTCTTTGCGTTTGTGATCCATGAGTGAGCAACAAGGACACTAATAAAATCTGATTAGCAGAGGCCACAGGACTCCTTGATTGATTCTTGTCCGATATTGTTTTCCACAAATGTAATTAGGTTCAACTCTGGATACTAATGTAGCCCCTCTTTTTCATCAGGTTGTTCTCTTCATACTCTAAACGCAGTGTTCAGCAATTACCACTAATTATTACTGCCCTCCTTTTTCCAGAGGAAATATAATTTTCTAAACGAAATTATCAAGCAGAACAGAGGGTAGATACGAAACAAATACTTGTAAGTCTGGCGGAAAAGTTACAAAGAAAGACAAAAGCTTGATTAGCATTAATGTCAAACAATTAAAGCAGGAGTATTCATAAAGGGAAGGATCTTATTAGCTGGAGAGAAACAGAATGAGACGGACCATTTCTCGGCTGCTTAAGCCTCAGGATTACTCAACCTTTGGTGGCAGAGAGGAACAATGTGGCTTTTAAAAACCCATTTTGGAGAGGAGCGTCTGCTTGACAATTATATGCCTCTAAGCTGTTTAATAGGTGGCTGGGAAGAGGTCTTTAAGATCCTCATTCAGGACTAGTGATCTGGGCCGCGGTGTTTGGGGCATCTCAGTGTGTGTGTGTGTGTGTGTGTGTGTGTGTGTGTGTGGTGTGTATGGGGGGGGTATGAGAAGGGTTTTAGGAAGAGGCTGACATAAGACAGAGAGAAAAGACAGAGGGAGAGAGAGAGAGAGAGAGTTTTAAGCCTGCTAAGCAGATCAGTGTCTTTGTGTGCGGTCAACAGAGGCACTTGAAACTTTCCGTGAGGCTCAACTGTCTGGAGCTAATTCTTCCTTTTTTCATCGCTTTTGTACAAAGATGAGGAAAAGACCGAAGAAGAGCTTTTATGAAATACTTACAAATCTTTTTTTTTTTTTTTTGTGGCTCTACACTTGTTGCAAAAATGTTACGTATCTAGGGAAACTGAGGGATCGAGTAAATCTGAGATATAAAACACAAACTGATGACTAATGTTCTTCAGGAGACTTTTAAAGTGAGGTGAAATCCGTGTTGAACAGATGAAACGTTAACTGTTTCTGACCCCTTTTGACTCCTTAAAGCAGCCTGTTTGTGTTTACAGATTGATTTAAAAAAAAAAAAAAAAAAAAACAGTCAATAATCTGTTTTCCCAAACGATTTTTAATCACCCTTTCAAATATTTGTGCCATCGCTTGTGTGGAGTTGTGTCCTTTAGGATTTGAGATGGCCACAAACAACAGGAGAAAAAAAGAAAAAAAAAAAAAAAAAAAAGGCACCGCCAGAAAAAAGATCAACAAACAGGCGAAGCATAGAGACAGAACAGTTTGAGGATGAACGCTGCTAATCCTGACTTCGGCTAATGCTAATGCAAATGCATGTTTATCAAATATGTAATCGACATTAGTTAGAAAAACAAGGATCTGCCAGCACTCTGCTCTTTGTTCCGTGATTGTGGAAGAGGGAGATTAAGATGGGCTTTAGTGATGCTCAGATGGATGGAAGGAGAGAGGGGTGGAGGTACAGCTGGATGCTCTTTTGCTCACTGTCAAGAAAAGAAGTGAAGCTTTGCAGTTGAATCTGTTTCTGTTTTTAATTTGAGCTGAGTGGAAATGCATCCAGCCAATGTTGGCAAGTTTTGGTTTTAGTCTTTTGACAAAAAATGTATATTAGGCCAAGTGTTAGTCACATTGTCAGAATTTTTATATTTATTTTAGTCCAGTTACAGTTAAAAATACATTTTAGCATCCAGAGTCTTTATTTTGCATTTCGAGGCTACAGCTGTCGTCATTTTTAAAGGAATAGTTTTGACAAATGTGCTTATTTGCTTTTTGCTATATAGAGTGAGTTCATCTCACTACAGCACCTGTAAAACTCATATATTATATCTTGCTTGTTTAAGTCGTACAAAAAGCGGAATGTAAAACCAACAATTCACAGTTTTACAGGGCTTTGTGCAGGAATACTTCTTAATATATTCTCACGTTTGGACAGAGCTGGGCTAGCTGGTTCCACCTGTTTTCAGTGTTTATGCTAAGCTAAGTTAAGCAGCTGCTAGCCGCAGCCTTATATTTATCATACGCCGGCATTAATCTCAATCAGTCCCAAAAATGCCGAACTATTCTTCTACAAGTTTACAAGTTCTCTATCCCAGTGTCCACAAGATTAGCAGAGAACGTATCATTTACTTGCATCGTGCCACACAGTACCCATGTCAATTCGTTATTCGTCGTCAACACATATTTTCCAGTTTTCATTGATAAAATGAACACTCGTCCGTCCAGTTTGCGTGATGTAATTATTTATATATATACTATACTGTATTTATTTTTATTAGAGGGAGCTTTTAACTGAAAGGGTTTGCCAGTATGCACCTGAAACACATTGCACATTACACGTCACACGTTGTCCTGTGTTACGAGGGAAGCGGTTGGGGAGTGTTGTCAGTATTGTTGCGGGGCAGTTTTTGTGGTTAAATGTTTACAGGATGACACAGGGGCACTACTCTTGCCAGTTTGTTCCTCCCCTGGGCACACGGAGAAACAGAGGTAACCTATTTTCTTTGGCAAGGTTGAGCAGTCACACGGAGACTGTGTTTGTGTTGTTTGATTGCATTGCTCCTTTAGGCTCTCCTACCTTGCTGTCTCCATCTCTCCCTTTCCCACTTTAATATCTCCTCTTTCCTTTTTTTTTTTTTTTACTCCCCCTCTTGGCTGACCCTTTCTCCACTTCTATCTCTTCTTCTCCTCTTTCTTTCTCGTCTCCATGTTTCCTTATTCCCTCTTGGCCTCCTCACTCCCTCCATCCTTCTTCCCCTCCGTCCACTGTCACACAGGGATAAAGGAGAGGTCTTGCTGTGCTGTGTGTTTGCCTGCTTGGTTGCAGGGTTTGTTGTTAGTAAATGAGGTCATTAGAAGACACTCTGACCTAACCAAAGGCATTTGTTCTGCATGCTGTATTTTTTTTACCCTCTTTTTCTCAGTATAAATATACACCTTTGATGGAACGGCCAGATGCTGGGATCATTAACATGTCATTATATCACCCGACAAATTAGGGTGAAAAATTCCTTTCCATATTCCCTTCACCTCTCTAAACATTAGATACAGTGAAGTCTGTGACACTATATATAAATATATACACACACAGTATCTGTGCTTTTTCCTGCTCACACGTTTGGTCACTTTCAGATGTTATCGCCTCCTTATCTCCATCCTCCCCTGACCTCCTCCCCTCCCCTTCATGTTTTGGTACATCTTGCAGCAGGGCGACACCTCCAGGTGAGCCTCGGGCCGTTTGGGTCTTCTTTTTGTGGCGTGTAGCCAGATCCCTGATGACACCTGTGAGCCTTGGCAGAGATCCTGGTTTACAGTAGCTGTTAGCAGGCTTTTATGTCAAACAAAACACCAACACAATGTGTTCTCTCACACTGTACCTCAACAATTCCCCACCCCCAAATGACTCCATCCCACTTTCTCCTGCACTCAAAGTGGTTGCAGCTCTTCCTGCAATCATATGCTACTGTAAACACTGCCAGTGAATCAGTCTTTTTCTCACCATGTCAACGGGTTTTAATTATCAGTGAATGTCAAGGATGTCTGCTGGGTCCACCTCATTTCTCTCAGAGCCAAACCCATTTCTTGTGTTGTGTAACATTGTCCCCCATTGTCCAAGCACACTCATAAACATACTTCATACGCAGCATCTCTGAAGTGTATTCCATTGTTCCTCAAGTGGGGAGACGAGTGTTGCTGCTCTCCAAATGGACATTGGCGCATCTCCTGAAACAATACGGTTCCCCCACACCACATCACTCACATGCGTTTAAAAACGCCAGACCTTGACCACTTACGCCTGGAAAGAAAATTACCTGAGCACAAAGCGGGAGCTCTTGTCTACACCCTAAAACACATCATAGCACTCTTGTCATTGCAAGTGGAGGGTCTATTATAAACAATTATTTTAGCCCTTCACGGACAGTTTGGTCTTTGTGATGCATTGTGTTTTCGAGCGAAGAAGTATAGGCAGTAATCAATGGAGGAGCCGTACGGTCAAGGTAAGGCTGCCGGGTGATCTAAACACATGCATATGTGGGAGGGAGAGAGGGGTGCTGCGGGTAAGACACTGATGCGTGCAAGACAAACATTATGTTATGGTTTGATGTACGCTGAGGATGCACGTGCATGGTACACGTCTCTTTCCATCTATATCATTGCAAAGCACCTAAAAATCAATAATATCTCAGATTAAAGTTTAAGTTTGTACTCATGTTTGTTAATCTACGTACGATAAGAAAAGATTTGTTTATAATAAACTAAATCTTTTGTGGTTAAATCAGTGACAATGGACATCTAGAATGGATTATTTGCTCACAAAAAGGTAAAAGGGAAGTGAGATCAGGTGTTTACTGTCATTTTTATTAATGTAAATATTATAAACCAGCATATATCTCATCTGCATGAAGTCTAATTTCGCTTTAGAAGAAGTTGTTGCATTTTTAATCTAAATTTTAAATGCTATCCACGTCAAGCTGTCCAGATATCACTTAAACATATACAATAATCACATAACATAACATGATCAAAAATGAGTATGGGGGAAGGATTCATAAAGAGCGCGATAGAAATATGGAAAGAGAGAAAGAAGGACAGAGATAAGAGACAAAAAGCGAGAAAGAGAGGTGTGAGACGTGTGGGTGGACACTGGGCATGGTGGCAATAGGCACAGGGGCTTAATGAGAGGTGAGCCAGAGGAGAAACAGAGCAAGGACAGACAGAGAGAAGGTGGCAGGGAGAGGGAGAGGTGAGAAGGAGGGAGTGAGTGATAGATGGTGCAGCAGGAGAGGGGGAATAGAGGAAGAGAGGGAGGACGGGACTTTGGAAAACAGAAGCAGTAAACAAAAAGCCAAGAATAGAGTCCAGGTGTGAAAAGTGAAGAAACAGGTGAGGGAGACAGGGATAGAGAGGACGGGATAAAACGGGAGGAAGCTGAAGGAAGAGCGAGGAGGGGTGAGCAGGAGTCGTCCTCCAAGTTAAAGCTGTGCATCAGACTGAAGGAAAGAGGCAAACCAAAGACATACAGAGAAAATTTAAATTTTATTTTTCAATTTTTAATATAGAATAGTATAAATAAAACTATTTATATGACACATTTTTACAGTTTTACAAAATGCAAATCAGGCTAAGCTGAAAAAGCAATATGCCTAACAAGTCTTTAGATTTATGTAGAATTTAGGTGTATTTTTTAAATTCAGATTTAAAATTACAGCGCTATCAGAGTATTGGATATGATTTAGGGGTGTAACAATTTTTCAAATTCTGGACCAAAACCTTGATTCAAATCTTTTGAACAAGAAAACAATGTTAAATCAACTACAATTTGGAATATATTTAATAAATCTTTAAATAAACTTTATGGTACATCAATAAATCAATAAATAAACTTTTCAGAGATGTCTAGATAACTGGGTAAACCAAAATAAATACATTTAAAAACTGTCTAAAAACACAAATGTCAGTATCGACTCTGACCTGTTGAACTTTTGCTCGTTTACAGAGCTGCACAACGTGCACATGTGAAGACATACGTAGCAGAGCTCAAACGCTGTGATGTTATCCTTTAGACTGAGTCTGGCCACATATACAAAGAGATAAACACCTCGTATCATTAGTTATTACTTTGAATGCTGTGGGTCGGACTCTCCTTCTAGTCTGTTTTGTCTCATTACGTTAATCAACACATTCAGGTGAATGTTTCCCTTCAACTAGTGTAAGAACTGGAGTTTCTGTTTCGCGTGTGCGAGTACGTGTGTATAAAAACACAGCTGATACCGCAACACTGGAGGACAGAACCGAAGCTCCTTTGTTAGTTTCTCTCTTACTACAATTCTGACCCTCGACCTCTTAAAAAAATAAGGCTGAAGGCCCGGTCACATCACAGTGAAATTCATGTAAAAGTTGAAATATCTGGAAGATTGGTGACATAGTAATTACTCACAGGGCCATTTGGTTAAACTACTGTAGCTGGCAAGCTATCCTCTAACATGCTAGCCAGCCAAGAACATACTGGTCACAATAGCTCCTCATCTTCTGTCTGTTTCCTCTGAACTGTGCCATTTACTCCCACTGTTATTTTGTTCTTGGGTTTGTACATCACTTCATTGAATAAAAAGTTTACTTTTGGTCAGTCACAAGTTTGTTAGTTCGATCACAAACAGGGCAATAATTTCACGCTGTTTGTTTAACAGATATATATGTATCATTTCATCATTAGTATAAGTGTATACTCCCACAGAGGAGATTAAATAAAAGCGAGTGATACTACACTACACTGTAATCTGAGGTAAACACTGTCAAGAATGAATATTGGTCAATGTCCGATGTTTAAGCGTTTTAGCTACAAAATTATATTGTGCTGATTTCATTGGAATAAATTGATCTTGCTGTTTGAAAAGCAGTCTGGATAACATAATATCTAAAATGTTCTGACAGAAAACATGAAAAGAAAACACCGGGGTGTCACTAAACAAAGAAGCCCACTCCTCAAGCACAAAGGAAAATGGGAAAAGGACAAACAGAAACTTGGCTCTGTCCCAACTTGTGAAGGAGTTTGGGACAGCACCGCGTTTCCCCCTCCTCCATACCCCCTCCACCATCCCCCTATAAAGGTGATGTATGACCAGGGGATGGATGTGCCCTTGTCAGAGCCCTGTGTCTGAAAATACTGATGGATGGAGGGATGGAGAGGAGAAGGCGAAGGAGGAGAAGGAATGCAGGTGATGGGGAGATGACAATGATGAAGCATGGGTGCGCCACACCGCCACATCTCAGACAGCTGTTTGGCGACGGGGGCTAACACTCTAAGTATGTGTATGTGTGTGTGTGTGTGTGTGTGTGTGCGTGTGTGTGTGTGTGTGTGTGGAGGGTGTAGGGGACACATATGTGGAGGAGGATGCAGCGTGCTTCTGCAAGATAGGTGAAACAACACTTTCATGTGTATTTATAGAAGAGTGAACATGAAATCAAAAGAGAAACTTTGTACACTGAGTCTCTGTGTTTTGTTAGTAGCTTGTTGGCTTGGTGCAGGAAAGAGGCAGCATCACCTCCCTGTATCTCATGTCCTTTAAGGCCTGGCTGTAGCCTCCAGGCAAGCCTCGGGCTCCAAGGCCTCCCTCTGTGTGGCAGGATACCAGATCGGACTCAGACATACACAGCTGTGGCCCAGGGGCCTTCACTCCTCCCGAGAATGACACTCAAACTCCCCAGAGCCATATTTAAGAGCAACAGTAAGTGATTATGTGTGTGTGAATAAACTAGATCTGTGTGTTTTGTGTGTGTGTGTGTGCGTGACTTTTAGCCTGCAGCCAGCAGGTATTCAAGGGCCCTTTCAAATTAGAAACGGGAGGAGGGTGAGATCAGCCGATTCCCCTCGGAGCCCGGTGGGTTTCCGAGCAAGGACTCTGGGAATATCAGGAATATACTGTATGTCACAGTGAAACGCAGCAGAACATCACAGCAGCGGTCATAAATCACACAGCTTGTCCTGCTCATCATCCGCCGGCCACAGGTTACACTGTCAGGTTTTACTTGACTACAAATCAGCAATAGGATAGAATAAAGAGACCACCACTAAACTGGAACAATTTAAAGGTTTAAAGAAACACTGCATAGAATTTTTTTTTTTTTTTTTTGCAATTTAGCGCCCCTAGTTTCAGGGTCTAATACCACTGTACTAAATATCGACAGCTGTATTTATTTTGATTATATTAACTGATATTACTTCAACAGCAAGAAGCCCAGCTCGGGTGGGTACTGCTGCTCACCCAGCTCCTGTTCTGGCATGACACTGGATTCACTCCCTTCCTGTATTCCCCCGTGTCCGGGCTTCCTTTTACTTCCTTTTCCCAGTCGGTGTTAAATTGGTGTTAACGTCTGTTATTTTATACTAGAAAAGTTACAGTGTTGCTTGAAGTAACAAATATCTGCTTTGTTCAACTGTGTCCATGAGCAAGGCCCTGAATCCATATTACTTTCAGAGATGCTGTGACCCCTGAAGTGACCTTTGTCCTCCATGAGGAGGAGCCAAAAAATACTGTACTAAGAACTAAGACTAAGAAGAAACTTAAAGTCTCAAAAGTTTGGTTAGCCAGCAAATGTCCCAAAGTAGATTTCAAATTTCTTCAAATTACTTCTATTGTGTTTAGTTTCCGCTGAACTTTGTGAGAAAGTGCAAAACTATTTTGTTTAAGTTTTAGTATATTAAGTTTATTTTAAACTTTAGGAGATATAATTCATAGTCAGAAAATTACAGTTTTTCTCTGACCCATTATTTCTCAGTAAGCAATTTGTTGCCTCCTACAGTATCATTGTCTGTCCTTAGGTATAAAATGGTCTACATGAGTAGCAAAGAGCATAATACTGATAAACATGCAACGAAAACAGCATGTCAGAAGTCTTAACTCAAGACCAACTTACTGTCTTTTTCTGGAGCTTTCAACCACTCTTTCTCAGTGTATGTAGTTTGCTCAGTTGTCATGGAGACAGTTCATCTTCACATGACCTAGCATTGAACAGTCACAAGACAGAAGTGTTTTTTGGATAAGAATGACAACCTTACACTCAACTTGTTGAAGTAAAAATTAAATGAAATAAAAATAATTTACACATAAGTGTATTTTTAACCAAGGAAACTTTATTTGCACTATTAGTGCGTTCTGGTATTTGATTACAACATTCCTACAAGTAGAATGTAGAAAGAGAAAGAACACTCAGACTAAAAGAGTTGAGTTAAACGACAGTAGAAAGATGGTGTGATGCAGGCAGGATGTGAAAAAGGGGGAAAATGGGGCAAGTTTAATCGAGGTCTAGAAGAGCGGGAGATGTAGTGAGGGTTATGTTGAGAAGAGGAGGGGTGAGGGAGAGGTCTGGCTTGGGACAGTGAACTGGAAGTGTGTATGTGTGTAACAACGTGTGTGTACAAAATGCACTTGTGACACAGAGCAGTATTGACAAGCTGGGCTGATGCCCCTGAGAAAACCTTCAGAATTCAATCTCATTGATTCCCACAGAGGAGTGGAGGACGCTGCCTCTGGTCCATACCCTGAGTCATTACACACACACACACACACACACACACACACACACACACACATATACAGTATACTTAATCTTTTTAACTCTTTTTTTCCCAGAAGATTCCCTGAATGTCTCTGAGAGTGTTTCCATACGGAGCACTAATGTGACTCATTTGTGCTCCCACACTTAAGACTTCATTACATTGTTAATGCCTTTCTCTTCGTGCAACTATGTCTGATAGAGTGAATCCATCCATCACATGCATGTGTGTGCATCATGTGTGTGTGTGTGTGTGTGTGTGTGTGAGAGAGAGAGAGAGAGAGAGAGAGAGAGAGAGAGAAATGAGGAGGAGGAAGAGATTGTGGTGGGTGTTGAAGGGATGAGGGGGTGGATGGGTGGCACAGAGTCCATGTGTTGTATGACCTTGGTCACTGCTGAGGGGACCTAGTTTCTTGCCAAGCCAATCAATAAGCTAAACAGGCGGAGGATGGCTATTTGGAGCATGGGAAGCCAAACTCAAATACTGATAGGTTATCTGCCTGTCCCAGCACCACTTCTGTGCAAATATTGGACCAGCACATTTTTCACGGTGACTTGCATTTGGAAAAAAAAGAAAGGGAGTCAGAGAGGAGTGAGAGGGGGGTGTTGAGAACAGACACGGCTGAGTGGATATGTTGCAGAGGGCAAATTCTCCCTCCTCCCTCCATGTCTCTCTCAGACCCCCTCTTCTTACCCCCTAAACCTTCAACCAACAAGTGCATCTCTCTGTCCTCTCCACTCACTGTTTGGGCAACTGTATAAAGCAGTGTGGCCCACTGTACTCGTCATATGCTGCCTCTAGTAAATTCTTATACACACTTATGTTACTTATTTTATTTACAAATAAACTTGCTAATAATTCTCTGGCTATAAATTGGTTATAATATTGTAAATAAATATATTATTGATGGTTTTTGTACAAGCAGTAACTTTTGGGTTGTGAGAAACCTTGAATTGGTGTATTCTCCCCCAACACTTGATTATAAATGCTGATAAGTCATCACTATGAAATGTTTTCAAACCAAATCTGCACTTGAAAATGTTAATTAGATGTTCATTAATGGTCGGTCCAAATTTTCCACTTATTTGGTTAGCAGTCAAGGGTCTGTCCAGCTTGATAATGATTTCATTTGTTTTTAAAATGCTGAAAAAACATAAGCGACGATTCAGAGACAAGTTCATCAACTTCCAACATGCCAAAAAGACAAAATGCTCAGAGATTAAACACCAGCCAAAGAGATTTTTTATGACATGACAGCCTAAAAATGTATTGAGTGACATATAATTGACCTTTAAAGCATAAGTAAATCATTTATTAACGATTAATAACACTGGATTTCTAATTTATAAACCCTTTATAAAGACACATAGTTCATTTATTGAGTGTTTAAGGTGTAATGAGGGAGCTGTGTGTGACTGAAGCTTTGTTTTTAATAAAGAAAGCAGCCATGATCACAATTAAAAACATCTAGTGTGCTTTGTTCATGCAAAGTAATTGTAGGAATAATTCTAACAACCAAATTGTGAATTTTGAAGTAACAATGAGTCAATAAGCCGAGCGAAATAAGATAGAAAGTGAGTGAGCAGCAAGTTTGCTTGAGTGTGAGTGAGACAGAGACAATGGTGTATCTCTAAGTGATCTGTAGATGATGGCAGCTGGATCTGATCAATAATGAATGAGTGACACATGCCAACCACTGTATCCCAACCACTCTGGAGAGACACCAGACAGTCCAATGTGTGTGTGTGTGTGTGTGTGTGTGTGTGTACGTACAAATATAACAGTGAGACCCCTTCGAGACAATTAAAGCTCAGAGAAAGAGAGAACAAGTAACAGAGAGAGAGAGATAAATGGAGAGAGGGAAGGAGGGTGAGCTGAAGGGGGATGAGTGCGGTGCTTTTCCCATCAGGTGTAGAAGTCAAAGCCAGCTTGCGCTGGTACAGCGGAGACTGGAACAATGACTTCAAGAGCAGCGCACAGCAAAACCACATTAATTATTAGAGAGGAGCGATCAAAGCACAACTGTGACATGAAATAAATGAATTAAAGCTGGAAAAAAAATATCGCCATCTGGACGAAGGGTTTCACATCCCAGAAACAACTCACTGCTCAGATGCCTGCCTTTGTTTTTTCCCCCTTTTTTTCCTGTTTGTGCTGTTTGTCATTTGAATATTTCTACAGTATGTAGGCTGAACTAGATTCAACAATTACTTGTTTTTATTTGTCTCATTGTTTGAAATACTTACTGCCTGTCGATTTCATGGCTAAAAAACATTTTATGTAATTTAGTTAGGTGAGAAAATTGATATAAATGTCTTGCATTAAGTATGGAGCTGGATTCGGGGGGGTGATTAGCCTAGCTTAGCATAAAGACTGGAAGCAGGGGGAAACAGTTAGCACGGCTTTGTCCAAAGTTGAAGAATATGCCAACACCTCTAAAGCTGACTTATCTAAACATTGTGCCATGTGTATAAACAGAAATACTAAAAGAAAATTTTCATCTGACGAACAACTTCGAAGCCTTGCTAGGTCTTTATGCTAAGCTAGGCTCCAGCTCTGTACTTAAAGGTGTGCAGGATTACTTTGAAACAACAAAGTTACAGATTTCAACCAACTGAATACCCCTCATTCACCCTCACCTTCCAACCATGTAGGAAAAATTACCCTATTTAGAGCCAGTGTTTAGTTTGTCCATTCTGGGCTACTGTAGAAAGATGGTGGTTCAACATGGTGGACTCTCCCTCTGTAGATATAAAAGCTCATTCTAAGATCCTGAAAACATTTTTTTTCTTATTTTCAGGTGAATATACACTGATAAAAACATAGTTATGAATGTTATATTTCATTGCTGCCTTTACCGTACGTCTCATCTGTGACTGTCAGAAAGAAAAATAAGTCCAAAATGTTTAAATCATTTAATGTTGTCATTAAGACCTTGAATTGCTGGTGGAGACGGCAGTTCAGTGGAGACATGTGATTACAGATTGTGTGTTTGGTAACAGTGATGGCCCCTTTTTCTGTCTGTCTGCAGCTCTGGCTGCCTGAACTGGTGTGATGTTGTCTTCCTGTTTCAGTTCCTCCACTTGGGCCTGGCTGCCGTCCCTCATCTCTCTTTCCAACTATCTCTCTCTCTCCCTCTCTCTCTCTCTCTCTCTCTCTCTCTCTCTCTCTCTCTCTCACTGACACTGGGCACTGCTCCCCTCCCTGACCATCTGGGCCTCTCCTCCACGAAACTGTGTGTATGTGTGTGTGTGTCGGTGTAAGTGTTTGTGCATACGTGCACATGCAGACAGGCGTGTGTGAGTGAGTTTGAGTTTCTCCTCAAGAGGGCATATATGTGTATGTTTGTGTGTTTGTGTGTGTGTGTGTGTGTGTGTGTGTGTGTGTGTGTGTGTGTGTGTGTGTGTGTGTGTCAGTAGAAGGGTCTTCCTTCGCCAGGTGGACAGCTGCTACTTAGTAGCCTTACAGCCCAGCCAGCAAAGTCAGGGAGAGTGAGCTGGCGGACTTAACCCTTTATATTCCAAAACAATGTTGAGCATGGACAATACGCTAGTGTGTGTGTAGCATTATTATTATGCGTGCTGATGTGTCTTGTCAGTATTACTTTACTCATTAATACTTCATGCCTGTGTACTGGTGTGTGCTCAGTTTATAAGCGTGTAAACACACAACTGTTTTATGTATCACTGACTTGTGTATGCTGTAATTTTGCCTCTTGTGGTAGCTTGAATCTAAATTAGACTAGACTAGACTTTATTTATCACATTGTTTGTTATTTTGTTTTGCATTAAACTTCTTTATCTCTGACTTTCTACAAGTTATTTCTTGTAGTTAGAGAAAATAAGACCAATCTGTGCAGTCAATGATCAACTTGCTGTTGTCAGACTATAGCAGTGCATTTTTGAACTCCACAACACACAGCACAAACTATCGTGGTACAGCCAATAACTACCAATAACTAAACACCTCATAAAGTATTCAAACCTTAATAAAGTAACTCAGAACTGAAAGTAACTAATAGTATAGTTAGGTATGCCGTATTCACAAACGTCTGTTGCTGCTGCTGCTGCTGCTGCTGCTGCTGCTGCTGTGTGTGATGTACATATACACTCACCATCACTGGCTCTGTGTGTGTGTGTGTGTGTGTGTGTTTATACAATCTACATCTGTGTGTTTGTGAGCCTGGCAGTCAGATTTAATACTCTTATCCGTCCCGACGGTCCTGTCTTTGTCTGGTCCTTAAATGGAGGTTTAGTCTCTGCAGCACAGGCCTGGCTGGATGAGCTTAATCAAACCATTAGAGGACTGAGCCCCGAGAAGCATCTCACCACCTCCTACTGAGATCTGTTTTAAGACATGGTGGCAGTGGCAAACACTCAAACCTCAGGATTAGATCAGCTCTCAACGACTTAACGGTGTCCCTCTCTCTCTCTCTTTCTCTCTCTCCGCTCTCTGTCAGGCTTTATCTGTCCGTCAGACTAAAAGCACTTTCTTCAGAGGCCTTTTAGGAGAGTCTCAAGGTAAATGCAAGCATATTGTCGATAGCAACAGCAAGCACACTTAATTTAAAACCTGCACACAAACTTCATAACCACTTAGTAGAAAATCTGGTTTGTTCTCTACCAGGAAATTAGATTTGAGTCTTGCTACGTTGCAGGTTGGATGTGCAGGTGTTTCATGCAAACCTCCATGAACTTTTGCTAAGTAATGACCTCTGTGTATCCCCCAAAAACTTCTCCCATGTCCTTGAATATACAAAACTCCCACTCTCCAAAGATTTGCAGCAATCACACAGTGAGTCCCCCTCAGAGCAGTCCTCCACCCTGCTTTTCCACGGGCTCTGTCCTTAATTGATTTCACATGCGACATCTGTGGATTGTCTTTCCGAAATGTTCCTCTATGGCCAGTGTGTGAATGACGAGCAGTGACAATGCTGGTTTTGTCCCTGGCCTCTTTTCTTGGCCGCGTGCGTTTCAGTGTTCTTGCTTTGATAAGCAGTATCGGAACGCATTCTTCCTCGCCCCCAGAGGACGCTGGGTATTAGTGTTTTCTGAAGAGTCTGGAGTCCACTTCCTCCACAGCCTCAGTCCAAGGGAGACAAGCGTATCAAACTACTTCCCCCTCAGTCCAGCTGATGTGGCATGTTAAAAGATTAGAAACAGTGGCTTAATTTGAAGGGAGAGCTTTGGAAAAATCAAGAAGAGGCCATCATCCCCTGTGTTTAGTTTGTAGGAAGTGGATAGAGATATCCTCCATTGTAAATCTTTCACTGTGACATTTGTTTGGGAAAAAAAGGGAGAGGGAGAAAGAAAGAAATAGGACATATTCTAAAGCCTTTCTGTGTTGTAGGAATTAAACAAACGCAAAAAAAAAGGGATAAAATCGGCTTAGACTGTTGAGACAAGTACATCTAAGAGAATGCACAAAAGGAGGGGTGTAAACGGCGGATTCTTCCCAGCTAAAAACTTATCAAGCACCGGCTTTGTGCTCAATCCATTTAAGTGAGTCCCTAACACGCCCCTATTGTATGCCTTTAATGGTCGAAAAGTGACTTGTGCAGGGCTATCGCCTCTTCATGGGGATTACAGCTAAGTGCTTAAGTTGTAGTGAAACCCGGATTTACTGATGGCAAAGAGAAAAGGGCGAGGGAGGGAGGGCAGAAAAAGGACCCTTACCAAGGATTTGTGTCAGGATCGCACTGTTCCCCTCGTCTGTCTGTGGCCCAGTCGAGAGAGGACAACTGGCGTTCACATGCAAGCCAGCGAGGCAGACACACACAAGTAACAATGCTTTTGCACAACATCCTTTTACTGTGCGTGTCTGTGTTTTCCTTGTGATCCCTTTCCGCCTGTCCCTGTCCCTCTCTCTCTCTCTCTTTCTCTCTCTCTCTCTCTCTCTCTCTCTCCGTTGCCCCCCTCTCTTCCTCTCTTGCTCCCTCTCACTCTCATCCCCTGTTTTAATTAATTTCTAGCTGTGCTGCCGTATGAGACTTGGCCATGGAAGTGTCTGCTCCTGCAATTTCAGCCCTCATCTCCCGCGGCTGCCAGAAAATGACTCAATGCTCCTTCCGTTTCAAGGAGGTAAACAAGGCCAGCGGAAAAAAAAAAGTCACAGAGAAAACTGTACACAGTAATTAGGCTTAATGATTCAGAAAAGTGCCCAGTGTGAGTGATCTGAGTGACTTTTAGTTGACTGAATTCAACTTACGAGACTACAACTCCAATCAGCTATTGCCAGAGTTCAGAAACAGATCTCTCGTTTTGTTTTTTGGACACTGACCTTAGTTAGTAATGCATTTCCATTTCAAAGTTGAGAGAAGGCCAGAGTACTTTCACGAACATTGTCTGACTATACGCAAAGACAAAAGTGTTTAGCTTTTCTGAAAGGTTAGACTCAAAGCAGGGGTGAAAGCCTGCCGTCACGGAGAGAGGCAAGAATCTTTTAAATTTGGGAATAACAAATATTTTAAGATAGTCCGTCCTTGAAGTCACAAATAAATGTGAGAGGAGCAGTTGTGTGATAAATAGAAAAGACAAGTTGAGGAAGAGATCAGTGTCAGTAGCATTAGAAGTATCAGAAGTTGTTGTCGAATGGCTGAACAGCTTCAGAAACCCTCTGCTGCTACACCTTTCCGAGAATGTGTTTGACAACTTCCGCAACTTTGACAATCTGACCTTCATGCCCATTTCACACAGCAATTTCTCAGTGAGGAAGTGTGAAAGCTGAAGTTGAACTTCTCCCTCAAGTTCACTTTTTTTATTTCTTCACACAACTATGTCATTTTCAGTGACGTGCATGTGCATCTGCAAAATGGGCATTAGTATACTCATATTTAAACAATATTGCATCTGGCCTCTCTTTATAATAACAGGTTTATCACTCCACTTCTGAATGTGGCCAGTCATAACAACTGTAAACACTTTTGCTTTTAGGACGAGGTGCACCAAAGGCTGAATTTTAGTTGCAAGCAGTCCCAAAAACTCTTGATTTTAAACCTACCATGATGAAATCTGACAGTGTCTTTTAAAATGTATAGTTTTAAAGCACATGAGACGTAGGTAGACTTTCCAAAGCTCCCCCCAGAACCACAGATTGTGCAGCTGTTTTGACAGGCTGTGTATTCTCCCTGTAACTGGTGCATTTACTTTGACGTGTACAATCAGTCCTACATAACCGGGTTTAAACAGGGAGCACAGTGTGCGTTATGTGCATTTTCAACGCAGGATGTGGACGCTTGTCATCTACCTGCGCTGTCGCTTTCAGACACGGGTGATATGATACGTTCGTTTCAAAAGGAAGAGATCATGATGACAACGACGATAGATGAGTGTGCAAGTGTCAGGGAGAGAACGCTTCTCCTTGAGCATTGTGTGTTTGCGTGTCTGTTCCCTGAGCTAACAAACTGCATGAAGGTAAACCCGGGAGCACCTGCCCCTATTGTCATGCTCTCACCCACCCACACTCACACACCTTTCCCTTGAGCACACAACACCCAATACTGAGTAAAGATGAAGAAAGGGCCAAGCCCTGCATGAGGCAAAGGCCTCCCATTCAAATAAAGACGGTAAACCCTCTGTCTTTTCTTTCACTAAGCCTTGATATGTTCCTCAAAGCTACTGTGGTCCATTGTGCGTCTGTACCTTTGTTGTCTTGTGTTTAAGCAGGCTGATGATTATAATGATGATGATGATGATGACAGCGATAGCAGTGGCTTAAGGAGAAGCAGCTGCCGAGGGGTTGAGAGAGGCGCAGACAATCGACCTGTTTACTCAAGAAAAGGTACACGATGGATGTTCAAAGTGACGGCGGCTGAATGGCGACCTGACTTGCGTGTGTATGCGCAGCAGGAGTGCCTTCAGGTCCATCTCGCACAGTCTGCAATTATTTCTTCAGGTTCCTGCTTGATTTCACTTCACCTCTCTCTGTTTAGTCATTTAATTTAGGTCTTTATGTCATCCCAATAATACACTGTGACATGAAAGTCGGCAAGTAAACAGGACTAAGTGGATTAAATACATCAATACATATCTATAGCTCAAAGGAATAGCTTCGTTTCTGGGGAATTAAGCTATTAGTCATTCGACATGGACATCTTTGTTATGTCTTTGCATGCAAATCAAAGATATGTTTACAGGTGAGATTAGAAGTTTAGCTCAGTCAGAGTTTGCGATTCTTCTTAAAGGTGTAATCATTTGTTTTTTAGCGGAGTGGAACAAGCTGTGAACATGAACATATTTTCAACTCATAAAGTTATTGCGCGGAATATCGAATATCACAAACAGTTTCAGCAGACGCGGAGCAACTTCAGCATTCATTTCTGAACACTTCCCTTTTTAGGTTCTGTTTTGATTTCCTGATGAAAATGTCTGACTCTTTAGCTGCTAAATGCTCTGCTGTGTTCGCCAGCTAGTTGGTAGTGTACAGGTACAGGTAGTGTGCAATGAGTTCATCAGAGCTTTTTTCACAGTAAACTGCTGGGGCCAGAAACGAATGAGCTAAAGTACTGTAAAACCAAAACAATGAACTGAAAGACTCTTCACTGCAGTGTCGCGTGATAATTCTCTTCTCCTGCTGACAAGCAACACCTTTCACATTACATCTAGTCATTAAATATATCAACAATCAATATATCCTTTTCTTAATTATCAACAGAAATACTGATAATTGCAGCTTTAACAAAATGTTTATACAAAGTCAAATTGCTTATATATAGCTGGATTCTTTTTTTAACAGTGAAATATGTGAATTTCTAAATCTAAATGTAAATTACAACCTGTGGTTACTTGTCTGGCAGCTTGTGTCACCATTTATCAATCCTCTCAACTGCACACTGAAAGCCTGGATGACTAGATGATGATGATGAGATGATTAAGTTGCTGACTTCACAACGCTTGTTAGAGTGACAGATGTAAGTCAAAATAAAGACTAAAAGCACATATAAGCATTATAGTTTGTAATATTCTCATGATAGATGTTGATGTCACACTGGCTAACAAAGACACAGATTACGTAACACAGAAAAATGCCATTTAAGTGGCTGAATTAAAAGGTTCAATAGAAGTGTATATGTCTTCTTTTATCTCAACTAGTAGAAGTAGTAGTCTAGAGAGCTGCAGAGATGTATGTGTGCAGTGTGCGTCCTCAAAACTACCTCTTTAAATGTGCAAGATGCTGGAGTTTATTTACAAAGTGGAGGGAATGTGAAAAGAACAATGATTTAAGCCTGTTTCATTATTTCGAGGCTTGTTTTTAGCAAAGGCTTAGCATGTAATCTTATGCTGCGTAAGACGCTCATCGTCAGACTGGTGTGTCTTCTACATTTGTGGTGGCATGACCTGCCCTTCCATCTCCCAGCCTGTTTCCAGGATTTACTGTCCCCTCGCTGTGGTGACAGTGATATTTTCGCCCTACTTAAGCTCCAGATGCTGAGAGGCTCCTTGTACTGGCACTGCTGCAAGAGGGCCAAAGAGGTTAATGCACCCAGGGAGGGAGAAGCAACCAGCTGTTGGCCTTCTAATGTTTAAAACCTCCTCCCCTCCATCCATCCCTGCTCCCCTCCGTCAATCCTATTCTTTCTCCCTCCCTCCACCCCTCAAAGGAAGAAAGCAGAGGCAATAAAAAGCGTTCAAGTGGTGAAACATCTGCTAGGACATTTCACTGCGGCCAAGAGCGTCTTAAGTCCTCTAGAGCAACAATATGAGGACATTTTCTGGGCAGGGGCAACGGGGACTTATAAAGAGATAAGAGGAGATAATGGCTGGATGGAGGACTTGGAGGCTGCAAATGCACAATCAGGAGGTCCGCACGGAGATGGGGGTATGAGGGGAGGGACAGGAGGGAGAGAAGGAGGGAGGAGGGTCTAGGAGGCCAGGGGAAAGTGGTTTGGTAAACAATGCCTCCGCATTTGCATGATAATCTGAAACATGCCTTTATTTAGATAAAGATGTAGGTTATACTGGGGGAGGAGTAAGTGTTGTCTCTATGAGCTCCATGTGCATGTGTGTGTGTGTGTGTGTATGTGTGTGTGTTTCAGTCATGAGAAATGTATGACGATGTACAAAGAAGCTCTTCAGTCACAACATAGCAAGTCTGCACGCTAAGCAGATTATTCTAGGCTAGTCTCTTGCCATCACTCACTGTTTCACCATTCAACATTTACGAAACAATGACTGGCTCGAAATGCCCTCTGTGTGGTCAAAAACTGGATTATGGCAAGACTAGGTAACTTATAAATGAAAAATTTAATTCATAAGCAAGCAGCTAATTTTAGCAAAGACTTAGATATTATCAAGTAAAAGTAGTCTATTACCTCCGCCAGGAGACTTAATGAGGTCTTTAAAGCAACTGACTCAAAATTCAGTGTGCTATTACCTTGTAATTACCACTTGTGGCCACAGCGGCCTCTGTTCAGAAGAAGTTATACAGTCTTTTTTGCCTTGATAATTTGGTTTTGGTACTTCTAATAAATAAATTATGAACCTACTGATTGATTAAAGCTGTCATAGTGTGTAATGTGATGTGACGAATGCACTTAAAAGTGAGATTATAAAATACAAAAATGCCCAAATCCATGAGCCACAGGCAGCATTGTGCAAAATACAAATAGACAAAAGTTCCTGTGATTGGAGACAATTTAGATTTTTGTTTCTTCACATTTTTCCAAGTCTTGCTGCTAAAACTAGTAGTACAGGAGTGATTTTCATTTTCTCTAATATCCCGTTGTTTGCTGGCTAACGTGTGCAGACATTTGCTCTTCTCCAGTTTTCTACCTGTTCTCCTACGCCTCTCCGCTCTGATTTGACTCATTACTATAAGTTTTACTTTTGTAATATTCTAGACACTGCCACTTTAGATCCGGTAAAGTTTGGAGGTCATGCATGCAGTGAGTCAAGTGCGACCCGTTGTCTGTCTATTTTCCTTCACTGAGGTTATAATTGCAGTGCTACTTACATCTTCTGTGAGAGGATAATATTGCAGCTACTGAGGACAGCAGCATGCTTCTCTCTTTGTAATGGCAGCATTAGTGAATATAATTGCTCTTGTGAACTGTGGTCAAAAATAGATTTAATCTGTCGAGTCTGGAGAGAACACGAAGGCATCTTTGGACAAAGTTTCCACCGGTTCGCAAGAACAGTGGCAAATAAACCGGCAACTGTGACATCTATACTGAAAGACTGTTTGTTCCAGTTCATTCAATCAAAATCAGATTTAAAAGATGAACTTGATATCTTGGAAAATGAAAAAGAAAGTAATGAAGTGGTTCATAATAATAAGACGACACACACATGCATGCACCGCTGCTGCATGTCCTCATCACATGCTCTTGTCGTGTACTCTGAAAGTGAGAAGTAGCAACAGCTGGATCCACCGCTGCGTCTGGACAGCAAGACGGACCTGGAAGTGTGCGTGCTTATGATAATGATATCTCGATCCCAGTGCCATCTACTTACGTGCCAACATAGTGTGTGTGTATGCACAGATGCAGTCTAATTTAATGCATTTGAATGGTACATGAATGTGTAAGTGGTGTGAAATATATGTGTGTGTGTGTGTGTGTGTGTGTCAGTCCAGGCGCCACTCACCCTGATAAAAGCCCTTTGACACTCAGCTGTTTAACAGCTCAAACTGTCTTTGCTCAGTGGATTAAACACACACACACACACACACAGCTCCAATGACCTCCATGACACCTCCAACACACCCCTCCCCAATTTAACAAGGAATAACTTGTGAGTATGCGCGTGTGTTTATGTGTGTTTGCGTGCGTGCAAACTGTAGCATTTACACACATTTCCAGTGGCCTGCTGAGGGCGTCCTACACCATACGACCCCTCTCCTCTGCATTTTAACACTGTGGTGACAGGTGCTGGTCCAAGAGACAATAGAGCTCCTCCAGAGCTGGCAGCCAGCACGCCATAAAGAGAGAGAGAGAGAGAGAAAGAAGAGGTGTTTGTAATCGTGAGTGCATGAGAGAGAAGCAAAAGAGAGACTTTCCAAATCTATATTCTCTCTGAAGTTTTGCCTAAATTCAAAGGTGAGACTAAGTGGTTTGAAAAAAAAAAAAGCAAGAAGTTTGAGATTCTGTAGAAAACAGAAATGGAGACAGAGTGAGTGAACTCGAGTGCTGCTCAGAGAAGAAGGGGTGAATTAAAAAAGGAGCACGCTCACAGCTCTTTCAGCTGAAGTTAACGGACTACAAAGCCTGTCGAACGTTTTTTAGGTGTCTTTGATTGCACCGGTTTGCAATGTGACTCCTCACGAGCACAAAGACGAGATGTCAGAGCGCTTCTGTTTTTGCACACAATACAAACGCCCGTTGCCAAACTGAATTCTATGGCCCCGACTCAACATGTTTGGTGGTTTCTGGCAGTGTATTTTTAGAAAGTGTAATGTATGTGTCCTGGATGAGATCATATACAAATAAAACGTTCCCTTTGGCCTCCGGCTTGTTTCTGATTAAAGTTCACCACGCACATAGCGATTTAAAGGCCCCCCTCCTCAAAATTCTTAGAAAGCATTGCCCATGCACTGGTGCACTGTGTGTGTGTGTGTGTGTGTGTGTGTGCCAGATTTGAATCCCACAGAGAGCCATTTAACCTGCTCCAAGGCCAGGTTTTTCATTACGGGTATTACTTTATTAACTCATAAAGCAAACATATCTTAGAAAGTGTGACTAGGTTTTGCCTTTAAGGCCTCAGTGTGCTTCAAACAAAGTGTCCACATTTAATTTTTTTCATTCTTCGCGCAACTACTTTCATCACTTACTGTTTGGACAAGTTATTAAATGCACCACCTTCAAGTCTGAACAGCTAAAAACACGTTAACCTTAATGCTTGGTACAAAGTAATTTGTTTCAATCATGCCCAGCCTAAATGTGGGCTCAGTCACTCTGAAAGATAATTGATTATTTAGTCTCATTTACAGGCTGTCAAATACCGACCTGGGAGCATGAGAGCATACTTTGTTTGTTTCCCATTTACAATAACTAAATAATAATTGTCATTGTCATATTTGACATCCTGGGAATAAGACTTTAATACCTTTAATGGTATTTTTTCAGGTATTAGGTAAACCTGAAGAGAAAGTAATAAATTATGTTTTTTTTCCCTTCTTCATCTATTAAGAACTATAAAGCAACCTGACTTTAGAAGGTCAGCAAGAAAGTTCGTTAAGAGGTAAAGCATTGATGCTGACTTAATATTTTTTATATTTTTAGGGTCATCTAAGATTGCTCCCTCAACTATATTTTTAGTGATTATTATTTTTCTTTCTTTCAGGGCTACAGCTTCCAACAATATTTATTTAACAGTTGCAACATTTCGTACATTATGCATTATCAATAATTTCTGAATCATTTTCTAATTATAATTAGTACCACAGAGCTCTGGGACTAATTATGATATTTGAGGACAAATAGGGATTTCAATCAATAAATATAAATACAAATTTATTATTCATTTATTGTTGGACATATTTTGTTTGTTTTTTTTTAAACAAATTTCATTCATTTGATTCAATTTTGTAAGTTCAGCTGACCAGAAGACTCTTTATGTCTTTCTTTCTTTAGAAGTTAAAAGAATGAACTCGTTAGAAGTGAACCAAATGAACTAAATGTCTGTATCATTATTTCCAAAAAACATATCAGAAATTATTACAAAATTCCAAAGTGTCTAATCTGTTCTTCAGCATCAACATCAACTACAACTATTGAACGGCGCTCATGTAAGAAGAACTGTGGCTGCCCTGTGGTTCAGATTCTTGTGCATACTTTTTCACTATCTAGTCATCTTGTCATTGTGTGTGTGGCATACGTTGCGTATTTTGGATCATTTTGTGTGAATGCAGAAAGTTAATTTGTGTGTGTGTGTGTGCGTGTGTGTGTGTGGTTGGGGAGGGTACCAACGTGTGCGTACTTGGCATGTCACTGGGGCCAGGTGCAGGGTTGGGTTGTAATCACGAGTATGGGTTCTACTCAGGATAAACAGGGTCTCTTTCTCATCTCTCCAGGGGCCACCATTTCCTGGTAGTCTTTGTAATGGGAGGAACACGACATCACAACAGCAGAGGAGATCAAACGGTGGTCGTTCGCTGAGTCAGGGTTAAGAAAAACCACCAGTTGACTCGAAAACATGCGTGACTGATGGAGGTACATCAACAGAACTGGGTAGACATCAAAAGGTAGCCAATCACGCAAAGAAGGTGTCATAAGTGTCTGTGGAAAGATGAATAATTTCTTTTCTTTTTTTTATCTGCATAACATTTCCTTTGAGTTTTTATTCCCATCATGTTTCCGCGCTTGTTTCTTTTGCAACTATACGACCGAAAAACTGTAAGCTAGGATCTGATTCGGTGCGTCTGACCTCATTTTCAATCCGTCATCTAACCTCAGAGCACAAAAGTCTTTTTTTTTCTCTCTCCAGAATTCCCCCTTCAGCCTGTGATAACCTGTCATCCATCCCCACCCCCTCCCTCTGCCTTGTGGGGCAGGAAGTGGAGCAGCTCAGACGTACTGTACGGTCCCTCGCGTCTGGGCCGGAACCAGGATGTGTTGCTAGGCGCAGGGATGATTGTGTCAGCACTTGCTGGCCGCTTCGTTTCCTTACAGGTGATCTCCTGAATGGACAATGACAGATATACGTTTCCTGCTATTTTTCACTTCTGCAGGAGGGGATCAGAAAAACACGGGACTCTGTGACCACGGGGGCCACCTCCGCAAGCAAGTAAGCAGGTTCCCAAAGTTAGCAAAGCTTCAGACCGGGTGAGACAAAGACACATTCAGCCACGAGACCTTGCGACGACCCTGTGACCCTGTGGGTGTAGGGTTCAGTGAGTGGTGGCTACAAATCTGGGAGATGGAGGGGGGGGGGGGTTGGATGATGAGGAAATATTGAGGAAGCCACTCTTGATTTCTGACGCGTTTGATGAACTTTGATGGGTAGAAGGTCGAGGAGGATGAGAGGGTGACGGTGTGGCAGGAGGGGGGACTGGGAGGGGGAAGCGGGCGATGGCGTGTGGCAGGATAGCTGAGGTCGTTCTTTTGATTTATGATTTTTCAACTTTTTCTAACTGTGGAGACTGCAGAGTGTATGCACGGCACGGGAGGGGAAGGGGGAGAGGACGGGGGATGGGAAGTGAAGGAGGGATGCGGCGGGCTGTTGAAGTGGAGGGGTGGTCACGCTCTTTTGATTTATGACTGGGGTGATTAATGCCCAAGGATATTACCCCTTGGAAAAAAGTGTTGGCCCCTTGACTGAAGTTGTGTTTTGCTACATGTCTGACAGGCAAGAGCGATTTGGCCTCCTTTTGTTTTGTGACGACAGTGTGAAGAGGGGTCATCTCTTGTTCAGGTCAGGAAATATCTTTCTGAGCGATTTATAATGAGCATAAACCAGTAAGAGTTAACTGAGCAAGATGACATTTTATTAAAGAAATAGGTCTGTTTCTATGTTACCATCACCAGTGGTAAAAACTTTTGTTTTGGTGAGATCAACAGTAAATTTAGTGTCAAAAAGAAATTACGTAACACCTTAACCTGTCTAAAAATGCACCCTACAATGATAACACTGAAAGTCTGTTCCTTAAGATTAGCACAAGTCATTGAAATTACATTAAATGCACAACACACGGCTAAATATAAACTGTTTTCTATATATAATCAGTTTCCTCTCATTCACACTGCCACAGAGCTCTGGGGCTAGACAGTCAGTCGACAGTCTGGAAACTCACAATACCACAGATCTTAGGATTTCTTGTGTTGATAGTCACGATACGTATGTGTGTGTCTGTCTGTGTAGTGGCAGAGCTTAAGTGCAGCTTTTATAAACTCCTCTGATCAAGTTCACCCCTGTAATTGTTCTCCAGATTGAGGACATCCATGACTCTGTGCAATCATTCATGAACTTGTTTTACGTGGATGTTTTTGTGTACGTGCCCCCTGCAGACACAGGACGAGGTGACGGGAAACACTAAGTTCAGCCGTGGTCTGGGACCTCTGCTCGGCCATCTCGTTTTTAGGAGACATAAATCACACGGTTCCTCTCTTCTTCAAAGGCCTTTGTTTTACGGCCTCGGCACAGAGGTTATCAGCAGGGCAGCGGCAATAGTGTGTATAATAGACCTACTTACACTGCCTGATAAGATGCACTGAGAGTCTGCAACTCTCACTCGCTGTCAATAAAAGCGGGGGAATCGGTGTGTTTTTTCAGGCTCTGAATTATATCACATCAATGTGACAGCGGCACCACTTTTCGACGCAGACTTGTCTGCCAATATAAACCCTGGAAGAATTGTTTGGGTTCCTGTCTGTGGGTTTTCTACGACTGACCCTGTCGGGGTGATTAAATGGCTCTGTGCTGCAGGTTTCAGCGCCATCATCCCCGACTGGATCAGAAGGTTATACACACAGCCGCGTACAGTAGATATTGATGTCGTCAATAAAAGTGTCTTGGAGTTATGTCAGCCGACTAGACGCTCCAAGGTTAAGCGGTGTTAAGCACACCTTCTCCTTCTCGTTAGACACTGTTTGTCTCAGTGTCAATCGCACCATATGTCAGCCTCTTTTATGTTTGCTTGTTCGCTCGCAATGACAACTTTTCTTGCTCCCAACGCTGCGTGCCCTCCTCCCCGCTGCAACGTACACATCTAATCGTAGGTCACCCTCACGGTCCTGCGTGTGTTGAACCAAGGAGCGCCGTTGGGGAGGAGGGGTTGGGTTGGGGGCATCGGCTATCGCTAATCACTAACACTGTGGTTAACGGTAGCGCTGTGGAAGCAGTAGCCTTGCAGCCGTGTGATCTCCAGCTAACCTTGCCCACGGGCCTCTTTTGTCTGCACGCCGCACACGGCTGGCTCCATCCTCTCTCTGTTATTGAGCGGGTTGGTTGTGGGAGGGGTGGGGGGGCTTAATCAATGGCGAATCGCTGGCACTGTTCTCAGGACAGTGACCGAAGCCCAGTCTGTTGGCCCCCTTTGCCTCCCTTCCACCAAACTCCCCCCTTTCACAACCAGTCCTCCACCCCTCAGTCATCACCACCACCACCACCACCCCCCCAACTCCAACCCCTCCTGTCTGATTGACACTTGAAAGGTGGCCGAGGACGGGGCCGGAGGCGATGTTCCACGCTCTGGAACCCTCCGTGCAGGGGAACAGCTGGTGACATCTGCAGAGAGGCCCACAAAAGGCAGTTGAAAGCGTGCAATCGCGCCCCCTCCTTCTCTTCTTCCCTTGTCTCCTCTCACTCTCTCCTTCTCTGTCTCCCCCTCTCACCCTCTGTCTCTCCAACCCTGTTCGTTCTTTCTCTTTCATTCTCTCTGCTCCTGTCTCCCCCTCACTCTCTCTCTCTCTCTCTCTCTGTCGGCCTCAGATGTCCCCTCTATCTCCGAAGAGCTGGCCCTTTTGTCTAAAGCAGTGATACAGGCACCCGAGCGCCTTTGAAAAGAATGCTTTAAACTTGAAGAGCTTACGCTGGAGCATGTGTGTCTGAGCAAAAAGAAAGAGAGGGGACAGAGGAATAATAAAAAAAAAAAAGTGTGGGGGGGGGCAGAAAGTGAACACCTGTGTGTTGTACAACAGCAAAACAGAAACACTCTTCTTTCTTTTAAATAAACTCCCTGCAGTCATTTCATTTATTTATGTCTGCTTCTTCACTGAGAATTCACCCAGAGTCTCTGCGTTTGATCTTCTTACATGGAAAACTATCGGCTGTATTGATATCCACGTGCACACGCCCAGTTAAAAGCTGCCTTTTAAGAGGCCCCATTGTCCCTGTTCAATGGCATTACCCCGGCTCAGCTCACAGTGAGTGCTTGGGAAGCGGAAGGGGGTATCGACTCCCGTTAAAAGAATCCAAACGCGTTCACTGACGAGACACACATCGCCCACAGGAATGTCAAACTTCCGACCCGTTCCCCGCTCCCTCCCTCTCCATCTTTCTCTCTCATCACTCCATTTCTCTGTCCTAGTCAAAGGCTAACTCTGTGCTATCTGTCCTCTGGTGAGTGTTTTTCTCTTAAATCGAGGTAATCATTTTTTAATCCACAAATATACTTTTTGTCAGATTGAATTGCAGCACAGAGAGGCCGTCACATATCGGTGTAACATAAGCAAAACAAAATACACCCCTTGAAGTTTCACCTGGCCACACCCATCACTTCTGGCCTCCTTCTCTGCCTCCTCTCCTCCTCTAAGAATGTAAAGGAGAGGTCAAAAGGTCGGCGTGCTCCAGGTATCAATATTTCAGAGCTGTGTGAATCCCTCCTTTCAGGGAGCCGGCCTCGCTGACTGAAGGTATCTTCAGGACCCAGGGGCCGGCTGACGGACGAGCACAAAGCACCCGTCAAGCTCTGAGCAGCGCCACAGCTCACACGGTCCGCGTTATGTGTGTGTGTGTGTGTGTGTGTGTGTGTGTTTGTGTGCTTGCGAGCGTGTGTTGTGTGTGTGTAAGCGGAAGGCTCGGGCAGCTCCCCTGCGGTCTCCTTTGTTGGGCTAACCTGCTGTTTGAATGGAGCGGGAGCTGTGAGTGACAGAGGAAAGTGTAGCTGGCGGTAAAGTGAGATATTGACCTCTCAATCGCCATGGAGGGTGAGACGGGGGAGTAAAGCGGTCAACGCTTGTGTGTGAATGTACAGCATGCGTCTGCGAAGGCGTGCAGAGACTTTAAATAAGTCGGTCGAAGGAAAGAAACTATGACGTTTGTTTGAATAGATGCTTGAGTGTGTGTGTGTGTGTGTGTGTGTGTGCATGAAAACCTGTTGCTGAGTTTTTGAAAAGTGAACTTTCCCTGTCAGGTGAAGTGACGGTGCACCCAGCAAGCTGGCCTAGCTGCTCAGTAACATGAAACAAGATTCCCCCCAATGATAATATTCAGTTTCAGCTCTGCCAGCGCGTCCTGTCTGCCCCTGTCCAGAGCCCCTCCAAGACAAAGGGGGAAGGAGCCCAGTGGGGGAACAGTAGCTTCTTGTTATTATGACATGTGGTAACATGAACTCCTTGGAAGACTTCTCCTGTCATCCCGGCCTGAGGTCCTCTTTATTCCACAGGCAGGGGATGTGGAGGTCACGACCTCCCGGACAGATTATGTTGGAACATGCCGCGCTGTGTTGAAACTGACTTGAATAAGTTTATTGGCTAAGCCGGTGACGGCCCTTTGTGCGGACTCCCTTGGGAGGCTGAATACAGATTAGTCCATGGATTGACTATTCATACCAGATTGTACTCAGTTTTATCTCGCACCACACTTCTCGCTGTCTTTACTTTAGCTGGAGGAATTCCTGCTATAAAATCAGAGGAGGACATGACTCCAAATCGCATTTGTTGAACGCTTTCTTTCATTCGGGTCTTTTTTTTTTTTCAGAGCATGCGATGCGAAAGAGGCCCGATTCACCGCGGTTACTAGCTGGATCATCAGTTTAAAGTGACACTATTCAAAAAATGTGAATAAATTCAGTGTCTCTAACTCATAATTCATTTTCACTGACTGATCAAAGTGTCATTAGAGTAATTCTCTGCTATGCCAAACACATAGTTTCCTGTAGCAGCTATAGCATCTTAGCTATAAACTGCAACACCTCCTGCAATTTACAGTCGATGGCACCTGTTGGAAACTCTCGTCCTCTAGCAGTGCTCGTGTTCTGCATGTCTGGGTGCAGCATCTTTCCTTCACTCATAAACATGTTCAAAGAAATGTAAAAGTCATCTTGAACCGATAAAAAACTGAATTTGATGTGTTTTTATGCAGATGCTTTGGTGATACAAGGTGACAAAACAAGCATTTGTTTCGAGGAGTATATGACATAATGACGTTTGATTGCGTACCTCTGAGCTCCTGGAAAGCCCGCCATAAAACACATGATAATTTTTTCCTCCTACGGGTCATTCTACGAGACAAAAAGCGCCAGTGACACTTGGCCTCTGACAGAACCCCGCTATTTCTAAAGTCTTGTTTGTTGCACTATTAATATTCTCACCCTGTAGTCCGTGGCGGGGTTCAAAGGCACATGCCACGGTGTGTGAGATGACAAGTCTGCTGTGGCACTGAGCAAGCCAAAAGAGTGACAGCAACGTGGCCGCTCTCTCTTGTTAACGAAATAAATAAATGTGCTCTGAAAAGCCAATAAGCGGCAGGCGGGAAGCGGAGCCAAGGATCGCAGCGTCAAAAACAACCGCTCCAGCCATTAATCTCTCTAACTCTCTTAGCCCCCCTTCTCACTTTCTCTCTCTCTCGCTCTCTCCTCTGAGAGAATTACTGCCATAGATGTATAATTCACGGTGGTTTGGCTTTAGAAGGCAGCGGTTCTGTTGGAAAACACGGTGACAGCCAAGTTAGCGCACCCTCTCATTCAACTCAGCCACCTGTTCACAGGGGAGGGGGCAGAGAGAGACGCTTGATTTATATTTCATCTTTCCTCCCAGTCTAATGACTTTGTTGCGCAGTCGGGGGCTGGAAATCGTCTCATGTATTAAAGATGACAACTTAAAGGAATCCTAAAAACCCTGACATGATTGAGCACTTAGGCAGACACTTTCGGTTGTAGTTTAGATTGCTTGTGTCAAGTTTAACTTGTCAGCTTCCTATTCCCAAGATCAACTCATCATTTCAAGTCCAATCAGTGTCATCAAGTTTAAAAGAATGGCAAAACTTTATGTCTATTAAACTCCGCTGAACATTCTGGCAGCCCTCCCAGTCTCTCTCCTAGTAAAAGTAAAAATATTAATTCTTCCTCAGTCAACACATTTTTACGTTGAGGTGTTTGTTTGTGGACGTACCTGTGTCAGTGTGGCTGTACGCGTGCATGCCCGTGTCAGTGCCATTTATTAGCATGGCGTGATTGTTGGAGGTGAGGAGGAATAACAAGTTAGAGCTTTGGCAGCCACACGCTCTCGCCCATCTGCGCGGCCCCTGCATCAGTCTCAGGGTTTCCTCGCCGATGATGAGGGCTGTCAGGGGCTTTTTAACCTCCTAACTGCTGCTCCCCACCGGCCCTAATCACACATTAATGACATCAGGAGGACCCCGGGGCTGGCCGCGTTGCTGCCTGCGCAGACAGAGTACTGATGAAGAGGGCAATTACCGACCAGCAAATAGCATAACCTCCACTGATCTGTACAGGGGTTATGGGCTATTAGCGCGCAGGTTACGCTCAAAAGATACAGCAGAGGCTTAAGGAAGGATCTGGTGCTGAGAGTAATTGGGGATGTGCAAGTGTGTGTGTGTGTGTGGGTGTGTGCTGGAGAGAAGCATTAAAGGGAAGGTTTATTATTCTCACTTAAAAACTGTTTTTTAGTCGTGTCCATCTTTTTTTTTTTTTTTTTTTTGCATTTCTTTCTGGATCTGTGACCAAAGTCTCACCTTTAACAAACAAGTGTGTGATTACTGATTACTATGCACAAGGAGTCTAACTGTGAAGTACCTCTGAGTGTGAAAACTATTCATATCTCATCAAAATGATTTCCGCCATCTACACACACACAGACACAGACACACACACACACTCACGCTGCGCTCTCAGTCCTGTCCGTTTCCTTGCTCGGAGATGAGTGAGAGTGTTTGTATGAAATATTAACAGGCCATTTGCTCCTCTGCTCCTCTGTTTGAGAGCTGGATGTTGGCCCTGTGTCTCTGGTCCCTCTTTGAGGCCATCTGTTGGGTACAGGCACCAGGGAGGTTTCCGGGAGGGGGCCCTGTCACCCAGGCAGGGCAGCCCAGAAAGCAGCACCGCCCTGGGGATCGATACACTCGACCTGCTGGGTGACGGAGCATCAAAGCGCTCCAACCTGCCAGATCACTGTACATGCTACAAGGGCCACTGATATGTAAACGCTGCTGCTTACCATCAGCCCCTTGGGGAGCTGTCGCAGTCTTTGTGCCACTTCAGAAGGGGGGCTGATTTCAGTGCAGTTTATGTGCTATTTATGTTAACCTTTGTAGAACGATGTTTTGGTCACAGAGCCCTTGACAAAATGCCCAGGATCCCTTTGGAGAGCTTTTTCTTTAAAGACGGCTTCCCTTGTTTGAAAAACCACTTAGCAGATCATTTTTATTCTCTTCCAATTTTTATTTATTTAAAGTTTAAATTAAGAGTTTTAAGATGCCTCTGAAAACTGACAAGTCAATTATCCGCAGTGTGGAGACACGTAACGCCAGCAGCTTCTCTCTAACAAATGGCATTAAACTAAAAACTAATCACAAAGGCGTGTTTATTACAGCCACAGTGTTTTCTTCCCATACAGTAATTGTAGCATTTCATAGAGACACTTGCCTCTCACGGCATCAATCAAATATGCTTTGGACAAGTATATACAATCTGTGTGTGTGTGCATGTGTGTGTTTGTTGACATTTGATGTCCTTGTTTCGGGTAATGGATTTGTCCCTGGCAGAGAGAGGGGCTGGGCCAGAGGCAGTCTTATGAGGCCCCTGGGTTAAGGAGGCTGCATTAGCCCACTGCTAACTGATTACTGATCAGACAGCTGGTGCACACACACACACACACACACACACACACACACACACCTACACTTGCCTGCGTGCATACATATGTGCAAACACACACATACATACATGCATGTGCACATGCACTCACAATTGCGCTATTATCGTAATTAAATGCTGCTGAAATTAAAATGCACTAATGTAAACGTCAGAGACAAACGATGAAAAGGAATTTTATGAGGCTTTAAGAAGCTCCTGTGTTATTTCTTTACAAAATAACATTGGTAAAATAGATTTATGTCGATGTAGTAGTAAATTATTGACTTATTTTAACTGGTGTTAAATGCATCGCACGACTCAAAGCTGTGACAAAGAGCAAAGATTAGATTTGTAATATAAAGAGATGGGTTAGCATTAGCATGGGGGGGATCATCATTACACTCATCTGCATTCCAGACCAACACTGGCCTTCTCTCAGGCAGACGAGTCACACACACAAACACACACACACACACCACAACACCGAAACTTGTTTTAACAATGTAGCATACACACATACATCTACACACACACTCTCCCTCTCTCTCTCTCTCTCGCTGACAGCCATACACACACCGTCTTGGCCCTTCTCTGGTTGGCCGTCATGTGCCAGGACACCGGTGCCATGAGTGTCCATGTGTGACGCTGGCAGCACCTGGGGCCTCACAATAAAAATACAGCCATCATCAGAGGTCTTATTCACAGACCAACACACCGTTACTTCTCAAACACAAGGAGCGCTTGCTGCGATCCTCTGAATTTAAACAGCATCTGATCTGATCTGCGCTTCACAGACAAACAGTCAAATCACACTTGAAGAAATACAGAATCTAAAATCTTAAACATAATTTACAGCTCTGTTATAGACTCACACAGTCGGTGTTATGGCTCCAGGGCAAAGGATTTGAAAAACTCTTTTTCCATAAAGACAGCATCCTATTACTGCGCACTGTGAACTACATTAAAGAGGGGCTGGATAGCCAAAGCACTAAAGCCACAAATGGCTCATGGAAGTGTGACACAACGGAGAAGAATAGATGTGATAGTGTGTTAATGGACGATTTTAGTGTCAGATTACACCCCGTGGGAGCAGCTATACTCTATAGTGTATTCTCACAATAAGGCTCAAAGGCACTCTCTCACCGCACACACACACACACACACACACACACATACAAATATTTGGATGCTAAAAAACTGGGATGCAATTTTTTAAAATTTGGATTGGATTTAATTTCTAAAGAGATTTAGGTTTGTGAGTGTCGAGGTTTACTCAGCACAGAGGGAGGGACAAATGCTAACACTGTGTGTCTGCATATATATATATATGTGTGTGTGTGCGTGCGCGCATGTGTGTATATGAAAGAGAGAGACCGTATGTAGTGGTTAAATAAGGCAGATTGAGGTGTTAACATCATTATTGCACATTTCCTCCCATGAAATAAAGCATTGTTTCCTCTGTTGCCATCACGATGGGAATACCATAATCCCAGATTAAGAAGGATGGGTTAGCGGACACACAGCCACACACACACACACACACAATGAATCTTTTGTGTTTGCGTGTGCGTGTGTATAAATGTGTAAAGCGTTATTGTTTACTGTACAGCTTAAACACCTGCAGGAGGGGGAGAAATGTTCTCATGCATGCAGTTTTGCAATGTGCAGCTCTCTATTCAGCTCCAACGGTGCCCTCAAACGTGGACACGTGGCCGCAAAACAGTAACGGAAGTGTCATATGGCATTTTCATAAAATAATTTGTGACACCACAGTGCTGAAAGTTGTCACATACGAGTGTCTTGACATGAATATTCTTCACACAACCTACTTATACACTCATAACTGTCCAAAGACTGATCAGATCAGAGTATTATTCAGCGTTATCCTGCACGTCCACTCCATATGATGGAGATTTTATTTAACCCGGCCCGTATGGGGTCTCCCAGGCCATGTGCAGGGGCTAAGGCCCCCTCTGAAACTCTCATAGTTCTTAGTCAGTCATGCAAGAGAATCTGTGGGTCACAGAGCGGGCTGGAAAAAAGCAGCTCGTAAGTTGCTCACTGTGACAGATGTCCTCTGGAAGATTTCTCCATCTCGTCCCGCCCCTCCCATCCTCGCCACCTCCGTCGCCCATCCCTCCCACCCAACCTCTCTCAGTGATTCTAAGCTGGGAGAGAGCAGCGAGAGGTGATCCCGGCCTGCTTAACCTACTTCCCAAGACCTTGCTCTTAAAATGGCTGTGAGTGTGTATCTATGTGTGTGTGTGTGTGTGTGTGTGTGTGTTTGTTTATCAGGATAAACTCTCAGTACTTGTCTGAATGTCTGTATTTGTGCCTGCAAATGTCACTCCTGCACTTTGACTTCATGAGATCTAAAACTGAGACAAACATCTCAGTGTGTAACGCAAAGTGTGTGACAGAAAGGACTCGTAGTGAGCTTCACTCACTGATCTCAGTGAATGTTATGATTTATATGTTTTTGATCTCAGCATTTAATTGCTCTTTAACCTATGTTGGTTTAGTACACACGAGATTCTCAATGGATCACAAGATTGGTTGACCATTCAATTATTAATTTAATCTGCAGCTGATTAAAGTAATTTAATTTAATTTAATCAGAAATGTGTCACTGACTCCAGCTGCTCATTTGTCAGGATCTGCTGTTTCTCCTTGTCCTCATAAGAAAATGAATATCTTTGAGTTCTGGACAAGTAAGACGTCACCTTTGGCATTAACGACCGCATTTTTTAGGTGGTTTCATGGTTTGTTTTCTGACATTTTATAGGACGATAAAATGAGAGAATAATCAGTTTGTCTGGTATTGAAATCAACTGTTAGATGCAGTCCTAATGGCATTTGTCAATTCATATTAAAACCATGCAAAAACTATCACCTGCATCTGTTTTTTTTTCTCTGAATTGTATCTTTTCTAGTCATTCTTTTTGTCCAAATCACACAAAAAACTGAAGTTTTCTCTTTTCCTCTGTCTTCAACTTTAAAGGGTCGCAAAGCAAAAAAAAATAAAAGAATGAAACTATTTCAATACTTCTAACAGTAGTAAGTAAAGTTTTAAATATTCCAGCAAATTAACAAAAATCAGTAATACCTGCGACAAACATTTCTTACATCTGTATTTGGGTGTGTATGGAGTTCAAATGTAAAAAAGAACAGAATAATGGCATCAAGTATCATTTAAGAACAATTAATGTAATGAAATCCTGTCAGCAGTAACACAGGTCGTAAAACAAATGTCTGATTTGTGCTATGTAGAACCATTTTTAATAAAGAGCTTAGATCTGCAAAGCTAAAGTCGTCCCGTCTCCGCTCAGACACAGTGTCCTGGTCACAGAGGTTGGGATTAGGGACCTTGCAGTAACTAACTCTTCCATGTCATTTGCAGTGAGACAAAGATCAATCAGTCAGATGAAGGGAGGGAGTCTTTAGATAAAGAGAAATTAAACAGAGGGAGGGAGCAGCAAAGGGAGGAGGGAGTCTCTTAAATAAAGAGAAATTAAACAGATGAAGGGGATGGTGTCTTTAAATACCGCTCAACCACTGTACAGCCTCCCTCATCCTTTAATGTAATGAGAAGAGGCGGAATAAAAGGCTTGGCCCTAGGATGAAAAGGTGATGGCATTTTTTATTCTTCTTTTTTTTTTCCTGAGCGGTGAAAGCCTTATCCTAATGTAGATTAGATGTTAAATCTGACAGAAGGGTGAAGCTTTGGTTAGAGTGTGTTCACCTCATTTCACTTGGCCTGGCCGAGAGTAGCGAGAGATTTTATGATGCTCTGATGAAGACAAAAAGTGTGCGAGCAATACGACCGCTAACTCTTTTTCTTAATTCTGCTTGTGTTCCTGAAAAGTGCCTTGGTGTCATTCCAGGAGAAAAACTGGAGTTGTAATAGGTGACGAAGTGGTTACCAGTGTAAACGTCATACTGCAGATGTAACACACACCCTGTGTATAGTGTAAAGTGTATCATGATGTCTGTTCGTCTCCGCTGCACTGAATTTGAGGATAAATATCATTTGTTGGTCAAGCAGGTCATTAGTGAGTGACAGAGAAGAAAAAAATCTGTGTGTGTGTGTGTGTGTGTGTGTGTGTGTGTGCGTGCATTTTCTCTGTAATAATAATCCCTATGAAATCCAGATTTCTCAATCCGGTAGCTCAAGCTGACACTTTAAATAAAATCATTCTAATCCCACATGGTAAGAGAAATGAAAATGAGGAGATTACCATGCAGGGAGGGAGAAGGGGGGGGTGGTGGCACCCTTCTCTCACACTCTCTCGCAACCCCTGTTGCTTCCACCATTGAGACAGTCCTCTTTCCCATCATGCTCGAGGTGAGAGAGCGATAGCGAGCTTCAGGAGCTTTTACCCCTTTTTTGTGCGGCGAATATTTATATGTGTATGTGTGTGTGGCTGCGTGTGTGTGTTCTACCAGGGGAATACAATAATTGGACAGACAGTACATTCACTCGTACATATAAAGTCATGAATGGGTCTAGTTTGAATGTTTTAGTATTTTACCCACAATTTTCTTCTCTATCACTCCATAATAAAAAAAAAAGATATATCTGTTATGTCACCATATATAAATCTTAGTAGGTAAAGCATGTTTTGAATGAACTAAGTACAATGGACAGCGCAGGTACACTGCGATTAGAGTCGTGTCAAAAGGTAATCCATCTAATTCAGTGCAAAAACAACAGAAACAGACAGCAGGAACCGTTTTGAAGAGTAAAGTAAAGAAGAGAGCTACAGAGCCACAATCAAAATATGTTCTGTTCAAATACCTCAAGAACTAAAAACATGCTGGTGATTGAGATTTTGTGGCCTTTTTAAAACACACGAAAATTATCAAATAAGTTGAACTTCAGGCTTCAGGTCTCGTCACATATACAGTATAAATAAATGTGACAAACAATGTCCATGAATAATTCAGGTTTACTACAATGTGGGTTGCATTTTAGTCAATTTTAACATCATTCCTATTGGTTGTAAAAGCATTATGAGCTCCATGTTAATTTCTGTGATCGGTCAGGAACATATGCAGTGCAATGATTGGACAAGTGTAAACGAACCCCCTGGTTAGCTTAACTTATTTGCAAGAGGACATTAAGCAGAACAGTAAAACTACACCCCAAACTGTCTTTTGTAAACATCAATCATAGTTTAAATATCTAATTCAGTTAGTGTAGCTGTGTGTGTACACTCTGTTCTCTGTTCAATGAAGGTTATTGTTCGACATCACTTTTATTTCTATCTTTAAAGTTGCCATAATTAGTATCCGGATATTAACACTGGCTCAGATAACTAAGTGTATGTGCAAAAGGTCACTCATAGTGACAGAGCCACTGATAATTATTGTTTGACTCAGCAGTTCTCCTCGTACATTTTAGCTCCTTTCAGTTCATTGTTTTGGTTTTACAGAAAACATTTATACAATGTTAGTTCCAGACACAACCTACCCAGCACCAAACGACAGAGACACAAAGTTAACGACTGGCTGGTGGACACACTGGAGCACTTAGCAGCTAAAAAGACAAATATTACCTCCAGGAATGTGTGGAGGCCAAAAACAGAGCTAAAACAGAGGACTTGAGTTTATCAGTTAAACACAAAGACAACAACAAACGAATATTCACATTGCCCCGTGTCTGATGAATGTGTTAATAAAACCTTCTGTTTACCAAAAAAATCAAATCAATGTACTGTAGATTTAAATAATAAATAAAGTATTTTATGATAATAAACTTAAACTGTTGGCTTGTTTACATCCTGTATGATGTTATCAAAACTATAAAAATAACCAAATATATCTCAATTTAAGACATATTATGAGCCACAAACTCTGAAACATTCTGTAATTAAACATTAAATCAGGTCTTCTTCTGGACTGCCACTTCAGCTGTTGATGTTTGACAAATATAAGTTGGCGTAAAGACCCCATTACCCATAAAAAGCAGCAGAAGGTCCTCGGTTTGGTTAGTGAACACTTCACAGTCACTGTTTTTTCTGCTTAATCCAGCTCTTGTCCTCATCCTTCCTGTTTCCTCCTCTCTTTATCTCTCCATCTCTAACTCTCTCTGTCGACCTTCCTCCTCTCTCTCTCTCTCTCTCTCTCTCTCTCTCTCTCTCTCTCTCCCCGTCACCTCACCTCCATCTCAGCTTTTCGTTTAGACGTTTCCCTCCGATGCCATGTTTCTCTCCCTGTTTTTTTTTTTGTTAACCCTCTCTCCCACACGCACTTTATCTTCATATGATTCATCTGACCTCTCTCTATCACTCTGACTGTCCTCGCAATCTCTCCCTCCATCCACCCCCTCTATATCCATCTCTTAAGCACATCCTTTTTTTCCTCCTTCTCTCCTCCATCTCCACCGCCATCCATTCCTTTTAAAGGATAATCTTCAGCTAAGTGGACAGCACTTCGCTCTCTCTCGTTCTCTCTTAAGTGACCATCCGATAATCTCAGGATTCTCTGTTGAAGCCGCACACAGAGGGAGGGCGGACGGATCAGAAAGCCCAGAATGGAACTCCTAAACTGGGTCAAGAAAAGGCCAGTGCTTGGGTCCTCTGGGGCCGATGGGACCAGAGTGGGATGGAGAAAAGGCTGATGCCAAGCAAAGTTGGAGAGAGATCATGAGAGCAGATGGACATCGTCTCTCTGTCCTTTTATCTATCTATCTTGTTCTCTCTCTTCAAGGCAGCGGGGCCTCAAATCTGAGATGGGAGGACAAAAATAATAAAAAAAATTAAGAACTGATCTGTTTGTTTAGCGTTTGGATGAAAGGACATCGCTTGGCTGATTTGGGCATTTGTTGTTGTTGTTTTTTGTGTGTGTGGACGCACAAAAGAGGCGGAAAAGAGGGAGGGAAGATGCATTCACATCAGCGGGGTCAGTTAAAGGACGTGACACTGGATGCACACACGCACGTGACACACACATATGCAGAGTTTGTGCTGATTGTACAAGATTCAACGCACCTCCTTACTGGAGAGAAAAGAAGCCCTTAGTCAGGTTACACACACACACACACACATACACACACATGTACTTGTTTTTTCTTTTCTTCCGCTGTCCTCTCTACGGGTCAGTGGGTGAATAAAGCCGCTGTCACTTTCCTTTGGGAGGCGTCAGTGACAGGCAGGCTGACCACGATAAACTTCCGCACAGGAAGAGGAGATTCCTGCAAGGAAAGGGCCAAGAGGATCAGGAACGGCCCCGGGCATCACTTGTCCTCTGGCTTAGCTAAAGACACTGACAACAGCAGTGTGTGTGTGTGTGTGTGTGTGTGTGTGTGAGTTTAAGTGTGTGAGAGAGATAGAGAGAGAGAGAGAAGTCAGGGATGTGTGTCAGGAATACAACCATCATTGTGCCACAGAATAACTTAATTGCAGAAATGTGGCCTCTTGTAGATGAAGTGAAACAAACATTTTGAAGTTATATTGTAACATTAATACTAATGGGGTGGGCTTATAATACATGTCATAAAAATACTATAAGCAGGTTTACAGTAATTTTGCCTAGTTTCTAGTTTCCCTTTGACTTTATACAATAAGTAGTTTATTTCATGGTTAGAAGCTGAAATCTGTGACAGCACTCAGTGAGTCTTTCTGCTCACAGCGAACCGTCTTTCTTTTATTCACGGTCCTGTTCTCTTCTGAACGGTAGTTTACTACTCAGAATTAGTGATACTGAACCAGATTTACAGAGAGAGACGCAAACATGGTAAAAAAGAGTCTGCTGCCACATTGTGTGTTTGAACTTTGTGCTTTGAGCACAGTGTTAAAGTGCTGGCAAAATATTTACCATGTTCACCATCTTACATATATTACACTGTGTTTGAATTTGAATACTTCCATACACTGTGTGCACTATGTACTTCCTGGTGCAGTGCACTAATTTTACCGGGGGAGTGTTACTGCTCAATTTAAATACGGCTGTTGTGCACTAACCAAAATGACGATTCCAACATTTTACTGCCTCTTCTTCATCTATCCAGATTTCAACCAGGCAGAGCATTAATGTTCTTACATTTACCGCAACCGCTTCAGCTCCTGCAGCTTCCTCGGCTGCCATTTTCCGCTACGTAGCCAACCACTGAGGGTGTACAGTGCTCACAGTACACTGCATTTTGTCATAAGTGACACATTTATGTACTCCAAATTGCAAGGGTAAGTATGGAAGTATATGAACTGAGACACAGCATTAGTTTAGTCTGTTAGCATGCTAACATTTAGTTATTTGAACTAAGGAGGAATAAAAATGTTGACCTGATGATGGCACTAAATGAACGATTTGGGGGATCAGTTAGGACACTTCATCTGGAAAGCGACACAAATATATATACAAAATTTCATAATCATCAAATGGTGGAGATATTTTAGTAAAAAACACAAATGTCAACCTCATGGTGGCGCTAAATGAAATATCAGGGGTTCACCAAAGGACAAGTAGTCTTTGTGGATTAGAAGCTGAATAGATGTTGAGATATTTTAGTCTGGACACAAATGGTGGACAGAACACTGTAAAGTCAACTCACTCTGAAGGGTGAGGTGGTCATGAATGACCTGATAGTAGAGAAGGTTGTCGCTTTTAAATTCCTTGGCACCACCATATGCCACACTCTGAAGTGGGAGGTCAACTCCAGCCACATAATTAGCAAGGCCCACCAAAGGCTTCACTTTCCGCGCCGGCTTAAAAAATTCTGTGTCTGGGGAGGCGATGTTGCACTCTTACAAAGCTACTGCGGAGAGTGTCCTCGCCTTCTCAGTCACAGTGTGGTTTGGCAACACGGCCGCCCTTGAGAGGGGACAGTTAAAAAAGAGTTGTATTCACAGCATCTAAGATCACTGGCTGTGACCTTCACTCTGTCTCCTCCACATGCGCCATACGTATCAGACGCAAGACGCAGAAGGTGATCGCCGAGCCCTCTCACCCCACCGCTCACTCTTCAAACCCCTTCACTTCGGGAAGGAGAATGCAAAGTTTGAAGTATCAAGGACGTTATCACCTCAGAAACACCACTAGAACTCGGGAAGCGGGTAGATAACAGCACAAGGCAACAAGCACAGGGCTTTACCTAATTTTATCTCACTATTTATGTTTGCACGTATAAATGTGCAAACTATTTTTGAGCTTGTTATTACCACGTGTGTGTTTTGTTTTTGTTTAGTCTGTTTTTAAAAGCTGCACATTCCTATCAACTGTGCTGACATGGCAATTAAGTATTAAATTAAAAAAGGCAGGGTTATATTTCACTCAATTATTTCTATTTTGAACTGTTTACAGAGGAACTGTGAGGCTACGTGCTTTCAAATATTGATATAATTTGACATGGTTGAGTGAGGATTTAATAGATTCTATCATTAGCTGAATAATTCAGTGTCATGTGGAATAACTGAACCATCCATGACCAAAGGAGGAAAACTGACACAAATATATATTTTAATTTCCAGAGAAGTTACACTTTTCAAGTAACTGCAGATAACCTCAAACCAAATAACACATCTACTAAAATCTTCAGGTAAACTTAAGAGAGGGAAAAACCCTTTTGTATTTTCATTTTATAAGAATTGTCCTCTACACTGGCTGGAGTCCACTTCCTGTTTCCCACAGGTACTTTCCCTGCTGTGTAAAACACAAGCCACACCTCGAGCAACAGTCCATCTCAGAAGATTTACAGGACGCAGGAGGAGGGGACATTATTCTTAGAGCAGTTATTCAACAGAACAAAAGAGACGAGAGTCCTATTATGGGACTCTGTTCTGCCCTAACACTGGATCTCTACCGGCACAGGTGCCACTGTGGCTCATTTATAGCCAGGTTAGCCCATGGTTAAGGCATGGAGCTGTGGTGTGGCGTGCATACACACACACACACACACACACACACACACACACACACACACACACACACACACACACTGCATGCAACCCAGTGAAAGGAGCTATGGGTGTATAAAGAGGAGATTACTCCACTGTCTCTTCTAAGAACTGCTCAGAGAGTCTGTGTATTTGTTGGCTAAAGCCTGCATATGTGTGTGCGTGAGTGTGATTGTGTGTGTGTGCGAGCGTGAGAGAGAGAGAGAGAGAGAGAGAGAGAGAGAGAGAGAGAGAGAGAGAGAGAGAGTTTCTGTGCATTTATGCATGGGAGGATATTTGAGTTTTTTGCAGTTGTACCTCATAGTACTGACCAGTATGTGTATAGAAATACTTCACTTAGACTGTACGATCTGGTAATGAATGCAATACATGATTACTCATGCATGTGTGTGTGTGTGTGTGTGTGTGCGACTGTGTGTGCGCGAGCGTAACAGTGGGATCTTTTATCTCTACAACAATGATGCCACAAATAGGCACATGCCCCGCTATTCTTGTCCTCTCAAGGCTCCTCTGGCGTTCTGGTGGATGTATCCAGGCATACAAGGGGTTAGGTTAGATTTGGATCTGTGTGTGTGTGTCTGTGTGTGTGCGTGCGTGAGTACATGTAAGTACATGCAAATACGTATCTGTGTGTGCTCGTGCCTGCACGTGCTTTGTAGGTGACTGAAGGAGAAGTTTTGTTCCAGAATTCTGACATCTAAAGCACGTGTCTCCTTGCTCAAACAAAACAGCTTTTTAAATTAAAACACACTGTTGCATATGAGTGAATTTACTGGCAATTCTCAAGCTTTTTACTTAGAAATTAAATTTGAGAGGCAGTGATCATTTTGGTGGTTGCGTGCCAAGTAACACGCAGTAGAGGTTTTCTTTTCCAAAGTGGGTTTTGTCTGGTTTTGTCTGTTATAAGACCTTCAAGTGGATTGCCAAGAACCAAAGGCTGGGCTGGACTGTTTGCTTAGCTTCTCCCTCTGCAGCAGTAAAAATCAAGGGAAATAATCAGCAGATAACCCAACACTCCACGCATTCTTTATTCTTTGTTCACTTTTATGTCTCTGTTGGGTGGTGAAGGGGTTTAATGCTCTATTATGAGCCTGTACACTTGGCTTCTCTGGGCCGGCAGTAAAAATCTCCTCTCCTTTTCTTTCCAGAAACATTATACTTCCTCCAGAGGGGGTCATGACGGAAAGGTGCACCTTCTCAGCCAAATTCGGCACACCCTGAGGTAAATGGAGCGTGGGGAGCTGATTGGCCCAGAGCACCTGAACCAAGCCGGCACACGACAGGATGAGGGTGTCGGCATCCTCCTGTTAAACGCTTGCTTCCTGCTGTTTTGCTGTTCTCTTTCTGCTTTTTCTTTCTCTCATCCCGCTCTTCATGCAGGAAGTCATTGGAATGGAAAAGAGAATTAAATGAAGATGGGGAGGGGGGCCGTGTGTTGTTCCAAACAAGCAGAGCCCTTCCCAAAACGTCCACTGCAACAGCTAAAATTCCTAAAGATAGACAAGTTAGTCTGAAGAGGAGGAGGAACAATGGCAGGGATGGGGTGAGAGATGAGATGGAGGAAGGGAGGAGGAGGAGGAGGAGGGGAGATGTGGGCATGGTGGTGGGGGGGTCTTCTCTAGGGTCGTGCTCGGAGGGCGTCGGGCAGCACGAGAGGCAGGATGTTATGGTTTATTCAGCCCAGGAGTGGGGGCGACGTGGACAAGGTGTGCCTTGCCCTCAGCTACAGCCTCAACGTGATTTATAGCAGCGCTGGCAGACGCCTCCGTCCACGGGGAAGTCTTTGAAAATGCCGGGAGTAATTTGCATGAATGTAGGACTGTGCATATACACAGTATGTACTTGAGTGTGCACTTGTGTGTAGCTTTTTTATGTGTGTGTGTGTGTGTGTGCATTCACTTTTGTACATGAGCACTTTATAGGCGGCTGGTTTTTAACCTGTGGTTGGAGTATGTTCATGCATGGTCCAACAAAGGCTAGATGGTCAAGCTACTCTGATTAATTACAAGTGACACACATACATTACAAGCTATATAAAAATGCCTGTGACATGTACTCTGTAAACAAAACAGAAAATAAAAACCAAAAATGAAATACAAAGCAGTGGAAAAATGATTCAGATCTTCAGGTAAATGTAGCAATACCTGTAGAATAACCTATTATAAACAGGCCCTGCATTTTTGAAAAACGCAGGTATTAAAACTAAAATGTACTAAGTGAAGCTAGTAAACTACAGTGTAAGTCGTTTTAAGCTGGTTGAACTTAAAAAGTTTCCTTGCCGTCCTAAAAATGTGAATTATTTAAATCGTTTTGAAAATGTAAAACCAAGTGAGTCAAGTTATCCAAACTTGAGGAAACAAGTTTGACAGATATTAAGCTGAATCAACAGCGTTAGTGTTAGTTTGAAGAGTCAGTTCTTCGTTCGCCACAAAGAACTTGTAACTGTGTTATATTACAAACTCAGATGAACGTTTCCATCTCTGTTTTCTTTAAACTACAAAACAGGGTGTCTCTGGGGAGTTTAATTGTCAGACAATGTGTGATAGGCTCCTAATATTATGGTCATGTTTCCCTAATTAATTAATTTAATTGAATGAGTTGAGTGAACAACTCATCATTTCAAGACTTCAAGTCAGAATATTTATAAATTCTTATGTTTAAAAAAGGAATGAGTTGAGTTCACTTAAAATTGTTAAATGATGTTAAACTAACGAGGGCAGATAAGTTGTGTGTTACACAATGAGTAAAATACAATATTACCTTATAAAATGTAGTGGCGTGAATATATAAACATGTATAAAATCACATTGATTCACACTGATTCAGTTTCAGAGATTTCATTTTCATTCCACAAGTGCTCTGAAAACTTTCCTCAAACTGTGTTTGTGTTTGTCTGCGTCTCTGCGTGTGTTTACAGGCCAATTATAACGCCGTTAACCTCCTCCCGACCTCCTCCTGACCTCCTCTAGAGGCTGCTGAACCTCCTCTGGTGTGAAAGGTCAGTGAGAGGTCAAGAGAGGTCACCAGCGAAAGGACCCTCTTGGGTGTGTGTGTGTGGGGGGGGTGAGCCTGCTGGGTGCCAGGCCTAAAAACATCCACACTGGGGGTCAAAGGTTACACAGATACATAAACCAGACAAAAGGGTGCCAACAGGTACAAGATGTGTGAATGTCCAGTGGTGTAACAGGAGAGCAGACTGTTGCAGAGAGCTAAACTTATAACTGGAGACTAATGTGTGTGGTGAGAGGGGCACTTTAAAGCTACTTAAGCCTTGTGCATGTCACTTCATACCCTATAGACGCCTCTCTTTATAGTATTTGGGGGAAGTGCCGAAAGGCTGAAGCACAGGTAACTGATCACTAATTACTCTTAATTGCCTCAGTGAGCTGCATAAAGCTTTGTGTGTGTGTGTGTGTGGCTGTTAAACAACCATATAGTCATAGAAGCTATTAAAAACTCATTAACCTGCGTTTTATTTGAAGCCCCCTGCCCCCGTCCATCATGCACCCTAATGCATTTTCCGTGAGGGTTTTTTTTTTCCCTTCAGATTTAATTTAGCTCCTCTTTGATTTTACGGCTCGCCTCTGTTATTGTAGGATATCTTCTCCTTTCCTTGTAATTTTATTTTATGGCATGGAGTGAGTCGAGTACAATACGCCCCCCGGGGAGGACCACTTACCTCCACGCCAACAAATATAATTACCGCTGATCAGAGGAGCGAAAACAGACCGCCGCTTATCTGCCACAGCCTCAGTTATTTATTTATTTTTTTAAAACACTGAAGCCACACTGGAGGATGACGGCTGTGGAAATCTAAAAAGAAAAAGACCCGCACCGTGCATGTGGCAGAAGACTTGCAGCCAAACTCCATTGGAAAATGTGGACATTCACGATTATTTGCTTATTTGCTAATAATCCATAAGTCACACATAAACCCTTAAGATATTAAATTAATCGCCCAAACATATTCTTCAATTCGGCTGCCATTAATCACTAAAAATCACGTTTATTTTAATTTAATTATAACTTTCCCAACTGTTAACCAGCCCCCTGAAGCGTCTGTCAAAATAATCCACATCGAGGGGCGGTAGTGAGCAGTGTGCGCAAAAATCTAAAAGTTGATCCACATGTCAGATTCATCCAGTCAAATTAACTTGGATGTATGCCGGATGTAGACTACCGACGGAGCACGTGTCGTGTTTAACAAAATGTGCAGCCCAAGAAGGGGCAGCGTTAAAGTCGTCACATTACTGAGCGGAGTTTGGCGTGGATGGTTTAACCTTAGCCTTGACGCGCCCTCCGCTCCAAAGCACCCGGAGGACCGGAGCTGTGACCGCGGCCTCGCCGTGCGTAAAATAGGCTAAGTTACCGCCAGAAGTAAACAGCTAAAGTCCTTTCGTGTTTACCAAGTAAAGTCCTCTGCTCCATGTTGACAGGTGAGAGTTCATAGGAGCAAAGTTGGTCCCCTCCCAATGGAGCTGCCAGCCTCACTGTGTAACCCCCAAGAAATGGTGTGTGTGCGCGCGCGCGCGTGTGTGTCAGACAGGGGGAGAGATAAACAGGGAGAGTTGCTGAAGGGGCTCTTTGACTTTGAGCGCATAAGCCCTTATTTCATGGTGCCATTGTTTGTTTTAAGGACGTCAGGCTTAATACAGTTCCAGGCGATTTCCCAGCATGTCTGTCCGCCCAAGCACCTCCAAGGCGCTCTGTCTATGTGTGTGTGTGTGTCTGTGTGTGTGTGTGTGCCCTTCATTCCCGTTTACTTTAGCCTAACCCCCTTTCATAGGCAGTGATTTTTAAAAAATTGTATACTTTCAAGGTTGTTCGTAAGACACGTGGAATTAACTCAGACTTCGCAGAGCTCGCTGTGTTATTTCCCGCTAAAGCAACATCAAATGTGTAGCTCATTTCAAGCATTTTACACATGGCTAAGATAATTACGATGTTTAGTAGTAGTCTATATATATATATTTGTGGCTTTAATGAGTTTGACTGCAGCCATATCTCCATCAGCCTCACTGAGCAGCATTCATTTAATTGCCTATTATATCCAACGCAGGCCGGACATGGAGCCTTGTTTAAATGTTGGAGCAAACAGGTTGAAAACAGAGTTTGCTCAAATCTGGAGAAGTGTTGCAATGTTGCGTTTACAACACTCTGTGTGTGTGAGCCAATGAGAGTGTGTGAGAACACATAAAGATGATCCAGGGAGAGTGTCTGTGCGTAAATCCTTCTATATAAGAGTATAGAACTCCTTGTGTAGCCTATGTATGGCACAAAAGTCTTCCATTTCGCAATATTGTTATTGATTATTTGTCATTAGGTTATCCAATATGTGTGCTCTCATTTTTCTTCTGCAACAATGGTCAATACCCATTCATGCAAATAAAACAGATTTGAACGAGTGTGTGTTTGTAATATGAAGTATGTCTCATTGAATGCGTAAAAACAGGCCACTCTCTCTCTCTCTCTCTCTCTCTCTCTCTCTCTCTCTCTCTCTCTCTGTCTGTCTGTCTGTCTGTCACACACACACACACACACACACACACGCCTCCATAATCACCACTACTTGTAGCCTAGAAAGAGGGATGTGGGTCATCGGGGGCCACACCGTGCCAGCTATCACAGCCTCTATAGCATCCAAGAAGTAATATCCCTAATAACACTATGTATGTAAATGTCTGCCGTTTCATACGTTTCTTGTGTTGCGTTCAGGTCACGCTGGCTCCCGTTTTATTTTTTCTCCTCTGCATAGGTTTTTGCCTTGACAACAGAAACAAGTGCGATGCATATTTTCCTCCAGCATCCTCATCTTTGATGGTGAAAGCTGAATACATTAAGTGCTGGACATGAGGCCCAAAGAGGACTGTAGAGGCTCTGAGAGTCAGAACGCCTACTCGGACAAATCCTGTATCCTCCTCTCCTCTCCTCTCCTCTCCTCTCCTCCTCCTGTCCTGTCTCCTAAACCTTTTTATTCAGGGACCCGGAGACCTCTCCGGAACAAAACAGCTTTTAGCGCTACCATCTCTCTCTCTGCTTGTGTTTTCGCAAATAGCTCTCTCTCCCTCTCTCTCTTTCTCTCTCCCTCTCCCTCTCTCTCTTATTTCTCTAAAAACTGTCTGTGAAAAGAAATGGAGCCGCTGTAGGAGCTCATCAAGTCATTATCTGATTAATACCATTTTATAAGCGCTGCTTGCCCAAGAGATTGCTTCTTCTCCTGGATAATATTCATTCTTTCCATAATAATTCATGTAAGTTAAAATCAGGAAACCTCAGTTTAGTTTTGTTTTAGTTACATTTTCTGCTCACATTTAGCTAAAACAAAGAACCCGCATGTAATAAAAATACAAATAGTAACAACAATAATAATAGTAATAATAATAATAATCACAGAAAGACAGTTGACCCGTCGTTGATCCAAATGAGCAAAGAAAATAGGCCACTGGCTCGTCTCCACTCCGACATACCATCACCGCGTGCCCGCACTTATTATCACTTAATTGTGGTCAGAATGTGATGTTTAAAAAGTACCTTTATAACACCTCTGGGAGAAATATTGTTTTCACTGCCTCCCTCGTTTTTGCTTTTGGGCCCAACTCTAATAAATATGTCAATAAATTCAGCCATCAGTGCGCAATACCAGAGCGCACTATCAGTCTTGGGCATCGAGGTGTGTCGCACTCGACCCAGAAGAGGGGGGAAAGTGAGTTTGAAATAAATACACGGGGTTGATCCACCTGGAATGGGCCGCGATAAGAGCAGCCAGTGTTAACCGACACGTTTCCTCTACACCTCATCCGAGTCTTCCTTTTCCAAACACGCGTTTCTTTAATGTCCCGGCCTGTTTTTCCAGCCTGTGCGCGCATCGACGGCACCCAGGGGAGCCGAGGCCAAATCAGCCACAGGCCAGTGAGGGGAGCAAGGGGGCCGGGACACCTGCTTTGGAAAAGACACTCCAGACACTAAAGTTTGCTGACTTCGTTGCAATTCGTTCGTCCTAAAAAACACTTGCTTGCGACATGGAAAAGAGACTCGCCTTTTCCTTTTTGGCACCTGACAGAGGAGCATATGGAAAATAAGATTTATCGTTAAGTACTTTAGGATCCTGTTTGTGCAGAGGATAAAAAAAGAAGATTCAAATGAATCCAAAGCGCACAAAAAAAAAAGGCTGCAGGAAAAGGGCAAAAGCACGCTGATCTGATGGCAACTTTTTCTTTACAGGCTTCAACAAATTGACGCGAACTTGATTTAGAAACAATATAAATAATAATAACGACGGTAATAACATCAATAATAATATATATTTGATACGTTCGTTATTAAATAAATGTGCAGGCAATTTGTTTAACACGAGTCTGATGATTTCTCTGTTTGAGCCAAATGAATGTGACCTGTTTTATTCAGAAACATCGATTACTCTCTCGTGTGTAAAGATGAATTTCAGTGGCACGAAATTAACAATTGCGTCCTGAATAATACTAAACAATTTGTGTACACACACACCTGTTGTAAAGGTTGAAAATATTGCAGAAGCGCAAAAAAAAACAAAAAAACAAAAAAACCTGCAGTGTAATTATGAGTGTCCAATTTGTAATAACGCAGGAGGATGAGGGCGAGCAGCCGTCATCATTTCATAAATCACAAGCGTCAAACGGGTTTTTCTGTGCAAAGGATCAGATGTCAGTGTCCGCAGGGTTCAGCCTTACAGGTGTGGAAGTTTCAAAGTGAGGTGGGGGGAGAAAAAAAAATCAAATAATTCATTTGCAAAACATAAACGTGGATTTTTGTTTTCACTCACCATCAGTTTATTTTTACTTTATAGATAATAATTTCTGATGACGATGCAATCTTTACGCACGGGGATATTTTAGTGGATCAGAGTGACAGACGGTTTCATGATGATATTCGGCTCTGCAGCATTTTTCCCCACAAAGAGGCGTTTAGCTCTCCTCAGATATTGGCTTTCCCTGGATAATCTGAATTCCAAAGCAAAGCTTCGAGCCTCTGTGCTGCTTTGCCTGTTCATAAATCAGACTTTGCCTGCAACCAATGAGAAAACCGTGCACGTTAAATATCTCTGCATGCAACTTTGAACCTCCAATACCCAAGTGACCCACTGCTGTTATTCCCTTTGAGAGGTCTAAATGTGCAACAGTTGTATTTGCAGGAATAAAATAGATATATACTTATAATTTAAATATAAACCTTATTAAGACATATCAAAAGATTAAATTGCAAAGGTGGTGATCGTTAAAAAGGAGTGTGTTTTTAATGTAATAAACTGTCAGACATTATCGAAACATGTATTATTAACACAAGCGTTTAAAAAAAGTGGTTTGATTTGTAAAATAGAGGTATCATTTTTTTTTTTTTTTTTTTTTACTGTCAGGAGAAAGACCGAAAGGTGTCTGAAAACATTTGCATTAAAACGGTACAAAGCTGCCTGCTCTAACAATTAATTTCATGCTGCATTCATCTTAAAAACATGCTTTTATTTTTTAAATATAATGAATAAATCCACAACCGGGCGATGGTTTGGCAAACAAATCTACTTATTTCACGTGTTTCTTTTACTGTTATTAACGTAAAAATTGTTCTGATTCTTTCAAACGGTCATGACATTTTATTCAAAATCAGCTCTGACACGTTACCGGTTTATAGAAACTTTCACATTAAGACTTGAATATGACAATAAATAACATCATAATGTGTAGACTATGTGTTTTATTGCGGCTCAGGTAGTGTAATGTCAAAGTGCGTAACGATTCTTACTCGCGCAGTCGGTGATTTGGGAAGAAAGAGATTAGTAACAGTGGTATTTCCTTTTTTTCCCTCTCTCTCTCTCTTTAGTTGCATGCTCAAGTCCCATTCTCTGGTCAAGTTCAGTGCGTTGTTCTCCGGACCGGACGGACGCTTCTTATTGGTAGGTTGCGACAGTTACATCACGCCGCTCATGACGCGCACGTCTTCCTGTTTCCTTCAGCCGCGTCTTAAAGTGAATCTTAGTGGCGGAGGAGCGCTCCAGCATCCAGTCCTCTGCATCCAGTGCGCCTCGGAGACGCACACACACTCAGTCTCTCTCTCTCTCTCTCTCTCTCCCTCTCTCTCTCTTTCTCCTCTCGCACTCTCTCTATGTCTCTCACTCTTTTAGTCACAGCAGAGGATAGAGGGAGAGACCGACGCGCAAGAGCTCTTTTCATCTTCTATATTTTTCCTGTTTTGTTCCTTTCACTCGCGTCGCTGACTTTATTCCAGCTCTCCCTTCTCTGAGAAATTTGTTATATTCCAGCATCCAGCAATCCGCCGTGCTCTGCGTTATATTCTCTCCTTTTTTTTGTTGCCGTAGGAGTTCAGGTTGTCCCCCTCTTCATCTAAAGGGTAAGTAACCTTGTCCTCGGATACCTCCCTCTCTCTCTCGTTCTGCCTCGCCTGCGCACGGTGGGCGGAAAAAAAACAAAACAAATCAAACATCATTAACGTTGGGGGAAATTTATTCTGGTGATCAACAGCTAATCATATCTATAGGACGTTATTTGCTCCGTTTCGTTCCCATCATCTTGATATGTGCTAAGAGTTGCGTGTGCAGCCCGTATATTATGCGAGGATGATTTGCGGACGGTAGCCCAACCTTCCTCATCAAAGCGGAGATCAAGTTGATTTGCAACTTTGTGAAGTAAGTTTGGGAAGCTTGTGTTTTTCTGTTTTGTTTTTTTTTAAGAACTGGGAACATTATTTAAAACATGAGCTGATTTTAGACAGAAACTGAGATTTACATGGATTTCACCTCTCCGGTAGAAAACCGAGAATTTGCTGTTACTTCATGTTGTCTTTGTCCTGTGGGCTAAATCTCATTTTAACACCTCGCGAACGCCTTTTTATTGACACACAATCCTTATTCGGGTAGTTTGGGGGCATGTCAGTTGTCCTGTTTTGTGAATTTGGTGTCTATATTCCGCTGTCGGTGTGTTGTTGTGTGCGTCCGCAACTGTGTCTCTCATAGGTTTTGAAGTCTGTTCACTGACATGTGCAAAAGAGATCATCCAAGTCTCGCTTATTGCGGCTGCACTTTAAGTTTAACTCTCAAAAGTTACAGAAACTGTATCATATTTTCATTCTGGCAAAGTTTCAAACCTCATTTCTGTTTCTTATCAGCTTTCAAGGTTGATCTGATTAAAATAAACGGAATGTTTCCAGAGAAGAAACAGCTCAACGATGGGGTGAAGATCTATAAAAAGTTAGAGCATGAACATGTACAGCTCGTTGTTCATAGCTTGAAATTATTGAAAGCTTTTTAATGAGAGAGAGAGAGAGAGAGAGACAGAGAGAGAGAGAGCGAGAGTGCGCATGGGCAATGGAAGACAGGTGCGCCGTCGGAAAAGACAGGTGCTGGTGACTATTTCAAGCTCATTGTTGAGATCCTGGGGCGATCAAGTGAAGTTTTTTTTCTCTTTGAGATGTATCACCTCTTGTCTGAACTGCTGTATATGGCTGTCAAGACTTGAGCCAAAGCCATTTATCAAATGGTTGTATTTTAGATTGCTGGTGTTACTTCAATAGGACGTTTTTTTTTTAAAAAAGAGGAATCATTTACCTCTTGTTAGAGCCATCTTAGACTTTTACAGTTTTACCTTGTGAGTTTATAAAATGTCAGTTTTCAGAGTGAAAATCCAGCCTGTGAATGTCATTGTGTGGTGCATCACACAACACAGCGTCTAACAAAGCCAACAGCAAAGTTGTGTGTGTGTGTGTGTGAGTGTGTGTGTGTGTGAGTGAATGTATCTGAAAGGCGATAAGAAAAAAAAAGTATCTCCTCTTTTAAAAATCTGATTTCACACACAGCGATAATGTTAAGATGATACAGTGTCTTCTGGTTAAAGCAAGCAGATAATCAGAGGGAGAAAGTGTTTTTAAATCTCACTGGAGTTCGTTTTTCCCTGTTGTTTGCCACCACTCACACTGAAACAGTCTTTAAATTAGAAGTCTCTAGTGGTGTTGAAAAATTTGATCTGAATCTGTCGTTTGACATTTTTTGTACACATTAAGAATTGTTATCGCTACTTTGCAGGTCTATCTTAAAGTCTACCTAATTCAGTGTGACATTTGAAACAATTTGCAACCTGTAAAATTCAAGAGAAAGAAAGAATATTTGTTCTATTTTTATTTTTTTTTACTGAGCCACTGTGTGTGTGTGTTTTATTAAGAGCTGTTGTTTTCTTGGAGTCTGTAAAAAGAAAAATGTAAATTATTACAATTATGCTGTTCAGAAAATATTAACGAATTTATATATTCACTAACCTCAGACACATTTTAATTTTTTAAAGAGAGGAGTACAGATCAAGCCTAAATTATCTGTGATAATGTCACTTCATTTGAAAGATTCATCTGATATGGCTCTAACTAAGGAACTGCCACCGGTGCTTACATAGCATTATTGATGCAGGCCTGTACTGACAAAACGTTTTGCTTTCAGAGGGGCATTAGGGTTTTTGTAAGAGCGCTTAAAGTTGCTCCTTGCCAGAGTTGACCCTTGTGACCTGTTCATTTGAGCAGAATTAACTGCCCTTGCCAGATGAAAAGACAAACAAAAAAACACAGAAGTGAGCTCACGCTGGCACCAAAATCAATAGGCCTATTTTGTGTTGCTTTTATGTGTCACTCTCCCTATTGCTTAAGATATCATGGCCATATTGATTAATGTGGATACAAGACTTGCGTTTTCTAATTATGCAATGTGTAAACATGATTTAAAATGAGAATATTCAAACCATTGCTCGCTTACCCAAACAGGATTTATCAAAGTGTATTTGAAAACATGTAAAATGCGCACACCACTTTTGTTTTTTACTTTATTTATTTTAATTTTATTTTGTGAATTAATCGCTCCTCTGTTGGCTCACGCCACACAAAAATGGAAATGAGGACAAGTACTTAAGTAATTATCATAATTTTATGCAGCTTTGTGTTCCGTGGGAACTGGTTCAGTGTCGCGCGGCGTGTAACAGGGGACAGGATAAAATGTAGGACTTTGCCCTGGAATGTCGAGCCAAGGCCTAATTCTGACCCCATCTTGCCTGTTCTCTTTGCCCCTCTGTCACTGATCCTTACTGCCTAAATCTAACCTTGGATGTTCCTGTCCTTGTAGAAACATATTAGGAAGGATTGTTTACTTCATTTTATAATATCGGCTAAGAAGTGCAAGTTGATAGATTCTGAGTTTCTGTGTATGCTCTGCAGCTTTTTGTTCAGTTTAGATTTAGCTATAAATCTGAAATGTTCTACGACATCTCCTGCTTGAGTGAGTGAGTGAGTGACTTAGATTCTGAAGATATTTTTCACTTTATTGAATCAAACATCTGTGAATTTTTGCCCTCAGGTACACAAAGGTTTTGATCCTAGAGGACTGGGTTTCTGGGATATGGCCCAATAGCAGCAGCCCGTGATGCCGGACCATGACAGCGACTCCCTCCTGAACAGACAGACCAAGCGAAGACGTGTGGACATTGGTGTTAAGAGGACCGTGGGCAGCACAGCCTCCTCCACAGCAGCAGCCACAACAGCAACCACTGATAACATTGCCCGCGCCAAAGCAGCCATTTTCAGTGCCATGAACTCTCTGAGCTCCCACTCTCACCACGGATCAGACACCGACTCCATGGAGTGCTCTGTAGTGCAGCCACATGGTGGGCCTGGCATTGTATCAGCCAGCGATAGTGAGTCCAAGTCCAATGTACTCCGAAAGCTACTGAAGAGGGCCAACTCGTACGAGGACACCATGATGCCCTTCCCTGGCACCACCATTATCTCCCAGCTTCTCAAGAATAACATGGCTAAAAATGGAGGAGGACCTGAGAGAGGAGAAAGAGGGGACAGGGGTGATAGAGGGGATGCTGGCTTCCCCGGATCAGGGCTTTCAAATGCAAGTTCAGATGCTCCCCAGGAAGATGCCTGCAGTAACTCCTCCCAGGACAGCACCCCTCAAGAATGCTTGTCGCCCTTTGGTCGTCCTCCTGGTCTCGCCACCTTTGACATTGAACGTCTCAATGATGAACACCTGCGTGCCAAGCGAGCCCGCGTAGAGAACATTATACGTGGTATGAGCCACTCACCCAGCGTGGTGGTACCTGCTGCTTCCCGTCATGAGCGTGACCATGAGATGGATGGAGAAAGGGAGATGGAGCTAGACTGCCCACCCCCTCAGTCTCAGCAGCAGGCCCCCAGCAGCCCACGGGGAGGTGAGGTGTGCAGCAGTAGCAGCCGAGAGAACAAGCGTAAGCAGCGTCTGCCTCAGCAGCAACAGCAGAGCTTCACCCAGCTGGTGTGCCAGAGGAAGGAACAGAAGCAGGAGGAGCGACGGCAACTGAAGCTGCAACTGGAGGACATGCAGAAACAGTTACGCCAGCTGCAGGAGAAGTTCTTTCAGATCTATGACTCCACCGACGACTCAGAACACAACGACCTCCATAATGACCTCCATAACGACATAGGAAACATGTCTGAGGACAGCCCAACCAGGTCTGACACCGGTGCTGATGACCGGGGTGGAGATGACATGCGCTCTGACAATGAGATGTCTGACCTGGACCCGGGTCACTTCCTGGACAGGGCGCGGGCATTGCTTCAGGAGCAGGCCCTGCTGGCGGACGGAGAGAAGCCAAGAAGAGAGGGGCTCGGCCGGAGCAAAGCACAGGGAGGTCCAGGCTCCTCCATGCATGCTGAAGGTAAACAGCTGGCAGAAACACTGAAGCAGGAACTCAATTCAGCCATGACCCAGGTAGTGGACACAGTGGTTAAGGTGTTTGCCAAGCCTCCACGCCCTACACCCCAGCAGGCCTTCCCCCCACTTTCCATACCTCCAGAAAGATTCCCAACTGTTGTCAATGGAGACAACCCCAACTTCCACACCACCAACCAGAGGCTGCAGTGCTTCGGAGATGTCATCATTCCCAATCCACTAGACTCCTTTGCCAGCATGCCCGGGATGCCAGGCACCACCAATGACCAAACCGAGGCGCTGCCCTTAGTTGTGAGGAAGACACCCAGTGAGCACCACCACCAGTCCTCAGCTGTGGGTGCACATGGCGGGCACCACCACCCCGCCCTTCATCCCTCTTCACTCTCTGCCTCCATGGGCTTCAGCCCTCCATCCTTTAGACACCCCTTTCCACTGCCTCTCATGGGCTACCCTTTCCAGAGTCCTCTTGGTGCACCCACAGGTGGCTACCCGGGAAAAGACCGTTCCTCACCAGACTCCATGGACCTGTCTCGGGAGACCACCAGCCTGAGGACCAAGATGGCATCAGGTCACCACCTTGGGCACCATCGCTCATGTTCACCAGCGCACCCTGGTAGCACAGCCGAGGGACTCTCCCTGTCTCTCATCAAGTCTGAGTGCGGTGATCTCCAGGACATGGCTGACATCTCACCCTACTCAGGCAGTAATGTATCCTTTGAGAAAATCTAGGTGGTGTGTGTGTGTGTGTGAGAGAGAGAGAGAGTTTTGAGAGGGTTGAAAGGCAACAATAAGTTAAGGTGTTTGACAGTGACCCTGATGTTTAAACTACGTGGTCCAGTTCAGTCCAGCTCATGCCTGTGTAAGCTAGGAAAAATCTGATTTCAGGTGGTAATTCCCTGTAGAGACAGGTGCGAAACATTGCATCTGAACCACAAAGAGTTAAAAAATCAAATCTTTTTTAGCCTGTTTGAAACTAGCCTAAGAATCTGAGAAATTGTTGATGAATCACTTTTCCTCCCACTGCTGTTCTCTTCTCCATTGTACTGCATTGTTGTATTTATTTTTATACTCATACCTCTTCCTTCTCACAGTACCGTACAGCCTTTTCTTCCATCTTCAATCCTAAGTGCTTTAAAAGCTTTCTTGTCACATATCACTTACTCACAAAGATTAGGACCCCATGACATTTACTGCCCCAATTCCTTTTATAAAAAATGGCCTGAAAGAACAAGAAGGTAGATAGCGTCCTGAAACTTGGCACACAATGGTCTTATATAGCCTCCCTTATAGTTTAACCCCAGTGTGCCCCAGTCATGCCATACGGATAAAGAGGCTATCCCCTATGGGAAGCTCAAATTGAATCCCCTGGAGACTCAGGACTAATAGCTTAACCAGATACATTCAGTCCCTTCTCTGTTTCCCCTATACCTCCTTAGTCCCTAAGTATTCAACACCCCTTAACCCTTATGAAAGTTTGATTCGTGTCACACCGGCTGTCCCTCGAAAGCTTTGTCCTCGAGTCATTACCATTCATTACATGCTTAAGAAATTAATACGACAGCTTTTTTACCTGTTGGGGCTTTATTAGTGAAGTGAATATGTATATTTAACACTTTGGATGCCTTGTTTTAGCTCGTGTGTACCTGAGTGCCGAGTTTTGTTTTTTTTTGAGTTTGTGTGTCTTTTTAGTGTGTGTGTGTGTGTGTGTGCATGTCACAAAAGGTTCGCCTGAGGACTCAGTAAAGATGTATATTTATGATTGCTTGTGTTTTCTCTTGTGTTCCTCTTATCATCCATCGCTGTTGTAAAAAGCCCACAATCATTGTCGTTTCTTTTCTCTTTTTTTCATTTCATAAAGATCTGTCAACAGCCCGGGGGGCCCTTCGGCTGTTGCTTGGCAGCCAAATACTTCTTTTTTTGTTTTCCCTCCCTGCAAACCCCCCTCCTCCCTGTCTTTTCTTTGAAGCGGACGTTAACAGGTGTTTGCAGCGAGCTGTTTATCTTTCATTACCTCGCCTTGTCTTGTCTTCTGACCCAAGGGTGAACGCTTTCCAGAGATCCATAATCCTTTGCTTCTACGGACTCCCGATGGAGGGATGAAAAGAGAAAAGGGAGAGAGAAACATACAGAGACTGAGAGAAAGTAGAAAACAATCAAACAATAACCACATATGCCAGATGCTGTGGCTTTCATTGTAGCATTTATAAATTCAGGGCATTAACAGATGTACTCCCCTAAATGGAAAGAAAAGGCAGAACAACACGTGTTGTTTTATTTTTGATTCCCCAAATTTATTCCACAGGTTTAGGAACAAAGTTTGGCGTTTAGTTTTGTACATTTTTTATGATAATCTCTCTGACATTTGTCAGTTCATTTATCAGTTTATTTGTACTCTTATAGCTGGTTTCGTATGTAGATTTTTTAATATATTTCTTTAGCTTTTTTTTTTACAGAGCCTCAGAAGCCAGGGACAGCTTGTCAGACATTTTGTGAGGTGTGTTCAAGTTCACCAGCTCTCGGCAGCGTTATGGAGCAGATGGCTACTATCAGTTTCCTCATTTGTTCTCAGTCCGACTCCAAATATTCTTGTCCTTACACCTGGAATTAGGAAGTGGAGCAGCTATTTCCCTCTCATGACTTTGGGCTTTGGGGAAGTGTTGTGAGAATGATGATGTCTTGTCAGATGTGGCAGGCGAACAGTGGGCCAGCTGGTATGAGTGCACCATCATGACAAAATAATAGCCTCGCACGCCACCCCTAAGTCCAATCACAATTACATTTGCAAGCTGTGAGTGAATTGGAGATGAAAATGCCTCATCAGGAGATATGACGCTTCTTAATTGCCGTCTGAAGGGAGGTGATATCGTGTTTATGGCTGGGGAGGTAAAAACTCGACGTCTTTGTTTTAAAATAATTTTTAATTTCAGTGATAAGGGGAAAGTGATGCTAATCCTAATCGAAAAAGCAAAAACAAATTAATCCAAGTGTAAGTGCACAGCTTTCACAGCAAATAAATCCCACCTTGCCTTGCTGGAAAAAGGGCTCTCTTTTTCTCCGTCTCTCCCCTCTCCCTCTCTCTCTCTCCGTCTGAGGATCCATTGTATCCTCTCCACTTGGAGCAGATGGTGTGGTGTGGAGAGTGAAGTGCTGCTCTTTTGGCCAGGCCTGACAGAGTAACACCAGTCTGCCAGGGTTTCCCCCACAAGACCCTCGCTGCGTATACAACTAACTCTCCCTCTCTCACTGAATCAGACAAAGTAGACGGTCTTTAAGGAGCCAACCCAGTGTGGTTCAGCATTTGCTGGCTTTGCTGTGTAACCCTGAGGCCAAGGGCAATCCAATCTAGCAGCTGATGCCTTCTTCCCACTCTATAGTTACAGCTACATCTGGACACTTGACTGATTTTAACGATCACAGCCACCCCTGTAGATCATAAATAACGTCAAGCAATGTATTTTGTCCACTGAAGTGTAAACAGTCTTCATGGAAACTTAGGGCTGTATCTTCTGTGTAAATTAAAGCCCTGTCTTGCTTCTGCTTGATGAAAACCCGGACTGAGGTTTAAACATGCAGCCCGCCCCCCGTCCCTGTTCCCTTTTCAATGTCTTATCCTCCAGATTGATATTATCAGATGCATTATACGGCCGTTAATTCACCATGGAAATGGCTTGGGCCGTTTGGTGGCGCAGATGTGTTTCAGTCCCCCCATCACTGGCTGTGTCCAAAGCCTCAGAGCCCCTCTTCTCCTTCTCCTCCTCCTCCTTCTTCTTTTGCTCCTCCAAGGGTTTGGCAGCGGCAGTGAGGCTGGGGGGTAGGGGTGGAGCAGAGGGAGGAGGAGGGGGATGTAATTGAAGGTTGGAACCATACTATCCCTCAAGGTGCCCCCACCAGCCCATCTCCATCCTCTCTGCTGTTCAATCCAGGCGATCCATTAGGAAGACAAGGCCTCTGACATGTATTTGAATATGGCCTGAGAGTGCGAGAAGGTTTTTTTTTTGTGTCGCTCAGGCCAGCGTTTGGGACTATCTCCTAGACCTTGTTTTGTCACTGATATGAAGCCAGCATCAGACAGTCATATTCAGGCTTGGCATGTGTTGTCGCCAAGCCATTAGGCCTTCTTGCCCGTCACTGGCGTTAACTGCTGTCTTTGTCTGTGATATGCAAATGTCTCCTTTTTTCTTCTTCCTTTTTTTTGGGTGGAGGTTAGGACAGGGTGTAGGCAAAGGCGTTTGCTTACTTTGACTGTGAAATGAGCCTCCTTATGTAAAAGCATCGGCTGTAGTGCTGGCCAGCGCTTTATTTACCGTGACGCTCTCACACCTGATACGGACGATGCTAATTGCAAGCAAATGGTTTCGCCTTGGTGCACTATCTTCAGCCCCCTCCCATGCCATGCACTCACGCCTGGAAGGATATTTGGTTATCCATCATCCAAACGATGATTTCTTGCCAACCTTACTGCCAATTATTAGCACACACATATTGTATTTGTGATAATATCAGAAGCTACATTTGCTTGATCTACCATAGGTTGTTTCCCTCTAAACAGTTGTTAATGTCCTTAACGGCAGACATTTTCAGATCCAAGAGGGTCTCTCTCCCAATCATCTGAAGAAAGCCAAGCTCATGTTTTTCTACACCCGCTACCCGAGCTCGAATATGCTCAAGATGTTCTTCTCTGATGTCAAGGTAAGTCCAAACACGCTCTTCCACTTCAGTCCTTCTTTAAGTTTACAACCATTGCCAAATTGTCCTTTTTAACTTCAGCTAATCTCAAACTCGTGTTGTACCCTTTGAGAAGATAGATAACACTCTTGTCGCACTTCTTACTTGTACGTTTGCCAGCGCACCTGTTGTAAAAGTGGAAGTTGGATTTATTATTTGCGATGTGCAAGGTTCAGTTGTTGAGAACACTGTATGCCTGTCTGTCTTGAAATGAGGTCCTTTCCCTCGCTAAGTTATGGTTTTATGCAAAAGATGAAAGAAGAGGAAGTTGAATGGGTTTACATGAGGGAGCTGGAGAGCCTATGAGTATTCTAAAGATAAAGAGCGGGATGAGTAATGGAGGGGTGGAGAGGGCAGAGAGGAGGATGGAGCCTAGAGACGGAGGAGTGGTTATCTGAGCAGGTGTAGGGAGGATGGTTTGATAGAGGGAGGGGAGAAGAGAAAGAGTCGGTTTAGGGAACATGGCAAGGATGAGCGTTAGCTCCGCTGGGAGTTTAATGAAGAAAATTTGGAAAACAAAGCACAATATGTAAGCTGCATGAAAAAAAAACAACAACACACCAGCAGTAACACAATGGCCGTTGTAGGGTGCGCGACCGAGTTTCTTCGTGTCGTTGTTGTTTTGTGCATGTGCCCCTCTCGGACCATACGGAGGGGTAAACACTGTGACATATCCAGGCCATCTTATTCAAATCAGGAGATAAAGGTCCCTTTTTTCCCAGCTGCCCTCTCTTGGATGCTGTTGCCACCAACCATGACTTGTGGGTCACATGAATTTGTTTTCAGAACTTCATTTATCTGGTTAAAAAAGGAGGGTAGATGTTGGTAAAGCGGGTAGGCGCCTGTAAATGTTAATTTGTTACAAAACTTATTAAAACATCCCACTGGTTTGACGTTGATGGTATTTGCAGTTGTAGCAAAAATTAACATGTAAGTTTTGAATAATTTGTTTCACTGACTAATCTCTGCCGAGGAGGTGGCCTCGTCAGATACTTAAACAAGGTCAAGATAGTTAAGGGGATTATGAGTCACGATAGTTTGTTTTTGTTTTCAGTAGACGACAATGGACTCAAGCTGTAAATCGTAGACGTGTATGGGAATGAGACTGAGTATCTAATTAGATTCCGCCAGTGCTGCCTCTTAGCGAGTGGGTGTCCTCAGACATAAGTCTTGAAGGCTAATCAGGTTTCGACTAATCAGGTCTTGACTGTCAGGGACCTAATGAACGTGGGAAGTGGGTTGCCCTAAAAACTGAGCGACGCTGTTCCACTTGATTAAACTCCTTTTAAGATGGTTGTGACTTTTTTTTTTTTTTTTTTTTGACTTTTGGTGTTTATGAAATGTTTTGACAGACGCGTCATAATACCATTGTTGCCGCTGCTAATGACAGCCAATAGTATCATCGCGCTAGCCTTAAGACGTCTCATTATTAATGCATGTATTGTTTTGATGGAGGGTGAACAGTTATGACAGATTAATTAACAGATTAAATAAAGATATTCAGTCAATTAAGAAAGTCCTTGCCTTTGTGAAGAGATACAGTGTGTGAATCTGTGTGTATATTAATTATAGGATGTGACACACACACACCTTGCCTCCTTTGTCTGTCTCCTCTTTGGCTCTTTTAGCGACAAGCCTCAGTATTTGGGCCAGTCATGTGCTGTGGAGTAGCCGAGGTCAGGAGGGTTTTCCCTTTTCTATATGTCATTCCTTCTCTTTTCTTTTTTTTCGCTGATGGTGTGGCATGGTATGTGTGCCTCGGCGGGGCCGGGGAGAAAGAAAAGCCAGCCGCTGGATTTGAGTCACCGCAGTAACAAAAGCCCGCTTTCCAGGGCCGCTTTTTGTGTGCAGTCAGCCAATAGGCAGCCGGAGATTATCTCCCACAATTCACCCGTGCGAAAACAGGAAACGTTGGAAAGCCCTGATGACTGTGAAGGGGCTTACGAGAGTGAGAGAGAGGGAGAGAGAGAGAGAGATGCAGAGAGGGAGAAAGAGAAAGAGAGACAGAGGGAGGCCCGTACAGGCTTCTGTGTCTTTCTGCTCTCCTCTCCGGTTGTTCTGGATGTAGCTTAGCACTGTGAGGTCATCTGTGTGCTTTCTGCTCCACTGTTGACCACTATGTCAGAGAAAGTGTTGGCGAGAGACACACTTTGGCTTTTCATCCAAATGCTTTTCAGCTAAATGTTTTCATCCTAAACCAAAAGACACAACAGTAAAACCAATTTCACTCTATGTTAATAAATTAGCAGATGTGTGTGTGTGTGTGTGTGCGCGCGCAGACGTTTGGGACAGATGGTCAAAGTGTCTGAATACTTTTGGCAGGCGACTAATATAGTTTAGACCAAGCATACTTGAGTGTTTTCCTATTCTGGACTTAAGTATGTGCCTGTGCATGACCAGAATGTGTGTGTGTGTGTGTGTGTGTGTGTGTGTGTGTGTGCTACTTTCTATCTTGTGCTGTTAGCACTAAGCGCTGACCTTTCACAGGCTCTTAAGTGTGAGTGTGAGAAACACGCTCTCGCTGTCTCTCTCTCATCTGCCTCTCAGCCAGGCGCACACACACACACACACACACACACTCATATGCTTAAACGCAGTGTGCCGACAAAAACACACACACACACATATGCACACATTTTCCTCGCCGCATCTCATGTCTATGCTGGCTGACCCCTGACAGCTCTGATTAAGGAGCTGCAGTGATGTGCTCCTTTGAACCAATTCCCCCCCTTTTTACGCTGAACACACTCGTCCTTAGCTGCTATCAGGGGTCCTCTGTCCCCCCACCAGCAACTTAATGAACCAAGACTGCTGGAAGCTGCGGGGGCACTTGCCAAAATTGAGTCCCTGAGTGTGTTGGGAGAAGTTGATGTGGATATAATGTTATTTAGTGCATTTACCAGCATGTACAGTAAATATTGCATGTTTTGTGTGCCCCATGCTGTGATTGAGCCACAGTTCAGTTCAGTTGCACAGCCCCTAATACATCTTCTCCTGAGCTGTCAGTATAATAAAGTAATCCTTGTCCAAAGTGACAAATCTATCCGTCACTCGGCTGCAGTGACACCAAAGGTCTCCTGCATGAGCGATGGTAACTCTTTCACTGACTTTAATCTCAGTATGTAGCGCTCGATCTTGCACGTGCCTCAGTTGCGTGTGCGCACACATGCTCGACATATATCGACGACCAATTCACTAATGTCTTAGATCCGTAGCCACTAAGACCTGTTCTGATCTTAGACACGAAGGAAGGTTTTGGCAGTGTTTTTGTGCTCTGTCACCTGCCAACTGTCTGCTACATTGTGTGTATTTAAGAATAGCCCCGTCCAGCCGATGTATTTGTAAGTGTCAGTAGTTTGTTTGTTTGACACTCCGATGTCACGACCCCAGCTTGCTGACTGCTCACGTTCCGACCCTCTGCCCCCCCCCACACCACCAGCGAAACACCATTGTCCGACGGCACTGACCTGCACCCGTCCTCCCATCCCCCCTTCCCTCCCTCCCTCCCTCATTTCCCCATTTATGCTCACCCTGCACTTTACGACAGCCACCATGCTACCCCTCCTCCCCCCCCCCCACCTACATGCACCATCCCAAACCCCTGCCAAAGAATGTCAAGCGGACTTATTCTTTTCCACCCTGCCATTATGTCATCTGCTGATCATTCCAGAAAGGCATGTCGCTCTCCTTTAACCCCTCCGCCATAACACCTTGGGGTCCAACTTTTTCTAATTCGGCAACTTTTTTTTTTTTTTTTTTTTGCACCGTCTTTCCGTTCCACTGCCTCGCCCTCCCATCTTTGTGTGCTTGCGTGTGTTTGACTGCCATCCCAGATCGCGAAGAGTGTGTGTGCATGTTTGTGCGTGTCTGTGTGTTGTCGAACAATAGCCAGGGCCTAATCTCCATGTCAAAACCGCTCTGCCTCCCCAGCGAGCAGTCCGCTCAGCGTTTAGTAGCGTTTTGTCCCCCCATTCTTCCAGCACCACAAAAAGAGCAGAGGGGAGGGAGGACTGAAGGCCTCTGTGTATGTGTGTGTGTTTCTGTGTGTGTGTGTGTGGATGAAGGGTGTGGGTGATGGTTAAGGGTTTTCAAGCATTTCACAGGCTAGAATTTTGAATTTACAAGATGTCACTGAGCAAAGAAAGTACTATTTGTATGTTTTTAAGGGTCAAAGCTTTCAGTGTGGCATTTTAGGATGAGAGGATGAGGCAGTTATCCTGAGGCCCCGTGGTTCTTATCTAGTGGTTTGGATGTTTAGACAGTGTGTTTTCACTGCTGAGACCAGGCGGAAAAGAGCCGGGACCAGCCGTGGCTCTTAATAGGTTTACCTCGTCCTATTGAATCCAGCCGAGCGGCACAGATCAGATAGCCACAGTCTTCTCCGCAGCGCTTATCATCTCTGTCTTTCTTTCTTTTTTCTTTTCTTTTTTTTGCTCTTTTTCTTCTCCTTTCTTTCTGCCTGGGAGGTGGCGGAGAGGGGAGGAGAATCAGGGTGTAATTGGTGAACGGGGTTAAGTACATGTTTGAGCCCCCTGCGGGCCAGGACGCTTCAGATGATGACTTAATCGTTTTTCTGGTCAATTATGTGTTTGCGGTCTCACGTCCCCCCCCCCCCCCAACCCACCAACATCCCACCCCACCTCTCTCTCTCCACTTTCAGGGTTATGATAGGGGGGAGGTCTGCTCCCAGTGGGGAAGATGAACTGCACACACACACCCTCACTCTCACACACATACACACACACTCCCCTCCACCTCCTTTGCTAGCTGTCTTACTTAATGTCTCTATTATCTTCCCTCACTCCACGACCCGTGTTCTTTCTTGCTCATGTCTTTAGTTTATGTTATCACCTCACGTCCCGGCTCCCTGATGTGAAACGGCTGTCATTCTTACACCACTCGCTCATAATCAAATCTAACGGCTTAATAAGGTTTAGAAGTGACAGTTTTCCCTCCACACTGCTTGCATGAAGAATATTTACAGATCCCGTTGATTTTCACTCAAAGTGTCTTTGGATTTTAATGTGATGTTTGACTTTTTTTACACAACGCGGGCACCATAAACCGTGCTAACTCCTCTTCCTCCTCTCGTTCCAGTTTAATCGCTGCATAACCTCCCAGCTGATCAAGTGGTTCAGCAACTTCAGGGAGTTCTACTACATCCAGATGGAGAAGTTCGCCCGCCAGTCCATCAACGATGGAGTCACCGGAACCGAGGAGTTGAGCGTCAGCCGCGACTGCGAGCTCTTCCGAGCCCTCAACATGCACTACAACAAGGCCAATGACTTCGAGGTAAACACACCAACACTTGCAGCAATTTAATGCGGGCCGAACCGTAAAAAAGCTGTATGTTCTCAGCGGAGAGGAGGAGCGGAGAGCAAATGCGGTCCATATCAAAAAACGTTGAATTTCACCTGATACCTCGTGATGCAGACGGGTAGTGTGACACCGTCTCACTGTGTCCTCTCTGACACCGCCTTGCTGTGACTGTTCTCAATGCTGAGTTCAAGTCTCTTATACATCCTGCCGCACTCGGCACACTGCACTATAATGTGTGTCGTCGCTGACTGGTGAAAAACCATCTCTAGAATACAGTCTGATTGTCAGCTTTTGTGACGATGCACTTTCTCAGAAATACCGAAGGAGAATTTTTCCTCAATTTAATCCGTCAGAAAAATTCGAAATCGACAATTCACGGGGCGGCAATAATACGAGGGGAATATTTTGTGCATTAGAGGCTTCGGTCATGTAGAGATGTGAGGAACTCTCATCCAATGAGGAAGAAACCTCACTGTTAATTTCCCCTCAGCGGTTCTCAGTGTGGGTGTGTGTGTGCGTGTGTTTTTGAGAAACCACATTTTACTTCCCTGTCCTCATTTACCTATCATTTGTGGTGAGATGTTTGTGTGTCTTCCAGTGGATCATAAATTCTCGGCAGGCAACTTCACCTTTAATATGTTTCATTTTTCACACTTCCTCCTTTTGTCACCGTGTGCGTGTGTGTGTGTAAACCGCACGCATGCATGTGTGTGTGTGTGTGTGTGTGTGTGAAACGTTTCAGGATCACCAGTGCTCTCTCAATGTCAGCTGACAATGGACCTTTAAAAGGCTTGTGTTAAGAAGGACCTGGAGTGATCTGGGCTGTGTGTGTATTTGTTAGAGAGAGTCTATGTGTGTGTTCGTGTATGTGTGTGAGTGTTTTGTTGTTGCTGCATTTCCCAGTGTCCTGTTCACCTCGAAGGGTACAGCCGTCCCTTGGACCGGCCTGGCATGCTGGCAAAGCACTTCTCCAGTGTGTGTGTGGGTGTGTGTGTGTGTGTGTCACTTTGAGGGGGGAAAAAATCTCACTGTTATCAAGGTTAAGCGTCCTACTGTTTTAGTGAGAGGAAGGGGAGAGAAAGAGGGGGAGAGGGGGAAGAGGGAGATGGATAGATAGGGGATAGAGGGTGAGAGCTCGGAGACAAAGGAGAGAGCGATGAAGGGAGGGAAGGAGAAAGGGAATCGAGGGGAATGGAAAGGGGAGAAAGAAGGGTAGAAGGAGAGAGGGGGGAAAGAGAGATGACGTGCAGGCGAGAAGTGCCCTTGCGAGCAGTGGGAGTTTTGCAGCGCTCACATTTAAAGTGCTTCACTCTCTTTCTCTCTGTTTACGTCTATCTCTCTCTGTCCGTTATTTGTCCACTGGGGCTCCTCTGTGTGCACCCAAACACACACACACACACACTCAAACACACTCTCACTCACACACACTTCCCCACATCCATCTTCAGCCCTCTTAAGGGAGGCTTTGAAAGTCTCTGGCAGGCAGAAGCACTTGTATATATGAGGTCTCAATAAGTCCATCAGTGCAAAGCACAAAGAAAAATGACCCTCCTCCTGTTCAGCTGCTCACGACGGCTGCAGGAATTATTTGTTTAGCAGTCGGGGTGTAAGTTGAAATCGAGGAGATGAAGTGACCTTAAACAGGTGCAGCGAAGTTTACATTTTTACACCATCAACATGCAAAAGCGAATCGCAGTAAAAGAGGACATTGTTAAAGGATAATAACGGCATTTTTTTTTTTTTTGTGCTAATCATTTAGGTTTCATTTTTCCTGATCCTGGAATCAGGGCTTATTTTCCTACAGAAGCTTGTTTCTGTTTTCATATCAAATTATGCTCTGCTTATGATAAATCACCTGACACCCACAACAGGAAATGGAAGTCCCTGATGGGAAATAATATCCTAAAAAACACACAGCTTCATAAAACTTGATTATCATATATATATATATATGCCCTTGTTTTGGGACATGTGTTATTTGTCAGAGATGACGCTAGAGATCCCTTTGCTTGGTTAAACATTCTTAAAACGCACACCTATTTCTTCAGTGTTTCCTTGTGTAAGTTTCATATTGGCTTCCAGGCTAGCTGTGACAAATCGAAGCTTGTACGTACACGTGTTAAACTCAGATTTAAAAAGGCGCACAGAAGTGAACGCTTCTCCCTTCAGACATTTAGTGTCAGACTCCGCACAAGCTCAGACAAGTGACGAAACACTGGGCAAAACACATTTTTGAGAAGAGGCGGAATTTAATTCAACTTTACGCCTTAAAAATAAGTCAGCTGGGCCAAATATTAACTGTCTGGCAAAACTCAAAAGTATACATCTTTGTACGACAGTTAACTAAACAGATCCAAAGGATTACGGAGGTTTACGTGACTCGTAAAGCCACTCGCTCACTACACAACCTCTAGGAAGAGGATGTGCAAATCCCATAAAAATAAAATTAAAAAAGTTTGCACGCAACGACCATGTCGGACATCTTTTTTTTTTTCTTTTTTTTTTTTTGCCATGACAAACCCCCTTCTCTCAGAGTCATATCTCAGACAAAACTATCATTCTTCTCCTGGCACCAGGAAGCTACTGTTGAAACAGGCTTAAGGGGAACAGCCTATTTGCATACATAAATGTGAAAATTTGCAAGAAGACAGACAGAGAGGAAAAGAGTGAGAGAGGCCAGGTGAATAAGTCTTCTGTTGGCCGAGGAGCTGCAGTAGTGGAGGAGGGAGGGAGAGTGTTTTGCATATTAAGGTTTTTTTTGCTGGGCAGGTGTCTGAGAGATACAGGAGCTGATTAGAGTTCAGCACAAGGAAAATTTGCCCAGCCATGCAAATTCTAACCCCCCTGACAAACCAACCGCCTTGGTGAGCATGAAGACTCTGTGTGTGTTTGTGTGTGGCTTTTTAGTGTGCGTGTGTGTGTCCGTGTGGGTGTTATTTGTGTGTATGGCCGCGTGTGTTTATGAGCGCAGGTGCGTGGGTTGTGTGTTTCTGCGTGGTTTGATGTTTGTGTGGGAATGGTGTGTTGCGTGTATTATACATGTGCGCGGACGCACTTGTTATGTTTTTCCGTCTTATATGTGCATGTGTGTGCGCGCACCTGTGTGTGTGTGTGTGTGAGTGTGTGTGTGTGTGTGTGAGTCATAGAGGTAACGTGGAGATGGAAATGTACTGGATGTGTATCAGGATGCCCCCAAGGCCCTTTTCTGTGGATCTCTCCCCTTTCTCCACCACCTCCTCCTCTTCCTCCCCTACCTGCCTGCACCACCACTTGAAACAGGAGCCTACGCAGATTCAGCAAGCACACACACACACACACACACACACACACACACACACACTGAGTTTTCCCTTTGCCAGATTCTGCATCATCAAAGTTCCATCCACCTTGGTGGCGTCTTTGGAATGAATATGTCCTCTGTTTCAGTGATCACACACACTCACATACACACATGCACACACACACACACGTCTGTGGCCTTTCTTGTTTGATGCTAATCTGCTCTGTCACTGTGCTGGCCTAATACGCTCCCCATCTCCCTCCCAGCTCCTCTTTTGTCGCGATTGTTTCCCCTTTTCCTTTCATATCCCTCCTCCCTCGCTCCCTCTCGTCGTTTCTCTCTTCCTTCTGTTGCCTCTCTCCTTTCATTCTTTCATCCTCCTCTTTTGCATGTCTTCCGTTATCCCCCCCCAACCACCACCACCACCACCACCACCCCTCCTCTCCCTCGCTTTTTCCCCCCATTAGGAAGTTTTAATGGCATAATTGTCACATTCCTTCTGGCACAATGAACACCAGCGGTAATTAAAGAGCTTGCCGTTAATTACCTAGACCCCGGCTCTACTTTCCTCTTTTCTCAGCACCCCCCCCACCCCCACCCCTCTCTTCTGATCCCCTCTCTTCTTCTCTTTCTTCTCCGCTTCTCATTCACTCTGTCCATCGCCATCAAAGTCTCCCAAAAAAACACACCCGGCCTCCCAAAGCCTTGACTTTGAGCGAGCGAGCACTTTCATGTGAGGACTCAAGTGAAAATTCTCACTTAGTGTCCTTTTCTTTTTACTCCGCAGCCCCCTCTGTCTGTCTTTGAACCCCCAATGACAACACACATCATCTTTCATAAGACAGGAATGTGTGTGACCTGGTAATGGGTTAGAGACAGAGAGACAGGGAGAGACAGGGAGAGAGAGAGAGCGAGACAGAGAGAGAGAGAGAGAGAGGAAGAGGAAGAGAGAGAAAGGTGGGGTCTGATAAAGAGGCAGTTTTATGATGGCTCTGGGAAACTCTCAGATTTCCCTAAGACAGACTAGGCCAAGTTTCCTCTGTCAGTGACCACTCCTCCCACAGAGGACACGCTCACGCTCAAACACTCATGCATACACACACCTCGGCATTTAAAAGAGGAAGTCCCTATGATCTCCATGTGAGAGGGAGGTACCAGCGAACACAGTGAGAAACCTTCGTCTGCACACACACACACAGACGCACACATACATGCAGGTATTGTGTGTCCTCCCTTATCAGCTGCTCTTTCTCCTATTAGAAAGATGTCTCACTCCTTTTGTCCCTCTTCCTCTTTTGTCTGTCCATCCGTCTGTCATCCCTCTATTTGAATTCACAGAGACAAACTTTATCCACTGTGTTTTGACCAAAAAGCGGCCAAACAGTGAAAGAAACTTTGACTTTTTCGCTTCCCGGCTCTCTCCATCCCTCTGCCTTTCCCTCTATTATCCTCCCTCTTTTTTTTTTTCTTTTTTTTTTTTTTTATCCCCAGCTTTTCCTCCCGCTGTCCCTCGGTCTCCCTCCTTCCCACTCTCTCGGTGTCTCTCCAACTCTCCATCCATTACCAGAGCCACAGAGAGCTGAGAGCAGATGCTGTCTGTCCAACCGCCGTGCCCCATAGCATTGTGTGCTTCACCTCTCCTTCCCCCCTCACTCCCTCGTTCCTCCTCTTCACGTCCCTCTCGGGGCTCCATTTGTTCTCCACCCAGAGAGGCTAATGTCTGTTTTCTCCTCCTCCTCCGCCTCCTCCTCCTCCTTTTTCCCCTCCCTGTCTTGCACTCCTTCATTCCTGTTCTTTTTTTGGGGTTTTCTCACCACACAGGGACATGGTAGGTGTTTGTGTGTATGTGTGGGGTGTGTCTTTGACCGGGGTTCGACCTTAGGGAATTCGAGGTGAAGAGGTCACGGCTGTTGCACTGGATGCACAGGCAAAGGCACAGATACAAACATGTGTAAACATACATAAAGTACCTGAAAACACACGCTCACGCACAGACACACACACAGGTGTGGTGTTTCCAGTAAACGGCTCTAGGGTTGTCTTTGGTGAGCGATTGAAGACAAAAAGAGGTAGAAGATAGAGGAGAGATGAAAAGCTGGCGGTATAGATTTAGGTTCAGAGCTGCCAAAAATACAACAGATACAATGTGCCAGTGGGTTTATGTCAACTACACACACACACACACACACACACACCTCTCCTTACCAGCTTTCTCCCCCTCTTATCTACAGTATCTACTGTCATTCCCCTAATCTCTAACGCTCCCATGGAGAAAAGGTTGCACCAAACTCCCCGACATGTGCATTCATCATGCCGGCACATTACAACTGTACAGCATCACATGCAGCAGCAAATAATGAGTAGAGTACTTAACCGTCCTTGTATACCCAAATGTAATCCCGTGTGTGTGCGTGTGTTTGCGTGTATGTTTGCACTCCTTTCCCACCAGAGAAAGCTAGTTTCTACAGAGATGGTACAATTAAGGCGGTAATGATGACCTGAGAAGAGGGTGCGTCTGATGTTGTGCGCTTGTATTTATCATTTTCTATACATGAACTGAATCAGGGATGTGAGTTCAACTACTGATTCAGATTCTCATTCAAAACACTGAGAAACTGTGAGAAGTCATGCCTTCGTCAGTTCGGGGATATCCGTGTGTGAGATTTCTCAGTCCGGTGGAGGTGAATGTCATTTTGTCGACGGTGCAAAATTCAGCAGAGACATCTTTACAAAAGAGTGTCAACAGTTTTCATTCAAACTACTTCCTAACGACGAAATAATCTCTAAAAATGAAGCTTTTAAAAACCAAAACTAACCATAACAACACTGGTGAGTTCACTGTACTCAGTTAATCTCTGGCAAATGTGTCTCTTAAAAACAAAGTGAGTTATTACCACTGTGATGTGAGAATCGTTCACGACTTGCCTTGGCTTCTTAGTTCTCTTAGTGAGAAGAGTTGTGGAAAGAAAAGAATAGAGAGCAGGATCATCTGCTTCTCAGTGAATAGCCGGGGGCTATTGAGGGCCCCCGTTTGACGTAGCCTGACAGGTCTTTTCTTCATCGCATGGTGTGTGTGTGTGTGTGTGAGTGTGTGTGTTCATATGTGTGCGTGTGTATGTGAGAATAAGCCACTTTATTCCGTGCGCTGATTAAATGACCAGAGCTGTGTGTAGAGCCTGGGGCACCAGGGGTGGCAAGGAATCACTTAAACATAAAGAACTACATGATCCCCAGTCTCCTTTTCTCACCTGCTCACACACACACACACACACACACACACACACACACACACACATATCCTCTCACTGTGCTCATCCAACACTTGACTCTCCCTCCTCCCTGCTTTTCCACCAGTCCCCCCTCCTCCTCCTCCTCCCTTCTTCTCCCCTCTCCTCCCTCCTTCTGTCCCTGGTCACCTTGTGAGGGGCAGCCTGCTCTGTGGCACAGCTGCTGATTATGTCATTATTTCTGGACCATTTTGGTCTCCCTCCCTGTGTGTGTGTGTGTGTGTGTGTGTGTGTAAGAGAGAGAGAGAGAGAGAGAGAGAGACTAATGAAGCGTGGCAAAGGGACTCATGCCAAAATGACCAGGGCGTGCATCAGAGCTGCAGATGTGTCAAAGCAACCCCCCCACACCAACCCTCCATCCACACACACACACACACACACTACTCATTTCCCCTGCCGATGCCAAGCTCTCCCTCCTTCAATCCAATCTGCAGTTTATTATTTTTCTTTCTTCTCCTGCCATCTTGTTCTCTCACTTGCCCTTCCTTCCTTTCTCCTTCCTTCCATCCATCCATCTTCCATCCTCCCTCCTTCACTGCAGCTCCTTGCCCTCCATCCTTTATTGTTTGCCCGCCCACACCCACACCCTCCTTCCTCCTACCCTTCTATTCTTCCTCTCCCTCCCTCCCTCTGTTTCTCCTCCTCTCCAGATGTCCTGTTCCTATCTTCCAGACTCCCTTGCTCCTTTCTTTCCCTTCTGCCTCCTGCTCTCTCGGTCTCTCTGAGCCGGGCTGACTTCCTGACCTCCAGAGGCCCCGTTACAGCGCTCCATGACCCCCCTTCGTTTAGATCGCTTTCTTTCAGCCTATGTCCGCCATAAAAGCTCAGACGATGAATTTTTAAGTCTCTAAACAAGGGCTTGAACAGTGATTTCTGGCCTCCCCTGCTGTTTTCAATTCTTCTGAGTACAGATTATTTTTCTGTCTGTGTCCTGTGTCTGTTGTTTGGCTTGATCTAAAGCTAGCACCCTCACCACAACCCCCAGTTTCTATAAAGCGAGGGAAAAAGATAGAACGGTAAGAGGGCAGGAAAGATGTGTCACAGAGGCCCTGATATGATATGAATTCTCAGCCTGTGTGTGTGTGTGTGTGTGTAGAGGTGGGGTTTGAGGCAAGTAAAGATGGAGGGACGAGCGAGGAAGATGTGATAGGAGAGAGACTTCATCAGTGTCTTTGACCCTGTCCTGTCCTTGACTCCCTAGTGGAGGTGCACCTTGAGAAGAGCCCATGTGACGCTAGTGCTTATGCTAACATACGTACAACAAACCAGACAAGACACACACACACTCACACACACACACACACACACACACACACATACATGTATACACAACAGCCCCTCAAGGCTCCATGTTCTCAAGGCTATCAGTGGAGAGAGGGTGGCTGGTGTTTGCTCAGCTTTGAGGCCTGTTTCCCGTCCCAGTAGTCGTGTAAGCGGGGAGAAAAATGAACTCTTCATGAGTGAGAGATTTGAAGATTTGAGGGGGAATGTGTGGAGGGTGGAAGGTTTAGGAAAAATTAAGAAAATTAAGCACTTGGGAAAGAAGTGACTTCTTCTAACCCTTTCCTTGCTAGTTGTTTGGACTCTTCAGCCATGGCACAGTCTTATCAGTGGGGGAGGGGGTTGGGGACAAGCGTACTGAGGGGTAGGAAGAAAGGGGACATGGGTTGTGTTTGTCCAAAGTGACAGTGTGGGCCAAGGGCTTATCAAGGCCTTTGTAGATTATTGATCACAGCAGATACGTGAGGCACAGGGGTCTGTGTGGCAAGTGTGTGTCCGAGGTTCGGAAAACTCTGGCTTGACTCACTGAAATGTCACAGGCCTGCTCGACTTCAGTTTCAACTCTTGTTTTTAAATGTGCGTTTGCCTGTCAGCAGAATATTCTTAAGATACGGTCACTGTATCACTACACATCAATGCCAGATTAGACCATATATGGCAGTCAGCGCATACGTTTCCTGTCCCACACACACACACACACACACTCAAAAAAACAAATACAATGACGGAAAAGCATGGGAAGTGTTGGTATTCCCAGGCTGATCTGGGGTTAGGAATTAACCTGGCTGGCAACGGGGGCTCCTGTTGTGTCCCTGCATTTCATCCTTCAAGGCTACAGACTCACAAGCACACACACGCTCACTTACACACACACACACACAGCCTTATCTTCCAGGGTCTTGTCTTGTTTGGCCAACGCTGTGCAAATAGAAGGTGCAATACATCTCCTGACAGTTCCCAAAAGCAAGGGGGAGAAACACATTGGGCAAACAAACAGCCAACCCTGAGTCACCGAGAGAGAAGAGATTTCTCAGGCTTTGCCGAAAACATACACACACACACACACGCACATGCGCACAGCGTGTGTAACAGTAGCCTTTATTTGAGGGCTTGGGCCTCTGGCTACCTTTTTAAACGTTTGTCTAAGCAGTCTTAAGACAGGGGCCGCTGCTGGAGTGAATAGCTCCCAGCAAGCCGTCCACAGGCTTCTATTGTCCTCCGTCATATTTTATTATCTCATCAAAAAGCAGGAAATCCGATTCCCTCTCTCTGAAAAAGAGCTTATCCTTCTGTCTCAAAGCAACCTGTCACGAGAGAGGGAGATGGAGAGAATGGGGGAGAGAGTTGTGGGGGAGAGAAGAGGGGGGAGCCGGTGAATAAGAGTGATTAACTGCCTCATCGCTGCCTCTTGTCAGAGAAGTCCCTCTTTATTTCTTTATTCCTTCCTTCCTCTTTGATTGGCATTTACCCAACACACAGCACA